>FR990020.1:15541372-16170816 GCA_905404135.1 Hesperia comma | reverse complement strand
AGCAAGTGATAATTAAATTGTAATACGCACACCGGGACAAATATTTATACCTACGTCAAATACATTTTTCTACTTGGGTTATGTGTGTAAGTAGAGTAATTTGTGGTGACCATGTCATCCGCAACGAAGAGAATCTTACTCGTAGTTGTTATGTTAACGTTATTAAATTAAAAAGAACGAAAAATTATCTCAATAAAGAAAGACAAAATAATTATATTTCATTTGATTTGATTGAACTAAACTCTAGGGTCTTCCCAGTTCTTATCTATTTTGCTACCTAATATCAAGTAAAAACACAACAGTAAATACTCAGGACAATAAATAAACATCATAATAAAATAAATAAAACGCGTTTGGTTCACATGATACCAAGATTTTTTAATAACATCAATCGAACTCATTGTAATTACTGAGAATTCCAGAGCGAATTGAGAACATGACTAGTTTAATATCAGGGAATTGAAGGGTATATCTTTCAAAGGTATTTCTTTTAATGAATGAAGTGATCTGTTTCCTTGATGAATACATTTATTTAACGGTAGATAGTGTAGATACCCACCCTCGTTTCTCTTTTAGAAATACGTCAATTACAGATACTTTCTCTTCGCCAAATAATCACTTTGTCAACTTTTCAAAGTGAAACTGATTCAGACTAAGAGTAAAATTCAACGTCGTGACACCATAAGTTACGGCAATAAAGTCCAGTTGCTATTTTAAAAAAACAATTTCATTTAAATCCACACAAGAATTATCTACGAGGCGTAATTAAAACTATAGGTATACATATTGCACTGTAGCTATTTTTGCAGTATGCAGCAACAGTTTCCGCTGTCGTTCATAACAAATGTGAACAACCTAGAACAAGGCTCAAAATGGGACTAGGATTTAGGATTATTTACCCAGTTAGTACATGGTATTAAAAGTTTAGTTGGTTAGTTTGTCTATAGGTGTGAGGAATTGAACGGGACTGTTAGCGATAGTTAGTCTTGTTAGTTTTTGTTATTTTGTATCAGCAGATATATATTAGTTACTATTAATATTATTTTGATTTGTTCCGTAGTTTCCGCTTTGTACTTAACAGATAGACAGATTCAAATTGCTTTCTATAGATATACGCATAAAGTATGAGTATTTATCTAGGACAAACTGAAATCATTTGGCTGTTCCTTAGTAAACAGAGAACACCCAATTTATATTCAAGACTAAATATTTAATTTAAAAGTAGACTCGAAGCGACGAATAATACAGTAATTAATTTTAAACAAAGTCTTACCAAAGTATATTTGTTATGTACTAAACTTTGACATTTGACCTTAAGGATTCCTTTTTATTTAAGGGGAGCGGTCTTAAACGGAGTTATTTCAATATTTCATTTAATTTGAACTTGCAATGTTTCGAATAAAAATACAAGCCGAAATTTGACATACCTACTCTTTCTTTGCGAACTTGAAATTTTGCACATCCGTATGTTAGATGACAATGCAATTTTATGACAATCATAACCGAATACTCAGAATTATCTCCAGATAAGTAATTCTTTAACTATTTACCTACAGCACAGTAATTAAGTTGATTGCTTTGCATTTACACGTATTTCTATCTATAAGTGCTTAAAAGTCAACTGCTTCTTACTAAACCTTAAGAATTATATAATAATTCTTATCACACAAACTACTCATTAGTGTCTTAAATCAAAATCAAAATTTGCAAAACTTTATTTTGCAACTAAAACGTCTCAACATTATCCGCAAATTGTCCGTATTATTCAAAATTTAAGATGGTAACTATAGCGGCACGGCGGCACTGTGAGCTCTAATCATATACAAACAAAAACACAATTTTCAACAGAATTACTCCAATAATGCTGTGAGTATCGTAGTAGATTCTTATTACGCTGGCAAGTATGAGTTCCCCGCATGGTTCCGCAGAGGAAACCCATAAATAAAATTAGGATTTCTGTTAGCATTGCAAGCTTACGCGTAAAATCCATACACTCACACAGTTAATGTTGCGTCGGAATAATTCCCGCAACGACTTATAAATTGTAACAGATGACGTCAAATTTTCACGCCCGTGTGGGAGAAACAATTCTATAATAAACCATTGTGTTAACTTTGTGTAGTGTATTGGGCCCAATCTACTTCAGAATCCAAGCCAATCTACCTTATGCTCTAGATATAAGAAGGTAGTCTTTCAAGCTAGGATAGCAAGTTAGCAAAGATATCCTGGCTTAAGAGGGTGGCTTACTAGCTTTCTCACTGGTTTACTAGTCTAGAAAAGAAACTGCGCCACACACGAAGCTAGAATTACTAACATGCTAGCTTAGTAATACTAATTTGCTATCCTAGCTTTTAAAACTAGTCTTGTGTATCTCAGCCCTATGACTAAATCTTCCTCTAAACCCAAGTCCACAGTTATTGGTACAGTTATTGATGCACTCTATTCAACGATCGCTAGACTTTTTACCATCCAGTTTAACCCGAAGGTACGCTACGTGGCTTCTTCTTGAGTGCTTGCTTGAGTCAGTTGCTAAAAGTGTCGTATTCTGACTTTATATATCCGCTTCCTTCTTTCTTCATCGACAACGCATCTGATACTACTTACCTTAAGAAAGTGAACATCGCGACAAAATTACCCATATTTGCAACCCGTTGATGTCCGTGTTAATGAGCTTGGATCTCCTTTCACAATGTCAGTCCTTCACGCCCGCCAAGTAATGATTGGTAGACTTCATTTTTGAAAACTTAATCTATAATCGAATAATTTACATAATTTGTCAAATTCATTGACAAAATTCTCCTCTATCATTAAAATCAGTAACATTAGTATTGACTTCGAAATTGCAGTCAGTATATTAATACATTAATGGCACATGCAGTACAGCTCAATGATCTACGCGACTGATGGGCGCATTGAAAACATCAAAGTCCGCGGTTATTCTGTACCATATTCTGAGTGCGACCTTTTCCGTCATATTGGCACTTTTGGAGCTGCAACTTCTATTTCAAACCAATCAAAATTGCATGGTACAATATAAGCTTTATCGAAGTGCAACTGATGGAATAAATGTTTTTTCTGTTTCTTACATTCTTCACTATGGGATCGCTGGGGTACAACTATTGAGGCTTTGAGGTCGTTGACAAGATACATTAGGAGATACTTACTGCCCTGGTTTTTTGGTAATCCTGGTCTTCTGCGAATACAACATCCATGCCGTCCAATTTTCCATGCCTTTGTTCTGTATTAATTTTGTGATAAACATCGCTGGTGATAGCTAGTTAATGTCCTTATCTACTCCACTTCGGGCAATTTATGCCTTTAGTCAAATAATTTTTGACGTGATAAATTATAAGTATGCCTACTTTACATTTGAGAACCGTTTAAAATAATGAACAAATCAGGAAATGTGTACAAGTGTTCAAAAGAAATGAATAGTAGATTTTGTTATACCTAGTACACAATTGTAAACGGGTACGTTCAATACAATATCAATAAAATAATATGATAATGCCAAATAATTATTTATCATTATCATAATTATGCTTAAATTCAAAAGCATAACCACGAAACGCAAAAGTTAAAAATCATAGAATAACGTGTCATTTTAAATCGCGAATAGTTTTTAAAATCCTCGAAAAATTTGCGGCAATTTTGCCTCTGAATTTCGAGGCGAGCCGGAAGTAGGCTTCAAATCCAACGGCAAAACGCGACTGAGGTCTCGCTGTGAATAGTTTCTCTTTCCGGCTGGGAAGCTGCCGAATAACATATCGAAATGGACTTTCTGCTTCGTCACCGCTGTAAAATCATAATAACTTTATATTTCGCAAATAATTCGACAAAAGGATAGGATTTAAATGGAATGATGTACTTACAGGTAAATGTGGAAGCCATGTTAAAAATATTGAAACTGTCGTGACATTTTTCATTTAATCGCTTGATTTATTTAATAATTTTATGATTGAAATCCTCGCACATGAAACTTCTAACAATGAAAGTGTTAAAATTAACTACTCGTATTACGACAGTGAACCCAAAGACAGCCAAAACGCCAAACTGACTGCCAAAGGTACCAATAATATCCTATAATTTCATAAATGCCATATATCCTTAATGCCATAATTATTTAATAGGAATTTAATATAATTGACAATCTTCTTATATACATATAACATAGATATGTATTAAAGTTATGAAGAGAAATTGTTGCCCATTATGAACATTATAATCCTTGTACAGTAACTTTTGTCCCTTCGTGTATTATGTGCACAAAGTTTTAACTTTCCAAGCCATCTTAACATCGCCGGGAACTTGAGGAGATACGAGTATAAACGAAATTATTAATCTCCTCGTTTCCTAGAATTTAGATTGTAAGCTCCAAGATGCGAGTTGAAATTACTTTCTCACATTGTCACGATTTTATGAGACAAATTGGGGACCGGTAACTGTGAAACATATTGGTAGGTACTTTATATTTAAATACTTTAAGGTTTTGACGACACAAGTGATGGTGCCTTAAAGAACCAGGAATGAAGAAAGAAGAAAGAAAGAAGGTATAATGATAAATATTACTCACATAAGTACATACAATGTGTAACAGTGTCAGTTAATAAAAATGCTATTCAAAAATTGATCAAAACTTTAATAAAATCCATAAAAAAACAATCATCACAACTATCCCAAATGAGCTCAAACGCGGTACCTCTGTTGTAACTTGATGAACAGTTGAGTATCCTGCTGTAAAAACGTATCATCAAAAATTTCGACTTCGGTCTCTTAAAGCGAAGCTGACCAGATTTTGCTTGCCACGAACCTGTCGATGATATTCTGTTCGCCATTTTCACTAACCACTGATGTTTAATTGATATAATTATACCTTTGTGACATTTTCTTAGCTATTGATATAAAAGAGCAACGGGACAAATTGTTGATTAAGATGATGACGTAAACAACTGAATGCTTTGAGGAAATAACTCGAGAAACCTCCCAAATAGTCACAGTTGAGCCGGTCATATATCGCATGAAAACGTAAATGGAAGGGCGCATATCTTTTGTCATAGTAGTCTCATAAAAGTTCAATCTAGGGCATAGGGAGATTTATATTCATGAAGTATTTCCTGCTCTCTTTTTATCCCTTAAATCATCTTCCACGTGTCAGACCACGTCAGCTAAGCGAACAATGTTATTTTTTTAGTTGTCTCCTGGGGACCAATTCTTTCAGTCTCGGAAGTGGAGTTAAAATTTGATAGCAGTCGTTAGGTAGGTACTCTGTTTTAAATAAATTTAGTATTTATAATGTTGTGATACTTATGATTTTATTCAACGAGGAACTAAATTCTTAGTTAAAAATATTCTTAAAATAAACCTACATTAAATAATTAAAATAAATTAATTAAATTGGTGCACTTTTTGTCAATTTGTATTAAAACAGTGATATAAACATTACATTATAATTATATATCGTTATATTTTTGACATGATCTTTTCACGATCTTTCATTTGATATCGATATTACTAGAATAAGATTATTTCCATTTACGGGCGCCATCTTGAAAACGTTTATAGCCTATTTTACTAAGAACCTCTTCCTGACAAAGTGTCTCATATGGACATACATATATCCAGATATGGTCACATACTTGAAAAACACTACCTTTCTTCTGAGATAGTCGGGTAAAAATAGGTAAGAGCAAAATGATAAATATCTTCACTATTTTTACAAAAAAAAAACATTATCCACAAATATTAATCAAACAATGCATAATAGATGCAGATTATCAAAACTTCGATTCGTGCCGGAAAATCAGTTTATAATTTTGCATGCAACAACGCCAACAACGTTTCAGCCCATTTATTTTTCTTGGCGGTCTAATTTTCTTTGTTGTCTCAGTCGTTTTGTAACCGAATTCCGGGAAATGAGTTCCGCGACCAGGAAGAAATTGGTATTTACAATTTGGGCTTCCTCGCTACTCAGCCAAACCTTTTGATTCTATAGCGTCTTGATTTGTAATTTTTATTACGTTCTGTGCACGAACGTAGGTACGATATCGGTTGGATATATTCGAAAACAATTTTTAAGTGAATCCTTCAGCAATACAACTGCGAAAATCGTATCAAATTTGAATCAATTTTTTTGTAATGCAAGCACAAAAATATTAAGACAGCTATCTCATATGAATTACATTACTCCATATTTAAAACTCGTTACATTTGCAGTTTTTATAAATAAATAAATAACGCTATACTTAGATTCCCTGCGTTTTGGGTGCCATGTATAACACACAAGACTCGGACACACACCCCAACCAAATAAATCAATCACGGACCAATAACGGAAATTCATCAACCAAATTTCCATGGCGGGAATCGAACCAAGGTCCCTTTTAACCCTTTGAATTCCAGCGAAGTGAACGTACTATGGAAATCATGACAGCTAGGTCGTCACTGGAGAGCGTATTACCAAATTGGTTTCCCGTAGGCAGTGAACGCGTCATTGCAACCTTTTATTATCTTTGGGTGACTCTGACGGCTCTGACCACCATTGTAAGATGAGCCTTTAGCTTTGACGAGCATGGACATAAATCTGTACAAATTCTAAGATATTTCGTATGTATTCATTGTACAGTGCGCCCAACTTATCTCTGAAATGGCAAAAATTGGAACTAACGAAAAGTCATTCATAAGTACGTTGTGTTCATTCATCTGTCAGTTACTAGTGTGCAATGATTGGTCAAATGAATGTCAAATGCGTCCGACAGCGCCTCTTTCGTTTCAAAATTAAGTTGGGTTTACTATACATGATTTTTCCTACTACAAGTCTACATTATAATAATAATAACTTTACGTCTTGAAAGTCTACATTATATTGACCGAACAATAAGTTAAAAAGTACATACAGTAACCTGGTTATAAGTATAAAAAATAAACGTACCAACATTTAAAATTTGAAACCGTGACGTGATTATAAATCTAAATGGGCAGCCGAAGCGGAAAGGGCACGCAAAGACACACGGCCGACGTTAATAAGGGTAGCGTTTTTGTAAACCCCCGCAAATTTCATTGTCGTCACTCGCAAACATGTACATTTGTACTATTACGACATTTGAAGTGAAAAGGGTTTTGGGTAAGTAAATTTCTTTTTTTTTCGGTTTTTTTTTTTGTTGTTGTTGAAGTCAACTGGTATGGGTAAATAGAAGCCGGATTAAATATGATGTAACTTTAACAACAAAAATGACTTCAACGTCTACCAACAATTAATAACATAAGAACCTCTCGTCATCAATTCAACACACATTATTAGGAATAACTCATTAACTTACTCGACAAATCTCGCTCAGATACACAATTTAACATCACCTTCAAAAATATTTGGCACCTCCAAAAAAATGTTAAAAAAATTCACACACACTCACGATTTTCAGATTTCACACTCAAGCCGTAGGTAGTTCAGTTTATCACGCTGGAAACAACTCTCACAGATACCGTGAGAAGACCCGTATCAAGAAACCAGAAAAACTCAGATTTAACAGATTTACTCGTATGTCAATAACCAGCAGCAAACAAACAGACGAGCCACCTCATAATACGTGGTCACCATCGCCCATGAACATCATTAGGCGTGGCTACAACCCGTTAATGGCCCACTACTGAGCATGGGTCTCTCCTCATTACTAGCCTAGGCTCTAGGCCTTCACTAAAGCATACTCTACCACGCTGCACTTTGATGAGTTATGGCAAACAAAAACACTTATCAGATGGGATTATTGACAAGCATTAATATTTAGTTCTTTGTGATGATTTTATTAATTCCGAATTAATATTTACGTTCTATCACAATTTAAAATTCATAAGACGTCATTGTTAATTGTCACATAAAGTTTCAATATTCCTATTACGAATTCAAGAACTTAACTTATATTTTTCTCCTTTGACTCTTGGACTGCCCCGCAAAAAACAGTTTTGGATCAAGTAACGTCATAATATTGTGGAAGACATAAGCGAGACGAATCACGCGGTCACTACATGAATATTTCAGAAGAAACATTAGGACGCAGAAAAATAAATATGGCGGACTTCACTGGCCGTATTTGTGTATAAATCGTTGCGCGCCCTGCGTGTTCGGATTGCGAATGCTGGGCCATATAGTAAATATCGTACAGAGACGACCAGTGCGGCACAATTATCATGTCGGAACGCCATTCGAAAGGTTGGGTTGGGTTCGATTGCCAGCGAGACGGAAAGAATGATGAGTTTAAATTTCGTTCTTGGTCCGGGTGTGTGTCCTTGTCTTATGTGAATTGAATTATTTAACACACAATACAATTGAAATTAAATAGTTATTATTTATATTGAATTGTCTTGTTTGAACCCACGACACAGGGAATCCTTGTGTGTGGCTCTATGAGTGTGTAACGTTGTGTATCGATCCAATTCATTTTTATCGATACTAAAATTGTTTTGTGGGAGGCAGGTTATTTCACCGTTTTTGACTTCGAGACATTCGTAGAATCTAAAGTAGGTATCTAAAGTTTCTAAGTACAAATATATGTATTATTAGAAACTAGCTGTTGCCTGCAACTTCGTTCGTCCGCGGGAAATCCGCGATAAAAAGTAGCCTATAATTATATTGCTTCATAGCTGCCTCTATCTTCCGGAGAAAGTCCCACAAAAGTCCGTTCAGCCGTTTCTAACAGTTTTATTATAATATATCTAGATATATATTAAAAAAAATTAGACACTTTCAAAGTTGGTGGCGACTTTGACAATAAACGACCTATTTGTATTAATAAAAAGTCATTAGGAATAATTTTATCTTTAATGAGGTTTTATCCGCGGTCATCATAACTTCGGGGCTTTTAAAACTGTACCTAAATTAATTTTAAAATCGTCAGAACAAAATTAAGTGCTAACTTAAATGTCGTGTCTTTATGTCATAGTGAAATTGTGTAACTGAAATTGAGGGTAAAAGTGTGCGAGTGCTTAATATTCGGTATAATACATATTTATTATTTTAGTGTCATAAAGAACAGTTACATAAATCAAATAAAAAAATACATAGATATTATCTCGCAGCACAAGGATCTTCTGGTATGTATATATTCATTAGTATGCTCTCGACATTATTTATCAGTTAGTCGTACATCTGTCTCTGCCGACGATCCTGGCTGAATTTTCATTGAAACTTCCTTTGAAATGCGATCGCGATGCGCCGATGCAAGATGTAAGACGCTTCCGTAGTTCCAATTCATGCGCCATTTGCAATCAAAATTATTTCTATGCTATGCTACATATCATTCAGCAAAAGGTTTTCTTATGTTAAAATTCAGTTCTATCTTTCACTTAAATTTTGAGTACCTACCTCAGAAAATAATTATGAAAATTCTGCGCGTTATCGTACAGACTATATGGAAGAAATTTTGTGTGGAAGATTACCTACTTTTTATTGTTATGAAATGAATGTCATATTTTTGTGAGAGAATTGCTTTTATAACCAACTAGCTTGACACGAGGACTTACTGTTGACTGATTTTCAAACACGTTCTCTAACCCCATATTTTAGAGATGATATTATACTTTTACCGTGGTTAGTGGACGTTTACTTACTGTTTAGATACCACCTGCCAAATTTCATCTTTATACGTTGAGAAATTATCGATATTTAGGCCTGAGTTAATGAATGACGTTTTGCTTTAAAATAAGCTTTAGCTCACGACTTGGCCCGCGCGTAGGTAAGTTCTTTTAACTAATTTTACAAATAAAACTTTCAACCCTTATTTTACCCATCATTAAACTCCAACGACATGAATTCATGTCATGAAACCCATAGTACGTACGCTTCGCTGGAATCCAAAGGGACTTAAAATATTACAACAGTCATTTTTGGCTGACATCTTCTATCTATATTGCCAAAATTTCATTTTCATAGGTCAAGTAATTATCAAGATTTCATGTTTAACCCAAGTGAGAGTATTCTTTCGCTTTATTTAACAGATTTTTGTTGAAGCACTTCAAATAAAACAAATAAGTTCTTTTTGACCCTACAATTGATAAACTACAATTAAATAATTTAAGCCTTTTCTGAGATCAGTAATCAGAATCACAAACACACGATCAAACTCAATATAAAAATATATTAAAATGCTTTTCTCAAATAACTTCAACGTACGGACATCAAATATAAAAAAGGTAGCTAGGTATATTCATAAACATTGCCAAGAATTTTGTTACAAATCACAGAATAGCGAAAGTATTGTAGTATAAATGACAAGGAGAAACTAATATTAAACGTGTAAGAATAGAAAAGATTTCAAACCGACACACAACAAGAATTTAATATTCAGAGCTGCCACAAAACAAGAAAACCACAATGTTTTAATAAAACATCACATCACGTTTAGAGTGTACCTGCTAACATATTACGATGTCTCGCTCCTTGATTGCGTTATGAAAAAATTAAATTAAAAATTAAAAAAACCCCCGACACAAACATTTAAAAAGTAAAAAATAATATCTTTAAAATAATACGTCGCGTTGGGGGACCGCTTCTAACTATTCATTATCTAAGTACGTAAGTACGATTTTTTTCATGAGTATCACTTGCCTACCTACTTAGTCTTAATTTTACCCAAGACTTATCATTTATCAATATTTTTTTATGTTAAAGTTAGAAGTAAATGGAGCGGTCCCCCAACGCGACGTATTATTTTAAAGATATTATTTTTTACTTTTTAAATGTTTGTGTCGGGGGTTTTTTTAATTTTTAATTTAATTTTTTATTTTATACTTTTTATAGGTAAAAACATTTTGGATTAAGTTATAAATATTCTCTTACTATTACGCTTTCATTTGAGACCCCACACGAATATATATTATTTGCATACATAAGGCTATTTTTCCCCGCTTTCACCCCCCACAACTATTAAACGGCTCAACCGATTTTCATCAAACATATTTTAAAATATGCGCCCGTAAGTTCCCTTTAATACAAAAAAAACTAAATTGAAATCGCTTCATCCGTTCGGGAGCTATGATGCCACAAAGAGACAGAATGAAAATTCTTCCCCCCTTTCAACCCCAATAACTTTTAAACGGCTCAACCGATTTTCATCAAACATATCTAAAAACACGCGCCCGTAAGTCCCCTTTAATTCAAAAAATACTAAATTGAAATCGCTTCATCCGTTCGGGAGCTACGATGCCACAGACAGACAGACAGACACACACACACACACACACACAGACACGTCAAACTTATAACACCCCTCTTTTTGCGTCGGGGGTTAAAAATACGTTGGAAGACTCCGTAGTCCGTTAGTTCGTGTTAAGGTACCATTAAAACAGCCCGACACAGCCACAAAGCGGTCATAATATATTATTCAGAGGTTGCAAAATGAAAATTGTTCCCGTGCAGATTTTATTCATGAAAATATTACGCCATAAATTCGTAATTTTCATATCAATAACGGTTCCAAATTAAAATGAGCCAACATTTTTCATTGGTTACGGCTGATGCTGTGGCTACTTAACACCACTGCGTAACAGCTCAATGGCTGATAAAATGCACGCCATTTTAAACAATTGAAAGCTTATTTTATTTGTAGTAATTTAATCCATAAGTGGTCACTTTAGCGTTCAAAATATTACGTGAACCATACATTATTCGCGTTGAATATCAATTAATAAGTAATTTCGCGCTATTTATCAATCGCTGAATGTAATACATATCTGATATTAAAATAAAAGCGTATGGTTTTTCTGATAATACCAGTATGTTGTGACGTGTGCAAACCTATTATTATCTGGTACCTACTGCGTAGCCAAATCTCCTCTCATAATGCTAACTTTCAGCCCGTGACTTTGTTTGCATGAGCTGCAATAATCCTTTCTTACTATTTTCCGACTTTTTTGTGATAGTTTTAAACGACTTAGCTTCAAAATTGGCGGAATTTTATACAAACTTTACCTAACCCCTTTTGCTCCCTTAGGGACAAAAATCTCTTGGTGCTCACTTACATTAGGTATAAAAGGAAGCATTTACTATCCATGATGACATAAATTTTAAATCATATCATAGCAGTTAGGTACATGGTGTTCACTAGTGTAGGTATAAAATACGTGTGAATGAATTTGACTTGAATTGAATTATGAGTGTAAATGTCAGTGAACGGGGAAAGTGTGGGTTCGTTCGCATCCGCTAGTAGTAATCTGCGGATTACTGCGGGCCTGTTGCCGCAGTAGCTAAGACTTTCATCCGCTTCGATACCCTGACATAGCTTAACGTTGTTCTTTCCAGATATTTTTAAAACGTTTTACCTTTGTGCTTACAGTTTCAGTTATTGCTTTGGAGGAAATGGAGCTTAATAACCTGTTAAATCTGTTATTGAACTGTATTGAAATGCCGTTGGCCATGATATTTTAGGTTGTAAATCAGAAAAGAAAAACTGATGTTTTTTTAAAGAGCTTACAAATTAAATTATTTATGTTTACAATGGATACATTACATAGAAAACGAAAATAAAAAACATCTTTTTACCACTATTCATTTATTTCGCTAAATGTAAGGAAATATTATGTCTACTGATAATACGTATGATATGTATAATTTGATGCTATCGTAGTATCACCTACTGTGGAAAAAGTTACCTAATGCGTTCCTTAATTTAATTAACCTTAAGTTAATTAACCTTCGTAACTTTCTTTAGTACTTGACAACCGATAAAACAAAATCACAAAAAATAAGTAAGACCAGGCACTTATGATACTTCTTTTTTGCTGAGGATGTTCAAAATATTACGAGCACGTTCGTACGACGGTGGAGCGTTGTAATCAAGGGATTACAGAAGTCCCACTCGTGAACATTACGTACGACCCGCTATCTCCACGACGCAGCTACTGTCATTTTTGCGAGAAAATCTCAACTTCAGCTGTAATCATTTGCAATGTTAAAATATTTAAGATACTAGAAATCACTTCGTTTCGCGGGTCCCACGTTGGAATTGTATTAAAATCGGGCAAGTGTAAGTTGAACTGTCGCTTTTCTTACCACCAAGCGATGTTAACTCCAAAAATGTTTGTTTGGGTACTTTAGTACATAGTATCTCAATGTGGGGAATGCCCTTTTGACTTTTGTCTTTTGTTGTAGTAACGGCCACCAATTTAGTTACAGGTAAGTATGTGTTATTTTTTATTATTTATTGAATGTACCTAATTTAAATGATCTATCATATAAAATATTTATGTAACTTTTTGCACTTTTCCATCGTGTAAACTTTTACTGTGCCAAATTATATACCTACCTTTCCATCGGTCTTAATGTTTCGTAAAAGAGTAAATCGCAAACATTATTTTTTAATAATGTCATAGAGAATGGAACGTCCAGTTCCGACTTTCTTATCAACCTTTTTATTTATCAACATTTTTATTTACATAATTATTTATTTTTTTCCATTTTTTATTTATTTGCAACGTTTATATTATCCTTTCAGATTACCGAGTATGAATGTATTGCAACCGCAAAGCTAGAGCTCTGTATAATGAGGTTCCTATTATGGCGTTAACGAGGTTATTAACTAAGTGCTGAAAGTTCCGCCCAGAATTTCGAGAAGGCTTATCGATAGCAATCACGAAAACAACCGCGGTTTAACCTGTTGTAATAAAAATATGAAAATGCTCCATAGGTAGGGTACCTACATGACATTGCCGTTTGTATGAACATATATTTCTGATTTCTTTGTCGCAGTTAAATAATAAAAACTGAATAAAAAAACTGTCTCACTTCGGAAAATGGAAAACTGATTATGTTTGCTTAAACAGACAAGATATTTTTTTATTTTGAACTGATTGAAATTGAAATATGACCCTGTACGACTAAATGTCAAGCAGTAGAAACAGAAACCTGTTGCTGCTGCTACCCGTAAGTCGCATCTGATCGCTGGACAGCTCCTGCTGGGCTTCCGTCGTGGCAAGCGGCGGTTTCACCCGGTAGGGCGAAACCGCTCAAGCGTGAAGACGGTGGTAACAGCAACTTTAACACCATGGGAGCGTCGTCCACACGCCACAGCCCTCCTTACAGCTTCCAGCCTCCGGAGCCGAACCTCGGCAATCCAAGGACCAACCCGTCCAACAGGGGATACATCGTTCCATATACTCCGCCTGTGCTCTAAGGGATACGAAGTGGATCTTCATACGACCGATCAAGGCATTTTTCATTGAAGAGTCAAGGAAGTCAGTCACCTTTTGTGCTCCATGCTATAATGTTTTATAAGGACTCTGTTGTTAACAATCATTTTTGCGTTGCGGATTAAAAAGACACGATTATAGTCGTGCTATAAAATACATCTCTATCACTGACTTTGAAACTCCTCTCGAAGTTTGAAAGTTTTAATTGAAATACTCGCATGTGTTAATTGGAAGTACGAATATGTAAAGTCCTACAATAACTCTCTAATAGGTAGGTAGTACTCTATATTGAAGTTGATTTGAATTTTGAGCACAAGATATGATATTACATCACTATAGAAGGTAGTATATAGACCGTTCCCAATTATTCTATACTCACAGTCTTTAAGTCTGCCACAGACTTAGGAGATATTGGAGAAAAAACTATAAAAGCCAAAAATATTATTTTTAGAATTTTTTTTCCGTCTGCATGACTGTGTGTATGTTTATTCGGGCATCACGCGGACACTTTTGAATTGGATGCGGTTTTCGCAGTTGTATTGTTAGAGCCAAGAATATACAGGCAGCAGTGCAGGTGGTAGGGCCTAGAGCTCACCCGGGGAAGTACCACCGCCCGCCACGGTACTTAGTACCATTCCTACCGTGTAATAATTGTTTTAAGAACAATTGTGTTCCGGATAGGAAGGTGTGGAGCCAGTTACACTTTTTTAGAGGCGACCATCTCAGACCTCAGGGGTAGCAACGCATCTGTGACCGAATTAGAACAAGACTCATACTAACAATAACTAACTGGACTATTACTAACATTAACTAACAGGACTAATTATCACTAACATCCCCTGTCCTCGCACTTATTAACAAACTAACCAACTAATATTCTAACACCGTCTACTAACTAGACTAACCATCCTAGTCCCTTTGAGTCTAGTTCTAGGTCGGTCACAGTTGTTATGGGCGGCAGCGGAAGGGTGGTGCTGCATGCTCGTTTGTCTTAATTCCATAAAAAAAAAATTATCTTGATAAGTCTGCTGGGTCAGCTAGTTAAAAAAACTTACAAATTCATTTTCCCACACTAGGCTTTCCTCTGACGTGGGTACCTGATGGTGGGTAACGTATAAGATCAGTAATTTATCCTCATTATTCAAATTTCGAACGAATTGAATCGCTACCAGCACCAGACTCTCCGAGCGGGGATCTGGCTTGGTCACAATTACGCCAAACCTACATACATCACAGGTCATAAAGCATGGATAAATAGAATTAAGAAAACGACGCCGCTAGAGAAACTATCTAAGATTTTTCCAGAACAAGTTACTTTTACAATGCAGCACTAAATTTGTCCCAGGGGTCCAGCGGCGAAGCATAGGTGTACAGCATAAATTGTCGAGAACGGCGCGATACGGGTCCTACCTAAATTTCCTTAAGTACGGCCTAACGAGTTACCAACTAATATTGCCCGTTTTATGGCGTGCAGACATGCGAAACGGAATGGTATTTGCATTTATTTGTCGGTGCCTCGTTTGGAATTGTAACCGGTTTATTTGGATATTAAAGTTCAGCGCAAAGTGCTGGCAGACCCTTCTGTTTGTACAATTTATTCAAACAACTGCTGAAATTGGTGGCATATATTTGCTGTTTAAAAACATTCGTACGGACGAGTCGGAGCGCAATTATTTATATTATGTTTACTAACAAAAATACGTTTCCAATTCATTCGTACAATAACTCGTAGGTATAATAAAAATTTGGGTCGTTGTATACAAGATTATCTTTTCTCGAAAATAATAGAATAATTTCCAAACTTTAATAACAACGAAATAAAAAAGGTTTCAAGATATTTATTCTTATGTTGAAACAATTTTTATTTTATTTATTTATTTAGGCTTTATTGACCACCATAACATAAATATTACGGCACAAATGGCGAGCTTAATGCTGTAGCATTCTCTACCAGCTAACCATTAACAGTTTAGATAAGCACGAATAGCGGTTTACTTATTATCACAAATAAATATATATAAACAAACTTACATACAAATATACATGCATAATTTAATATATATATATATATATATATATATATACAATATATACACCTATATATATACATACATATATACACCTATATATACATATATACATGACCACTTATTATGAATTTCATGTAAGTATCAGCAACCTATCATAATTAAAATAATGTTAGAGATACCCACAAGGAGCTCAGTCAGTGGCGTTCCATCAAGTGCACCCTGAGGTTCTTCTTGAAAGTGAACCTGTCAGCCGGCCTTCTCAGTTTATCGGGTAGGGAATTCCATGAGCGGACGGCTTGGACCGTGAAGGAGTTAGAAACAAACCCAGTTCGGTGTACCGGGATAGAAAGAAGCCACGAGTCAGCAGATCGAAGCTGACGAGCGTGGGAGGAATGTAGATATTGAAATCTGGATTTCAAGTATCCGGGAGCATGGATGTTAAATAGAATATCAGAAAGGGATGAAAGTAATCTAATTTGCCGTCGTTCTCGGATATGAAGCCATTTCAGCTTATGACGATAAGAGGAAATGTGATCAAATTTGCGAAGGCAGAAAACAAAACGAACGGCACTATTTATGAGACGATCCAGCTTGGCGAGAAGAGTCTCACTAACATCAACGTAACACACATCACCATAGTCGATGATGGGGAATATAAGCGCTTGTACTAAATAAATTTTGGTTTCGATTGGCAAGAATTTTCTAAGACGGTTGAGATACGTCAACGTGGCAGTGACAGAGCGGCAAACTTCACTAATTTGCACGTTCCAGCTTAACGAGCTATCAATGTGTATGCCAAGATCCCTAACATGTGAACAAAAGGGTATAATTGAACCATCAAACGTAACAGGGGCAATCGACGTGTGATCTATCTTGGCTAGCTGACGCGAGCAACCTACAATGATAGATTGACATTTATTTGGGTTAACCTTAATGCCATACTTCTGCGACCATACGCTGACATTGTGTAAGTCTAGATTAATTTTGTCAATGGCATCGTTAATATTGTTAGCATCAGCAGAGGCATATACTTGTAGATCATCTGCGTACAGATGGTAAGAGCAACCAAGGAAGGAGGTGAGAGAATTGATAAAAATCGAGAAAAGTAGAGGAGAGAGGATGCCACCTTGCGGCACCCCGGAGGAGAGACAACGCCAATCTGACATGGTCCCATCACTCCTGACTGCCTGATGGCGGCCCCGTAGGTAAGAAGAGAACCATGCCCGGGCGGTAGATGAGACGCGCAGTTGGGACAGGATAGCAAGGAGAATATCATGGTCTACCATGTTGAAGGCGTTAGAGAAGTCAATTAAGACCAGCACGGTGACCATTCTACTCTCCATGCTATCGCGAATGTCCTCTGTTACCCTCAAAAGAGCAGTGGCCGTACTATGCCCTGGTCTGAATCCCGACTGAAAAGGGCTAAGCATGTTGTTTTCGTAGACGTGTGTGGATAGTTGGTGATGGACGACGGCCTCTAGAACTTTTGAAAGGTAGGGTAAGAGGGAAATGGGCCTATACTCATTTAATTCACAGGGGTTAGCTTTTTTGGGATCGCAACTTTATAAGAATCCACCGAATTATTTCAACCCAAATCGAATAGGCCAACTTGATTTAACCGTTCCAAAACTTTATAAATAACCCAAAAGTTTTGAAATTCATATTGACAACGCTGACATCGGTTCTCGCCTTAAGCGTTTTAGATTATGTCCAAAGGGCTCTTTGAAGACAAAGTTTATTTTTATTGAATGTGATTATTGTAATTCTTTATTTATTTTGAGAAACTGTTTGTGAATCCGAATGGTCCACAGTAAACCAAACTGTATCAGTACTTTAGACGCTACGTGCAGTACACTGTACAATACACTTACATTTTTATGAAAATTGAAATGAAATAATATTTAAAATAAATGTCCACATGCCTGAATAATTTTAATTCCTTGAAGACCTTAAATTATTTAAAACAGAGACAGCTGCAATATCGCATAGACAGTTGACAAGTAAGCTCCTCGTTTTCCTCGAAGCCAAGTGGATATGGATATGGGTATCATGGAAATCCGAAAAGATCTCCGAAGTGAGACGCGATACAGCAGAAAATGCGTGATAATTGAAGAATGAAGATATAAAAGATGTTATATAACACAATTTTAAAAAATACGAAATTGTTGACTTATACAAACCTGCCCCCTCCCCCCTCGCCCTCTGTCACTTGCACCTCACGTTCGACAGTCTAACTACCACCCTCTCACTTAGTAAGCCACCAAATGACAAGTATCAAGTTTGGACTAAGTGTTTGATAGCCAAAGTTTTTGTCCTCTTCCTTCTTGGCTAAGCATCGATGAATCTAATTGTTTAGGTGGTACCACGGCTCGCCACGGTACTTGTACCATTTCTACCGCCATAATCAGCAATTGTGTTCTGGATACGAAGGTGTGAAGCCAGTTACACTTTTTTAGAGGTGACCATCTCATTCCTCAGGGGTAGCAACGCCTCTGTGACCAAATTAGAACCAGACGCATACTAATAATTACTAACTGGACTAGTAACAAATTACCATATGGGAGCTCATTATAATAGTTTTCAATCGTCATCATTAAAAATGTAAATAATGTAGGTACATCGCCGAAAAAGTTCCAAAATAAATTGTAAAACGAAAACAAAATTACTGAACGTAAAGTCTGAACAAGCACTCGGGAAATAATTTTACACGTAATATTATGTGTTCCTTGAAAAATACTCTCTACATTTGCTTCGTTCAGACAGACGGTACGAGTGCTCTTTCCGATGAAATGCAATCATTCTACCAATGACTCAGTCGTGTTTGTACTTTACCAAGATTTACATAACGATGCCACGTGAATATTCGAGGACTTCGCTTTAAATGTTATACGACGTAGTTTTACCTACCCTTCAATTTATTTATTATTCAACACTAAAAGTACTTACATGGGTGCGTTCAGAGCCCCGTTGGAACCCTGAGTGATTGACCGAGATGAGCAACAACGCGTTTGGTCAGTGGGTGGATGGGTGACCGGTAGCGGCAAAAATCCACGCCTTTGAAGGCACTTAAAGCCTTTATTAACGATTTTTATCGTTAAATATCCGTCGTTCTTTAGAGGACAGGAGCGGCTTAAAAAATTCCGTTACTTGCATTGAGCAATCCCTCAATTAATTAGCACTGGAGCAGCTTGCAAAGTATGCTCAAAGATTCAATCGTGAGAATTGACCGGGTTCCGTAGTTGTTAAAGTCAACACTAAAATGGAGCAATTAACTACATACTTCTACTGTACTATATTAAACTATATTGAGAAACGCCAAAATATCAATCAACTCAATTCCCAGCGCGGGCGAAATTTTAATGAATGATGACATTAAACTTTTCTTCTCGGTCCGTGTATTCATTCTTGTCTCGCATGTAGTCCACAGATTAATTAGGTACTGTACCTTCTTTGTAGCACATACAGACGTGCAGCCTACCCTTACCTATCTAACCCGCCTTCAGCCACTCTTTACTTTGCGACTTGGTATTAGGTTTGTTTTACGCTCTATCTGATGAGCCAATAAGTGTAATGCTGTAGCAGAAACACACGACAGAAATACATACTGCGCTTTCATTTTATCGAAGCTTTTCTTGACACGACATACCCAAAGCGTAACATGGAATCTCTAATTTATTTCAACTTCCTAGAAATACCTTCATCCACTGTGAATATGAAGTCTTGGTATGATTCGTGTGCGAACGTTTGTACAATTTACAGTTTGCATGTGTGGGAGACTACGCGAAGATTCGAGGTTCGCACACTTTGATGTGCGACAAAAACCATCACAGCTTTGAAAGCTTGGAAAACCACGAATGACCGTGTGAGGATTAGCGGACGTTTGAGAACACTGTCTGTCAAATTCTCAAGTGTAAAGGTTCCCACATTATATTTTTTTGTAACAAATAAAGAGATACTTAATTAACTTTTAATATCTAAGCTCATACATAGCATATGTCGACTACGCGAAAGCGTTCGATTCCATTTCACATAAGAGTATCTGGGACGCATTAGAGCACCAAAATCTTCCACACATATATACCAACATTCTCAAGGATATATATAGAAAAAGTACAAGCCGAGTCAAGTTAGATAGACTAGGTCCGGAATTCAATATTCGTAGAGGCGTAAAACAAGGAGACCCGCTATCACCAAAAATCTTCATAGCTGTCCTACAAAACATAATGAAAGACCTAGACTGGGAAAAAAGAGGGATAAATATAGCAGGGAAAAACCTCAGCAATCTACGATTTGCCGACGACATTGTCCTTTTCGCTCAGACATCAAAACAACTACAAAAAATGCTGACTGAACTAAGCACTGCTAGCGAAAAGATAGGTCTACAACTAAATACCTCAAAAACGAAAGTAGCAACCAACGGCACGAAGAATCCTATACTAATAAATCAAACACCTATAGAATACGTAGAGAGCTATATATACCTTGGAAAGCAAATATCATTTAAAAACACAAGACACCTGGATGAAATAGACAGGAGAATCAAGATGACCTGGAAAAAGTACTGGAGCTACAAAGAAATACTGAAATCAAAACTTTCAATTAACCTGAAGAAAAAAGTGATGGATTCGACTCTATTGCCATGTCTGTCATACGGCGCCCAAACCTGGATCTTCAACAAAAACACCTTGTCAAAGATACGTACCTGTCAACGGGCTATGGAGAGAAGCATCCTTGGCATCAAGATTATCGACAAAGTCAACAGTAAAAAAATCAGACACAAAACCAAAGTGATAGATGCTCTACAACACGCACAGCGATTAAAGTGGAGATGGGCAGGACACGTTGCCCGTTCTTCTGAGAATAGATGGCCTAAACGAGTAACAAAATGGAAAGGTCCGGTTGGCAAAAGGCAGAGGGGCAGACCAATTACTCGCTGGATGGACGACATAATTAAATTGGCTGGTAGAGACTGGATGGAAATAGCAAAAGATAGAAAAATATGGGAAAAATTGGAGGAGGCCTATACCCAAAAGGGGCCATGACATTTACTAGAAATACCTACATTTTTTTCTGTTATAAAAATGCCTAAAATGTCACGGAAATAAAAAAGGCTATAATAATAATAATAATAATCTAAGCTCATACTTTTTGAAACAATGTGGTTCGAAGAGTTTGGGATCCAGGCCTTCATTTTCGCACATCATCATCATCTTAACCCATCATGGCCCACTATTGAGCACGGGTCTCTTCTCAGAATGAGAAAGCTAAGGCCACAGTCCACCACGCTGGCCAAGTGCAGATTGGCGGACTTCACACACCTTTGAGTTTTTGCGAAATCTCCAGCATGCAGGTTTCCTCACGATCTTTTCCTTCATCGTTAGTAGCAAGTGACATTTAAATGCTTAAAACACACATAACTCCGAAAAGTCAGAGGTGCGTGCCCTGGGATTCGAACCCGGATCCTCCGAATAGGAGGCCGAATTCTTAACTACTAGGCTATCACCGCCACTAGCCACGAAACCTGAATCACGCTATCGAAGATTTATACGCCGCTCGCATATAAACTAGTTCCGACTTCCGACAGAGGGGCAACCGTAACTCAGCCGCTCCTCAGTCATGACGTCTCACTTAACCATCATTGCTATTAAACGCAAATGCGGTTTCAATTGGTATTATCTTTCCCCATAGTTACTGAGTTTCTCGAACACTAAAAGCCACAAATACAATGGGCCGGATATAAAATTGGTTGTATCATCAAATAATTCATGCACGATATTGATACTCAATATCTTGTATCATTTTATGCAATAATGCAAACGTAAACAGTAGGTATTATACAAACTGTTTTGTGTCTAATATTATCTGTGTATGTATTTATAATATTATCTATGTGTGTATGTTAATTTTATTTTATTTGGTTCAAAGTAAATATAATAATCTAAACACTTTTTAAGAAGTTAAAATAATTTCCAATCTCCCCTCTCAGTATGCACAGTTATAAGACTGACACAAGGTTTTAAATGTCATACAATTTCTCTTTATTAATAGTTAATATATATAAATCTCGTGTCACAATGTTGGTCCGCGATGGACTCCTAAACCACTTAACCGATTATAATAAAATTCGCACACCATGTGCAGTTCGATCCAACTTGAGAGATAGGATACTTTAAATCTCAAATTATAGTCGCAATTTTAATTTATTTCTAATTATTTGTCTCTTATTATTTGACAGTATGACAATTGGCATGGCAGCCTTATTCACAGATGAACAGACACCTAGCGCCACACAAGAGAACTAAATTAAGAGTGTTATTATTTGACAGTCACAATTTTATGTAACAGATGTCGATACCTTTCGACTGGGTTGAGTAAGTAATCAATAGATGGCGCTGCTATGGTAAATCTAACTTGCACCCGTGCGAAGCCGGGGCGGGTAGCTAGTAGTTAATAAAGAGAAATGAAAAAAGACACATCGTGAGTAATACCTCATTCACTTGTTTTGCAGTTTAATTTTATTTCACTCGGGAAAAGTTCATGTTTGACTACGAATTGTATAAAACTCAGAATATTCAAATGAAAAGTACATAATTTAAGTTTCACAGAAAGTTAACAGATAACATACACTTATATTTGGGCATGTTTATGTATTTATGTACTTTATGTACATAATTTTATTCAAGTATAAAATAAAAATTATAAATAAAGTAGGTACGTTAAACAATGACCATAAGAAATTTTGTTTATTTTAATTTTATAAGTTTACGTGACGATTGTGTCAGTCCAGCGAAAGTATTGACTATTTTTATACAGTTTATTGAAGATCCGAACATATCACTTATGTGTAACATTGATTTGGCTTCCCGATATCAAATCAATCAAGTTCCAAAAATGATCTGGAAATTGTCCTGAACATGTCCTTTTGTTCGTTTCTATATGTTATATATTCTAAAAACTTCTCTCAAATTATTCTTCTTTTGGTATAGATTCCTTTTCATATCTTCCTTTCCTTATATTCCTTTGGTATAGGTTAAAAGTTGACGAAATGTCTATGAAACGCTATAGTAACCTAAGTACAAAACAAATAACCCTAAAACGTAAACCTCAGAAAAATAGTGCAACATAAAGTTTGCTTACCCACACTTTTGACGGCCGCTGGGCTTAACTTTTGTTATCGTTGTTCAGTGGCGTAGCCCGCCCTAAGCCTATTAAATTTATAGTATTTACACCCTTTTACGCTTGATATTTTGGGGCTGGTTTCTAAGCGAATAATTTTGCTTGTTACATAATAACCGACTTCAAAATCGGTTGGAGAATGATTCAGAAACTACCTACAGACGTTGTGTGTGTGTGTCTCGTGGATTAGGTAGCAAACACCAGCATTCGTATAAAAAGAATTATAAAAATCAGAACATTGAGTCAAAATAGCGACACCGCATATACGTCACACGGTGACGTCACCGAAGCCTGAATCACGATATCGAAGGATTGACGATCGCCCGCATATATACAACGCCCCGAGAGCATTCACTTGGGGCCTCGGCCGCCCCCCAGGCATTCGTCTCGCCTGACGGGAGATCTCCCTATTGCCAAATTACTAATTTTCTAAATTCAATTCTAAGAAATTTTAAGTAGGTAGGTAAACCAACGCCATTTAAAGCATTCCAACGTCATCTTAAGTACACTTCAAAAAAAGAACTGACAATAATGATTAAAATATTGAAGCAACATAATGCAAGTTTCAGTTTGCAGAACTGTCGAAGTCCGCAACTTCGCAAGCGAAGCGCGATAGCTGCGATTAATGAACCGCTCCGCGCGTTCTCCTTATTACATTCATAGCAAACTTTCAACTATTTTAACGGAGCTTTACACTTTTATGAAAGGTTTGTTAACAGTTAGTAGCTAATCTTTGATAAATTAAAACTAATACATATTGTAATAAAATATGGATACAGCATCGAGTTTGTCCTTTGAAAATATTTGAGAAGAAACCAATTTTAAATTACAAATAGCTAAAACCTTAATGTCATATAACAACCATTTAATTAATTTTAATCCGGTCATCTTTGTGTTTGTTGCCTGGTTACCCCAAAAATTACTTAACCCATTTCGATGTAGTTTACATTTGTTGTATACGAATTTGAACGTTGTATAGAATCTATAGATATGCTTCTTGTATACAGTGTTGTAACAAGACAGTGGAAATCTGGGTTATCTGAAAAAGATTGCTTTTAACGATAAGATCGCTCTTTGTTTACAAAGTGTTATACATATATTTTTAAATTCAAATGTTACCTCCTTTTATAAAAAATGTGTGCGTTTCGTTTTTACCTGAGGTATTGATTATTTACAAGAAAGGTACTGAACACTGGCGAAATTATTCACTTTACGCCTTTTTTGACGGTAGCAAAACGGCCAAGCCACGCATATTTACTCAGATGTTGATTAACTAAAGTTAGGGCTTGTTGAGTTTGGGAATATAGGATCTAGCTAGGAGGAAGCTAGGCTCTAGATAAGATCTGATAACATCTTAACAATACTAGAAATATTTCCTCGTCTTGGCAACATTTTACAAGACAATGTTTTTGGTGGGATCTTATTTACGATTTGTCGCTAGTCTTTAGGCAAGCCCTCTTACTTGTGGTCAGAATTATCCAATCCTGTCCATCGTCTAGATTAGAGTGATTAAGCCCATTAACTGTTATAAAGGTATAGGTACTGAAACACAATTGAAATATCGAAGTCATCTAGTTATTAATGAATTAATTATCCGATGTGAGCAGGGAAACAGCATTAATGTCGTGTTATAAATCCCGAATATTTAACGGTCATTCACAAGAAGTGATTTAGATAGGTATGTATATATAATAGTGTAGCCTGTAGGTATAATAAATATAATGGTGATTATTCATACGATAGTCTCTACATTCCCTGCATGCTCTACAGCTAGTTGGTAGGTACTTTATACTTTTAACACGCTCACTCATATCCACTAAAATGTTTGTACATTGTACGAATCGTCAAAGCTATTCCCAGCTACAGGTATTCACATTCGTGACACAGGTATTCATCTTAACGAATCTGACAAAAACTTCGCATAATTATTTGCGGATATCCGTCCTACACTAAACTTGCAGATTTGCGTATTAGCGCAGATGTGAATGAGCGGCCTTAAAGTCATATAATCGTCGACATAAACATTTAAGATTGCTCGGCAACGCATCTGCGATTAGTGCTAGGAAGCTGCGGCAAACGGTGATTGATTATCCCTTACGGCTCATTCACACGAGGACGAATCGTCTTTTTTCACGAATCGTCTTTTTTCACGATTCGTTATTTTTTTTGACGGCGGCAATGCTTTTTAAATACTCATGTTCACACGCTTGACGAATCGTGAAAAAAGACGAATACGGATACGTCTTTTAGAAATCACGAATCGTGAATGTTTTATGATTATGACGGATACGTCTTTTAGAAATCACGAATCGTGAATGTTTCTGAACCAATCTGAACTGAGCTAAATCACGAAATAAATGTGAACTTCAATGCGGATATTTTGACGAATCGTGAAAAAACACGATTCCGTATTCAATGTGAACGTCCATCCGTCAAGACGTATCGTGTTTTTTGACGAATCGTCAAAGACGTATGCCGTGGGAATGAGCCCTTACATAAAAAAGTTGACTGATGATTGACCACATGAACGTGGTGCCTAAGTTAATAAGTTACTAATAAGTGCAAAATAAAACATTGCTATCTGATCTTTTTAGTGATTCGTGATTCGAGAAGAAACGTTACCTACCATCGTTGGTACTCAACGCTGTCAAATGGCAAATTCTAATGCATTCCCGTTCCAGTGCACCATGTTTGTTGTTTGTTTGTTGTTTGCTTACGTTTATTGATGACGGTGACCACTTGCCACGGTTAACTCATTTGTTGTGGTGCCTACAAAAAAATAATACGAAATTTTAAAATTTTCAAAGGAATGCAGTTCAAAATAAAATATCTTGTTCACTGTTTTATTACATTTTTGCTATATAACTGTATGAAACTATTTTTCCCAACGAGCTCTGGCTCTTAAATATAGAATTTTACCGCAGCGAGAACGCTAAGCCCCGGATTACAGTTCAGTTCGAAAGAGAAAAAAAATGAAAAGCACCGCGGGTTGCAATTTAACACGTTCCTATATCAACCGAGATGAGACCAATAATATGGGGCATAGTGAAATCAACGTCATGCGAGAAATAATAACGGACCTTCGGGCCACATGGCGACGTAATACAGACCGGGCACGCTCGTAAAAAATAGAAAAAGACCCGCGCAAAATACTCACTGTTACATTTGCGGTTCGGTTAGAGAAATTGGAAATACATTTGTCGAGAAGCGGACCCGACTACCTTATCTAATCGAAGACGTTTTGATATCGCTTTTTGTGTGACTTGGACCCGCGTTACGTTGCATTCGATTAGTGGCGTGTGACAGTTTTTAACTCGGTTTTGTGACTAGATCTAAATTTGAAAAGACTAACATCTGTCACATGTAATATGCGGTCAGTCTCTTCTGGAATCGTAGAGTGAAAACGATATACCTAGACATCTGGTGAGCTGGGTTATGAGACAGCACGAGAAAGAACGATTGAATATGGCACAAGAAAAAAATCGATGGTTAGCTGTCAAATTTTCATAAACTTAAGAGTTTTCAATGCCACCCAACATGGCCCAGTGTGATAAATGGGTGTAAATCCGTTGGTGTATGTCACCTACGCAAGTTTGTAGAATGAGCTTTCGTCTGATATTAAAAAAAATACAAGAATGACGTGTGATAACCAAGAATTTACTTTAGAATGCTACAAGTAATAATATTGGTAAGCTCTGCATACCTGTGGTCGAAGATGCAAAGGTTTTATCACTCTTTAATTTTAAAAAAACTTCGGCGCATGTGGCGCACTTCGCGCATTTCATTTTCCAAACCAGAGTCGCCGAGAGCATAGAATTGCCACTTCCCGCTAAAAACAAATTTATTACCTGTGCACAGAGTTCAATTTTGCGTGTAAGCAAAATTTACTTGAAGTATTTTAAATTCTTGCAGTCAATCCACAATAAACTTTATACATAGGATACATGCAGAAAGCTGCCATTTTGTGGATTGCAATTGAAACGAATACCAGAGCGAACGAAGTCTAGAACGGATTTGACCATTGCATTAGGTCTGCTACGCGTTGGGCATTGGTATCAAAGTACATCATGGGTTGCCATGATTTCTCAGAGTAAAACATTTATTATGTTATACTTAAAACCTTTTTTTTTAATTAAGTTAGCAAACGAGCAGGCTAGCATAGCACTACCTTCCGCTGTCGCCCCTGACAAATGTGACCGACTTAGAACAAAATACACTCAAATAGGTACAGGGATGGTTAGTTTAGTTAGCAGTAGGTGATAAAATATTAGTTGGTTAGTATCTTAAACTGTGTTTTATACATACCTACCTAAAACAAAAACTTAAATAACATTATCTACTGTAGAGTCTGTAGAGTAAACGCAGCTTGCTAGCCAATGTAATGTATAAAACCGCAGAATCAACTCCATAATACCACGTTCTCATCGATTTAAATATGAAAGCGATACATTTAAATACATTATATGTTTTAATATTTTATGATCAGATATGATTACCACCACAAATGCCGTGGATATTCTGCTAGCAGTCCCTGTTATTAACTTGAACAAACAGCATATAACATATTTGATAGGAATCAAACCCAGATATTTCATAACCATAAAAATCATAACTTTATTATTACCTACTAGTTATTTCCCGTGGCTACGCCCGCTTGTGAGACAAAATTAATTGCGACATTGTGCTTAAATATCTAATACGAGTAGTCAACTGACCGGTACCTGTACCTGTACCTGCCAACCATCTACTTAATAAAAATCGAAAATATAAGTTTAGAATACTGACATTTTGCGAAAATTTTATACCCTGTCCCCTTTTCACCCCGTAAAAGGATAATTTCCGGAATCAAAAAGATCCTATGTTTTTTCCCAAGGTGAGCTCTATATCTATACCAATTTCATTAAAATCGATTCAGTGATTTAGGCGTGAAAGCTTAACAGACAGTGAAACAAAGTTACTTCCTCATTTATAATAAAAATCATATACGGATTTAAACCTTTCAGCCTTACATTTTATCCAACACTGTAATTGTAAAGTAAAGGTTTACATATCTATATAAAAAAAACTGGTTTTAAAATTAATGTACATATATATTATGTAAACATTTATGATACCTACATTAATTATCAAAATCGACTCAAACAGTCTCTACCAACGAGAAATGCCCCAAAGTTACGAGATACACACAAAAAATACAGACGAATTGAAACCCTCATCATTTTTTAAAGTCGGTTAATTTTTATTTATTTATTTATGGGTTCTGATCCAATTTCGAAAACAATAATTTGGTAACTTTGGTAAACAATATTGATAGACTCTCACTAAACTAATTTAAATATTATCCAAAATGTTTAATATTTACAAAACTCTTATATTTGTTGAGAAAATCATTAAAAATTAATGGCTACTGACAGCAAGCAGAGTTTCCGACCGACGCAATGTCGGTGACGCAAACAGTCTAAAGCGCAATGTCTCTCATAAAAGCCGTGTTTGAATAGACAACAGCAATTCTCACATCTTACTCGGGTATTTAAATGAATAGCTTGCACTTGGTGTATAAAGAAGCTTGTCGCACATAAAGGCGATGTGTTACGCCGCAAATAATAGAATGAGGATTCCTTAAATGTAAAACGTTCGCCACCGCGCCGAGACTCGTTCAAACCCCTATAAAAATGTTAGTTCGCTTTTCATTACGTTTCGGAAAGCGGTGCCCGTGTCCGACACACGAAAATCCACTCTGTCATAAACGAGCAAAGTTTATTTTCGAACGATAAATCCTGTATTTATTTCGCCAAATGTCCGATCTATTCGTTTTGAATAGCGCGTTCCAGATGTTTACAGTAGTTTGTTTTTGTGCTCCGTATTATGAGCGTACAGGTAGTGTAACAAAGAAAATGGTATGAAGTTATAACGGATTTCTAAGCTACTGGGTTCGTTGATAAAAATGTTTGTGTACGGGAAATTGGGATGGAAAAATCCATTGAGTTCTGTTCTCGTTTGTAAAAACGACATAATCTCTAAATAGCTATTCACGTTCATGTGTTTAGGGAGTGGCTTATGTAGCACTATAAGTTTACCGCTACATGCGACGCTCTGTTATTTCCCTTGACAGTCATATTACTGCAACTTACGGCCAACGTAATGAGAACTTCCTTGCCCGCCGGCAGTCGTAAATGATATAGGAGCGGAAAGGCAATAGGGCAGCCCGAAGAGGTCTGGTATCGCTGGCCATGTTATACATGATACAAGGGTCCTTTTACCCCGCAGGGCTGTAATTTGCACCTGTAGTCGGAGATATTATGTGAGAAATTTTGTGTTACTTGATACAGACTCCGGGGAAAATGGAGGGCGCTCTGATTTCAGATTGATATTGTGTTTGTATACAGAACAGAGTGAATTATGAAAAACGTCTGGAACTTTCGCGTTTCTCTTACTTTGTTGTTGCGAATACAACGCTTTTACAAGTGAGTGGCACTTAGGGATAAAAGACAGTGTTTAATGGTTCATTGTATGTCAAAATATTTAAGGAATATAGTTCCAGAAACTCGTCTCTTGTTAGAAAAATTATAATCATACAATTATACCGCCAACAAAAATATAAAAAAATTAAAATAAAGAAAATTTACTTTTTTCGATAACGTTAGGTATCTCTGTCCGGGTCAAAAAGGACGATGTACACAAAGATTGTTTTTTTTCAATGTATGGTTGAATATAATGATACATGATGATGACAGTATAATAATTATATTACTCAAAAGTGCAATATAAATTTAAATCTAAGCCACTACTTGAAAAATAACATGCATCAGGAATACTCTCTGTGTCAATTTGCATATTTTATACTGTTAAATCGATTAATTTCTCAAAAACATCGACTTTTTATCGATATTACCAACAATACAACCAAGCCTATAAGTAAGTAAAACACAATATTCGTCTCGCGTTATACGCAGCTTAGCGCACACGCACGCGGCGATGCGATCGTATCCAGATCGATGGATCGATCAATAGTAACCTCCCGAACAGGGTCTACGGAGACGTAGGGCTCCACGGTACCTACGCAAGACAAGGGATCCGGGATCCAGTTCCTGGTAGTAAGGTGACGGGTGGTGTTTTTCTCGGGCCATGTGTGTGATACCTACTAGTGATATTTGTGACTACCTGTTGCCTGCGACTTCGTTCTCTATCTCCCAATGAAAGTCCACATTAGCGTGCACAAACATAGGATCAGTTACAGTATTACTCGTATTATATGTATAGAAGATAGAAGATAGATAGATTTAGATATGTAGATAGATAGAAGGTATAGATAAAAGATGTCCATGCTTCCCGCGTTTTAATCCGTTGTCCCGCGTTTACAATCATAATTAATTTTTAATGTTTACAACCCACACAAAGTTTTAAAGCATACGTGTTTGAACATTAATCATTGAAACAGACTATAGCTGGATAAACAGTTTTTATGGTCAATGACGCATTTCGAAGTTTATTCAACTTTTTAGTAAAAAAAAGAAGGCCGTAGGATTAATATAGAATATAGTAAGCCTGTTCTCGTTTTGCTTTGGGAATCCTATCAATTAGTATCCATATTTGAAAGTCAAGTGATTCTTTATATTGACATTACTTTTTTATATTTATGAACCAACATAAATAACTATATACTACATTTTATGTACAGCATACCAAAATACACTAACGGAACTAGTACCCAAAAAGCACAGACTAACAGACAAAAAATCTTTATTTTTCATTCTATTCTCTTAAGAAGAGGCAACAAATATATATTTTCTCGAAAATCTTCTATGTACATTGTACACACAGCCATAAGTTACATTTTTATTTAATGTAAAGAGTAGCACTAATGTAGATTTAAGTGGAGATGATAATGGACTGTTGATTTACAACGTAGGAAGTTACCGAAGGCACAAAATATCGAGGCTGTGTCATAGTTCGACACAACACTTCTTAAACCATTAATCATCCGCTATGGATTTGCTTCAAAGCAGTGTTATGCTGAATTTTCCAGACTTATCATTATCAGTATCTGAATTACACAAAATCTTAATTCTTAACGTTTTGGAGGCTATATGTTAGTTTAATGTATGTATGAAATGTATGAAATATGAATCCTTTGTGGTTTTTGCGCTTAAAACTTTTTTATTATTTCACTAGTATAAACCTTGCCTCGCTTCGCTTCGGGTAACAGTCTCTTAATAGCCATGTTCAGAAATTGTTTGGTTTGATTCTTTGATCTGGCATAACTTTTTATCTATTAACCGATTGAAATAAAACAAACACTATTATTAAAGTTAAGATTAGCGCAAACAACATCACACACAAATATTCTAAAATTTATCGTTTTGAGTTCAATTACGTTACTAATAAAGATTTATTATATGTACGTATAGACTAGCTATTCGCCCGCAGATTCGACCTAATGGAAATTGTTTTTTTTTATTTTCAACCCCTGTTTCAATTCCATAGGGGATGGTTTTTGACAAAAAAGTAGCCTATGTGTTCTCTGGGTCTTCAACTATTTTCATTTTGAATTTGATCTAAATAAGGTCGGCGGTTTAGCCGTGAAAGAGTCACAGACAGACAGGCTTTCTTATTTTTAGTGTTATGGATATTACTAAGTAAAGGCATGATATGGCACAGTGTGTCTGTTGGAACGCACACGGCGCGGCGACACGGCGGTGTCATCGGCAGTCATCGCCGCCCCCGCGTTGAATCACACGCCAAAAACACGAGTGACCTCACCTCTGCTCTAAAGATGGTAGTGTCGGCTATAACGGCATTTTACACAGATTTTATACAGTACGGGAATGAGGCACATGCCATAATCCTAGTTCTTTATCGCTTCGAGAAACTTGGAGACATGTTTAGATGAGATTTTTTGTACTGCCTTATATTTTTATATGAACAATAATTTCAAAAAATCAATACGTTAAATAATATCCCAGTATTGTTATAAAACATAAATGAAAACTGCATTCAAATCGGTTGAGCCGTTCCTGAGATTACTGGATACAAACTTAACAACCTGCAACTTCGGGTGCTTAGACTTCAGCTACTTCAGCATGAAAAGCGAAGCGGAATAAATAAGCAGTGATAATAATATCAAGATATCCATCAAATATTTTAATATAGAAAAAAAATCCAAATGCATCCCCGGAATACGTCTCGATCGCATCTCGATTTTATTAGACACATGTCTCGCATTATTTACATTGAAGAGCGGCGATATCGAGCAACGGTACACCTACCGTATTCACCAAAAGCGTATTCATATTAGATTTTCGATCTCGCAATGCCAGCCGGCCGTATCAGAATGTCGCGAATACATTCGATACTTTATTCGAGTCTATTCGAGCGCGCGCTCGCCGCGACACGGAAGGGTGTCAAATAAATACAGGTTGAATATATCCGCTGTCGTGCTGTGATCCTGGTATATCGTGCCGATAACAATGAATGTTTCTATGTTTGTTCTGTTATTTGCGTTCCTGTTTGTGGCATCATCCGCTATGCTGTATCGCCGGGATTCTGATAATGTTCTGAAACCTGGTAAGGATGTGTTCTTTTTGTTTTTTTTTTCTTTTTTTTAATAAAAATAGGTTGGATAAACTGGTGGTGACAAAATAAAAATGATACGGTAAAGAAATTAAATGTACTTTATTTATAAAAATAAATATTTTATAAAATCAGTTATTACAAAGTTCGAGTTTAATCTCAAGAAAAAAATGAGACTCGTAACTTTATAATTAGGTACGAAAATTATCTTTATAAATAAAAAATAGTAAATTGAAAAAGGGTATAAAGTAGAATGAGTATAATCCAGGTGTGGCATGAAGGGTCGACCCTTATCAAGTTTGATATTAGCTTATAATAATTATAAACGAATGTTTATTTACGTCGATGGTCGCGTGTCTGTCCTGGAGTTTAATACCGCTGGGACTGCGTTAAAATAGTTATAACCCGTGGAAGCGTTTATTTTTGTTTTAATATTTGACTTTTCCATCTATTTTCTACGTCGCTAATCGGTTTATCTACACAAAATAAAACTTTAAAGGAATAAATTCTGTACATTGAATATTTTTGGGAAATTTTAAATCCTTTTGTAATCGCCAGTTTTTTTTAGAATATTACCAGGATCGCAAGAAAGTCACTAAATACATTGAATGGATACTAGTCATATTTATGACTTATGACCGTATGAGTACGGATTTAAAATATTTAGCATCCAGTTAAACAGATTGTTCCCACGGGATAACAGATAAAGAACGTCAATTCAAATTTGAAAACGAATCCTGTATAGGTAATTGAATAACAAAAAATGTTAAGTAAACACTCAATGGGAACTATTTACATGGAGAGAGAAACAACATAAGTAGGTATCTGGAGCTAGTATTGTACTTCCGCATAGGTTTACATCTTTGGTTTACATGAAATATGATATTTACATTGATGAGAATATCTTAGAATATCACGGAATCTATATTCTGCGTTTACCTAAGTTTTCCTTGTATTACGTAATGTTTATATTGTTAGCAAAACTTTGTTTGACATTTTTTTATTCAAGTCGTGGATACCATGGACGACACGTAAGACTAGGACAAAAACCCAGACCAAGAACAGAAATTTAAACTCATCCAAATTTCCAACTCGCTGGATACCGAACCCAGGACACACAGGACAGTTTATATTCTTATCTCTATGCACGAGTCCGTTTAACTTCGATAAGTTGATGACGTTTTCATTCTATTGTCACTTGTCACTTGTCCCTACCTACTTTTGAAGTCCGTTCTTAATTCAAAAAATTATAAAAAAAAGTTATTACATGAGTCAAATATCTGATGTCCCTACCCTCACCTTTACATTGGTGTCCCACCCCTGAATATTGTGTCGTGGTTTATAGCTCGGTCACGGCGGACCAACCTTAATGACGGCTCTAATTAAAAGAGCCAGGAAGTAAAATAAGCTGCGTCGTGCGCTTTGTTGCATGCGGAAATGCTTATGACGATAAAAAAGTTATGTTTATAAGCATGACAATATAGAAAAGATTTAATATTTTAGGTAGTTGCAGGTATTTATGTATGGCGTTATGAAAATCTATGCATGTATAAGGACTTTAATAATCGAGTTACGTAAAAGGAATAAACTCTTATAAATTCAAATTATTAATTCTGTCGGCAAGAATTTTTAGAAATTGTGTTTGAACCTATAATCTCAAAAATTTCACTCTGTAGACCTGTTTTAATTGCATTGAAAAGTTAAATTAGGGTTGCATTTGACAGAGAATCCGACTTTATTTTTTAAATGTCAAGAAAGGGTCAGTGTATAGCTAAATCCAAGTTTTTGGGATCTTGTAATTTTTATCTTTACGAATTATGATTTATCTAGCAAATAAGTGGCCTCACATAAAATTTGTAACAACATTTTAAGCTGCAAATGAAATTCCCTGCGAGTTCGATTTCTACACTTTTAATACTATTTATATTGCCATATGATTAACTAGAGAACCGCCCGCGCTTCGCTTCGGGACCCGTAGGTAACAGCCGCGTAGGTCTCGCTCCCGTAGGAATTTAGGCTAAAAAGTAGCCTACTACTCGCTCTCTTCACTCCACCCTGTCTGAGGTGTGTGGAGCCCTCGGGACAGTTAGTTCCCCTTTGGGGGTGTCTCTCGCGGCCCGTTAAAACGGGCCGGTCCTTGGGTTGGGCCCTAAGGCCCTTGGTTGTCCATCTGTGGTTAACCAATAGGTCAAGTCCGGTGAAAGGTGGCCTTTTTACAGGCCACAGTCTTAAACGGGATTGGGTTCATCTTCGCGCCGCCCAGGCGATCGAAGCCCTACCGGGTGAATCCCACTGGTGCATGGTGGGAAGCCCAGCAGGAGCCGATCAGCGCCGGGCGACGACTTATGAAGCCCCAGTATCAGTCAGTGCTAGTCCCGTCCCGCGCAACCAGCAAGTCGCGCGGGAAGGCCCAGCGGTCCGGTGGACGGATGTGGAGCGGCACCAGGTCCTGCAGATGCGGGAACCGCGACGCGTCGACACGCCCGAACATGTTGCGTGCCAATCTCTCGAGGAAGTCGTCCAGGCTCTCGACTCGAAGGTCCCTCTGGATGACGGCGTTCCTGACGTACCTCGGCGCACCAGTCAGCCGGCGGAGCGCAATCGCCTGAACCGCGCGCATCCTCTTGCGCTGCGGTTCACTGGCGAGCGCGTACCACGCCGGTGCCGCGTACGTGAGGCGGGATCTGATGTAGGTCTTGTAAACCCCGAGCTTCAGTCCGAGAGGGAGGCTCGAGGAGAGCACTGGTTTCTGCCATCGCGCTTCTGGAATTCGCGACGGCTTTCGTAACCTGTGGCTTCATCGAAAGTCTTCCGTCGATTTTGCCCCCAGGTATTTGGCCTGTGGGGCCCATTGGATATCTTGTCCGTGAAGCTCCAGAGTACGGTCCCGCCTGTTGAGGTATCCTCCTAAGTTCACGGCCTGCGTCTTCCCGACATTCACCGACAGTCTCCACGCGGCGAGCCATTCGGGGAGGGCATCAAGCGCACGCTACATCTTGACGATGGCGTGGGTTCTATTCAGCGACGTGGTGATGTACGCCTCGTCATCGGCATACAGGGCAAGCGACGCCCCCCTGCCGCCGGGATGTCGTCGGTGTATCAGGCGTAGCAGACCGGGGACAGGCAACTCCCTTGCGGGACGCCGGCTGCGATCGGACGCTCGGTGGATTCGGTGTCTTCAACCACTACTCTGAAGCTTCTATTTTCGAGGAAACTGGAGACCACCTTAACGGCACTCCGGGGCGCCGACGACTGCGAGATCTTGTAGAGAAAGCCGTCGTGCCAAACACGGTCGAACGCCTTTTCCATGTCGAGGAATACTGCACACACGCGTTCTCTCTTATTCAGAGCCGCGGTAACGGTGTGCAACATCCTCGACAGTGTAGCCGTGCTGTTCAGCGGCATCAAAAAGTAGCCTTCCACTTCTGTTGGCAGCTAGGCTATTCCACCCCGGATGCTTGCAGTTCCAGTCGCCTGCGCCCACCACCGGTGTCGGCGAGTCCAACAACTTGCGGACATCAGCCAACAGGATAGTGCCAGCGGGCGGGCGGTACACTGAATACAGCCGGAGCGGGGAGTTCTCGAGGCAGAGCTAAAGTAGCCTATTACATTTGACTTAAGTTAATTACATGTAGTATTTGATAGCGTAATTCAGAACTTGCAAATGAATTTTATTAACGCCATCTATTAACAACTCCGAAAATAAATATCTAGCAACTAACAAAACATCGATCTTCCCATGGGAATGGGATGTTTTTCCGCGGTAAAAAGTAGCCTACGTCACTCTCCACCCTCCTAACTATCCCCACACACATAAACCTTACCATATAATAGCTTTGTTGCGACGTGAAAGCGTCACAAACAAACAAACAAACAAACAAACAAACAAACAAACAAACACACTTTCACATTTATAATATTAGTAAGGATAAGGATTATTATACTTACATGTAACCATCCGTAACATACCTCAAAGTTAGTTCCGTTTGTATAATTGCTAGCGATGTAACTTCAATTCTTGGTACTTAAAGGTTTCACTATAATCGTACTAAACTGATAATCTTCCATTACGCCACACTGCTCCAATAACAAACCGAACTTACAAAACTTTATCAAAACAATTATACAACCTTAATACAAAATGCCATTAAAATATTTTAGTTAAACGACTCCACCGCAATCGCTTTAACGCCGTGACACAAACCGCATAGCTTAGGCGCTTGCGACAAAAAATGACCGCAACACAGATAGTTGTACTTGCTAGATACATATCGCAGTGCCGCGGAATTAAACGAACGTACAGTGAGCGACCGCATTGTGTTAGTGTTTTGTCTTCAACGTCCCTTGATTTAATCTTGGGTGAATCTTGTTATATGTTGCTTCATGTTAATTAAACATCTTCAGCTGTGTTATATTTGTCTTTTTAATTGTTATTATTTAGTTGTTGTTGTAAAAATATGAATTATTTCTGTTCTTCATACGATAAAAACTCTTACTGAGAAACAGTAATAAAGCATTAGCAGTGGTAACAATAAGCGTACTTACATACGATTTGTTTTAACAATATCTTCACGATAACAACAGGTATGCTAAACCTATGATTATAGTATTTTTTGATTAACATAAACTAAAGCGTTTGTGACCAATATTGGCGCTATTTTACTACTCAAAAAACCTTTACGTTCACTTTTTTTTAATTTTGCACTATACCTTTAATAAATTAATCTAGCAGAACCGGAGAGTTTTATCTTTGCGTCGTAAAGTATACGGACGTTGCATGAAAAAGTTTGCAAAATGTCGGATAGAATTTATGAATTTTGTATAGTTATGGTCGAAATAAACAAATTTCAAGCAAGCAGGTAAAACCCCGTGGCATACATTTTGTGATTATTCAAGCATCACAATGTAGTAGACGTTGATATATTCGCTGCAGTAGTTGTCGGATTGACTAATGTGATTAGTTGGCGTATGTAATGAAGCGCTTGCTTATAGCAGAGGAAAATTTCTTCGAACTCTTGACTAAATATGTATGAAGTAAAATTATGGTACTGGACTTTTGTAAAAGAAAAAAATAAAGCAACACAAACGAAAAAAACAACGAATTCACGATCAAAAACAATACTTATTAAATATTAATTTAATTATGAAATGACATTTACTTAGCCATTTTATAGTATTAAAACATAATATAAAAATAAAGTCGTAATAATAAAAAAAACGCTATTTCACTAACAGCCCCGCGCTACAGAATTTGCAATCGCAGGTGACATAGATAACACAAATAGGACCTCACAAATACCAACTACCAGAAAACAGATACTATTTGTCATAACATCTAGCCAGGTCGAGAATCAAACTTGAGATCACTCACTTCGCAGACAGGATGACTAACAATCAATCAATCAATCAATCACTCTTAACTTGTTTTTGCAGATAAACAAAACAATAGTTAACCTTGAGGATATTTTATTATTAGTCGATGAAAACTATATTTTTAATCTGATAAATTCGGCTCCTATCCTATTCGCTACATTATAGAAGGGAATCATGCTTCTCGCGGCCTTGCATTGGAACTTATACCGCTTTCTGATTTCTGCGTAAACCTCAATCGGTATGCATACGTGTATAACCCGCATAGCCTCTGGTACGAAGGTCAATCTCCTGAACTTAAGGATTTGGTTTTTGAACGCCATTATTATTTATCTGTTATTTTATTGAATAAACTTAAATATCGTGGGAAAAATACGCTCACCGAGGTCCAAACAGGTTTTTCAAAATATTTGAAGTCTGCTAAACCAGAATTGACTGGAATTCAGACCTTGGCCTTAACCTTTCAACTTCAAAAGAATGCCCAATTGTGAAATAATAATGTGGGTTTAACTATATAATACGATATTCCACAATAAGACATCGTACGAGTAGGTACCAATTTTTTCCAACGACAAACGTGTCTCGGGTCTCGGTAGTGTCTTAAATCTAATATACGTCGGTGCCTACTGAGGTGCTTGGATGGAACTATAGCCTGGAGCATACATTAATTTGACAGACATTATAGAATTCTCGTTATTTTTGTCGTTCTAATTGTATGCACTAAAAACCATTCTACATCTTAAATCCCTAGTACGGATCTGTCGTACCAAAAAGCCATTACAAAACCTTTTATTTATTTACATAAACAAAACATTTCAAGAACAACATGAGATTGTGTTCTAGGTCGGTGACCTTTCTCTTGAAGGTTACCAATAAAAGTCTAGAGAGTTCATCGACCCTTGAGACTGTAACAAAACTGATTCTTTTATCACACTTCAAAATTCTTCCCCCACACCTACTATCGGATTCAGTTTTATGTAAAGCATCGTCTCAAGTATTATTTGCAGTGTTTAGCAGACAACGCGCCAAGCACTCTTCAATGTAATGCATACTAAAATCCTCTGTTCTATCAATTTCAAGAGAGTTTAAAGTTTCATAAAACTATTATTTCATGCTTTTAAGACTAGATGAGAGCTCACTCAGATTTACGTTACTTGTATTTTCTCAAAACTGAGCAGTCATAAATACTAATATTTACCTTGGTCACTCACGCGCATACGACCATTATTGTACTGTCTATTTCGTCGTCGTCAAAACTCTTTATTTCCTGGCTTCGATTGGACGGATAGAGAACTCTCAGCAAAGAGTAGGTACGTTTGAGTAGGTATATTAACTTAATTTTGAACGTCCAAAACGATCAGTATTGAATAAAGGAAGATTAAGGTTTCATCTAAAAAATATATTAAACGCAATACATAAATATTTTTTCAATAGCAAAGATGTCACAATGTACGTACATTCTATCCACAATCGTGCAAATCAATACTAAAATAAACTATTACAATTAAAACTCTATGATAACAAATCTCTCAAACTTGGCTACCTTGAGACCTGCGACAGACTACAAGTGGCACAGCTTTCGAAATAAAAAACAACTGCATTCGATTACGTCATGGTTGTATTTTTAGTGACCATATGCTGAGATATTAAGAACTATGATACTTAGTTGAAATCTTTAAGGAAAAGAAAAAATAACTCTACATTAACACATATTATATTGTAGTGCCAACTTCCGATCAATATCGAGTGAGCTTCTATTTAACTTAAATAATGTGGTGATTTTACACTTTTATAATTTTTGTAAAAATTGTAGTGTCTTTAATCAATTCTAATACTTAGTATGAAAGAAAAGGTGTATTGTCTCAGTCAAAATAGAGTTACATATCAATATGATTTTTGGTATGGACTATCTCCATACCAAGTTGTACAGTGACTCTTTTTCTCTCGTTGAAGTGATGTAGAGTGACTCTTTTTCGCGTAAAAATAAAAATCATCAACAGAAAACCACGTTTTAATCAAATAAGCGCTATAGAAGACATTACGGTTGCAATAAAGTACGGCATGTGATTCAGGATAGGTAATAAATCCTTGCAGTCGTAAGGGATAAGTTTCGGGAAAACGGGAAAGCGAGGGTGCGTTTACTAACACAAAAGCAAGGAGAAAAGACTATCTGTCAATGAAAACGTGTTTGCTCACGTAGGTAATGAGCGAAGCAGACGAACAGGTGAATAAACTGGCAGTGCAGCCCAGGGTCTTTACTAAAAAGAAAAAAAATCCAAGTTCTCATTTGAAATTGCAACCTCCACAGATAAATAAATCTGAGGTTCGTCGTCGAATATACAAATGCGTACTACGAACGCGACTTGTAAATTCAAAGAGCTCGGATCACTTAAACAGTGTAGATTAAACAATTTCTGAGAAATACTTACTTCCGATTTCTAGATTCTTGGTGGCCAATCCGCTGACTGAACTACATTTATTTAATTATTTGTATTCCGCTCTGCGTTTTCATTAAATAACGTGATTCAAAGGTAAACCTAGATGCAGATCTAAAACAAAATGAATACATTTAGTTCTCACAAAGCTGACTTTATATACGGATATGGATTTTATTTGATTTAAACAAAAATAAATCGATTTTGTGTTCGATTTTGAAAATCTATTACAAAATAATCCATAATTCTGTGCATTTCTTAAATTTTGCCTATAAAAAGGACACAATATGTTTTATGTTGTTAACACACGTTTCGTTTTTTATATTCGTAGGAATATAATAACAATTCGTTGTTATTATATTCCTCGTCTTGGCCCCCTTTTCACAAACAACACTTCAGAGGAGTCTACTACTGCAATGGTTTGTTAAAATCGAGGTCATATCGCATACATAAGAAGCTAAGTACATTTTTTACAAACGTATTGTTTAGGATTTTCTTGATGTACCTATTCTTAGAGAATAGATATGGAAATAAAATTCCTCATAATATGACCAATATATACATATGTGGAATATTCATCTGTGTCACAAAATCTTTACCTTATTAATAAACTATTTCTCTATCTCAATACAATCTTCACGGATTCATCACATACTGATTCATCAAAGGACGTGAAAGTGAAGATACGACCTTCAGCCGCTTAAGCTATTGTGAATTAATCGAGATTGACAGCTCAAAGACGACCAAAAATAGAAACTGAATAATAGTTGATTGCATTGTGTACGATATGTACACAAATACCTGTAAAGTTCTAAAAATTTAATGAAAAAGCCAGTCCAGTGTAAGTCGGACACGCATAAGATTCTGTATCAACGAATGATATAAACTCTTAATCATTTAATCAATAATGAGATGGAATGCTTTAGTACATAGTATCTCAATGATGGAATGTAGAAAATCAAACCGTCAATTTCATAGAATTCGTATGAATCATCAATGCAACTGGCCAAGAGAAGAGAGAAGAAAGAAGAAAGAAAAACAGGTATCTCTTCCTTATCAAATCATTAAAACAAAATGTTGTAGGTACCTGTTTCTATCTAATTAATACCGGTACTAACCGGTATGAACCGGTACGTTGCAAAGCGCTGCAACTGAACGGCCTTGTTCACGCCACGTGCCACGGTCAAGTGTCCAGTTCCCACTTATGTCACTTGTTAGTAGTGTAACCACACGGCTGGCTTCGGCTTTGAGAACTGTCCGTTATGTAACTTGTAAGTACACTTCCCTTCTTGGCACCGGTAGCGACTACACTTTGAGAGCTTTAAACGGGATTTTTAAATTGATATACTCGTGTATATTTTTTTATTTGTGACTGAAATGAAACACGTTCCATTACAAATTTTAGTTCATTACATCAGTGATAACCACATTCAAATACGTTGAATGATTTCTAAGATTAGCTGGAACAAATTCACGGACAAACAGGCAACCCGACAAGCAGACAAAAATTCTAAAAATAATGTAGCGATCTGAACACTTCTTCTATTGATGCGATTCTATTAAAGCGATTCTCGGCATTAAGCGTTGTCATTCAAAACCTTAAAATTAGTTCATGAATTAGGGTTGGTTTAGACAGCCCGGCTCAAAGGCTAAATGTTAAGAATATCAATATCTAGTAAGTATATTAATATAATTGTGAGTTTCATTGTTTAACAAACCATTACTTTCACCAAATCGCTAGCATTTGGAATAAATGTGCAACCTGAATAAAAATATAATTACCTACTGCTGATTACATATTATGTGTAGTAAAAATCAATATTCCGAATATTTTTTACAATAGCATCAAAACAAAACTACGAAATTAAACCCTGAATTTACAGTATATTCTTCTGTACTTAATTAAATTTTTTCAGTACTGATTTGAATATGTTTTCAAACCAATTATAGTATCCAAAATCCACGCAATGAAAGTCGCACGCTCAACTAGTTTATAAAAATATATTTCAAGAAACAAGCAATCATACATTCTGAATTCAAATAAAGAATATTGAGTGCCTTTGAACTCTTTAAACAAGTGTTTGTGGGGTCCGATTCAATGCAGATAACACTTTTCCATTTCCGAACAATTGAAAGAGTAATAGATAGACAAAGGCTTAAAATTCTTACCGCCCTGTCTCTGGCTTTAAAATCTCTTCTCAATACTCGGCTCTCGAGTACGCTCTAGTGGCCACTAGCTGGGTACTAGGCACGAATCCGAAAGAATGTCATGCAAACATAAGGACGGTAGAAACACGTTCACGACATAAGTGCCCTATGAGACCGCTCGAGGCACCTCGCTACCGCAACACTCACGATTATTGTCAAGCTCCTAATTTTTGGGCTGTATAGAGAATAAACAGAATCCTTTGTAGTCACTTGTTTGTTTGAATTTGTAAAGAAAATAAACACGATTTGGTTTTTTCTAGCGTCGAAAAAGGAAATTATTAACTATCAATGATCAATGATTTCGGATTAAAAATGAAAGTTGACCGAAAAAATATGCGTTTAATATCCTTCTTCGAAATTTCAAGATTCAATGTAAAAATTGTCAAGAACACTCCGACGAAGACGTTAGACTGATTCAATGTTCAAGTACCACGATAAAATAAAAGGGAATCATAGTTTCATTTCACAAAATCATAGTTGTCAGTGTGACAGATCGTGTTTGACGTTTGGATTATAAAAAATATTTAAAGATTTACATACTAGCCGACCACGATAATTAGGCGCATGTCAGTTAAGACGTCATTGGAAATAGGGATGGGAATACGTAGTACATTCTGCAGTAGTACCAAAAGTACCATGGTGAATGTTTAATGGAGGTACAATTTTTTTATGGAATTAAGATAGCAAACGAGCATGCAGCACCACCTTCCGCTGCCACCCATAACAACTGTGACCGACCCAGAACTAGACTCAATGAGTCTCGTTCTAATTCGGTCACAGATGCGTTGCTACCCCTGAGGACTGAGATGGTCGCCTCTAAAAAGTGTAACCGGCACCACACCTTCCTATCCGGAACACAATTGTTCTTAAAACAATTATTACACGGTAGGAATGGTACAAAGTACCGTGGCGGGCGGTGGTACTTCCTCGGGTGAGCTCTAGGCCCTACCACCTGTACTTGGTCAGTTACTGTACCTGCGCAAACATCTCGGAAAACGAAGTTCACATCAGCCTAGTCTAAATGACCTTAATGTACAATTGTACACGACTGCGCCTCACTAGGGGACGCGCGGGGCTAGAGCGGGGTGGGGGGCCCGCGTGACTGCTATCTGACATGCGCCTAATTATTGTGGTCAGGTAGTACAAGAACACACATTCACTTTTAAATGTAGTCAATTTATGTAATTGTGCCTGTTATTTAATACATAATATATAGCGAAAGGAACTTTCTTCTTACCGTGTCTCCAATGACGCCTATCTTTTTGTTTTGTTTTATTAGAACGTGTCGTTCCAATAGAAATTTTGATATTAATGAAACGAATAAATATATAGCACCTATGAATAAAACTATTCTTATTACTCATTAAATTGACGTATTTATGACTGATTGAAATAAAATAATATTTTTTTAAAGTGAAGCTTACATGACTATAACCGTACCCAAATTGGTTACTTGAGTGGTTCTTAGATTATCGCCGACACAGGTTCTGATAAACAGACCGAAGTGTCTAACAATCACTGTTTGTTCCAAGCGTTGAGAACCCCTTGATAATAGTTTTTCTCATACGAGTATACTTAGTAGGATTCCATTACATTTTATTATGTACAAATACCACAACAAAATCCTATATTTAATGTCGTGTGGGCATACTACACCTAATCATGCAACCACACTACACTTGTTCATATTATTATGCTCAAGGACAGTAAGCGTTAGAATACGACCCAGCAGGGCCGAGCCGCCTTTTCATATTATATGTGTATCATATAACATGGGAATGGGAGCGATATCTTAAGATATCTTGGAAGGGCGTAGAGTCCAAGTTAGTTAATCTACTTGTAGTACCTTCCATGAAGCAAATATAGAGAGGAGACGGCCTAAGCAACTGTGCACTGTAACTCAACTAGGTCCTGACGTCATCGCAGTAGGCGTGGCCTAAAGGCAGTCTGCCGTCGGCGCCCGTCCTGTGCACAGCGTTATGGACGTTCACATTTTCAAAGAAAAGGATGAAGTGCTGTCTACTCGACATTAGATGGTGACACTATTCTTATATTTTGAGTGCATCCCTGTCATATCCTACATTTAGTGACATCTAGTGTGAGATAGTTAAACTACATAGTAAAATCGATATAGAACGAAGCGAGTAGTTTTGCTATTGACCGTTAGATGGAAGTGGGCGGGACCTTGTTAGATCCCGCCCACTTCTTTATCCCCCTAGCACCGCAAATTGTCACGCGTTCTTTCTTACGGAAATATACATACAACGTCTCCTCTCTATATTTGCTTCATGGTACCTTCTCTCGCCAACTGAAAGGTTCCATGCGCTTGGCACTATTCAATGTTATCCCGACACGGAGTTTATTACTTTTACATGGTTGTAAGCATATTGTTTATGATGTTATATTGTAATGTGTTGTAACGTTGTCACTTGCTTTCTTGCTAATCGCTGGGAATTGATCCCGTAATGGGGTGAATATGGGAATGGAATTTATCTATAAGTCATAATAATTATTCTTATCAGATGGCAATTTGGCACCTAGGTATCTCATGACCTGAACAAAGGATATTTTAGACTGGTCCCCGTGGCTCTTTTGACGATAGTTTCTTGTTGTTTATTAATCACGCAGGCGAAGCCGCGAGCAAAACTCAATACCAACAAGAATAATAGATAGAGAGATTATAATATGCTTTATTGCACAAACACATCAACTTTTATAAAGTACAAGAAACTTACCAAGTCGACGTAATAATAGAGTGATTTCTTGCCAAATGTCAATTTATTTATAAATATTTTATCATGTTTAAATGTGAATATTCAGCAATATTGATTAATTCACAAGGACATGTAAAGACGTTTTCGACAATTCCGGGGAAAGGTCAGCTCAACAACTTGAGTGCGAATAAATACCGACTGATTTAATTAATCATGTGTCCATTTTTGGATGAACAAGATAATAAGGATACGAACATTTTCTGACCTTGCCAAACAACGTAGACAAAGTTATTTAATTATTAAATTTTTGTATAATAATTTAGTTGTTATCGGTTAAATAGTTGAGATTTTAAATGATGTCTCTGTTAGTAATTGCATTTATTTTTATTCCAGATTTGTTACCCGTATCATCAACGGTGATGCCGATGCCATTCTACTCGGTCTTCGGCTACGAGAAGAAATTATTCCGGAACAAATACAAGGAACGCCCCGAAGGAAAAATCTCGCTAGTCACTAAACAGCCCAAATAAAAAGATATCTAATAGCCCACCATTAAAGCCGTTGTGTGCTTTTTTCATCCTCAGTTATAGGGGAAATTAGAATGGAATTATCTAAGTAATGGAACGCCGACCGGCCGAATCCACACGAAAAACGAACGAGAGAATTAAGTGAATGATCAGTTGAATGGAAATGTGAACGATTCGAATCGGAATAAATGTGCTTCAGTGAAAACAATAGACTAATGGATTCCGCTTTTGAGTATTTACAAATTTGGTACAAATTATGTTACTTTAATGCTTGTTTATTTTATTACTTTTTTACTTCATTTGGCTTTGTAAAAATATTGCAAACATGTAACAAAAATCAATGGAATACTTTTTCACGCATAACAATGTATGAAATGTTATTCTTTAAGTTGCCGCAATGTAAAGTTACCTTCATGATGTAGTGAGAATAGAGATAAGATATGATATTTTAGTAATAACTAAGTATATTACATAATAGAACTTAAATAACATAGCCCAAATTAAATGTAAATAAACATTTGAAGCTCTAGATCAGGATAATGAGGGTAGAGCGAGATTGTCTTTCGGCGTTCTTAACGCCTCTTCCTCTTGTAAATTGTAATAAAGTTTTATGGCGTTAAGCCCCAAAACGAAATACCAAACGAAACCTCATAAAGAAATAGTATCCCGGTTGAAACATAGCTCTTTTCGCGATATGTGTATTATATGATATGGCACAACGCCATTATTTCAAAAAAACTTTTCTTCCCCTTTGTCGTATCCTCATTGCTAAAGGTCGTGCCTTCTCTGATAGCCCTTCATCAGGTTATTTCTAATTTCTTTCCAGTACCTAATACAGATCTTCGGCATGTCGGATGCATTCTCTAATTTATATCTACTCGGTGTAAGAAAGACTAAAAATATAATTATATTATATTATATTAAGCTTCAGCAATTGGCATAGCCCACCAATTGGCCCCTAGAGTGACCAATCTTCTTTTTGCACCCCTGGAGCACAGAGCAACGCGCATAATATAATAATAAGACTATTGTCACACCCGTTGGAACCGAGGCTTCATAACATACAAACGAAAAATATCGTCCTCGAGCCTCCATGGAAAAGCTTTCTGTGCGTTCTAAGCTGTGTGTGTGTGTGTGTGTGTGTGTGTACATACAACCGCCGCGTACATACAAACACCTAAACGTTTAAATATGCTCTGATCAAGCTAGAGCAACTGCTCGTCATCTTTCTATGGGTGCCTCTTGCCACCTAACCTCTACCACCTAACTCTAGGGCTTCTAAGACAAATTTAAAGTAATTATAACCAAGTGGAATTACTTGTAAAACTTTGGTATTGTTGTATGAATATTACTGTGATTATTAGGACTACTAACTGTATATTAAAATTAAATTGTCGCAATAAAATTGTGGCGATAAATTGGTTGACTAACTCAAAGTTATTTTATATTAATAATCTGTGAGCAACATAAGTACTAATAAAAGTTATTTGGTGTTGTTATATAAAACTGAGAAGTTATGTGTTTTCCGGGTTTTCCAGATAAGTGTGTAAAAACCTAATTACCCTGCATGAGTATCGTCGGGCTTTCAATATGTGGACTATATGTAGGTACAATAACAAAAGCCATCATCCTCCATGTTATTCTATGTAAATTTCCCACAAACAAGCATACGAGCCACCTGATAGTAAGGAGTCACCGTCGCCTATGGATATTAGATCAAGAAAGAAGGAATGAGAAACTATTATGCCCCAAGTCCGTAACGCCCAGTAAAATCCGGCTTCTGTCGTCTTAAACCCAGGTCCCTCAGCATGACCTAAGACCACCTACGGCGACCGAATACCACCAAAGTGGAAGAATTGGTGATCGTACCTCTAACTCAACTGTGTGAGTCATGGAAAACTATCCTATAATCGATTTAAAAAATAAACGACTATGTGGTCAAGTTGGTTGGTTAAGTTCAATATTAATTATATTCCCGGAGCATGGGACATGTCGCTGAGGTCTAAGAGTTATCGCTTATTTATAAATGGGTCATACATACATGTACAGGATCAAACTTAGTTTAACTGTTCTATCACATCCCCACTCGAATAAGTCATACTCTGTATGTATTATAGCAGTTATCACCTTTGATATTTTCACATCATAATAAACCACGTCGCGTCCGATTGGCTATTGCAAAAGTAATACTTCAAACCAGCGAATAGTTGAAAAACACATCTACTCGTTTGAATGGCATTTTTCGCCGAACCCTAATAAATAACTAGCACACTGTTGGATACGTGCGTAGCATTAAAAAGTGGACGAAAAATGTTCCCTAACGTCTGACCTTATTCGTTTTTGACCGTTTCCCTGACAAAAACGAATAAGGGTAAATAAAACAACACACAAACACACCGCTTTATAGATACTTTATGTTGGCAACTAGCGTAGACTATGCTCACAATGCTAAGAATGAAATACGGGTATCTTTTTATTTTTTAACGCTGAATGCGTGTGTTTGGAACGAACATGGCTTCAACCTTTTAATAGCCCACTACTGAGCTTACTCTTAGGTACTTACTCCACCATGCTGCTCCAGTGCGGATTGGTGATTGGTAAGTATAACTGGCTTAGCGAGCCCTCCGAAACACGATGACGCTCATTAAAAATCGCACTAGCGCGCCACTAGCGGTCAACCATCCACTTACCCACTGTGCACGCGGTTGCTTAACTGGGATCTTCACTTACAATCGACACAAGCGCCAGGCTGTAAGCGCTTCGAAACGAGCATGCAGTCACAAAATTCCTTTAAGTTTTCTCTGACTGTGTGTAATTTGGGTAAAAAGTCACACAATCACAGTCCCATACGTTGGTCATTTGCAGACAAAATCCAAGCAAGTTCTAAGTCATTTTGCGCAGGTTTTTATCAGGCGCTTAGTATTTCAATCTGTTTTATAAGTAAACGTAACGATTACTGTTGATACTATGAATAGTGAAGTTCTTCAAAAAAACCTTAACAAATCCAAATACAAGCAAAGTGATATATTATATATTAGAATAGTATATTCCTTGACATAGCACTTGATTAATGGTAACCACTTATTACAAAGGGAGTAGTCAACACAGCATTAGCGCTACTAGACTCATGAACCCCGACTCTATGCTAAATATGGACGAGACAAAACACTATAGCGGAATAAGCCCCTTCACGATCAACTCTGATCACGACTCGCGACGTGACATCCACTTAAACTCGCCGTTGCCGGCTCAGATGAAGCGATGGACCAGCTTATGCTAGTCTTCTTAGACTGCAACCAAAACAAACAAAAACCTTTCTCCTTAGGATGCGAACTAATTCAAACGACCTGCACTACCATACTACTAAGTATGCTAGCTAGTTTTATTGTTAAACTTTTAGAGCTTACGTAGTGGCACGTATTAAGACTGCGCTTGTGATTATTATTATAGATGGATCTTCCAACCCTTGTGATGCCACTGATTTGTAGGAGTAGACAATATGAACTAGAATAGCGAGAAGTGTATCGTACTTCTTTCACTTGAAATACCATAAAAGATCAGTGTCTGGAAAACCAAAAGAAAGCATAAAGTTATAACACATAAATTCTTAGGTACCTTTTGAAGTTTGTCCGGTTTCGAAATAATTCTTCTATAGCTGATTCTATTGTAGTGAACTCCATTGTCTAAAGTTACAACTACACCTGTTCTTAGCTATGTTGGTTCAGCAACCGTCCGTCCTAGTTTTAATTAAAATCGAGTTGTAACACACGCTTTGGAGAACTCAACATTTTGATGCCGCTGGAAAATTCCAACTATGTAAATACGTTTGCAAACTTATTTCAGTAACAGTTATACATACAGGGTGTATTCATTAAACTTTTCTAGATATGTTTTAGGGAAAACAACAACAACAACAGACAATAGTCCTAAATAGATTTAAAATAAGCAAATGAGCTATCTGATGGTAAGTTGCCGTCGTCTATGGTATGAGTAACGCCAAAGACAAACACAGATCCATCTCCGACAATAATAAAAACAACTACCCGCACTATTATGGTTTTAGTTTCCTTCCTTGTCCATATAATAAAAAGTTCGTTTATGCAACGAAATATTATATGCCATGGTAACTCAAAAAAAATATTTGCCTTTTCAAATAACGTAGTTTTAGTGTCAAATATTAGCTTTGTATAATCTAACTCATTAATTTACTAAAATACGCACTCACTAAACTTAACGGCACACCCTGTACACCAATACTGAGCTACTAATATTCGGAGTATATTGAGTGCCTACCGTATTCAGGCTCTAAACTCAACATCGTATGCGGCCCATATTGGAAACTGTGTGGAACAGGAAACGAAAACCATTTTTCAATCTAAATTATCGACATCCAGTCCAATTGCCGACCGTGTGTGTCACTGGTGAAAATTTATATTAATTCATAAATTCTCACCTTTCGATATAGGTAACCTTATGTTTCACATTCGTATTAGTATTAACTAAAAATTTGGATTTAACTTTTACTCTTCACTTAATATTAAGCAGTTTTGGGTTTTAAGAACTCCATTCATTATAAAGTATGTAAGTAGAATTTAACAGTTCATATTTTTTAAATGCTTTTATTTGACTTGCAGTGTACGTATCTATGTATGTCCAAGTCGAAGAAAGCTGAATTAGAGCTACAAAATACTTGAAATTGTGCATATTGCTAAAGTTCTGACGACAACGCGATTTGACCAGATAATACTCAACAATTAACTGCAAAATGTATAAATATATTGCTTAGCGTTTACAGTTCAGTGTATAAAAAGCTTGTTTTTAATTTAAAAAAAAACTGATCATCGATTACCTTTTTCATTTGTAGTGTCAATATATGTATGACATTGATACTCCATTCGCGTTCGATCTAGCCAGCTTTCCGCCTATGCGATTAAGGTATACCTACATATTTAAGTTTGACGACGGAATAAAATGCCCTTAATTTTTGCTTACAAGTAATAATTTTACACACAAGTAGTAATAATAGTACAGTTAATAATTTTTGGCTAGGGCTTTTGGCTTTTGGTTTTGGCTAGAAGTGGCAATTCCATATTATATTACGCTCCGCGACTCAAGTAAAAATAGGGATCTAACACAACTATTTTCCAGCCAGCAATGCATCGGTGATGCCATCGATGATAATAAGAATACAGAATAACGTCGAACACTGCATTTTCATAAAAAAATTATTTTCTCTCTTTTTGTTCCGACTCTACCGAACGTATTGCTTTTATTCTTCTAAAAGTTTTTTATTCTTCACCATCTACTAATGAATGCATAATTGTTGGAAACAAATCGAATTGAAAACTTTTAAATCTCTCACAATTCGCGAATATGTTTAGAGGTGTTGATTCCCATTTTATTTTAGTGGCAACCAAGTGGCGTATATCTTGAAATTATACTTATAAGGCATATCATTTTGATTGAGTGAAGAACAACAAAGTAAATTAGTAAAAATATCGACACAGTTCTAAGTTTTCCTAAATAATCTCAAAGTTCCGCACTTAACCAACGACAACGCCAACTTCGTGGGTTATGACCTGCATCCTTCACATTTTGTGCTGCAGTTCCAACTCTAGGATATGAGTTGCGAAGAAGAAGTAGTAGTAGTAGTATAAAAGAAAAGTAGAAGTATACAAAGGCAGAGATTTTTATAATTGAGTATGTTTTATATACAAACTAGCTGTGCCCGCGGCTCCGCCCGCGTGGAACTCAGTGTGTCACAAAGTTTTTCTTTCTCTACCTCCCACTGAAAGTCCCATAAATATCTGAACCCACGACCTTATGAGTATGAGTTTTTACCGCGTGAATCCTGATCCCGCGGGAATTCCGAGATAAACCGAAGCCTATACGTTGCTTCACAACTTCCTCTATCTCCCAGTGAAAGTCCCATAAAAATCTAAGCCTGCGATTTGGCGCATAGGGGTTTTTGCCGTGTGAATCATGATCTCGCGGGAAGTCCGGAAGAAAAAGTAGCCTATACGCTCCAGAATCTCTTCTACCTCGCAATAAAAGTATCAAAAAAATTCAAGCCCGGGCCTTCGCGCATAGGAGTTTTTCCCTCGTGAATCCTGATCCCGCCAGAATTCCGGGATAATAAGTACCCTATGTGTTGCTCCAGAACCTTCTCTATCTCCTAGTGAAAATCCCATATAAATCTAAGTCCGCAACTTCGCGCATAGGAGTTTTTCCCGCGTGAATCCTGACTCCACCAGAATTCCGGGATAAAAAGTAGCCTAAGGCCCGGGGCCCATTATCGGCGTCGGTCAGGATAAGGATTTTAGGTGATTAAAAGCATTATAGGTACATTAACTTCATGGCAATAAAGTAGAAATTTCCATGATATATATGATCGTAGTAACAAAAATCTTCGGTATGCTTAAGGCTACTGAATCGGCAGCTTTGAGGATGCTTCGGGATACTTCGGGATCCTTCAGTACGCCGTCGCCCACCGTCGCGTCGTCACCTTCGCCGAAGCAGCACTCGGTGCGGCATGCTTAAGGACGCCTCGTCATCCCTAAGAATGTTGCAGCATGCCAAGGCCATGCCAATTTCCGACAGTGTGCGCTGGCATGTAGGGATGCCGAAAGATCCCTTTCCTTGCCGATGCCGATAATGGGCGCCGGGCCTAAGTGTTGCTCCAGATCCTCCTCTATCTCCCAGTGGAAGTTCCATAAAAATTTAAGTCCGCGACTTCGCACATAGGATTTTTTCCCGTGCGAATCCTGATCCCGCGGGAATTCCGGGATAAAAATAGCCTAAATGTTGCTCAGGAATCGCCGCTATCTTCCTGTGAAAGTCCCATAAAAATCCGTTCAGCCGAACCGGAGATTAGCGCGTACAAACAGACAAACTTTTTTAATTTTAATTATTTTTTTAGATTGTTGTTCTAGTACTCTTTCTTAACCTCCCTATAGATTTTGTTTTGTCACTTAAGTCAACTTGAATAAACACTGGAGGTACCTCTAATTGTACCAACGTTATCCCCATTTTTGCACCCTTTCCTGGCTTTTTTTTTAAATACTGAATTTACATTAAAGATTACTTATTTAACTATAATAATTTTAAAAAATGGGGTTAAAATCATTTTCAGTTTAGTCAGAAAGTTACCTTAAAAAATTACAAATTTCCGCATTCATTTGTGTTTTTTTTCTTTTTCTAACAAAATATCGAAAAACTGAGAAACACGTATTCTATTAATTTAAGTGATAACCCTTTGTTGCAAGTTTGAAGCAAATCGGACGACGTTATAAAAAATTTCCATACAAACTTTAGTCACCTATCCCTAGGGAACCTTAATATTATTCGAAAAAAAAAGTACCCTATAATAGACACCAGTATATAAGTAATAACTTTACTGAGTTTCAATTAAATCCGTCCAGTGGTTTACGCGTGATGATCGGTCAGACAGACAGACAGACAGACAGACAATAAATAAAAAAAATATAATTTTGAGTTCTATCTCGATATGTAAGTGCCCCTTAGTCGAAATTTTAAAAAAATATTCAATGTACAGAACACGTGCTCCTACAGTTTTATTATAGTATAGATTAATAATTATGGTTTATAGTAGATATAATTATTTATTGCTACGGTTATTATCGTCTTATCATTAATATGCCAATTGTTATAATTACGGTAAGTAGGGTTATGTAAGGATATACTCGTATATGTTAATGGTGTAGGAAATACCTAACAAATAGGCGCATTATCAGAGGCCAAAAAATCCTATATTTTAGTGCTGACCGAAGTAAGATAAGTATTTATAACGTTTATTATTTAGATACTAATTATAAAAACATACGCTCACTTCGTTTCGAGAAACATAACACCTTTATAGAACATAAAAACACTTGAAAAATGTTAAGTCACGAACGAACACTGTCACGTCAAGTCAATCCAATCGTAAAATATTACCTTTTATAATGCCACCAACATGGCCACCAACTTATCTGTTCAGTAGAAAAAAATGGAACTAAAAAAAAACAACGTCAAATTTTGAAATATCATGTCCGCTGTCAATTTTTTGAAGTGCGAGTGCTCTATGTGTTTTAATTCAATTTTAATTGCAAAAAGTGATTAAAAATGCCTGAGCCTCTTAGAAGTCATTGCACGATTAGTTATTTTAAAAGTTTTAGATTTCATGAGGGAAGAAAATCGTCTGCTAACTCCGAAAATAACGTTTAAAAAAGTGGCAGAACGCTTCGCCGTTGCTACAGGTTAGTGTTGCTATTGCAAGTTAATTAATAGTCCTGTTAAATAATTCAGTTATTTTATGTTCCTCACTTATCTTTGCATAATCGATTAAATTGTCATTGAATATATTTGGTATCTAATTTTTTTATACTTCATATAATATTATGTCTTTGTTACAGGAGTTAGTGAACGATTTGCTTACAAGCTAATGAGTGAAAAGAAAAAAACTGAAGAAATTTCTCTGGCGCATCGGCATCATTTTCCACAGGGATTTCTCGTGTGGAACCCCCTCAAATTCAAAGATCACCATGACAATTATTTTTATAAAATATATAAAAACATTAACAATTATAGTCAATAACAATGGATCTTTTATTTCTCTTGTCCTGAAATTTAAATTTTTATATGAAAAAGTAAAATTTGACTGTGTTGGCCTACGTAATTCTTTTATTTTTGGATGTTTCCGTTTTTTTAAGTTATGTGCGTTTTAAGCATTTAAATGTCACTTGCTATAACGGTAAAGGAAAACATTGCCAAACCGCACTTGTTCAGCATGGTGAACTATGGTCTTTACCTTCTCAATATGAGAAGAGACATGTGCTTAATAGTGGGCCCTGATGGATTGAGGAGATAATGTTAACATCCTATGTTACTGCTCTCATTGCATGGTAGTTTAAGTTAGTAGCCACAGCCCAAATTGTGTGTCTATATTCGTCGGAAAGGATTTACCATCGAATTATGTGCAACATCTGGTAAAAATCATAGGTCTCAAAGTTGTTGAGCTCCCTTGACAGTCGCCAAATTTTAATATATGGTAACATTGACGCTGCACTAGCGACATCCGTTTACTGAACAGATAAGTTGGTGGCACCTTAAAAGCCCTGTAAAGAAATGTAATAAAAACATTAACCACCGAGAATTTAATGTTTGGGCTGTCAAAATGGTCCATAGTGCCTACGGAAAATACGGAACCTAAATGCTAAAACATTTACGACCAGTAACAGGTGCAAGCTTTACGCAGGTACTAGGATGACATGAACATTGAACATTTAATGGCCGCAGAGTGGACGCCAACGGCACGCCATGCTCCAGTCGAGACTCGAGACTCGAAAGCACGTTACGAGGTCAAATCCAATAACACTCTCTTGAGTATTTCAAATTACTTTAATGCACCTTTAATGGAATTGAACCCGTTTTGTACACTGCAATATGTTATTAGATGTTACTAAACCTCAATTATAATGAGTTTAATTTACAGTGTTGTAGAGGTTGTTAATACAATTTTAATGAGAAACCGACAACTCGTTAGATGGAACACCTGTTCGTGTGTGGTCCTTGCATCCCCAAGGACGTTCGTTCCAATCACCAAGCGGGTAAGATATAACCACTTCGTCGTTTAGCCGCTCTTAGCTACTGCAATCGATGTCGAGACAAACTGGGAAAAATCCCAACTACATTTCCTTTCCGGCATTACTGCTAAATATTGCAGTACCTAATGTTGAAAATAAAAGTGATCTCCAACTTTAAATCGTTTATCATAGCACATGCAGTTTATTATTTAGCAGACTTCAATATAGGCAGAGGAAAACGCCTCAAAATGAAAAACGTACCTACCGTTCACGAAGATGCTATTTCCATGCTAAAAACTCAACCCTTTTTAGCAAGCTATGATTTCCTGCTGTCAAAAATTAGTTAATTTTCAAATGGTTAGTCATAGCATACTGCATACATACTGTTACATACTGCATATTAGTTATAATATGCAGTTGAAGCCTTGAAGCCGAAGGTAAGTGATATTTAAACAAAAGTGGTTAATACTTCATCGACCTCCAACAAAAGGGAGCACGGTAGATTTGCCTGGTCTCAGTGATGGAAAGAAATTTACACTCCAAGTGGTTCTAATAAAGGTTATGCTAAACGGGCATTTAGCTATTAATGCATACAGTTTGTACAATTGCAGGCGGAGTATAATCGGCTCAAAGATATAATCCCTAAACGTTGCTCTATTGTGGAGATTAGTTCTAGCTCTGTAGTTACCGTTTAGTTGGACCGAAAAGCAACCTGCTAAACGAACATTCAAAATTCATTTCTTTGTGAAGACTAAGTACCAGCATTAAATCCTTGAGTAGTGTGTTTGTGTCCTGTCTCTTATTCTCTCCTTTCTTTTCTCGGTAATCTTATTTTTTCGAGTGTTCGTTCTCGTTCAATATTTCCTAAAGTTTAAGGTAAATGCTGTTTAACGCAGGAATAAATGAAAAATAATTAAAAATATATATATAAAACTATATAATTATGTTATTTTAGCACAATGAGTAAAAATATATACATAGTAATCTTTTGTGATGGAATTCTTTACTGATGGAAATGATAGAAATTTCGAACCCCATAAATTAAATACATTAGCACTTAGGCACACCTCTGGGTTTTAACAGTAGGTGTTTAATATTCAAGCTTAAGCTTTCCTAACAGAAAATCAAGTGTGACTGCTTAGTGTGAACACAAATAGTAATACAACGCAAAGTTATGTTTGAGATTTCTTACGTTAACTTTGTCTCAGCCGGCATATTACGATACCGGGAAAAACTAATATTCGCAGTGCAGAAATTTCTGTTGTTGTTCTTTCTTATTAGATAGAAGACGTCAAACTAGGTGGCAACTTCTGTAATATCTATAAGGAATAATACAATTAGGCCGCTACAATGTTAGTGTATTTAAATTGTGGTAATATTCTTGAACGTTTCTACCATTTTGAAGACGAAAGGGCATTCATTCAATAAATTAAAGACACTAAAACTGTTTGAGCTCTGAAGATGGACACATAGATAAATTTGTAGACAGAAGACACCAGCTAACAATGGACTTAAGATATTATTTACCCTAAACAGACTGATTTATTTGAAAATCAGTTACAAGAACGTTTGCGTGGGCTAAACCACCGGGAACACCTATTTATTTATAATGTGACTTAGCTAATTAAGATCTTATTTTACCTCGGTTCAGGCTTTGTATTCTTTCCACTTATGAAATAACTATTCTTCCTTCAAGCTGTATAACACAATACAGAATAACATAGGTACTTAACAATGAAATAATTAATTAACCAAGAGTTCCTAAACAATAATATGATAATGCTGATAAGGCTGAATTGGTTAGGTGATTTTTTACAATATCGTCTTTCTTTTTATATAAAATGCGTCTTTAGTCATGTTTAGGCAAAATATGCTCACGATATACCTACATTTTATTAACGCCGGTATGACATGACCTGATAACTTATTAATCTCATTAGAAACTCTCAAAAGATGACGAATAACCTAACACTTATCTGAATACACTGAGAAAACAAGAAATACTTCAATGATGCTCAATATTCAGAAACAGTATCCTCAACCAATTTTCCGCTACGTTGTACCCAAGCAAACTCAACGTGAGCAACTGATCGAGTCGACTTCCCCAATAATTCTCCACAATATTAAAGTTACCGATGTGTCAATACATAAATAGCCCGAGGAGACACGAGTGCGACACCGCTCGCTTATCGCAAACATTCTCTTTTACGCCCCGTTCGCCCGTAATAAATTTGAGGCCATACGTTGAATAACAGGCGAACTTTAGAGGTTAGCAAATTCTTCAGTAAAGTGTGGTGTATCCTTGCTTTAAAATCTTCAGGTAAATTCAAACTTCAAAACTACTAACCATTTGCAGGTGGTTCTATTTAAACGCTTGCATCAGGTCTGCGTTTAAAACCGACCTCCATGCATATTACATAGTTACATACTAGTTGAGCCCGCGATTTCGTTTGCGCATAGCACATAAGTTTGGGTTCTCTTGCGTATATAAAGGTCTCCCTTGATATTTTTTTTAAATATATTCGTCATGTACAGACAGCGATCACTTGCAGTTTTATTATATGTGTATAGTACATTTGTAAACTGTCCGACTCAAATCGTTACTTTAAGGCTAGATTACCTCACATCTATAAGCTTCATACCTATCACTCATTAATTAATAATAGCAAAACGTAATCTCAATACCTGCATGCCTAATATTGGGTCCTAATCCTAATCCTATGAATAACAATTAGACGCTTACTGCAAATAAAACAGATGTTTCGAAATTAAGGATAGCTACGTGTGTTAGTAAGTTTACCAACCATGCACGACAAAACAACAGATTTTGACTTTTTTGTAGGCTAAAACAAAATTAAAAAATAACAAATGAAGACCAATAATTATATATTTTATAGCTGTCCCAAATACTGCGTTGATTTTTTAGTGTTGTGTATATTGACTTGACCTATTTTGAAACATTCTTTTGAGAATCCGTTGAATGGTCGTGAAATCGTGAAACACTCGTTTATTCCCACTTGTCCTGTTGAGTAGTCCTGTTGACAGGACTAGTGGGAAAAAAATTCCCACTAGTCCTGTTAGTTGTAAGACTATGCTTGACACCCGATTTTATTTTCACTTGTCATGTGCAATAGTTCTGTTAACAGTACTAGTGTGAAAAACACCCACTATTGTTCTGTAATTTGGAAGACTATACTTTATACCCGATTTTATCCGTATCCACGCCGCCACGCCATATGGGTGTCGCAATACGCCCCGCTGGTGGTAGGGCCCCTGAGAGATTATATTGGTAATATTGATTTTAATCTATATATTTTATGTATTTTTTGCAGTCTGAGTCTGACAATGCCAGTTGAACAAAGAAAAATAATAATATGAAGTTTATGAAAATTACTATGCAATAATAGACACATATTGGTCAGTACTTGACGATTGATAGCAATCTATACCTAATCTTAATAGGTATATATAAATTACGTGTCACTTTGTTTAATCATATTTGCACACTGTGTGCAGTTTGATCCAACTTGAAAGATAGGATAGCGTATATCTCAATTTATAGTCACAATAATTTATATGGCAGAACAACGTTTGTCCGGTCTGCTAGTTATATACTTATATGAATTACACAGAAATAAAGTGACACAGAGTTAGTGGGATTTTTTCCCACTAATCCTGTTACTCGTATTCACAAGAATAGTGGCGAGTGGAGAGTTCCATAGCCAAATGGCAAAAAACGGAACCCTAAGGCACTGACAGTTCACTGACAGGAGACGCATCGTAGACGATTCTTTACATTGACAAAATCCTAGTCGCTTACAAATAGCGTTGTGTGAGAAAGGCCTTATAGATTCGTCATGTCTGTCTGTCTGCCAGTATGTCACAGCCACTTTTCTTCGAAATTATAAGAACTATATTGTTGAAATTTGGTAAGTTGATGTATTCTGTGAACCGCTTTAAGATTTTCACACAAAAATAGAAAATAATAATAATAAATTTTGGGGGTTCCCCATACTTAGAACTGAAACTCAATTTTGTTTTTCATCAAACACGTTTGGGGTATCTATGAATATGTCTTCAAAAGTGGTATTGAGGTTTCTAACATAATTTTTTTCTAAACTTAATAGTTTGCGCGAGAGGCACTCCCAAAGTGGTAAAATGTGTGTGTGTGTGTGTGTGTTCCCGTAACTTCTAAAATAAGAGAATGATAAAACTCAAAACAAAAATATAATATGATGTGCATTTCCATTTCCCTTTTATTTCATCAAGTCAAATAATTTTTTTATATTATGTTACTTGCTGCTACGGAACCCTTCATGGGCGAGTCCGACTCGCACTTGGCCAATTTTTTCTCACTAGTACTGATAACAGAACTAGTGGGAATTTTTTTCCCAGTAGTCCTGTTAACAGGACTAGTGGGAATTTTTTTCCCACTAGTCCTGTCAACAGGACTACTCAACAGGACAAATGGGAATAAACGGAAACACTGACTCGAAACTCGACCAGTTTGCGAATTCTTTACCAGTGTACGTTGAACTCCCTAGCCTGTTCATATTTTAGGTGAATTTTTGATTTTAAGTCTATTTGAATCAAAATTTTCATTCGCCCCATATTTTAAAGGAAGGAAAGCGAGAAAGAAAAGCGTTGGTTTTTAGATCTAAGCCTAGTACTCCATCGCCTTACGCGAATCCTTCTATTATCATGCATTAGTAGTTAATTTTTTTTAATATGTAAGTAACACGGAAACTTCGGTTAAAACTAAATGTGAGTATTATTTGTAATAAACGTGTTGCAATCCAAATTCAACCCATAATTTATTTTCTAAAACATTGAAATTCAGAAAAATTGAGTTCAGAAAAAACTTTTCTTTATAAATATACTACTGGATATGTTGTCCCATTAAGATGCCAGGAGAATATCGCCATAGAATATCGCTAGGATAGCTCTGTATGGTACAAATGGAAAACGTGTACCAATACCTAATTTGCTAGCGGTGAAGAAATAAGAGTAACGAAATGGTATGGGCACAAAATTTGTCAGTGCGCTCTAGCCTAATATCACTGAAATAATACTAGTAATTTTCCATAGCTAAAAATTCCGACCTAACGCATATTTCTCGCAAACTTGCGGATCACAGGGATGATCCCTATAACAATATACGTTCAAAATATCAGGGAACAGCACAGTTCATAAGGATCAACTAATGGCGGTCCCGCAATAGGAGTATTATAAAAATAATGTATTAGTGGGATTTAGCTAAGCCAAAGACAGATCGGTGGGGACGCGTGTCGTCGCTACCAGGAGACGGTTTATATCTGGTTAAGTACGGTTCACATCGCGAGCGGGGCGTTTATATCGTCGCTAATATTAATACGAGTAATAGACTCGTATGTAGGTACGTATTACAATTGTTTTTTTTATTTTAGGTTCATTGCGGGTTATAGTAAATAAGGAAAACTTACAGCGTTAGATATGCAGGGCAAACTGCAGCGAAAAATTAAATGTAGTAATTAAAATATGATATGAATAATTTTATTACAAATAGAAGAACTTATGCCTGAGTTCCACTTTAGCGTAATAAAACTTCCTGCCGCAAAGACAGAATAAAATGATGATGAACACACACTTCTCTTATCGCCGCACTGAGATTCCTTTTGTCACAGGTATGAATGGACAACATTATGTAACATTCTGTAACACACCACTAACACACACGACCCGAGGTAAAAATATGTACCCCGCCCGGAAAGCGAATCCGGGAACCTCGCTTTGCAAGCAGAGTCACTGTCCAACAAGGGTAAAGAGTCATTCATATTTTTATACACTAAGTATTTATCATAATATTTTTTATAACATATCAATATTCAACTTTCTATGCTTGTTGGTTTCTACGTCACGTATGATATTGACAGTCGGACAGAACAAGAAGTAATTGACAGACAGACAGAAAAAACTTCAAAAGATTTCTGCCTCAACGTCTACATAACGAAGCATATTTGAATTATTTTATTCGCATGTTTCTACATGTTTGGCTTTGTTACAGTATTATTATTGAAGTCTATTTCTAAGGAGAGATGATTTTGTAATTTCAAGTAAAAAATATTCTGTGAAATTATAACAAAAACGTTGCAAGTGTATTAAACCATAATATGTCATAAGCCTAAAAATGTTTCCTGTACGTGACCGTTTTATAGAAAGAAGATATAGAAAACATTAATCATGTTGAAAATCAAAACCATTAAAATACCTTGCGAGGCATATAAATAGAACACTTTTTTTAAGATCGATCTGGAAATTTATTAATATTAAATACCAATTTAATTTTGAACACGAAAACACGCAAGTATTTTATTTAATAGTAGGCCTACATGATGCTATTTTCTTGTACGCAAGAACGTGCAATAATTGCCATTCAAAAATTGTACGGAACTCTTTACACGCAGATTAGGGCTCATTTACATGATGCAATTTCCTTGCACATGCAATAGCAATATTGAATGCAATTTAGAACGTGCAAATTGCCATTCAACAATTGTACGGAACTGTTTACACGCAGATTATTATTGTATGCGATTATTGCATGCAAATTTTGCTTTCTCAATATTTCTTACCTCTGATAACAAGGTATGATCAAAACACCTTCACCCATATGAGCTTGCAAATGCATAGAAAATCCAATTGAATATAAGAATTGCATACAAATGCATAAATTATGGTATGTGCTGTTTACACCAAGGCAAAACTTTAAATAAAAGTTGTACAGAAAATTATAAATATTACGAAATGTTTAGATGATGCAAGTAATTTATTGCTTCAATTTTGTTGTATGCAACAGGGAAAAAACTGGCATCTTGTAAATGATCCCTTATACTACTATTTCCATCAAACAAAGCCAGAAGCCACATTGAAAAGAAAATGATAGATGAGCTAAACCGCTATTTACTTAAGAAGCTAATAAAATTTTGAATGTTTATATTGGGAAGTACGCGAAACATGTTTCATCGAATATGTATTTTGTGAGAAAAGTAATTTACATGAAGGGATCTTAAAGTAGAACATCTCATGCGGAGCAAAAGCCATAAAAGTGACGAAATATATTTATTACCCTTAACATCGTAGTCTCGAAGGAGCGTGCTATTTTCGTGTGCCCGTAATGTCAAAGTAAAATCCGGCTTCGAGCTAAGTAATTGTATAGTACCTACTTTTCTAGATAGATAAGCTTTAATCCCGTGTTACCTATTTAACAACGAGTGTTTTTGAATTGCTCAAAAGATCTCTAGTTCTATCACTCAAATTTACAGCGCAAAAACGTTCACCACAAAAAATACACAGTAAAACACGATTTCCAAAGGAGCTCTATTTTGCGTGTAAGCTATTCAAACTTACATCTTTCATGGAAACGTTAACAACAAGCAGAATCTGTAAACGATGTAATATCTCACTTTAATCAATCCACTTTAGTGAAGGATTACGTGTAGAGAATAAATTCTTTACAGCCAATTTTGCGGGCAGATTTTAGCTAAATTGAATGGAGTTTACGATTTTTTTGGTACGATACGCTCCAGTGAGAAATAGCCGATTCATTGGAGGAAGTTTAAACAAGGAGCTTTTTCGCGAAATGAAGTGGTGGGCAAGTTTATCGAAGGCGCGATTGCTTGAGACGCGTAGACGTGGCAATCAATCAAATATTCGGGTGAGTCATGAATAAATCGGAGCAAGTCGGAATATCGCGCCTGTTCGGAAGTAAACAAGCTTGTCGGCAGTGTTCTTGGTGCCTGATCTTGATTTACGATGTTTTAGCAACGAAATAAGTTGTTCTGTGGCAGCTTCCACGGTGCATTTTCCTGACGGTTCGCGGTGATATTGATGTGCCGTAAAGTTTCGCTTTGCGAGCTTCGAGCTGGAGAAAGGTGGCTCATTCTTTACTTGATAACTTTCTCGTCTTTTTAAAATATAATAAAATATTCTTTATAGTAATAACTATCGTAAATAATGCTACACACTTATGGATCCACAGACGGATTCCCTGTCATGGGTGCCATGAAAAATACATGAAACAAGAACACACACGTCTAGACCGAGAACTGATATTTAAACTCATCATTCAAATAACGAAAAGCCTCCTAATAGTCAAAAGTCACATACGAACATAACGAATTCATTTCTGTAACGCAAATTTTAACTCAAATTTTAAATACAATCTGGAAAAAGGATAAAAGGAAAATTCGTTAAAACCGATCGTAAAGGGTGTTGTAAAACATTGGGAACATAATTGTTGAACAACGGCGTGCGTTCATACATTTCCAGTTAATCCCATTTAGTACTTTGAGTCAGTTCTCGGAGTTATGGACTTCTAACCGCCCTCGTTTCGCTTCGGAAAACCTACGCTTGACCCAACCTCGAAATATCTACTAATGCTTAAATAGGATTAAATATTCCATAAATTTGCCTATCGTTTTACCTTGTGAACCGATTGAAATAAAATAAATACATACTTACCAGTACATGGTTGCCCCAAGTTTACAGTGATAAAAACCACGTTTAAATCGATCAAGATTAGGGTAAACAAGCACTGAGACAAACAGACAAATATCGAAATTCTACTTACGATATCTATTGCGTTAATAATACAACAAAAAAAGAAATCCCTTGACTAAGCAAATTAGAAACACCATGGCAGCTTTTTAATAAAATAATGAAATGAAATGAAATGAAATATGATTTATTCTTGCAAATACACACCCACACATAATACAAAATTAAACAAAAAGAAAATAAAAAAAGTAAAACTAAACAATAAAAAACAACATAAAAACAGTACCTAACCTAATTAACAAAATAAAACGAAATAAAAATACAATTAACTAAATTTAGTGTAGGAGATATTTACAGGAACAGGATCCAGCTCAGCATAATGCTAGCTGTCCGAGAACAGCTAGCGCTGATCTTCCGCTGGACCCATACTGCGACAACATGATTGTCCAGGCAGCAAGTACAGCGTTGCATGGATACTTAAAAAATAAAAATAATTAATCTATGGTTTTACTTCTAATAACGCATAATAATGAGTCTTTTACCTTAGGAGCTACGGTGATACAGACAAACACACACATAAACAGATTCAATTTCGAATACTAAAAGAATTATCAAATTCAGCTTACCCAGTGCAAAGTCACGATGCAACCACGATCAAAATGCAAGATTTTTCCCAAGCAAACTAAAAATTGAACGAACATTAAGTACAAAATAAATAAAGCGTTTTTAAATAATCACACCTTTTTAAGAGCGAGGTCTACGAACCGTTTTTCCAACACTATAAGCCAAACGAACCAAAATAACCGCGACGTAATAAACTAAGTGGCGGTAAAATGCGTTCAAAAATAACACAGAAGGTTTCTAGCAACAGCTCGATTTGTACAGAGTACAGAGGACCAATATTTACTAACTTTGAAGCTAACTGGCTCCATTTCGATATTGGTTGAAGTAAAGACGTATTTTTCTTATCCAGTAGTCATGGTAAATGTTTATTTAGTTGGTAATTAATTAGAAAGAAGGAATTAATTAGAATTAAGGAAAGGAATTATCAATAGGAAATTATTAAGTAAAGCTTCATAGACATAGTACTTTCCTAAAGTTGTCATAATAAAGGTCACAACACAAAAAAAATGATTTTCACGAATCACATAAATCAATCTTAATTCAAAACGTATTAAAAGTACCTCTATGATACTTAAGTATTTCTTTGTGAACTCCGGACAAGTGCTTTATCACAGATAAAAAATAAGATGAATCCGATATAGGTAAATGTCGGAGCCGCAATGTATTGCAAACTAGCAATGAAAAGCATCTAACTCTTGACCGGTGTCCAGCGGACAACCAATAAAGCAGCGTCGCGTCCGTCATCGTGGTGCGCTGGGATTGGTCCACGATGATGCGAGAGTTGAAATCGACCAATCCGAGCCTGCTGGACATCGCTGGACTTCATACGATCACGCCATACATTACTCGTTACATTGCACTTTTAAATCGCTACCATACGCTACATGTTCCTTTGTTCGCATCGCTATTGTACAATATTTTGGATATCCATTATACGAAGTATTCAAGAAAACGCCTCTTTTCTTCTGGAAACGTTCCAGTGGGCCTTCAAAATACAAATCCACAGTGTGGCCCTGGATACACTGCGGCCACAGTAAATTTTATGAGTTGTTAATGATGAAGGCAGTTTTAACAATGTTAGTAATTTTGTCGGATTACCTGTTGGATGGGTGACTAAAGGTAAATAAATTTCATTAGCGCTTTGTTAATCGAAAAGGTTCCTATTAATTTAGTCCCGGATAACAATCGAGTTTTCACTAGAGAGTTATTCTAAACTTCGATAATACTTGTCCCAGTGGACGTTTTAGAATTGTACCAAATATGACTAAAGATTTTGACTCAGTTCTGGATATTTTTGCATCAATCTGCATTGGAACAACGTGATAAAGACTCAGTTATAAGGAGAAAATTGAGGTCATGTAAGGTCAATGGGTTGAACCAAGTACTGAATATTCCACGATCTCGGAAAACTTAAGAATTTTTCAGATAAAGTCATGAAATATTTAAAACCATTTGCTGTTGTATATCTTTCCAAACACATCATTTTAATATGCGCCTACATCTCACTCAATTTGTTTGTTTAGCGTATCACGGAACAGCCACATTCCGACTGTGGGAATAAATGTGAGCATTCACCGTACTTTCTTCCTATTGCTTGGTAAAGGTAAATTGAACTCTAAATCTGTCTATAAACTGTCGAAAATAGCGTGTTCGGATTGAGTAAACATACGTTGTTTTACGTCGTCAAATGCTATTCCTTGTTCGCTTTACTCTCTGCTCCTGTTTGCGCTCTTGGTACTTGGCAAGCAAACTCTCTTACTTTGCGTACCCCGACTCTGTGATATGTATTGTCTCTAACGCCTTTGAGAAAATTGTATACATTTCACTACTTTTTGCTATTGTTGCAATGGTGTTTTGCCTAAAAAGGCATGAAGAGCGCGCTTGCTTTTTATGAAGTTGCACGGATTTGCGCCCAGCTCAAAGACATAAAACTTCCTTTGAAAGAAAGTAGCCGAAAAGGTGTTTACACATATCGTGGAAAAAGATATACCTACAACTATATTTTTTCAACGTTCATATCAGTTTTACCCTACGATGATCAGATAAATTGGATCTTTACAGAAATCCCAAAAATGGCCGAGACGATAGCGAAAGTCTGCCTTCGATTTAAATTATCCGGACCTTTGCAATCTTCACAAAGATCCAATTTGTCTGATTATCCTACCTACGACATACACATACGTAGATAGATACCTACATGAGGCCTGAGTGGTTTACAGTCTAGTGACCTCCAAATGTTGAAAACTGGCGCCCTTGCGATTGCCCCCATATATATTACACCGCGATTAACAAAATATGTTGGTTTAGAAATGAAAAAAGAAATCCTTACAATTCGACTAAAATTACCATGCAAAAAAATATCTACTATCTACTTAAAAAGTAGCCAACTGATAACTAAAAAGCTAACATTGCTGTATCAAAATCATTCTTTTAATGGAGAAGAAAGTAGATTCTTCCCTTGATGAACATAACAGGAACGAGATAATGAAGTGTATTGAATCTGGGAAGTTCGTTAATTTATCATTTGCGATGGTTGCCGGTATCTTTCGTAATTTCGCCGAGACAGCGAAGTTTTATCGGATACGGCGGCAGTCAGGCTTTGTTAATAAACAGAGTTTTATGCAATTACTGGGGCCCACAAAAGCGCTGATTGTAAAAAAAGTTTGACCAAAGATTAGGGTGTCTGTTAGCATCCTTTTAAACCCTCGATAGACGTTTAAAACCGTAACTCAGTGAAGCCACTTTACTAAACTGTCTACCAACTTTACTAGTTTAATCCCATTTAAAATTTTGTTGCATGTAGAAAATACATAGATATTTTAATCATTCCCTAATTCCCGGTGTCGCAAATGTCAAGATGTAATATAAAGTACAACATGACTAACACCCGAGAGCAATCATCATCTGTCACATTCATCTACCCTAACTGGGAATCGAACCCGGCTAGAAATGGTGTAGGTACAACCCGCATTAGAAAATAATAAACACATTCTGCCGTGAAGGTAAACATCATGAGAATATTCACACCAGAGTTCTAGGTAATGTTTTCAAAGTAGGTTGGTAAAATATGTCATCCTTGTTTTTCTTGCTTATACGTGATATCTTTCCGTCACTGCCCAGTTTAGTTTTATCCCTGTTACGTAATAATAATAAGGTCCATTTTATTAACATTGGAAACCTGCGTCTTTGGATGGCGCATGGACTAGTCCAGAAAAATAGTAGCCAAGTTCCGATGAAAAAGGATAAATTTTCCGCCAATCTCAAATGGTACAACCGAGAAGTTCGCCAACATTGTACATTATCATTAAACTATAAAACAATAAAAGTTTCGAAACCATTGTCCTGAACACCGCTCGAGCCGAAACGCGAACGTAAACAATATTTCAATGCAGATGGCTCGACGCCCTATATTCAGATATCCAATAAAGACGAGCCACATTTTTATGGGCCATTCGGAGGGTCGCCCATTCTGAATACTTGGAGTTGGGCTTAATCTTTCCCTGAGTATTGTAACGATGGGCGACTTTCGATCCTACCTGCGAGCCTGCGACGAGGCCGACAGCTTTCAGGTTAATTTACATCAATGATAAATAGCGGTTTTTTGTCGATGCGATAGCTGTGGGACTCACTTTATATACTTTTACTAGCTGACCTGGTAGATTTGGTTCTGCAAAGTATTTTATATTCCAACTGAGAGACCTTACCAACCTTTACCTATGCCTACTTAATTTTTTTGTGTCAGAACTTCGATGTCACCAATAACTTGGCTGATCTCTTAAAACTCGACGGCAGCGACCTACTACCTTCCTAAGCCAGAGACCGATACAATTTTTTTAATACCCTTTAATCATGGTTATGAAAACTTATCCCAGGGCTTCGCTTATGCGAGGGAGGTATTTCCGGGTAAATCTTGAACCCGCAGCAATTTCGTGGTAAAACCTCCTCAACGAGTATCTTCCAGTGAAAATTCCATTAGCATCAGTTCAGCAATTTAGCAAATTATCCCGGACAAACAAAAAGCCATACAGACAGACCCAAAATTTTTGAAATCGTTTTTTTGTATCATGTAAATAATTGAATGCACTTTTTTATACCCTAAGCAGACATTCGAGCAAATGGTTTACACTTGAGTTCATCCGCAGTATTCCGGAGAAGTACACCACGCTTATGTTTGCTTTAACAATCGTTAAGAAATAAAGCTGAACGATTCCACGATTTGAAACCAAATTCCAGTAAGTTTTGATTCGCGGTCTGTGTCACACCGAATGATCGTCGCTTAACTAGTAAGCTGTTAATGGATAGATAGTGATGATCCAACTCATAACGCCAATCTACTGTTATCCCATTAATAACGCGGTGGACCGCCGCGGCGATAAATTCTCTCGGCGCGCGCCATGGGGGTTCTATCTTAATTGCTTTCAGAAAGTCAATATCTTTACCAACGCTAACTTTTTGCTCCTCGTTCAAACTCATAAACAATATGTTTCCTTCGTGCGAGTTGGACGAGGAATTATATTTATTGCTTATGTTGTTTTGTTATGGTGCGATGATTGTTATTTGCAAAAGTTATGACCTATTTGGTTTTTTGGTCGATTTATGAATCATAATTATTGTCATATTAGCATTTTTATGGAACTACATACTTGTTAATTTATCAATAAGGCGTATTTATCGATAGCTCTAGCTCAGTTGGTTTAGCTCTGCGGGGAGAGGATATTAAATTATTTTGTTCATAGTTTCTAGCTAGACCAATCGATCGATGGCGTCGATCAACGATCGATCGATTAGTCTGGTAACAACTCTAACAGTGCCTTCGGAATTCATTTGGAACATAAAATGAAATTATCAAGAAGTCGTGAAGGAGTTGTTAAGGACTCTTCAGTTTAACATTTTCCTATTGATTAGTGGGAAATCAAACTATGCTTAAACATAATACATACCTACTATAACAGTGACAAAACTATGTTAGTTCAGTGTAGTCCAAATACGTACATAAAACGCTTATATATAGGTAAATACACTCAGGGTTCACACGAATGCACGAAACAGGAACTTCCAAATTTGATTACAGAAAAGTAACTTCAACGCAACAACCTCGAATCAGAGCTTAATTTTAAGTACAAAGTTGCATGTTGTGACCACCGTGTTAAAAAGTTTTTGAAACGTTTGCGATCTCCCATTTTGTGTGCAAAGCTATAATTTTACGAGGAGTTTTTAAGGTTTTGTCTGCGCGTTACTTTGATGAAAGTACTTCTCCTGACAATTTTTATTATACTCCTGTTCGTGTGTACAATCGCTAACTCCGTCTTCCTCCTTACTAAATTTAATAAACAGGTACCTAAGTAGGTAGTTTCCCATAGTTTAAAGAACCTATTGAACTACCAGGTATCATATTAAACTTACAATACGAAACTTTCACTGCATTGAAATAAAATTCAACGCTTAAGTACTGATTTCCAAAACGTGCTGTTGTATGATCAAACTCAAAAACATAACGTATAACTGCGTGAATCATACGTAATTCAACCGTTCGCATTGTGGACAAAGATGTATGAGTGTTTCACTGTTGAAAAACTATTTTCGTTATCATATACAAATGTGAAGTACCTATGTGAATCAGGTATTATCCAAGTGACTTATATTTTTTTATTTACACGGAAAATCAGTGTCTAGGCAACCCTACTTAAAAAAGGAGTTTAAAGCATTGAAGTACAGGTAATACATGAGTTTTAGCTTCTGTCTTCTGCTTTTAACGGTACAAAGTCAAGAATCGGAGTCCATTACGACAAAATAAAATTTAAAAGTCAAAGACTACTTTACATTCATACAACTGTCTACGAGCTATTGCTATGTGTGCGAACACTTGAATATTTCTCTGTGAAATATGAGATAAATGTCTCTACTATCTTAATCTTATTCATGAGCACCATCTCTCTACTTATACATCTAAGGATAAGGATATGAGCGATAACGTCACTTTCAACTACGAGCCGTTCTTTGATTATCCTGCGGAAAGTAAAACTATCCGCAGTTAACTGTTTACTGGAAATCAATAAATATAGTGCAGTCGAAGCTCGGTGTAAAGTTCAGGTGCGCTAGCTCCGGCTTTCAGCATCTATAAATGATTCCATCGCCCAGAACGGACATTGATAAAGTAGTTTTTGATTTTCTAGCCCTCCTATCTCATCTTCCAGTAGGTTTCGGGTCTTGTCGATACTCGTCAAAATAATAATAAATAACCCCACTCGCACTAAAAGCTCTCCGCAGCCGAACGTAATCAATCTTTTAGCGTAAACGCAAGAGAATAAATATTAACGGCATAATAGATTCACGGTATATAGTTCTTTTTGAGCAGAATCTCTTTATAAAAGGGTGAATATTGACTGGTCATAATGGAAATTGCTTGTTCTTACGAGTTTAAGACGTACTAGATGTTATGAGATTTTTGTGTAGCTCGTTTGACGCTAGGAGGCCACTTTGCGTTCATGTGAGGTAAAAGCCTTAGTGAAATCTATGACCTAAGTTACTTATAATTCAAACCTTTTATGTTGTAGTACACTACCATTCGATGGCAAATGCGATCATTTGAGTATCAATAGCAAACAAAACAGCAGGGAAAAACCTTTTAGTAAATGTTCTACGGCTACCATTATTGATACCCGTATGTATGACACCAATATCTAATGGGGGATCTAACAGTACTGACGCATTATCGACCAAGAATGGAACAGAAGGTACGGTTATTGAAGAGTTTTTAATCTGCAACCGCAAAAACTTATGAATCAACATTTAAAAGTTCAACGATTTTAACACAAAGTTTATCGACTATTTCAGTAACTTTATGAAATGGTTTACAATTTCATAATGTTGTGTTCCTACGACCGGATTACGACATCATAAAGATGACGTAGGTGCGTTTACACGAGATCCCGGAGCTGATATAAAGACACCCATGAACCGATAGGAAGCAAGTAACTTAACGTAGAGACATCTTTATTTTTAACCGACTTTAAAAAAGAAGGAGGTTCTCAATTCGACTGTATTTTTTGTGTGTTACCTCAAAACTGTGTGCTTGTAGTTTAGTCCCAAATAAAGAGCGACAATTTTTTATTATTCGTACCTACTCATTGTTTGATTTAAAAAAAAACTTTGTTATAGTTCATTAAAGTATATCAAACCCATCTACTTCAAAATCCGTCCTGATGTTTTGATTTAGGATGTCACATTTTTTTGGATTACATGTGGATTACATGAATATTTTCTACATATTATATTCATCTAATTGACAAGAACCTCAACACAGACTTTCACAGCTGCGCAGTAATTGTACCTCACCCTGGTTTATCACCTGCCATTTCATTTATACATATCGTGCGTGCAGGTGATTGTTTATCCCCCGGACTTCGATGTTTGTTCTGTATTGTTTGCCCGTACGCCAACGCTTACCGACATAAAGGAGATTCTAGAGCGAATGTGTGAGCCTATTTATTTAATGCGAACGCCGGGATAAATATTTTTTTCTGTAATAGCGGGCAAAACGCAAACGTGTCGTGTAATACAAGGTTATTTCTGCTCTCGCTTCGGTAAGACTGGGAGGAGTCTGTGGTATTTTTGATACAAATAATCTAACATCAAGTACATAAAATAGATAGAGCTTACATCTCAACTGTCCTACAGACCACGATTTTTACCGTAACCTTACCATTTGCTCAAGAAACCAACTAAATACGTAAGAAACCTGATATATCACAATTAATATTTATTTAATATTCGAACAAAAAATGGTGCTACTAAAATATCTAAAATGGATCGAAGCAGCGAACGGTACAAAATAAATGATGATATACGGCCCCGGTTATTGTTTCGCAACTTTCCCCAACTGTACTATGAGTTATTGCGCATACTTTGTTTTATTATTTAATAAACAGTGTATCTATGCTGAAATGATTTAAAGTAGAGTCTTGGAGCCGCCTGTTATTAGAAAATCTCTTATGTTACTCCAGTGACATCTGCAAGGGATATATTATAGTACATTATGATATAAGTGCGCGAAGTTGGTCATTACAGTCGAGGCGGAATTGAGCCCGAGCCGCAAGGCGAGGGCTGTAATAGAGCCAAGACTGTAATGAACAAAGCACACGCGTATCATACGACGTTTTTCAACACACTTGCGAGGAAAAAAACAATTAGGTATCGACATTTTTCAGTCACAAATCAGCAAATTATAAACGAACAAATGTTTGCACAAAACACAAAATGGCGCGGTTTATTTTTTCGCGCGCCGTATCTTTGGTTGAATAACTATGCGCGCGCAGGTTAAGTCCAGAGACACCGAACATTCAGCCACAATATATTAAACTAAATAATTATGTATTTCTAATAAGAATTTACGGTAATTAATGATTTAAAATATTGTATTTTTTAAATCCTTTAATAGATAATTAGATGAAGTATAATCTTATCAGATTTTGACTAAGTACAACAAGTTTATTTATTTACAAAATAACAAATCTTTTGGTAACAACCTCTTTACGGATATTAAAAAAAAAGTGGAATAAGAAAAACACTAGTGCGGTAATGAAAAGTAAAACGCACTAGTGTGTAATAAACCGCATTCCGGGCGTAAGACTAAAGAAAAAATAGCAACTTTACGAGCAAGTGTGTTGAAAACTATATTACTGTAATAATCACTAGATGTAGTAATATATTGTCCAACAATCTGAAACAAGATATAACTTAAAGGTTGGTAACGGGCACTAACGGGTAGGTTAACCTAACATTATGTAACCTTCATTCCAGATTACAGAATGTTTCATCTGTTCAACAATCTTTGGTATATAAGATAAGAATGACACAGGATTCACAACACGAGAACAACTCGAGAATATAAATGATTGTTATAGGTATGTCACATAAATATCAACCCCAATCAGAAATCGAATCTGGGACCACTCGCTGCACATGAATGGCCACTACAGAATATGTTACGAGTTATTATTAATGTATATTTTTTGTTAGTAAATTCAGCATATTTATATACCTAATATTTTTCAGACATAACACTTTATGAAAGCAATTGCTAGCTAGTGCTGCAATGTGCCAAAAATATAAGAAACATTATACCTCCTTACATAGGTATTATAAAGTTTATAAATAAAGAGATTCCTTAGCAATTTGAGGCATCCACCTGTGGTTAATACACCGACGCGAGGATAATCAAATCAAGTCCTCGCTACCAACAGAATGTCAAATTGACCCTTTTATGATACAAATTTAATACTTATGGTACTTCTATTTCCATCCGAAAGCCATTACGTTACCTGAAAGTATCCTAAAAAACCCGCTGAGAATGCAAGCGATGCCGATACTCTTCCGACCTTCGGTATTTCGGATCCCGGGGGACAGCGTCATATTCCCGATATTCAATAAAGCGAACTAACACGTTTAGCTGTCTGGCCCGGACCTTTCACAGCAAAATCCCTTGAGCATTACGATATACGAACGTATACCCGCCCTGAATAACCATCCCGTCTCCAATATTATGAACTCAGCCAAAGGTCGCGATATTTAAATCAGAATAGGTGAGATGGTGAGAATACTTTGTGGTTTTTGCGAGAATGCCGCGCCGGATAAAGAGGTGTTATGAGAAAAGTTTTTGAATGATCCAGGATATACGGGACGGTTGTAATGAAAATTCAAATAAAGAAAAATAAAATTTCCGAAATGGATAATATAGTGGATAATGTACTCAGAACATCGCGTTTTGCTCAATCTATGATTCCACGACAAATATATTGCCAATAGGGTTCGAGCCGAGCATTCAACATGAAAATTTCTCAGAGAGCAGTTTAATTAATCAACATTCAATCACCATTAAATAGTGATGATTAAAAAAATCAGACAAACTCGAATGAATTCACCCCTTTCACATCATTCACCTATTTAGGTCTCACTATAGTCGCTATAGCGCGGTTGAAAATCATTCACTACGGAATTACGAAACCAGTTTCGTTAATCTAATAATCTCATGCAAAGTAAGTTGCGCTGATTTTATTGCACAGCGTTGAATTAAAAGAGCAAACCGACGTTGTGTTAAAACAAGAATGTTGTGTTACTGAGATTTCCACATGACTTCCAAGCTGCGTTTTAACGCTGAAAACATAAACAATGTTAACGTCCAATGGTCGAGTTCTGAAGCCATTGTCGTAATTCTTTTTGAGAGAACTAAAAGAGAATCACACAATTCGAGTAACATCGAAGTAAGAGCTTTTACATTTAGCGGCAACAAAGCTAGCACTCACTCTAATTAAATAACGGAACGAATGAAAATAACATGTGGAATTGATTACAAAAATTACGTTTACACGACTACTAAGTATCGCACGACATACATTTTAATATACAGATAGTTTTATGAATACGGTTCACCTCATATTATTAATGTTTTCACCATTTTTATCAATGAAAATTGATGGGCAAAATAACATAAAGCCAAAGAAACGTTAAAAGTGGTATGTAATAAATAAATATTCGGAAGAAAATTTTTGTCACCAATAGACAAACTGTGAGTGATGGTGATGGTGTATAAAGTGATGGTGATATAAAATTGAAGGAGTAGGTTATGTGTAATATTTTTCGTATTGACTTCTCTAAACGTTTGTCGTTTTGTCCCGCTCCGGTCTTGAGATTCGCTGCTCCGCTCTGCTCTTGCAACAGTTGAGCTCTTAACTTCAGTGTCGGTGTCGGTGATGCTCCTGCTGCTCTGGTATCACCGCCCAAACTCATCACCCTTATAGGCTTATTACACCTTCCTAAATTTAGTAATCTAAATCAGGAGCCTACTACGAAATCCGAACTACGAACAACGTACGAAGTTCAATTTCGAAATGTCACACGTCAGTCGTTTCGGAACATTTCCTTACTATGAAAATTGTATTGTATGAAACTGACGTATGACGTTTCGAAATCGAACTTCGTACATTGTTCGTAGTTCGGATTTCGTAGTAGCCCTCCTGATTTAGATGTCTAAATTTAGAAAGGTGTAATAAGCCTATTACCCACTTTAAAAATACTACAACAAATCAAATCATCGTTTACATTTACATTTCATAAGCAGTACTTAGGTACCCACTTATATTGTTACATTACAGCTGGTCGGAATTGAAAGCAAGACCTATTGTTCCCCGGGGCGCCGAGAGAACTCTAGCCCGCGGCAAGTATAACTAATCATAATTACGGTTATGACTTCTAATTTAGATACCCACCAGAGTGCAAGTGTACTGTAATTTATACAAATTTGTTGTTTTACACTAAATATAAAAATATAGGACGTTATAATATAATTAAGTGTCATAACCATGATTAGCTTTACTTTGTGGACACCTTTTCACCCAAAAGTACCAACTAAAATTATTCATAGTATAATCATTCTAAAGAATAAGGTTCCCTCGATAGTTAGCACCATTTTTACAACATTAAACCTGGAACTAATAATAGTAAGTCAAATTGTCGCTCAACTTCTGAACTTAGCTCGCTCCAGTTGGAAACTTACCTGCTTGTAAAAATAAAGCAGTCACAATTATTGATATGAAAATGGCTGGAATGCAGAACTATTAGGGGACATCTGAAATTGGAATGTCAATATCAAAATTATTTTACCTGTATGAAATCACTTCCACAAAAGCTCCAAATTAATTCATAGTAAAAACACAATTATAGTAGGGCCATTTTAATAAATTACATTTGATAGCTGTTAGTTTTTACTTCATAGCGAGGGTAAAATGCTGAAACCATCGATCAATCAATTAATTAATCGATAATTAATTTAAATCGATTAATTTTAATTATCATGTATTGTGTAAATTGAATGCGATTGATGTTATGAAAAAGTATTAATTTTGTTCGTATAAAATATTTTTTATTTTGTAATGGTGAAATACTTTTTGATGATTAGTTCGACTTATCGAATTCAACTTATTTACTAATCTGTTATTTTGGTACCATCCCTAATGTTTAAAAAGAAAAAGAGCTCACTGACGCTACTTTGTAACGACGTCAGTTATTTACTTTTAAGTGTAAAAGTTTAACAACATCTAATAGTGAATAATAAATAATATGGGGTGCCCTCCCTTACAAGGTTACTTTCTAAAATTTTGACGAACTGTCAAATATGATATATTAAAATGGCCCTACTATAATTGGGTTTTCGTAAAGATAGATAGCGGGAAGATGATGAAGTTAAAAAAATCGGATGTTGGTGTACGAAATTAGGGAATACATAAACCGATTCAGGAAGGAGGAAAAGCGAAGAAGATTAAAAAGAAGAAGTAGAAAAAGAAGGGCAGTAAAATTTTATGTAAAGTGAAGTAAACAGAGTCGTGTCACAATAACAGTGTAGTTACTGTGTACCCTCCCCAAATAACAGTTACAATGTACATGTTATGCCAAATTTAAGCTTCTTGCTTTTAGTAGTTTCGGCTGTGCTTTATTTTATTGGTTTCGCAGACAGACAGACAAACTTTCTCATTTGTAATTTTATAGTATAAAGCATGGATTGAGAATACCTACCTATACCCTTATTCCTTGATGCTTATATTGTAACATTTGTGTGTAGTTATACAAATATAAGATGAGATAAATGTTTCTCACATTCTTCCAGTAAACACAAGAGATGCGTACTAAAAGACATACAATAAAAAAACATCATTTTCTTTTACCAATGTTCCGTTGTGTCACATAGTCGTACTGTCTGACGGGAGAACTCGAGACAGAAGTTAATATCTATTTATTGGAGCCATCAAGCGCTCACGCGCGATTGTTAGTCGTTTGCCTTCCGCGTAACGTTGATAAACTTCCAAACGATATCTATAACCATTGTGGATCTTGAGTGGCTCTTTATTTAAATGACGCTATAAAGAAATATCGCCCCTGTAATATCGGAACATCTGTCGCCGAAAAGAAGCGAAGTTTCGTCGCGACAGTTTATGGGGTCGTAGTACTTTCCGATATTTAGTATGGAAATGTTTTTTGATGCCATGCCGCCCAGCTTGCGGCTTTGCCCCCGGGCGTGGCTCGTATTACTTTTATTACTGTACACCCAAAGAAAGTTTATTTTTATGCTGGATTACAATTTCAGGGGCTTTTATCACCAAACTTGATAAATCGGGACAGACAGGCAATTACCGCGGCGGGCGCTTCTTGAGTGCCTTACCATATTGATCGAGTACAGTTGACATTAAGCTATATAGGAATTATTCTTAGTTCTGTAATCCAGCTATCTTCAGAGCCTGTACCTGGGTAGGTAAAATGTTTCACTTGTAAACTTTATAAAAACTACACGATATTAAATTAATAATCTTGATGGCTAATTGCTAATTATATTGGTGTATAACAGCGATTGTTGTTGTTTACGATGAAATGAAGGGAGAAGAAGTGCTTGTCAGGAATCAAACAGCGTATTGTTGTCATTCTATTAATAAATAGTAAGAACATAATTATATACAACAAATATTCCGTAATAAGCTCGGGAATATAACAGCTCTAATCGTGATGTCCGTCTATTGTTCAATGACTATTGTCATAAAAATAGTTCTAAATACTTATTCTTCACATACTAATATTACTCCTGTCTACGTCAAACATTGGGTAAGTATATCAAAACTATAGATATACGTTACGATCACACAGTGCAACTTTGACAGCAGCATCCACTCCAATGACATCAGGTACTTTAACCTTAGATGTGAAAGTTAATACGCAGGAAACAGGAAAATGCAAAAAAGGAAAATTAGCAAAATCTCATTGTCGTGCGATAGAAATGAGCGACTGACAAACAACGCGCAGCCGAAACTACTGAACGAAAGAAGTTGATCTTGCCGGTCATGTTCCTTGAAGAGTGTAGGGAAACATTAAAAGAGGATTTTGAGAACCTCCTAAAGAGGTAAAAAAGAGAATGAACTGAAATTAAAAACCTTGTATTTCGGAATAGCTAGTTCTAGTACTTATACTACCTAATTGTCGATACAGAAGTCGGTTTAGTTTTTGTTAAAATCATTTACTTACGATATCAATAGTCTAAGATGTAGCAGCACTATAATTAATTGTATGGCTTTACTCCTAATTAACGTTTCCAGCGAAATCAGTAGCAACCAATCAACCACAAAATTCTATTCGCTCGTACGCGATGACCCTTACCTCAAGAGCGGCCTAGCGCTTCATTAACGGTTGTGCGTCGGCCATTCTATCACGGTATATGTCATTAGTAATTTTACTTTATACTCACTAGTCCATACTTATTTGTTGCACTAGTGCATATTTCATTACTTTATCATACCTAATAAAATATATAGGTGCAAAATATGACATGGTCGCATTTTTCTATAAAGTAAAGTAATTACGAAACGACATGGTAAACGTATAATTGCTTTTTACAAAAAAAAAACCGACTTCAATCTTGATAAGTAGAGATAACTCAAAAACTACTCGCCAGATGGCGCTCAATTCATAATGTAAGTGTAAAGTTCTCGTCACTACAAATTAATGAAGCCCAAACACTAGATAACTGCAGTAAATCGTTGAGGAGTTCCCTCGACTGTCTTTCGGCTTCATCAGATCGACTCCAGATCTTCATGAAATGGTAGCGCTTTAATGTACTTATGATAACATGAACAAACACACTAGTTGTCCATACAATTTTCGAAAGTTCCCCTCGATTTCTCTGAGATGCCATCATCAGATCCTGGTTTCCTTATCAGGGGACCCCACTGCGCATATCTACTTTACAACAAAAAAAGAATTATCAAAATCGGCCCATAAACGACGAAATAATCGCTGAACGTACATAAAAAAAAAGCATATATTATACGGTCGAATTGAGAACCTCCTTCTTTTTTGAAGTCGGTTAATAAAACTCTTCGTGAGTGACTAATGGAGTGACTGACGTACAACGGACAGCTGAAACAACTGAACGCCAAAAAGCTGAAATTTCCATGCATGTTCCTTGTGTAGTGTAGGGAAGCACTAAGTATTTTTGAAAATTTCTCCCGTAGTAGGACAAAAATGGGGATAAAGTGAAAAGAATTATGTGCGGGCGGAAGCGTGAGGGCAAACCTAGTACGTACATAACATGAAGAAAATCATTCCTAAGGTAAACTAGGCACGTACCTAGGGACGCAGGATTACAAGGGAGCGTACGCACGTAAGTTTGTTATTAAGAAAGATATTAATATTAAATTAAAATTAATGTACGTATCAAACATTTCTTAATTCTATAGAGATGTAGGGCACAAAATGAAATACCGACCAAGAGTCCTTCATTTGGTCCTTTCTTGAAGCCCTAAGTACACTCGAAAAAATATTTATACGAGATAGACTTATTAAATAGAAAACATATAGAATAAAATAATATTCAATTAATTGGTAATTACATACACATAACAAAAGATTATTGTGCACTGAAATGTTCAAATAACCTTTTGACAAACTTCCTCTTGAAATAAGCCAATAATCCGGGAAACTCCCTTTGATTAGACGGGTTTCTATATCGGAAAAACGGTAGGATTATCTCTTTAATCTACAGAATCCCTTTATCCTTCAAAAATTGTTATAAAGCGCCTTAAAAATATTCTTGTCATCGTGCATTCTCGTTAGGACCCATAATTAATTATACATACCTGAACGTTAGTCTCCTTTCATAATGCGTGGCGTTAAATAAATAAAGCCACAGTTCGCCAGTCTGGTCAAGTACCTACTTGAGTTGGCGCGAGGTCCAACTCAGTGCTCACAACCTGAAGCCAGGCAGCTATCGTACCAGGTTCCAGGGCTGTGAAATTATCGTACATAAAAATGATCGTTTAAGGAAGTTATCTCATGAATATGAATAATACGAAGCGAAATAGCTAAATAAAGCAATTCCAAATTAAATAATTGATTATAGATTACAATTTTATCTGGTGCATTTCGCCCAAATTGTTATGGGTATTCCCTAAGTCCCCCATACCCACTCAACCTGGTCAAAGACGAGTCCAATTTCTGATTTTATCGATAACGTTAATTAAATGTAAATTTTGCTTAAAAATACAGTTATCAGAAAAGGTATTAGAATAAAATTATCTGGTGGCTGGATATTTTATTAGCCTTACAATAAATTGTTAGCACATTGATACCAAACGATCTGTCAACGCCCTCTTTTTTAACATAAAGTGTAAAAAGGATCCTGTTCGCGTCGCTATTTAAAAAGTTTATATCTTTGAAAACCTCTGAAATCGTACTGAGTAAAACAAGTACTTTACACTCGTCCATCTTTAGAGCTACGATAAAACTTAAATCTTTGCTTTTAAAATGCGAATTCTTTAAGGAGTTTTCAGAAAATATTCTGCATGTTTTCACCTACTTCCGAGAAACAGGAAACAATGAAAAAGGCATATTGTTGAGAAATAAACAGATTCTCAGAATTTTTCGCAGTGAAACCCTCCGCGTGTAATAATAGGTAGTATTTTTTATTTCCTCCCCTTTTAAGAATGATTGATGCGAGTCCAGATCCATGTTGTTGGTAAAATAATCGGATTGTAAAGAAAGTTATTGTAGGTATTGTGCGTAAAAATATACATCGATACGATGACTGAAATAAAACACAATACATTTTAGGAAATAAGGTGCTCCATAGAAGGTGAAAGAAGAGTAAGAAGAATAATACAAGAAGATGAAAACGTTCGTTCATTCACTTCATACATGATGCTCCTATCTTTAGATTCAAAGTTTTATAATAAGTACCTATAGATGATAACATCGATATAAATTACTCTATGGGCCTTATTAATAAACGCAGCTTAAAGTTACTCCAGGTTTATTTTTTTTTTACTTTTTCTAATCTTTGACTTTAGAAAATCACATGACCCTATTTTAACGGCGTTTAGGCATAGGTATTTAAGAAAATTATTTGCAATATTATGCAATGTGAATAGAGGTCCTGGTTTATTCTTTTTAATGGGTTGTATGCTAATATTTAGAAAATATTTAATTTACGTAACATACATACGTTTCGTCTGGCTTGTTACGACTACATGGTGGTAATATGGCTTTATATGATTTAATCCCTACTTATTTATCGCATTGCATATCGTTACTACGTAGCGTGGGCGAGCTGGTTCTGTATATCGTAAATTACACTATACCGTCTTCCAACAAGAAAGAAAAATACAAATATATCACTGGAATATGACGATAACAATATTCGCTATCACAATGAACAAAAAATACAAAAATTCAGACAGTTAAAAAAACGTTTGAAAAATATCTCATAATAAAAAGTGGCACAGTCCACTGCCGCCCTTCTTTACTCTCACTCGAATGGTCCGAGTAAAGTGCGCTATTGCATAAATTGAAACGCCTCTTATTATAGCGGAATGCGCCGGACGGACGGGGGATTGTCCTCAGTTAAGCTCCTTTGGTCCAAAGAAAAATTACTGTAGTGTCAAATAAGATCGTGTCCACATTGAGGCACCATTTGGAATTTTTGTTGCGTATTGACTTTTTTGTTTACATTTGACAAAATGCATTGATCAGTCTGCCAGATAAACCTACTACAAACTCTTCACCAAACCACACTGGACCAGCAAGGCTCAATGGTCAATGATAAGGAGGGACAAATGCTCAGTAGCGGGCAAACTAATCGGTTGAAGCCATAATTGGCCAGTCTTCCAACAACGTATGATTTTAAATGCACGTAACTTTAAAATACATTAAATCTCTTTTACGTCCTAATTCCGATACGATCCAAATTTATGAGTATATGAAGGATATACCTATTCGACTATGAAGAATCTTTATTCCGCTTGAAATGGTCCAAGAAGGCTTCATGACCACTATCTACCACAATAAGCTCAACCAACACGACAGTTTAACGAGCTCTGAAGAACGTAAGCGCTCATAAAATTTGCCACTAGCGACCTCTCATCTAACTCCCGACGAGTTACGACGTTTCTTATCATTATTGACCTCTTCCGATGCGAATCCGTTGAACTCAACTTTATTACAAATTCAAGCAAAATCCAGGCAACTTACAAAGGACGAAAACTACAAAAACAATCGAGGAACGGAGGAACAGTAGCCTAAAAATGCAATACAATACAAATGCGGCAACAATGAAAGAATAACGGAATGGTCTAAAAAGTGTACAAGTTAGAACGAGAAGCCATCGTGTCCCCGCTCTTATCAGAGCCGGCACAATCGCGGCCACTCTTAAGTGGTTATTGAATAGCTTCCAGCGACCTTTCTGGATTAGGGAGCGGAATAGATTCGCCGGAACCGGCCATTGTGTTTCGTAACCGACCTGTGTTATTCCGCAGAACACCGGCCACGAGACCGGGCTTAAAGTATTGTACGCACCATCCATTTCTATGTCCCTCTCATATCTAAGCTCGCCGAGGCTGTCGTGGATCTAAAACTTACAGTGCGCCGCCCTTTGTTTTTAAACATATTGTACATTTACCACCGAATAATAGAAGCCTTAAGAGTGCCTTTGAATTGACGCGACCCTAACTTTTGCGTCATCACTTCAATTCGTTTCAACTCTTAAACACTAACTAGACGCTTAATTAAACCTACGTGTTTTTAAATGATACATATGTACATGTAGAGCATTTTATTCCAGAAAAGTACTGGAAAAAATTTGAAGGATCAGTAGGTGTATACAAGGGGATGTAGTAACGATAGGTGCGTCTGATAAAATATTAGAAGCACCTCTGCATCAAAATTGTCAGCTTAAAATAAAGTAACAAAAGTCAATTGGACCGTGTACAAGAGGCTTCACGCGTGGTGGTTATAACGGTTTCACGCCTATGGTATCTCTGCGGTTGTTTTTCAATTTGTCCTTTCCGGAATTCGCACGGCGCCTAAGTCGTTTACTGATACAGCGCTGTAAGCTTTCAACTACAGCTTAAACTCTGTGGCTAGTTTCAATCAGCTTCGATAATATATCGACGTGGGCTAGAACGTAATATGTACTGGTTATGACGGCTACTCATATGTGGCAGTTATGCGGTTTTCAATTTGTAACAGTAATGTATTTGTGCCATAGAACTATAATATAAAGAGATACAGCGTAAATAAATTTGGGTCGCAAATAAACATGCTAGAGTGTTTCTAACAGGAGGATACGGCTATTGATATAATCTTATTTTTTATCCGACATACGCATAATTAGTTCATCACTTAAATCACTCGACACATTTTACCTTTACGAATGATCAATAAGTTTTTCACTAAGTTATCATCCAAACCAAACCATTCAGGAATCCAAACCCACTATACCTACTACCATATTCGTCACATTACAAATTTAAGAAAATAAATCCGTTTACTCCAGATTTTCATTCTCACGCAGAAACTTAAACTTAAATATCGTATTCTTGCGAAAACGAAATAACCAAGAGAGTTTCGACCGCGCGTTCTATATCCACGAATCAAAATATTCGCGCGACGTGTCCTGGGTGGTAACAACGCGCTTGAGACAATTTGACTGCTTTGTGTCGCGCACTGACTCCTAAGCACGGATTCTGGGTACCTAATACCTGATTGAATAAACGGAATGCCTTCTTAAATCTGCATTATTTTTGTTGTATTTTGAATACATATGCACAATTACCTAGGTACACATGATGATTACTGAGCTATCGTACTGAAGCTATTGTGCTGAAGTGGCAATGGGCAGGCCACATGGTTCGAAGCTCAGCCGTTGGTGCAAAAAGTCCTCGAATGGCGACCACGCTGACCAATGATGACCTGAAGACAACAGCTGGAAACCGGATTCGATTTTGAAATTCGAAATTGGATTCTGAGGGCTCAGGACTGGTCGGAGTGAGGCCATTTAGGGGAGGCCTATGTTCAGAATTGGACATCGATAAGCTTAGAGATAGATAGATAGAGCTATAATACAGACTATCGTAAAATCGTAAGACAGGAGGTTTACGCAGAGAAGAATTCTCAGTCAAAATCGAAGGTTGGAAAATAAAAATAGGATATTAGAATTCTTCAACTTTCCAGTAAACTATGTGTAGGACGATCTTATGGAATCTTCCTAAGTACCTACTTAAGTAGTGAGTAGGTACATATATTAAAAAATTAAAACTCAATATTTTCATTGAAGAGTGGAAAAATAGTAGGAACAGTAATTTCATATCTTTCTTATATTCCTCTTATTTGCTTAATAATATAATTTTTGAAGAATTTGTTAAAAATATTCCTACAATATAAATATTTAATTTTATAACAGAGCTCCGAATGTACAATGCAGGTAACGATAACCTTTTGTCTCAGAAAATCCTAGTAAATACTGATAGACAAACACGTTGATCCATAGAAATCCGTTCCGTAAATCCTATAAAACAATAATTTCCATAAAATAAGATGCGGCAACATAAAGGATTGCCGCGCAGCGACACACTCGGCGAGTTTCGAACCAGCGACTCTCGTCTCCAGGGACGGTGCGGTTTTACTGCGTTTTACATTAATCATTATTATTTTCATGAAATATACCCTACAAACATTGGTTACATACATTAATAATTAAGTGAGTAGCGTTGCTGATTACATTACCTTGTTAGTTTGCTTAATTAATGACTTCTGCTGCTTCCTGTGCGATGTTTTCATATTATTACATGGATTTTAACATTATTAATTATTTAAATCTAATGTTATTATTTTCATTTAAGATTGCTTTTGTTCTGTCAGTGTCTAAGCAAAATGCTTTTAATCATTGCAGCCCGTCAATGTCCACCGCTCGTAAAATTCCCTTTTTATCTTCAGTTCGTATTGATTTTTCTTTCAGTCATTATCAAATTCACATCAGTGCTCCAGTTCGCGAACATTGCAAGCCCTTACAATTAATGAAAATGTCTGAAATAACACGAAACAAATAATTTATGCTCTGCTAAAATATGCTTCTTTTATTTGAAAATTTAATAATAATGAATGTGAAATTCAGCTCGGCGTCTGTTATAAAAATGCTAAAAAGTACAGACCTAGGTGTACTAAGCCCGTGATTTATGTTCTGACATGGACACCAAACAGTAAATAAAATATTTCGTTTACGACAACACAGCGCATTATTTCTATAGCATATTTTTATGAAACATGTAAACAAAGTGTTAACTGCTTGAAAATCTAACAAATTAATGCAGTAAAGGGCTACAAATACGACGTCGTTGGTCGGGGTACATATTACTACGACCCCTAAAGCCAAAGAAAATAAAACTCATGATAAACCATTTAATAAAAAGTGTTGAGAGAAAGTCTGTAAATTAAAAAAAATACCTTCCAACCAACCATTTAATACCAATAGCCAACGATAATTATGTTCTTGGTGGCATAATATAAATCAGTGGTCGTCAAAGAGCGGCCCGCAGCTGGTATCTTTGAAGCAACAGAGGAAGATAGGTGTGCAAATGGTATTGCAGGCGGACGCTCATGCAGATATCAGCGGCCTTGACGATGCCTGTAAAGAAAGGCCAGAAAAGTGTGACAACCGCTGATAATGATCATTGTTTAATCCAGGCTGGCGCGGGCCACAAGTGATACATACAGATTACAGTAAAATATCTGTCAAGGTAGGTTAACTACATCGTTCTCATTTATCATCGGATGTATTGGATCCCTGCGTATATTATTTTTATTCGTCCTCCGGGGCAAATAGTGTCCATTTGGTTAACTCGTTTTATTGCTGCTACCGCTGGTGTAATTATGCAGTTTGGTGAACGCACAGCGAAATAGATTTAGTATTTTGTACACGGCGTTAACATAATGTACAGCTATAATTCTGCTACGGGTTCCATCTTCTACTCACAATGGACTGTCATTAACAATAGATGAAGCAATGACGTCATCACGCTTTAGAGATTCCAGGACTGTGAAGCCGAGCCACGTCTCAATGACAAAAATAATACTAAAAATAAAAGAACATTACCTACGTAGGATGAAGGTTTTGTGTTCATTTCAATCTAAGTCGCTATGAACATCCTAGAGTACCTTTAAAAGATTGACGTGTTACATTAAATAACATTTGATATCGCAAATACCCAAATTCCAAGTACACACGAGTAGATGAGTAGTGTTAAGTACAGTCGTGCTTGTGTCACTAATAAAAAATCACAATATGAACATTAAAAATTTAGCGAAACAACGCTGATTCATTTGAAACTACAGTGTTGCAGATACTGTGTTACCGATATTATCTCGATATTATCGTCAATGCGGGCTCGAAATATTCACCAAATGTAATTAAATTTATTGCTGTTATCTGCTAAATGTAGTTACGTCATCATTTTGGATCAGCTGCATTCTAATTAATGATACTAAACTATACTATATATAAAGAAAAGGCCTCCTGAGAAATGATTTCCAGGTTAACTAAAACTAAACGACTAAATATAAAAATCCATAATAAGTAATTGGAACATTTTGTTTGAAAATTGAAAAAAACGTGATTGTTCGGATATTCAAAAAGCAATTAATGTATCAGAACTAACCATTTATAGCTCGACGAACCACTTGATGGTCACTGATTGATCGCCGACAGCCATGGTATACGTGCCATGGTAGCATCATTCCAAATGCAATGCCGGGCAAGAAAGAAAGAAGAAAAATCTGGCCTTAAAGCCAACCATCACTAACACCTACATTCGTTCTAATTTCAACCTATACCCAAAACATCTAACGTTACATATATGGCTGTACAGTCACGTGGAGCCGCTCAATTTGGGGCGCAACTATCGGGCTGTCTATCTAAATTGTATTCATTAAGCAGAAATCCCCTAATGCGGAAATCACTAACAATGAGCATCAGAACAGATTCGGAACAAATCCATCGCCCTGATAACATCGACTCGAATGATACGTTCAATATAATATGACTAGTAATCGACGTAATGTATCTTATATAGTAGGTTAGCATAATTGCAGGATTTACTTGTATTGGTGTTGCCTGTAGTATTGATGCCAAAGCCAACACGCATGCTGGCAGATTATGGTGTCCTAAGAGTCACAGAATTTGAGTCCTTGGAGGTGGAGATTCGCGTAAAGATTCTGATAATATTATCTTTGATATCATAAAGTTTTATAACTAAAACTTTATAACTAACTAGTAAGATTTATAACTAACGTTAACTCTTCACAGAACCGTTCAAAATTTATCTGTTACCTTCTATTTTTTTTGAGATACATATTATCTTGGGGATAGACTACACGTTGCTAAGTATTTCATCTTAATCTGTTCAATAATTCCGTGTGATGCTAGAACAGGCTTTAATTTTTTTTGGATCCATATAAAAATGTAAAATTTTCTAAACTTCAATGTGACTCGGTTACAATTCAATTTTACTAGAAATTAATTATCATTTGAATATGGATTTCAAACAAAGTCTGCCGTTCATATTACCTCTGTATTCCTTCTCTCCATAACGCTATTTGGTAATGTATTTCCCAGAAACGTTTGCAAGTGAACAAGAAACCTGAACGTGAAAAGCTAGGAATACTTAGTACTTAACTTCACGCACATCTGCGCACGTGTAAACTTCATTATATGCTCAGCCAAACATTTGCCGAGTTTCTGAACTTGCTTCTCAAAATATTCTTATGATTAAAATGTTTTTAAACTCAGCCCAAGTCTCGAGTAAGTCATAAACTTTCCATTCTAAGTAACTATAAAGTTTTTCGTTTCCTTTATTTATCTTTACTATCTGTAACTATGAATAATAAAATTGCAATTGGTTATGTAAAACATATCTACCTGTAAATTCTTTGATAATGGAGTGTTTTATAAGCTTAGGTATAGATATTGTAACTTTCATTCTGTCGGTTTGTCTCATGTAATTAACCCATTAAGATGAGGTTTTCTCATACATAATAATATTTCGTCTGCCATACCGAAAATGGTAGGACCCGGTTTGTGTCGTTACTCACTATCCATTATTATCCCACTGGGGGACTCAGGTCTCTTCTCACAATTATGAATTTCTTTCTTCAACTCAGCAAGTTATAGTATTCATTTATATTTTCTCATTATGCACATTATTTATAGTCGCTGTGTCAACTGCAAAATTGTGAAAAAGCATCGATTTGCTAAAGTTTTTTTCATAACTTATTGTTAACCAAACCCCGCTGTAGTGGAGTCGAAACTTAATTTCTTGTTACCAAGAACAAAAGAACCATTTAAGTTCTGCAGCGTTGGAAACAAATTATTATTTTGGAAAATTCGAGAGACTCCCGACAAAATACTTCGCGCGGACAAAACGTTCCACGCCGTTGATTGTTAATGACCCTTTAAAATTAACTGATTGTTAAATCAAGTCGTTAATTTATGCGAAACAGTCCATTGTTTGCGAGTGTGCGCCGAACTAGTTTTGTTTCGCAGGTTAGCCGGATGCGAATCACAGGAAAATACTAATAATTTCTACTTGCGACCGGATATGTTGCAGAGATACGTTTATGTAATCATTATTAGAACGTTTATTGGTTACGCACACAATACATAAATGATTAATTTTATTTTGAAATTAATTAATGTGTTAGTATCTTTGGTTATGAAATGAATTCGTTCCACAGAGACGTCACAACAAACATGAATCACGCTATCGAGGTTTTCTATACCGCTCGCATATATAAGTACCGTATATAAACAGTAGGAGCTCAGCCCCTTCCTAGATAAGATGTCACGCCTGGCATTACATCTCAGCTCTCAGCAGGGAAAATTATGGAATATAATTTTATATATCTCATTTTTTTTTTTATCAATAGAAAATCGTTACCATAAGCTAATTCTGAAAGAATTATAAAATAATTTACTAAACTATTTACACTATTATACATTTCTAAGGTGTAAGTATATCTACAATTCTACATTATTTATTGCTGTTCACCACTAAATAACTCCACTAATTTCCATTTTCTAAATTGGTTGGTTCAGCGTTAGTTTAATCGTTATTTATTCCATCAGCTGATTCGATAAAGGGCACTCTAATGAAAAAACAAATTTGGATTACCTCCATTTACATACCAATATCGTTTTGAAAATAAGTAAATGACGTCTAGAGATCACGTAGATGTCAGTCATTGCTGAGGTAAACGACATAACATAACATCGTGGTGCTCAGACAACAGACCGATGAAACGTAAATAAGCAGTTTATTGTATCAGAATAAAATTTAATGAATATGAAAGTGAATGTTCATAGTTAGGTTACTTACCTTTAATCTCTACCGTCAATTGTACATAAGTACCTTTATAATTCTGGTTTAAGTATATCCGCCGTCGTCTAAACGTTATGACGAGTAAGAAAATGTACCGGGAACTTATCAATTTTCTAATAAGTACCTACTTATAAGTTATACTTATAACTTATAAGTTATAAGTAACTATAATGACTACTCTAGCATCAGGTTTAACTATCGGCGTAATAATTCGTAATAGTTCTTCGGCTTTTCGTCGCTAAATAGGTACCTACTTACAGAGGTTTTTGTTACAATTTTGATTCCAAGTTAGTTAGCAATCATTCATTACATTAACACTTTCTGTACAACTTTCAACATTTGCGTACTCCGAAGTTTTCAACTTATTACTTGTTCTAAAATTTTTTGGGCACATATTGTCGCACAGTGCGCAGGCAGTGGGATCCCGACGCACTTGCACGCAACGAACATAAATAAACCGACGCGTTCGTTGCAAAGTTGGTGCGCGATTGCCAACTCGGAAACAGCTGATGGCAGCTAGCGGTACAGACTTACGAAAAGTTATAAGAATGTTACATTGGATGTTATGTCTTACCAATCTTACGCATGTTTACTTAATATTATAAAGAGGTATGGTTTGTAATTTTTTTTTGTAAGGGGTAATCTCAGAAACTACTCAACGGATTTTCATGCGGTTTATACGAATAGAGAGAGGGGTTCGGGAGGAAGGTTATGGCGTATAATTTTTTAAGGGTTTGTTTAAATTCGTTGAAATATGACGATAATTGTTCAGTGTATAGTACCGGGCGAAGAAAGGGCGGGTCGCTAGTTATATTACGTATTAACTAGCGGACCCGTTAGTCTTAGGTTATATCTCAGGTTCTAAGCATCGTATCAAGAAGAAACATAATTTTTTTAGGATTCCATACCGTCTGTCTATTCGTCTGTCACCAGGCTGTATCTCATGAACCGTAATAGTTACACAGTAGAAATTTTCACAGATGATGTATTTCTGTTGCCGCTACTACAACCAATAATAAAAAACAGAATAAAATAAATATTTAAGTGGCCGCCCATACTTTCGACGCCTCAGCGATAGTTTAGTTACCTTTCGGTCCAAGAGATTTTTTTTTATACGTGATGGCGTTGTTTTTAATACGTCATAAATCGTATTCCCCAATTTACGTTTCAGTTAATCAAATCGAATATTTTTTTTATATTATGTTATTTGCTGCTACGGAACCCTTCATGGGCGAGTCCGACTCGCACTTGGCAAGTTTGCCACTCTAGCCAGATACAGATTCTCTCGAGGAACTCTTGGGTTTTTAGGTTTCCTCACGACATGTTCCTTCATCAAAACATATTTATCATTACTATCATTAGATTTTTATACGGCCTTTATTTTTGACGATGCGTGCATGTTTTGAACCCTGCCCTCCCATTCGATCCCAACGTTTAATCCCCTTGGCTATAAGTAAATAAAATGAAAGTTAAACTAAATAAATAATAAACACATTTTGCTTTGAAAATGAATTGAATATCAAGTACGGACGACGAGAGAACAAACCACTCAAATAAGCAGTGATAAAATAATTGCTTTCTATTCGGCCATATTTTTCACATTAGTTTATATAAGAGATATTATGTTACCTACGGCTTTATTGTTCGCTGATGTATAGACATCCTAGCAAGGTCATGACATTTATGGTCTACTTAACCTATAAATATCAGAAGTGTGCTTAAATATCAGAAAAACTTTATATAAAAATATTTTTTTAAAGACGTAATTTTTGTTGCTGAATGCTGAATTCTTAGGAGCATTCCACTTCAACGGGGCAGCGACAAAATGTGAAGTTCTGGATTTCGTTTAGGTACAATTTGGCTAATTGAACATGTACCTATAAGACCTATAAAAATAGTCGTCATTATTTTTTAATCGACTTCAAAAAAGAAAGAGGTTCCAAATTCGACCGTATTATGCTTTTTTTATGTTTGATGGGCGATTTTTTCGTCGCTTATGAGCCGATTGTGATTTTTTTTTGTTCGGAAGTAGATATTCCAATTTAATGAAATTCCTCCTCTTTTTTACATCAAATGACATAAATTCTATTCTAATCAAAAGTTCATATACCTATCTATTATAAAAAGAATAATTTTACATCGTTCATGCACAGAAGCTTTTGCTTTCAAATCGTGTTAAAACTGTTACCGAGCGTACAACGCGCAATTAGCGAATTGCGCTGGTCGGAGGAGTAACAAAAAGTTTAAAAACTAATCCCCTAGCCAAAAATCCAACTTGCCAGATGAGAAGAAAACAACATTTTCCAATTTCGATTAAACTGCCAAATTAAAAAGGTGCGGTCGTTGAGCGTTTCGACAATCGACTAGAATTAGAAGGAACTTTCCCTCACTATTACGATTTCTGTTGGGTTTACGACTATTGCAACTTCATTTGGATTGGACAGTTCAATGCTCTTCATAGTTATTTACATTATATAAGGATAAATTATTTTATAGTTTAAGATATCATTTTGTGAGTTTTTGAATTTGAATTATTACCATTAAGTACATAATACATTATTTTGAAAACTTAAAATGAGTTAAGTTTATCATACTGAACTAAAAAAAATAACGTGTCTATTGTATAAACCCACACATGAATAAATAATTTTGAATTTGAAAACTATTTCATCCGCATTTGTCGCATTCTGTAATAATCTTATAGCTTGTACAAAACCCGTACGTGTACGAATATACTCGTATATTAGCCATTTTAGCCTAAATAATAGGTATAAACCATATTACAATAATCCATTCTCATTTCCAGATCAACCGCACGTGTTTCCATGTCAAATAATATTCATTCATGTAATGGTTTCAACCAATTAATGCTTAATACTAACCTAACCATGACTTTGCCATGACTCTTTACTCACACGCAGCGGTACTCAACCTTTTTTTTTATAGGGGCCACAAACATATTTAAGCCGAGCGATCCCGGGCTGCAAAACGCATTTTTTATTAAAACTTTAACATTTGAGAACGTATGGAAAACTATCAGGTTTCGTCGCTATGTTTTCCTGCGTCAAAACAAGTGATAGAATGAAACTCTAACACAACATATAAATTGCGGAAAATAGTGATGTGGGTGAAAATCGAACGCAGGCCCACCTACTTCGGAGTCCAGCGTTCAATCACTTGGCTATTACTAACAACTATTAAAAATCGTTTGACTATATATAACACTAACACCATATAGCTCATTCCGTTGTTCCATAAGTCACGAAACGATTTATTACAAAAACAAAGATTTTAGAACTATGGATGGGAGACGCTTACGTTCATACAAAACGAATTGCTCCGTACTTTGGATCCGCGACGATCACATTACTGTAACGGCGGATGCGAAAGATAATTATGGAACTTGTGAGAAAGTAATAAGTAGCTACATTAAAGGTACGACAATTGGCAGAATTTTATTGCCGTTTTTCGTGTGCTGGTTATTATCTACTTCTTTTTTACTTATAATATCATTGCAATAAGTACCTACAGAAGCGCTCAAAGCCCGACGGCTTGCGTCGATCCTAAGTGATCGAAAAAGTTAAGCAACAGCGGGCGCGGTCGGTAGTCGGATGGGTGAGCGCTAGTGGCAAAATATCTTGAGCGCTTCCGTGCTTCGGAGGGCACGTAAAGCCGTTGTTCCCGGTTGTTATCGATAGATAGCAGTCATTAAGCCGTGTCGGAGTCCTTCGGGCTGCTTGAAGAACTTTCGACACTGGGTTGGCCACTAACCCCTCCACCAATCCGCACTGGAGCAGCGTGGTGGAGTATGCTCTAGGCCTCCTCAATAATGAGGAGAGACCCGTGCTCAGTAGTGGGCCATTAATGGGTTGTAGCTAAGTACCTACAGTACATAAGGTAACATCGTTTCACGAGTAACAACACAAGTATTAAGAAGTTACACATACAATGTCTTACGACAAGATATTTGTAAAGCAAATGAGTATACGACCGGAATACACCTGTACCGAAACTCGTCCGCTTAATAAAACAGTAAATCGTACTAATAATTTCATACACTAATGACGTCAGACGGCGCAAATGTACAGCTAAACTCCGTCCTCCGTCTAATACCCGGCATTTTGTCGCTCCTGAAAATTACCTAAGGGATATTTCACAATATACTCGTAAGAGATTAGTTTAAAACCTTCTCATGACTTTATAAAGCTCGTTTAAGCGAAACTTTAACTTAAGATATAGATGCAGCCTTTCTTGTTGCGCACCACAAAATATACGATGAAATTAAATAAATAAGAAGTACAAAACAATAGGCGACCCAATCGCTACTAGCGATTTCTTCAAGGCAACCCTTTAAAGAGATAGGAATATAAATGTTATACTAAAAGGGACCTCGTTCACAACGTCAACAAAGGCAATAGAAAAAACTTTCTGAACATTACTCTACTACAACAGTGATAAGCTAATACAAATTATTAGTAAAGCTAACATAGTAAAATATTAGTAAACTGTTAATAGTCGACAAACAAACAGACGAGCGACCTGATGGTAAGTGGCTACCATCACCCATGGACATCTATATCACCAAAGGTACCACAGATACGTTTCCAAAAATGAAGAGGAATCTACTTAAGTGCAAATTATTTCTTAATTTTAAAGTGGCCATAGCCCGGCGGCTTGCTTTGCGGCGAGGCATTACGACGATTGTAAGTGATCGACTGAATCGGTAGGAGACACGGAATACTCGTAGTTAAATAAGGTGGATGAGTTTAAGCTAATCGCAAAATTTTCTTAAGCGCTTCAGTGCTTTAGAGAGCTTGTTAATCCCTCGGTCCCGATTATAATTGTTAGACAGCTTTTATGGCTTGTAAGAGGCCGGCCCCTTCGGACGGGCTAAAAACTTCCGCCATTTAGGTTTGTAACTAATCTATCCACCAATCCGCACTAGAGCAGCGTGAGATATGCTCTAGGTCTCATTAGTTATGGAGAGACGCGTGCCTTAAGACCATAAATGGGCTAAGGTCTTTTATTTAGGCTTCTTTATTAAGTTGCAAAAATTGTTGAGTACGTTTTCGTATTCAATAACGGTGATAATGATAATAAACGACTTTATCTTTACGTAAAATAAATGTAAGGAAGATGTTTTCGCTACTCTCGCCTGCCTTGCCCCAGGTATTCTTACAGAGTAGAGCAATAAGTTGTTACGTAAGTGCTACTTAAATAATATAGTATTAGCACCTTTTTTGCTACTTTATTTACGGGCTCAGTGTTTGTTCATGTTCATATATTTTTCATGCAATTGGTTTAACATTTGTATTTTACTGTATTCTTTAAAGATAACTTTATTGTGCTCTGCTTAAAATACCTACATTCAAAAAGTATTAAAAAAAATTAAAAACAATTGAATGAGGATACCAATCCTTTCCTCACATGAGCCAATGAGTAGACCTCGGTGAAATATCTTTTTTTATCAATGAAATGCAATTATAAATTAATTTGAATTTAAGGCCTATTAACGACAAACATCATAATCATATTTGTAACTAGATTTAATCCTATTAATATTATAAATGTGAAAGTTTGTGTATTTGTTTGTTTGTTTGTTTGTTACTCCTTCACGCAAAAACTACTGAACCGATTTTCATGAAATTTGGCACACACATAGAGGGCAACTTAGATTAACATATAGGATATTTTTTATCCCAGAAATCCCGCGGGATCGGAATTTACGCGGGAAAACCTTCTTCACGCAAAAACTACTGAACCGATTTTCATGAAATTTGGCACACACATAGAAGGCAACTTAGATTAACATATAGGATATTTTTTATCCCAGAAATCCCGCGGGATCGGAATTTACGCGGGAAAACCTTCTTCGCGTATGGGGTACTGAACCGATTTTCATGAAATTTGGCACACACATAGAGGGCAACTTAGATTAACATATATCCTATCCTACTAATATTATAAATGTGAAAGTTTGTGTATTTGTTTGTTTGTTTGTTTGTTACTCCTTCACGCAAAAACTACTGAACCGATTTTCATGAAATTTGGCACACACATAGAGGGCAACTTAGATTAACATATAGGATATTTTTTATCCCAGAAATCCCGCGGGATCAGAATTTACGCGGGAAAACCTTCTTCACGCAAAAACTACTAAACCGATTTTCATGAAATTTGGCACACACATAGAGGGCAACTTAGATTAACATATAGGATATTTTTTATCCCAGAAATCCCACGGGATCGGAATTTACGCGGGAAAACCTTCTTCGCGTATGGGGTATAAATAGCTTCTAAATATAAAACTAACAAGTCTGTCTTCCCGGAAATCCCGCGGGATCTGGAGTTACGTGGAATAAACTCCTGCGCGTAGTTGCGGGCTTAAATTTTTATGCGACCTTTACTAGGAGATTGAGGAAGTTTTGAAGCAACATATAGGGTACTGTTTATCCCTGAATTCCCGCGGGATTAGGATTCACGCGGTAAAAACTCATACCCGGGAATGAGGTCGTGGGTTCAGATGTTTATGGGACTTTCAGTGGGAGGTAGAGGAGGATATGGAGCATTATATTAGCTACTTTTTGTTCCGGACTTCCCGCGGGATCGAGATTTACGCGGGAAAAGCTTCCATGAGCGAATGAAGTCGCGGGCTCATTAATATCTATATATAGGGATATCTATACATAATATATCGGGAATCGAACCGGCTTTTTTTCTCATGATCAACTTTATGTTGCTTTTTCGAGGGTCAGCATCGCTTTAGCTGGTCTTTATGTTTTGGCACCCGAATGAAAAAATACCAATGTAGTTTAAAAATATAATAGTTTGGAATGAAAAAACCCCGACGTTTATATCTTAGTCTTTTTATCGATTTTCTCAAGATCTACATAACGGATTTTTGTACGGTATGATGTACGGTATGACTAAAACGTAGTAAAAAATCAACTGTTCTTAAGATGTGTGGAGTGTGTCTTAATTTGTGTGGGGTCGGGATTAACGCAGGAATAACTTTGTGACACACTGAATTCCACGCGGGCGGAGCCGCGGGCAACAGCTAGTATGATATAAAAACATCGCCAGGAAACTTTATCATCTGAGAATCCTCAATAATTTTCTTGTGTAAATGTAAATTGTAAAATACGTTAATCCGCACATGGCTAGCGCAGTGGACTATGATCTGTGTCCCCCATATTATGAGAGGAGGCCTGTGCCTAGCGGAGTGTCACCGTTATTTGTAGCGATGATGAATAATATTTTTCACATTGAAATAAAATAGAGACAAGGTATTAACCTCTATACATCCTTCTTTAGACTACATACATCCTTTAATTCCCCTAGAGACAGACGCACAAAGGTGAACGTTGCTTTACGATTTCTGTGAAGAATATTTTCTTGTTTCATTTTGCTTCCGTAAAGGGGTTTTAGTTTAAACTTAAATGTTTACTCGCTCGTAAACTCAAAAATATCGCAAGCGTATGGTCGTACTATTCGGGTTTTCGTTTTGTTCTCGAAGATTTATTTACTAACTCGTAAATTTTAAAATTCTGTACACATAAGCAGTGGTGTCGTGACGAATGAAAGAACTCGTTTGGTAAAGATCTCCGTCTTTTGTTTGATTATTTTGTTCTGAGTTGTAGGGCTTGGTATTTGTTAATGTCTATCAAATCCTCTACTCAAATCTAATAAAGCTGAAGAGTATTTTGTTAATCTAACTAAGATTGCATAAATGACACAGCCAGTAAGATTTGAAAAATGATATCTGAGTGTGTTAACTATTAACCACATTCATTAGTAATTCCGTATGCTTAAAAATAAAAAAACGCATTAATTTTAATAAAAAGAACAAGTTTTTTTTACAAAGTACAATAATTTCAAGTGTCAAAATGTTAAGTAAGTACAATAAAATAAAAATATAATTATATCACTTATATCACAATTATATCACACTGTAGAATATGCAGACTATACATACCTATAGGTATAGTTCGTAATCAACGTTGTATTGTCACCCCTGGGATTAACTGAGAGGGAATAGCAAGCTCAAAGCTCAAAGTTAAGCTTAAGGTTTAGGATTATGCGCCTCCAATACACGTCTTCTAGTTTAAACCTGCTCACCTGAAGACCGATTTTCGTTGCTCTTACAGGGAGATCACAGGCATCAACTAGGCTCCTTAACAACTCATTCTATGTATTCCTAATCTTTTAGGTAAATACTATAATCAAACTAGAGTAATTTTGCGCTTACTTTGCATCTGAAAACTCTTTATGTGAATTATACCTATAACGAATATTCGCAGTCGCATTCGCGAATATTCGCATATTTTTGCATTCGCAAAATTAAAAAATTGGTTGTCTGTAAAGTCGGTTTACTGACGATAGTTGAACGTGACAACGTCTTAAGAAAATACTGATGGAATGGTAGCATTTTTCAAAAGAAAATTTTAATTTCATTTGTTTAACTTTTAACTGCACTTGATACTCGATCAAAACATGTAAATGTACTATAGTATAGCAGCTGTCCACGCAGACGCATCGCTCACTCAAGTAGGAGAGAGACGGATGTCGAACGCTGCCGAACGCAAAGGCCGATTGTGCTTCTTTGTCGCTCGTTCCGCGCTCTCGCTTGCACTTCAAGCCTTACATGGAACGCCTCAGAGCGAGGTAACGCCGCATAAGTCATGTTTTTTCGTGCGTGCAGCCGGCTCTATCGAATTATAAGACGTTGTCACATCAAAAAAAAAAGAATCGTTACATCACTATTAGGTAGGTATAAAGCATCATACACAGTACAACAAAGTTAAGGTAAAGTTGAAAATGTCGGCGATTGTCAGATTATAATTTTCTATAACCAGGATCACTTCTTAGCTACAAATTAAGTTGTACGTCACCGATTCCAGTGTAAACTTTGCCAATATTTTTAACAAACAAATCTAAATCACTCGATGCTGATAGCAAGGTATAAACATAGTTACCTAAAAGCGTATAAATTGACAGGGGACTGAAATTTGTGGCGGGCGTCTTATGGAGCTTGGACCCCAATAACTCTTCGACTCCGGCTTGGCAAGTTCTCGAATAGTCGATTTGAACGTATCAATTTTGGAGGGCAAGCGTGAAAAAGGTAATGCTTTATGGCAAAAACCCAGCGTCATCGTTGCGATCTTCATCTGATACTGTCGCCATATTAGCGTGTCGTCCCTCCAGAGAAATGGATTGGTTTACGACGGGCACTATTTATATTTCATTTACATACGACTTACTACCTCATATTGAAAATATAGATTAATTCCAGTGCTGAGCATGACTTTACCGTGAATAAATAAAACAAAGTAGATAGGTGATGATATTTCCACAAAACGAAAGAGATAATAGGGACACAATCGTCAAAAATGTTTTATATTTTGTTAGAAATATGAGCAAAATTTAGGAAGATCTAAGAGCTTTGAATTTATCTCTTCCTCGTTATTTCATAAACTACTAAAATTAAAATTCAGAGTTAAGATAGAAAGCCCTACGATATATTTTTTTCTTATTATTTCAAGTTTAATACTTAAAAAAACATTTCAAATTTCTATCTTATCTAAGCTATATTTTTATAGCGACTGTATAAAGCCACAACACGGTGTCATTACACAAAAATAAATATTGACCGCACTAGGATTCCCGTCACGCAGGCAGCATACTCAAACACAATTAAAACGTCACGAACGTCCCCGTCTTGCGAACAAAACATTTGTTTGTCAAGCAAATACGTGTCCCGGTCAAGATTCAAATCAAGGAAGTTCTAGCTTGGACCCTGAATATCCTGGAAGCTACGGTACAGTAAACATCGACTATACTCCGCATTCGATATGAAATTAGTTTTAATGGCAATGAACATGCCAGCTTTCCGCCCCAGTGATTAAGGTTCATTGTAGATTGACGGCGCGAATTTAAAATGTCTTAAGTGAATTTTGCTTACTAGCTAAATTGAACACGTAATAAAGATCTTAGCGAAGAGTGGCAAATCGATATCCTCAGCGATTGTGTAAAACTTATACATTCGATAGCCGGCCACGCTTGGCTCAATGTTGACGGCCGAAGGCTCAGCAGAAATGAATATCATAAAGGTAATGTTTACCAAATTATGCTGATGGATGTAGACGATTCTTTTTACGAGCCCCTCTGCTTTTGTTTGTTGAGAGACCTATAAAACTTTGAGATCGCAATAAAATAGAGCGTTACCCGTTTTATTGGCCATACCGAGGTGGTAATGCCTCGAAATCACTTAATGATTTCAGATGGGCGGTGTATGTATGAATTTAGAAAATTTTATGTGAGGCTTAGATGTCCAAACCTCAATTTCCGAAGAAAGCGTAGGTACCTATGTACCTACTCCTAATATAATCTACTGGTGGACGCCCTCACTTCGTTTCACGAAACTTTTTCTTTAGGTTTGCAAATATTGAGTATTTTCAACATATTTGATTGATGCTCCACTCTTATTGATCGTAGCGTTATGTTATATAGCCTCCTCCGATAAATGGACTATCCAACACAAAAATTGTTCAGTTTGAACCATTACTTTCCGACATTAGCCTATTAAAACAAACTCTTCAGCTTTATAATATAACATTAGGATAAATATAGATAAAAAACTGTAATAAAGATATAAAACGCTTTTATGAAAGTTATTGTAGCAGTGTGTGGCAGCCAACCGTATTGACCCCAGTTTCATGCCGGCAGACCAGGAATTCGCAAGAGGATGAAGGTGTGGTAGGGCTCAAGCCAATTGATGACTTAACATCAACTACTTAACATCATTATGAGACCTCTGATAATACTATTTTGGCTTTTGGACATAACATATTTTAATATTTAATTTATCATGTTATGTGGGTTAGAAATGTTATTGCGTTTTGTTTATTTAAAAACACGATATAAAAGAACACGATAACAATTTGGTTTTCAAAGCAATGTATTATTACAGAATATACTTCGTATATGATCGCCTTTCCAATCTTTTTTTATAAATATGCTCGGACATATTAAAGTTGGGTCGGTACTTATTTCCCCTAAGGTCACTTGGGTAACCCGTTACTGCCGAGGTGGGAAATAGATTTAACCTTTTCATTCTCTTATTCTAACCCTTTTACTCCAAGTGCTGATTGGAACAATAGTTGGACAGTATTCATTGGTTTTGTAAATATTAGTGTTTGTAAAACAATTTCTTTAATTGTAACCTAAATATGTATGGCCTGATGATGGATCTAGGTTTTGGTTTAGGAATCCATGACCTAGCTCAAGAATTTCCAATTGTCTAATCGTAGATCTGTCTGCTTAAAATTTTTCTTTTTTTTTAAATCTGAAGCTATCTTTACTACACCATGAAATACGCCTCCTAGATGTATTTCAGTAAAGGAAATTGTTGTTTAAAACATTCCGCGCCCGTCAAAATGTACCTAAGCCACCTCCCTCGAATGTTTATTATTACTACCAAGTCACCCATATCACCGGTGATGACTATGAAGATAAACCATTTCTCCGTGATTAGCTAACAATATTTTACAGAGTTTCGGCCAATGTGCCACTCAGGTTAAATTATTCTGGCAAAAAGCACTCTAAATCAGCACTTTTGATAATAAAATTCCATGGCCATCCGATTAATTGTTAAAAAGTGAAGGTGTAACAGGCAAACCAAAAAACTTACTTTGGCTCTTATAAAATTAGTTACCAAATAGCAGACTAAACACTGGATGTAACTAAAATTAAAATCACTTCGTATTAACACTACGTACGCGAATAGTCGTACTAATAAAATCCCACCATCAAAGTTTAACATTTATATCCGCGTCGCAGTTATACGTACAGTGGGCACAAGTCCCGACACTCCCGACACAAACCCGACACATAACGCTTTAAAACGCAACGCGCCATTACCGCGTTTACGAGTTCCGAATTTACTGTTCCGGGGAAACTTTACGTAACGATATACAGCCGCCGTCATCGCTATATCTGCGTTAATGTGCGAATTTGCAGGTGCGACCGTACCTGCACAGTTAGTTAAGTGAAAGAATATTAATTTTATACGTCATACAGACATTTTAGGGTTACGTACATCTTTATACATGACTACAAGCGAAGAGGGTTATGATTTCAGCCCGAGGTACGTTCATCTGTTGAGTACCTCAAACGATTTATCATAATTTGGCTTACGAGATATCATTAGAAAAACTTTGGTTGTCTGCTAGTTACAGGTTATAAGAACTCACATTAACTTTGATTTGCTGCCCTTCAAAGGATTACTTATACTTGAAGATCCCATACCTCAACTGGTAGTGGCCTCCTGCGAAGCGAGACTGAATGGTGGTAGCGATATCTCAAAAAATCCTTATAACTTTATTGTACAAAATCACGTTGCATTTACACTATTACTAGTAAATCCGCCCTCGCTTCGCTTCGGGAAACCAGTCCCTTCAAAAATCTCTATAAATTTTCACAAATTATGTTATTCCGATGTGTAATCTATATTACTGCAAAGTTTCATGAAAATCCGTTCAGTAGTTTTTGCGTGAAAGAGTAACAAACCCACACACACACTCACATACATCCTTACAAACTTTCGCATTTATAATATTAGTAGGATAGGATAGTAGGATTACACAATTATTTAAGTCCGCTCTTTTACGTGTGTATTCAATAAAAAAATGTAATGTCGTATATCTATTCCGATTTTGTACATGCATACTTTAATCAACGCCTTATTCTGTTATTCACGTCGTACCTCATGCTGTCTAAACAAAACTATGCTGGTAGCAAATATAAATTCGCACAGCGTTCACAGAAAACAATGTTCCAGGAATCTCAGAGACGTCAAGATAACCGTATACTGCTTTTATTGCACACTCGGTGCATTCATTACATGCATTCTTCGTCCAAGAGTCGTGAAACCAGAATGATACTCGTATTAGTTTCGGAGCAATATTCTTCCCGGGAACCACTTATCCTGAACATCATAAATGCTCATAACGTGCCTTGTCTACAGAAAACTGTTTCATATCGTTGCAATAAATAAATCACGATTATTTTTTATGATTCAATAAATGTCAGAATCAAGAAATATCAAAATGGTGTGGTGATATTAAAAATTTAATTAAGCAAGGTATAACCAGAAATACTAGTATTTTGGTTAAAAACTGACTAATATTTTAGTAAAACTTTTTACCTAACTGCAGTAGAGGGTTATTTTGTCACAATGCGGGGTGTAGGTACAGGCCATAGTCCACCACGCTAGCCAAATGCAGATTAGATTAGGTACTTCACAAACATTTATTAGGTACTTCAGAGAACACTATAGAGAATCACAGATGTATAGGTTTCTTCGCGATGGTGTCTTTGACCAAAGCAAGTATCGATTAAATTCTAATACTCAGGCACATAATGGCTAAAAATCAGAGGTGCATGTAGGATTCGATGTGAAAGCGTTGACGATGCCCTTGGTGGTGCCATTGTTCACGGGAAATGTTAATCACATACCACCAGAACAAGAAACCCGTTTTTGCTTAGGCAAAGAAAAAAGTTTTAAACCCAGGTCCGCTGTACCAAATCCAATGTTCAAAGCACTTCGCTATCACTGAGGCCGGTCACTTATCGGATTATGCGAAGTTTTTCGCACATTTGTTCATTCGATGACCCGGATGGCGCAATAGTTTACACGCCACATCACTGTTCCGAAGGTCCTGGATTCGATTCCCAGCGAGGTGGACATTTGAATGACGAGTTTAAATTTCCGTTCTCGGTCTGGGTGTGTGTCCTTGTCTTGTGTGCACCCACGACACAGGGAATCCTAGTGTAGTGCTATGAGTGTGTAGTGTTATTTATTTATTATTTATTTACACAGTTTATTTATTAATTTATTCATTGTCTTCCCAGCTGTCAAAGCTGTGACAATTCGTACAATGTAAGTACAAACGTTTGCGCGCAATAATCGTCATTACAATACATAGAACAAATTCCCGACATCAAACGAAGCCTCCACGAGTCTAGATACATTTGTACCGTTAACCGGTGCTTACACTGAAGCATTCCAACCAGTTCCAAGGTATGGATGGTGTTGACTAATATCAATTATCATTTTGCTGTCAGCTGTTAGCTGGCGCGGGGCCAAATCTATCGCTTATATCGCTTGACTTCCGCTAACGTTGCAACATCCTGCTATGTGTGTATCACACATTTAAATTTTTTACGACGAATGGCGCAATGATTAACACGCCGGATCGCTGTTCCGAGGGTCCTGGGTTCGATTCCCAGCGAGGCGGCGATTTGAATGATGAATCTGAATTTCCATTCTCGGTCTGGGTGTGTGTCCTTATCTTGTGTGTTGTCCATGGCACCCACGACACAGGGAATCCTAGTGGGGGGCTTTGAGTGTGTAGCGTTATAGTATATTTACCTATATATTTTACAACTTTACCGCACTTTACGTGTAGGTATAGGTATGCCTCGAGTTATTCATATACATATTGAATAGTCGAGGCTGAGATGATTAGTCTAGTTGGCAGAGAGTGTTATTAATTACGTTAATAGGTCAGTTCAATAGGTGTCGTTGAGGACTAGGACAGGTACTGTTATTGATAGGTAGATGATAGTTATATTCCAGTTAGTAATCATAAGTGTTTCTTTCTAATGCTGCAGTCACAGATTAGTTGTTACACTTGTAGCCTACGACGATTCAAAAAAGTGTAAACAGATCAAAACTTTTCCAAATAGACCACAATTGCTGTTACTACAACGGTGCTTTTAGCGATATCTCATTTATCAAATTAGAAAGAAAGAAAGAAAGAAAGAAAGAAGAATTATGATAAGTTTAGAAATTAAAAGAGAACAGATGAACATAGAGACAGATCAAACATAACCTTGCGACATACTTAGTCGGGTAAAAAGGATACGTCGATTTATCAAAGATCCGTCTGAATATTTTTCGAGTGTTGGCACTAACGTATAGGTTTACCCTCAGATTAGTAAAGCGGGGACTTTAATCTGCTTTATCCAAATTATTTCGCTGATATAATCGCTTGATCAGCGAATACCTTTGAAAATTACCATTTTAACGACAATATAACATCGTATTTCTAGCTTTAGCTCGTTACAAAGGGCACACAATATCTTTGCTCTGGTTAAACAAAAGACTAAGCTTCAAAGCATAGCAATGTTCACCATAACAGAGAAATCAATACCTCACCTAGTGAAGAACACGTTCCTTCAATTAATACACGCGCCTCACTACATCATAGTTAGCTGGGTGGGCAACAAAGACTCACTTGGATAGATAATGCCCTCAGGGAAATTTAGTTCTTACCACAATATGTTTAGGTTTGAAATTGATTCGAAGCTCACGTTGTTTATGTAAAAGACATGAGCAACAGGAAGCTTCGAACTGGGTCTCGAACTCAAACAGGACGAGGGCAGAATGTTTGCGACCCGCATCCCAAAGGCCAACAAACACCAGTCCACAACCTCTACATTATTAAAACCCTTCCCGATCACCTCTAAATTTCAATAAAGTCTAACCATGAAACGTGTCAAGATTAAAAGGATCGTATTAACATTCTCCGAATATATGAAATAGGTACTCTTTCTTACCTAGTCGTTTTCATAACTTTCCTTAACTTAAATAATAACGTAATAAATTAAAAACTTAAAACCGAGTGCATTGTAGGAATTTTAAAATATAATATGAGAAAACGGTTTTACTTACTTCGTTGACTAAATCTTTTTCAGAATATGGACGATGATATTACCTACTTGCAAGATAAAATAAATCAATTCATGTTAGGATCATTGACATCGTCCAACTCGTTTGGAACACAAAAAATATAGTGTTACAACAAATACACTCTAATTTAATCTTATGACAGCTATGTTCCTTTGCACCATGCTGTCGCGTAAAAATATAGCCCTCATACCTATTGGTACTCGTTACATGTCCTAGTCTCTTATTTCCAGCGTCTCTACAGCTAAATAACGAATCCAGTCTTCGGAACTAGGTTCTGAAAGCTGGATTATTTATTAGTCAGTGAGAATATTTTGTTACAGGCTCCCTAGCTTACACTGCGTCTAGTGCAAGTGGCAAAGGGAAAACTTAAGTTAATGAGATTATATTAAATAAGTTGTGCAATGTGTAAAACGATGTTTATAGGAAAAAAGACAATTTTTTCGTCGTTAAAGCAACGGTACTGAAAAGAATATTGTACATAATTATCATAGATACAATTATAGATAAGTATGTAATTTTACTATAAGAAATATAATATAAATATTATGTAGTACACTAAACATAATTATGTGTAGCAATGAAAAAGGTTCACATTCAGCTTATATGGAGTGAAATTATCGTATAAAGCTACCCAGGAGCTACATTGACATTGAGTCAGTAAAGAATACCGAACAAGTATAATAAAATGAAAAGTAATGCATGAATTTGAAAGAGAGTATATTAACAATTTGAATGTCGCTGCATAATAGAAATTCATAAAGATACAGAAAGATTAGATCAACATATACCTATCATTATTATAAAACGAATAAATTTCTGAATAAAAACCCAACTTTTGCCGGACCAAAAGTGTTAGCGCGAGTTTAGTGCTATGCACTTGTCAAAACGAAACTGCACAGTGTTAATTTCAGGCGACCGCTGACGCCGAATGTGGAAAGTTCACTGATGTATGAAGAAAGTTATTCACCAGTAACAATGGACTTATTGTAACCACTCACATTTACTAAATCGCTTAGCGATGTAACATATTAACTCTCTGGACTTATTACTTCAATTGCTACATAATCAAGTGTAGGTAAATTAACCTAAAGAATGGCTATCCGTTGTAGGACTCGTAGGCCTTTGAAAAAGGGCCATTTCTCAGTCCCCAGGGTAGATACATAGAAGTTAATTTATTTATATAAAAGGGGTTTCTCTAATGTAATTAAACAAAAAATTTAATGTTCTTTCGGTTCGCGACAGGAATTTGTTGAAGCGATATCATACTTTCGCTTTTAAAAAGAATTCTCAAAAATCCAACTTGCAAAAAATATCATTACAACTTCTTAATTAACATTGAACCATTTGCTTCTCAAAGTAGATCGCCTTACCCTCACGTTAATACGCGTTTTGTACAAAAACAAGTGCATCTAAGAACATGATCTTACAAATAAGCCCCTTCTCAAGATAACATGTTAATAGAAGCAAGCAAAGATCATCCGACGCGAGTTCCACTAGTCGTGTAATTACTTAATCCCCCATCGAGCGGCGCTGTCGTAAAGATAAAACTGTAATGTTTATAGAGCGCTTCGTACACTTTCGTTAGTTGCTTCGAGCGCTGGTCGCTGTACGAAATGAGATGTTATTAGGCCTTTAGATTAGAAACAAGTCATTTGACAGGCTTTTGTAGAGAAATTAATTTTGAGTGTATATTGTGTAAGCCATGATTACGCTGAGATTTTTTTGATTTCTATAGATACATTAGTGTCCCCGCACGGATCTCCTAACAGGATCTTTTTACCTGGATCTTGTGTCAATTTTATCTAATTTATTATACTACGAGTATACGTTAATAAAGATTGCTTATAATCATTTGCCACAACATTGCCGTGGCCAAGATCCATTTCGTCAACTAACTGGATCGAAATATTTGACCAGAAAATGTAGCAGCAAGCTCATCTCTTTGAGGTAGCGAAGTACCACTTCCATGAAGGTATTTTACGAATTTCGTTCCCCATATCAGAGTCAGGTTATTAAATAAATAACCGATAAACGAATCACCTGAATGATAAGTAAGCTTAAGTATTTATCGCTTATGGACATGAGCATCACTGACACGTTGCTGCTACACGTCAAGCGATCTGGTGGCTGTCTCCAGTCTCAAGCACCTCTTGCTATGTTTAATAGCTAGCCAGTCTTCCAGCCCTACCACCAAGCCGGGACCTTGGGTAGAGTATCTTCAGAATTAAACTGGATAGTACATAGTCCAAGTACCTCTGAAAAGAGGGTCTGGGTGCTGTAAGCTTGTCCTTTGTTCAGTAGGTTGCACCACGAACTAGCGAGGTCAGCTTTTACTGAAATATGGATGAAACCCTATTTTATAACCGTCAAAGCATCCTACTATTCACTTATAAAAAGTTACAAAGAATAAAAGAGGTGAAACAAAGAGGCAACTACTCCTAAGCCTTAATGCCTGTTTGTGGTTGGATTAAACTTACACCAGCTAACGGAGATCCACTGACACGAGCCAGCCGTATGTAGAGTGGCCAGGTGTCCCGATTTACGCGAGACGTCCCGATTTTCAGTCAGTTTGGAGGTGATGAATTACTTTAAATTGAGACGCCTTTTGCAAAGATTTTTCACAAATCATCCAGTGAATGTTTTCATCGAGAATTTTATCAGAAAAAAGACACTAGCTAATACTAGAACTAGACACTATATAAATTCTGATTAAATATAAATATATAATAATTTGAATATCAGTAATACCAAAGGCACCAAAGGTACCTCTGATCATCAGCAATACCAAAGGCATCACTTAAACGCGTTCAACCAAGAAAAAAGAGAAAAGAAAGATTTTTTGTAACCGTTACGTTGTAACCGTAAACCTCATTTGAATACCAAAGTCCCATTATTTAACCATTCCGTTACCAAAGCTGCCCTGGTCCTGGCAACACTAGCCAGGAGTCATGATCACTTAATACCGGCGTGTTCCGAGTCCCCAGCGATAAGACCAAACGACGCTCTTCCCACTTTATGGACAAGCGAACTAATGCTTAGATTTTCGCTACAACATTTTTATGCTTTTGAATTACCTTAGAGACATTCTCAAAGGTAATTCTAAGCACGGAAACACGGGACACAACATTCAATTATATTTAACGGAAAATGTGCATTTCAGACTCTTTATTTAGCTCTGCCTTTGTGTTTGCAATAAAATATTTCAATTGTGTTTTTAGAATTGTGATAAAAGGCAATAACGAAAACTAGAAAAAATGTGCAATGGGGTGTATTTTTTATTTAGGTAGTTATTCGCTTAATTTTATACACTAAAATATTTCCGTATAAAACTGTATAACATACAATACAAAGGACAGCCTCATCTCTACATATATACCAATTTCTTACAAGCACAATCTTGCTTGAAATGAGAAAAGCAATTCTAAGACCTAGAAGATAAATTGCCTTATTTGTATTTAAAAAATCTATATACATATTTCAAGTTTCTTTTTGGAGACTAAAAAGTTCAAACTGTATAGAGTAAGAGCTCTACAAAATTCAGAATTAAAAAAAAAGCTACAAGCACTTAATTTTAAAACCATATTTTGTTTTTTTTTTCAATTTCCTCAAAAGTTTATAAAATTCAATTATATCTTCTATTCAACATAGACTGTCAAACATATTGTGAAAAACTAAATCAAAAATAAGTAATACATATAATTAACATTTATGAACTGACATCAGATTCTCGTGTTCTACCCGTGCCCATAACACTAAAGTCATCCAATTTAAAGCTCTGTACTTAATAAAATGCTTTTAATACTCTCATAAAGCCTTTAATCTTAATACAACAAATTACTTCTGATATACCAAAATTGTTTTAAGCGTACAACTTTTCAGTAGCGCAGGCCATTAAGTCTCTCCGTGATGTAGTAATAGGCATGAATATTTAAAATTTAAACGCGTATATCTAGAAAGTTTCACCAAAGGTACGAATTTCTGACTAAGCTTAGGTTTTGTAATTATAAAGTTGAGAACAATTTACCGAGAAAATGTTATGGATGATTAAATACCCTTACACATTTTGTGATTATTATTTTTAAGGGTTATCGGATGTTCGTGTTATTATAGATAAAAAAAATGTTATCCGCTAAATCACTAGAGGCCAATATACTTCAACGTTAGACTCCTAAACAGGAGATTAAAATTTTGATATCTAATTTTAAAATATTACGTGCGTATTAGACTTTATTCACTGTCTTCTGTAAAGGAAACATCGTATGGAAACCTGTACTCCTGAAAGTTTTCCATAATGTTCTCAAAGATAGGTGAAGCCTGCCCATCCACAAGTGGCCAGCTTGGAGGGCAATGGCTGGTACCTCAAACACTGATCATCAAACTGTGATGGTTTATAATTATAATTATAATTATGTATGGCAATAACAAGCAACTTAATTTGAATCTTAATTTGAGTCAAAAAATGTAAAGTTTATTTTTAACTCCTTTGCATCTAGGGCATCTAGGAGTAGCTTTAAGCCGCGTTTATTAATGAGGCGCCTAAAGTCCATTAAAACAGGTATTAAACAGTCAGTTATTGAAGTACCCTGTGGATGATCTGATCTGAAGATTTGAGACGACTCATTCAGCAATTCATATCTATGCAATTAGTATCTTCTGCTGAATATCCATAACACTACAAAGCCAATGTGTTGATGATTAAGTAACACCGTAATCGCTTTATAATGAACCCTCAATTCGCGATTCCCTTAAGATAGTATCTATAATATAAGCGCATATTATATTCATACCTTCGCAGAAGAAACCGAGAATAAATATTTAGCATAAATATACATATGTATCAGTCGCGACTCAAACCTGGAACCCCTCACTTCCGAGGTAGGGGCACTACCAACTAGATGATGGCCTCGATGAACAACGTTTACCAGCATATTATGTATAATTACCACCGTTGTATGGCGATTGTATAACAGAACAGTGTCTACAGAAATTAGGTACCCTACCTACGCTATCTTATTTCGTAACCTAAGATGTAGGGGAGGGATTTACCGAGAAAATAGATATTTGTAAACATGGTGAATGTCTGAAAAGTCGCCAACGCAGCGAATAACGGATTATGGAAATGGAAATCTCCAGGAATCAATGATACACGGGTTCGTACAGGGTCATGACTAACGCATCCAGAACAGTAGGTGTATGAGCGCCCAGGTGCAAACCTTCGTCTTCGTCGTCTCCGTCTTCTCCGTCGTCCCCGTCGTCCCCGTCGTCCCCGTCGTCCCCGTCGTCCCCGTCGTCCCCGTCGTCCCCGTCGTCCTCGTCGTCCCCGTCGTCCCCGTCGTCCCCGTCCCCGTCGTAGTCGTAGTACTCGTCATCGTCGTCAACGTTCCTGTATTCGTACCCACTGACGTCGGTTTATTATTATTCAAATAAAATCAACGTCTTTGCCTCTCCTCCATGGCCCATTTACGACCTTCTAGTGCGTGCTACCAGCGTACAGTGCACACCTGACACGAACATAAACAGAAAGAAAGATGATGTGTGTTATAATATTTCAGACATCTAGATAATACGTCCACAGCACTTAACCACACCCACTGGAGCGTGGAGTGCCCTAAGAATAGATTGCCCATTCCAACTTACCGTCACGTCTGCTGTAAACTTGATCATTTTTGTACGTGTCACGTACAGTTTCTCCTCTATTTCAGTACAAAAATATATTTTGCTTATTGTATTTAGTAATGAAATAAAGATATTTATTTGAAACATTCCTTTTGAATTTTGCTGTATTTTCCAAGTGAAACGAAAACGATCTAGCTAAAATTAAAGCAAGATTGAAATAATGAAGAGATGGGACAATTTACGTCTAAGATTGGTAGCGAAATCACTTTTGAAATCTCTTGATTTATATTGACATGCAGTTGGTGGACTCTCGGAGAAAACTTTAATCAATCGTAAATAATCGGAACATTGTTCTAATTTTGTATCGGTAGGTATGTGTTTTGTTCTGTTTTAAGTACCTACTATAGGTAAGTATAGTTGTTGTTGCTGCATGTAGCAGAACTAATAATTATGTATTTTCCTTGAAAAATTAAAAAAAATACATAAATTAACGAATTCATGCAATCTTAGTATTTTTATGTCCAAATGTTATGTTGGTTCACTTTGGTATCAAAAGAGATTTTTGTCCCATTTTAAGTGTACCCGAACCTCGTAATATTTGCATTGCGTCTTCACCAATATTGATCAAAAAGGCAAATAAAGTCATAAATGTTACATCTTCCATACAACACCGTGAACAAGACGGAGATGAGAAACAAATTACGTTTGAGTAGTTTCCGAGCCGACAACAAATTGTTACCCGTAATGAGGTAGACAAGACATCCATCATAACTTTAACGTATAAAGGAACTGCCAAGTCCCTACTAACTAAATAACCGGTAACGTGTCTGTGAAGTCATATACAATACCTACAAGTGTTATAATCTAGATAGAAAATTTGATAGTTCAGCTGGATTTAATCCATTAGAGTTTACAGGATCGAGGCAGCATAAGAGTCTCTTAGATACCTACCTTTACACAAGTAAGTACGTTACCGTATATCATAAAGTATAGGCAAGTACCTACTCTGGAGGTACGTAGGTAACATATAATACTCTTCTAGACGCCCACTGCCACTTCTGAAAAGAGTTCGCTTCAAACGAAGATTAAGTATATTGTTTATGTTATTATGAAACCATTAATATTCCAGTAACAATACTATAAGTATGTATTTAATTTTTTTTTACAATTTCAGACTAAGATGTTATTATGCCAGCAAAGTAATGTATAAAGCGCTCACACATATTTGAGGCTATGATGATTCCCTCTGTCAGAATAAATGGACAGATGGACACACAAATGAGGCATTGCTTACAGAAAACCACCTGTCACATACTTACGTGTTTGCAATGAGGATGGATCGAACATGATCGTAACCTTTGATTTTAACCTTCATGAAATGGCCTCAGATATGGCTCCAAACTGCTAATAATTAACGATGAAACAAACTTCCCCCTGATGGGAACCATCATACTCTAAGCAGCAGTCACCTATGGTACTCTTCCAACCACATGCTACCCAACTTTGTTTAAAATAAATAGTAACAAGCAAAACCCGTGCGAATAATTCGCACTACGTTGAGCTAAAGCGCCACTATATACGAAAAGTATTTTAATATGTGAGTTGATTTGAAATTTACCAACCGTCAATCATGTTGACGTTGTTTCTAAATAAATAAAGCCGTTAGATGGCAGCATTGCTGTATTGTTTCTTCATGTAATAATTAATTATTTTGCAAAAACAAAAGCAACAATAAATTTTTCAATTGTTGATGCCGGTAGAGATGACATAAAATTTATGCGAAGTAATTGTGTGGTTTTTTCGAAAAAGGGAGGCAAACATCTTAACCTTAGCGTATTAATATAATAATTTAATTTTTTTTGTTATAAAGTAGATATGCACAGTGGGGTCCCCTGATAAGGACACCAGGATCTGACGATGGCATCTCAGAGAAATCGAGGGGAACTTTCGAAAATTGTATGGACAACTAGTGTGTTTGTTAATTTTATCATAAGTACGTTAAAGCGCTACCATTTCATGAAGATCTGGAGTCGATCTGATGAAGCTGAAAGACAGTCGAGGGAACTCCTCAACGATTTACTGCAGTTATCTAGTGTTTGGGCTTGATTAATTTGTAGTGACGAGAACTTTACACTTACATGTTGAATTGAGCGCCATCTGGCGAGTAGTTTTTGAGTTATCTCTACTTATCAAGATTGAAGTCGGTTATTTTTTTTTGTAAAAATCAATAATTATCTCATTTATGCACATTATTTATAGTCGCTGTGTCAACTGCAAAATTATAATACAAGGAATATAATAATATAACTATAATACAAGGAAACAAAAGAAATCACTGTTGAAATTTGACACAAATCGCAGAAAGAAACTATCACACACTAAACCATAGAGATATGAATATACTAAACTCGCTCGATGTTTGATATGATGTTATGATGTTAACAAGCATGTGACGTCACAAGAATTAGTGGGACGCCATCTTGCATGAAGAGGCGTTTTGGCGGCTTATTTAAATGTTGAATATTTATTTGAATTTTTTAGATAAAATACATAACAGAATTTAAAATTAACAATCTATATAGGTTCCATAGTCATTAATAATTAATCTGCAATAGTTTTTAAAATCTTGTCAAATAGCCTATTGTTGATGCCGGTAGAGCAAGTAATCCTTACTAATATTATAAATGTGAAAGTGTGTTTGTTTGTTTGTTTGTTTGTTTGTTTGTTTGTTTGTTTGTGACGCTTTCACGTCGCAACAAAGCTATTATATGGTAAGGTTTATGTGTGTGGGGATAGTTAGGAGGGTGGAGAGTGACGTAGGCTACTTTTTACCGCGGAAAAACATCCCATTCCCATGGGAAGACCGATGTTTTGTTAGTTGCTAGATATTTATTTTCGGAGTTGCCAATAGATGGCGTTAACAAAATTCATTTGCAAGTTCTGAATTCTGAGTTCTGACCGCCCGCCCGCTGGCACTATCCTGTTGGCTGATGTCCGCAAGTTGCTGGACTCGCCGACACCGGTGGTGGGCGCGGGCGACTGGAACTGCAAGCATCCGGGGTGGAATAGCCTAGCTGCCAACAGAAGTGGAAGGCTACTTTTTGATGCCGCTGAACAGCACGGCTACACTGTCGAGTGTGTTGCACACCGTTACCGCGGCTCTGAATAAGAGAGAACGCGTGTGTGCAGTATTCCTCGACATGGAAAAGGCGTTCGACCGTGTTTGGCACGACGGCTTTCTCTACAAGATCTCGCAGCCGTCGGCGCCCCGGAGTGCCGTTAAGATGATCTCCAGTTTCCTCGAAAATAGAAGCTTCATAGTAGTGGTTGAAGACGCCGAATCCACCGAGCGTCCGATCGCAGCCGGCGTCCCGCAAGGGAGTTGCCTGTCCCCGGTCTGCTACGCCTGCTACACCGACGACATCCCGGCGGCAGGGGGGGCGTCGCTTGCCCTGTATGCCGATGACGTGGCGTACATCACCACGTCGCTGAATAGAACCCACGCTATTGTCAAGATGCAACGTGCGCTTGATGCCCTCCCCGAATGGCTCGCCGCGTGGAGACTGTCGGTGAATGTCGGGAAGACGCTGGGCCTTCCCGCGCGACTTGCTGGTTACGCGGGACGGGCCTAGCACTGACTTACTGGGGCTTCGTAAGTCGTCGCCCGACGCTGATCGGCTCCTGCTGGGCTTCCCACCAGCGGGATTCACCCGGTAGGGGCTCGATCGCCTGAGCGGCGCGAAGATGAACCCCATCCCGTTTAAGACTCTGTGGCCTGTAAAAAGGCCACCACTCACCGGACTTGACCTTTTTAACGGGCCGCGAGAGACACCCCCAAAGGGAAACTAACTGTCCCGAGGGCTCCACACACCTCAGACAGGGTGGAGTGAAGAGAGCGAGTAGTAGGCTACTTTTTAGCCTAAATTCCTACGGTAGCGGGACCTACGCGGCTGTTACCTACGGGTCCCGAAGCGAAGCGCGGGCGGTTCTCTAGTTATCTATAAATTGATATAAAATTTATGCGAAGTAATTGTGTGTTTTTTTCGAAAAAGGGCGGCAAACATCTTAACCTTTGCGTATTAATATATATGTACATATAATAATAATAGGTAGGTTGGTGCTTGACTTGCAAGCTTATTCGCTTGACAGTAAATTGCTTACAACTGACAGTTTTATAATAAAAGCCAGAGACCCGCTCTACGCTCGAAATTATACCGTAATTCATTATGTCAAAGAGTTACTTTACACTGACACTGAATGTATTTTCTCTTGAAAGTGTAAAAGTATGAGTTTATAACGAAATCATGAGCACCAGCTTAATGATTTAAATAAAGTGAAATAATTTAACGCAGCTAATATTTCACGATCTTAAAGACGAAAGTAAACGAGAATATAGTCAAGTTCATGAAAATATAAGCCTTGAAGTGTTACCCACTTAGTTCCACTCCCAATTAGCGCCTGAATGTCATCTTTCGTGTCTCATTTATCCGGATTAGGTCTGTCACAACGGCCCGGGATCCAGTTATGGCCGGTTATAGCCGGTTATCACCGGCAAAATGCGTCTTCTCGACTAATGGAGGTAGTGCTCTTAATTAGAAGCGTATTCAGCTGCCTTACCTGCATAAAATATAACTGGGAATACGTACTACAATATCTAATGAGGTTGTCTTTCAGGTATACTTTAATGCGTATTGTCATAGATGTTTAGAAGATACAATTTAAGAACCCATAAAAATGAGATAACAAAAGCCATTCGCAACGATTTTATACATTTTAGATAATCATTATGTAAAAACAAAATGAAATAAGGTTACGTAAAAACAAAATGAATTAAGGTAAGTGCCGCATAAGCTACCTATTATATAAACACGCTTAATACGCAAATTGACCACAAAGTGTTTTAAAACGCGACACGATCAAATTAATCCGCGTATCGTTATCCAAACGCGCAGCCATTTTTGCGATGTGCGTCCGCGAGTTATTTTGCGATGAACTAACCGGCCGAGCTTATTAAATTAAAATGACAACGATTCGGGTATAAAACCCGTTTTATGCAAATCCGACAACTATTGTGTGCGTGATTTATTCACCAGACGTAACTTAAAAAAGCTCGTAAAACACCAGATTACGCGAGCAAGCATTTTGTCATAAAGGCCAGTAACACACGCTGTATATATTGTTACCATTCGCACGAGATTTGGGACGTTCTGGCTAAATTGTGACCGCAAACTATACGTATCTGCAAATCTTTTTTTGGCTCGCGGACGTTTATGGATCTCATATTTTATTCTCCGTTACAAGTAGCAGCTTACGGCGTCCGAATAATATTTTACATTACGTGTGACGGAGGCTTGTTGGAAATAAGGTGGCCCTTTTATTGTGCCTATTGTGACTGAATTTTCCTGTTTGTTGGGTTTTGAACGGCGTGACATAACGTGTATTGCGAGCCTTAGAGTAAATTGCAAAATATGTTCAGCTATTTGTTTTGAAACGAACAGCAACATAATATTTTTATACGACCGCACATTAAACTGTTTAATGGAACGAAGACTTTCTTGGAATTATAATATCACAACTTAACTCATAACATTTAAAATATGTTCATGTCATCTTTTTAATAACGACAAAAGGTATACTTTTACGAAAAATAAGATGGCAAGCCTGGAAAATGACGTTTTTCCCCGAGAGCTAGCGATAATGACTTGGACTCAAATATTCCGTAAATTAAGTACATATTAAGGTACTATTTATTATTATTGTTAAGGTATATGGATAAGTTCGTGAATAAATAGAAAACTGAAATCGTTTAGGATGAAACTTGAAAACAAAAGTCTCATTCAAAGCGCTAATAAGGCAATATCAGCACGCAGACTTGTTTATAATAATTTTCAGACAATCAACAATCACTATAATTTACCAGCCTTCTGGGTGGTTATAGGACTAATACTAAGGACAAAAGGTAAACTGGGGTGTATAAACTGCCCCATCCATCCTTTAGTCCAAGGCATCCATCCCTGATCGTGCACCTTGGACCTTGCTGGGGCACCTCGATGAACTAAGGATGAGGTTATTAAAGGAAGCAGTATCTACGGGATTCATGTATACCTAATTGAGTTTTTCGGAGTGACTCCTTCTTTCTAGAATAAACCTTGAAATATTTTTAGTTTGTAGTCCCTGGTCCCTTTATGTAAAGAACTATCTCGTATCCATTAGCCTAGGGTAGGTTTACAAGTTGTTTTATTTACTTAAGTTCGTGCACCAACTTTATCTAAGTCTGTGTTCATGTAGACGTTTACTGTCTCGTAAAAGGACAAGAAGCTTTGTCTTTCCCGGTAACATTTTCACAACATTTGACTTGTAAACTCGCTAAACTATAAAGACTCAAATTGGTCTTAATTCAGCTATAGAAATTATGTATTTGGTTTCAGGTACTTAATGCGTACTCCTGTAGCAGCCACAAAAAGTTTACATACGCTTTTCAGCCCAGACAAAATTTTTAGCATCCAAATTTCGCACTTGCGAATCTCTGAATCAAGAAAATATACTGAATAGCACACTCCGGTCGAGCCTACGTAACGCATTTGCCACACAATAAATCTTCATAAAAAGAGATTGCACATCCAGACCATTCAAAGAAAACTATTGAAAGACTCAACCAGCCTTTTCCGCGGTACTGTTTCATCGTTTCTAGTTACCCGGAGGCGCTCTATTTAAATTTCAGCCCTTCTGGCGAGCTCGTTTGTCTGAATGAAACATCCACTTTTTTATGTTAATAGCCGGCAAATGAACAGACGCGCTATCAAATGGTAAGGGGCGCAATCGGTCGTTCAGAAATCTTGTTGAAGGTACCTATTCAAACACATTATCATCCTTAAGAAATAGTAAAAATCCCTGTAAACTAGAAACTACCCTCTGAAGGACTTCACAACGATCCTACCTTAAGATGGTGACGCAAATAAACCTTATAGAAGCACTAACGTTATAGAAGCCTCTTCAATCTTAATTAAAAGACACCCGCATTATATTCTAATGCTCTCTAGATTTGTTTAAACCAGCTCAAGGTCACCCATTAACTTATCGCATCTGAGCCAAATAAGAGTTATTTTCCAGCACTAGCTTAAATGTTAATGCAGATTGATTAAATTAAGCCAATACAGAATCCAGCGCACCTCAAGCCATGCAGGTTTGATACGGAAGTAAAATGAAGTCCATTACCTCCTACGCTACTGTTTACGCGGCCAAAACGTGACATTTATGTCCCAGCATTGTCCTTTGGCATTGGAGAAATTTAATTTACATTACGCAGAGTAACAGGATTAGCTTTAATATAAGCGTCCTACACAAATACTTTGATCTCGTTAGCAGAGCGCGGCTTACGCTGTTTATTAAACGTTGAACAATGGACCAAGCGAAGGTGATCGTAGAACAGATTATCACGACGGTATTTTATTTTAATATCATCTTTATCAACCTGCGCAGCAACAGAATAATAAAGAAGGTAGATTATCGTTGTACCTGGATCCTGAGTTCTACCTATAGATAGTTTTGGACATTTAAGTAAAATCCTGTAAGTATGGGCTACTGCTACCCCAATCTGTTTTAGAGAGCAAATTTTATGTAAATAACTGATACATGAACTGGCGTGCCATATCATCTGAGTAACTGTAGCCATCGCCATTTTAAAGCACGGAAGTTCTCAAGAACGTCAATGTCAAGAAAGAGGGTCAACCATCCGAATTTGACTACACAAAACGTTGCTTAACTCAATCCATACTAATATTATAAATGCGAAAGTCTGTCTGTCTGTCTGTCTGTCTGTCTGTCTGTCTGTCTGTGACGTTATCACGGCTAAACCACCGGTCTGATTTGTATGAAATTCGGAATGAAAATAGTTGAAGACCCAGGGTCACATATAGGCTACTTTTTTTTTCAAAAATCAAATCGGTTCCCGCGGGATATAAGATTTACTGTCGACACGAAAGAGAGAGAAGATCTGGTTAGACGTTTGTGACAATAGAGAAGTACAAAATGACGTCTTCCATCTAATACTTAGGCCGGATCTTCACTACACTGCATTCCGGTCGGTTTGTTCGCGGTCCGGTATCGGTGTGGCAAAATCTTATCATTTTCACATACAATCTGTCTTCGGTCACGGTTCAGTCACGTTGTAGAATCTATTTCAGAGATTAAAAAACATAAATGAGCCCTTAGTTCGACCTTATACTGTTTTAATTCTATTTGTCTAAAAAATGAAAAACTACATAGCGATGCCTCGCTTTCGCTTACTGTAATTGTTTATTCCGTCTCTGTCATACCACATATACCGGGCGACATTATAACAGAGTACCTAATGTTAAAGTAATAGTGAAAATTACCAATATATCCAGATTTACATATCAAATAATATGATTCTATTTTACTTACTTATTTGTATGGAAAATTAATCTTTAAAGCGACAACTTTTTTCATCACATTTTAAGTTGGCAATAAGAGCCGAGACGAGAGAGATATCGAATGCCGGATATTAGGGATTCTACTGTAAAATGAAGAGATTTTGACTAAAATTTAATGTAGGTATCATACAATTCACGAGAAACGCCAATAAAAATTGGTACGGATTTTTTTTCATATTTCGTAACAATTCTCAGTCTGCAAGTAACTGTGTTATGTAAATAATTTTATTAATAAACACTATCAAGACATAATATCATTAATGAGTATATTATAGGAAGTTTGAAAGTAGCTGATATAACTGAAAAGTTGAAAGGAGGATGGTTGGCGTGGTATGGACATGTGATGAGATGAGAGGAAACGCATGTGACGAGAAAAGTGCTTGATATGAATGTGGATGGATGAAGGACACGAGGACGGCCAAAGAAAAGATGGATGGACTGTGTGAAAGGTGATATGAAAGATTAGAGAGTTAGTGTAGAAGTGACGGCTAATAGGCAAGAATGGAAGAGAAGAACATATTGCACCGACCCCAAATAAAATTGGGATACGGGTAGGAAGATGATGATGATCAAGACATATCATTACAAATTAGATTCTTTCTTTCGTTGCCGGGGAGTGATGAACCGGAACATGACTCGGAACGATAGTATGAATGCCCTCATACTCATAGTTTCTCAATATAAGTACCTATACTTTACCGTACCGACATCGGACCGAGAACTGTGACCTGCTCTAGGTATAGTGGGAATCGGGCCTAACCGAGCAACAAAGATTTTCATGAAATTTAGTCTACAGGCATTGAGATACTATGTTCTAAAGGCGGTTTTGGAGGCGAAAAATCGATCTAGCCAGGTTTCGTTTTTAGAAAATATTATTTTATCGATGTTTTTGATGTGATATTTGTACAATGAGAATGACAACAAATAAAGAATTACAATGACAATGGTGTTATTTTCGTTACTAAGGAAACTGATATTAGGGTTGACTTTACAGTCCTACAACGATCTTTTGGCGCGTGGATGACGTGTGGGTGACAGAGACAGAACCTTAAACAAACTGTAAGGCGCTGTTTCTGTCACCCTAACATCAGCCACGCGCCAAAAGATCGTTGTAGGACTATACAATATCTTACAAATGTACAAATGTAGGGCTTACTCCCCTACATCATAATAGGTTTCCAGCAATGAGGATTTACAAAAAAAAACCGACCAAAATTAGGTCACCGGATAATATTTGTACAATACTATAGACGGAACGCTGTGAACAAAAGAGTGAAGCCGGCAAAAAGTCAGTCATAATTCCCACTCCGTAATGAGCAGTGGGTATTAGGTAAACAATTATTCCATTTCATTTATTTGTTAACCAATTTTCATATTCTTCTTCTATTAAGTTTAAATGGATTTCAAATATATGTATACTTCTTAAAAATGGTGAAGGTCTGATGACGGGTTCTGAAAACATAGAGTGGAACTTCTTAAATTGGAGTAGTTAAGGATACTGGTGGTTGGTAATATAAGCATAGCAAAACCAGTCCATATTTGATCATTTTAGGGTCTGACGATGTGTTTCAAGTTATCAGTTTTTCGGAATGAGGTGTATTCTAACAATCAATCCCATTCATTTGATACCCATTCTGCGGTTGTTATGAAGTCCTAATATGTAATCCGCCATTTTGTATCGGCGCCCATCTTGAATTTACAATCATAAAAAATGTATTATCCATACTAATATTAAAAATGCGAAAGTCTGTCTGTCTGTATGACTGTGACGTTTGCACGGCTAAACCACCGGTTTGGTTACGTTTTTTTTTTTCAAAAATCAACCCGTAAAGGCTTGAAATAGGGGATGAAAGTTTGTATTAAAATTCTCTTTCGCGATATAAATGAATTCCACGCGGGCGAAGCCGCGGGCAGAAGCTAGTCCTTATATAATTAAGTACCTAGTAAGTAAATACCTAAGTACTTGTGCGTAACGCTCGTGTTGCGTAATTATGTTATGTTTCGGTTTAAGAAAACACTGTGTAGACATCTTATGAGCTTAGGTACCAGCCGTTAAACTTTTGCAAGGGGAATAAATTTCAAACGCCAAGTGTGATGAAAATAATGTTTTTTCACGTGAATAGTTTACTTTTAATTGTAATAAAGTAACTTCAGTACAAGATAGTGTTTTTAGTTGAATTGATCCAGTTACACAGCTCTCAGGCTTTAATGAAGCCAAGTGTAAATAAATAAACAGAACTGTAATGTCTCACAGATAACAAATCCCGAAGCGAGGGAGGCTGGTGTTTTTCGTGTCTGTGGTATACGTGAAGAGAAAACTTTGTACACCCTATGAGCACTCTGGACCCCTTTTAAAGCATGCAGCGCGTACGAAGCTGTGCGTGATGTGGTACAGTTAAGGTTTTTAAGGAGAGGGAGTGCTGAAAGATAAGATTATATTATATAACACACCATAATTATTTTTTATGTTTTATCTTCAACAATCAGACTCTACATCCACTCTCAAACAATGAGGGTAAAAGCGTGTGAATTCGTCGCTAGAGGCGCTAGTGTAGAGTGAGGTCTGGCTGTCAGTGCCACAAACTTATCTGACCCGGTAAGAAGGGCGCTACTATCTTTGCCTTTGTCTGACAACAGTTTAACATTTGCATTAGTACCAATTTTGGCCACCGGGTCAGATAAGTTTGTGGCACTTTCACTTCTCACTTGTCTGAATGTAACTTGTCACTGTTTATGTATGGGCGGGCTTTGACAGCAGGACCTCACTCGCCGTTGGCGCCAACTGGTGAGCACAAAAACGGCGACCCTCATTAGATAGAGTACGAAAGTTCACCGATGAAGTAAAAATTTTGTTTCGAGCGGTGAATTTTGCAAGTAAGCAGGGAGAAAGAAATGGTTGCAGGAATGCAGGTAAAGGATGAGTGCAAGAAAGTTTTTCTGGATGCTATTTCGTTTATCGGATACTAATCATATGAATGTACTAAACCCTAATATTTTGCTGCTAGAACTTACTAGATCATTATTTATGGGATCGTCGCGCAGAGCGCTCAACTATCTTCCCCGGTCACATAATGAACACTGTGGTCCTCACAAAACTTTTAATTAATAACATACCCTCAAAATCAGATTGTATACCTAAATTTTTAATTGCATTACGGGCAAATTAATTGCTGTGTGAAATTAACAACGACCAAATGTAACTTTAGTGCTTTATATTGTGGATTAAGCTCGTTCAATATTAAATCCTATTGCTAATGATTTGGAGAATTTTCATTTAAATTTATCTGGCCGGAAATGATCGGGAGCCGAGTCAGACATTTTAAAATGAATGACTCAAAGGGAAAATGAAATTTATTTAATTAACGTAAGCGGAGCTGCGTAATTTGATATTCAGTTCCGGTTCATCATAATGGATGCTGTACAATAAATTTTGCATAAGGATATCGTTACTTTATCATTACACCGTTTTATCATTGTTATTATGACCCGCAGATAAAAGCCGTGAACGAATTACGCGAAGGAGCCGTACGTGTCCGGGGAAATAAACAAGACGGGATGAGACGAAACGTAATAAATGTTACTTCTTAAAGGCTACACATTCATACCTTTAGGATTCCCCGTGAGCGAGGACATAGATAGCGTAATTACGAGTATCTCAAACATCCAACACCGGAGAGGAAACATTCATCTGTCACTTAAATATCCGACCTGGGAATCCAGTCCGGAAACCCGCGTTTTGTGTAAAATGTCTGCAACATGACATATTATGTTGGTTCGTAACTTATTTTTTAGGAATTAAGATAGCAAACGTGAATACAGCCCCACCCTTCTACTGTCATCTGAGAAATCCGTGGCCGACACATAATAATACTCAAATCGGGACTAGGTTGAGTTGGTTAGTTTGTTAGTAAGCACGAGGAATAGAACAGGGACACTTAGTAAAAGTTAGTCTTGTTTGTAATAGTCAATTTTATTAGTGGTCGTTAGAAAAAGTCGTCCCTACCCAAAGGCTGTCTGAAAGACATGGCTGTTTAGCGGTAAAACCGTGTGTAAACCTCCTATTGTGTAACTTTTTCAGTAAAATTGTCTATTCCTGTTACTCTCTATATACTCTCTATTTACACTTTTTAGAGGCGACCATCTCAACGCATCTGTGACCGAATTAGAACAAGACTCATACTAACAATAACTAACTGGACTATTACTAACATTAACTAACAGGACTAATTATCACTAACATACCCTGTCCTCGCACTTATTAACAAACTAACCAACTAATATTCTAACACCGTCTACTAACTGGACTAACCATCCTAGTCCCTTGAGTCTAGTTCTAGGTCGGTCACAGTTGTTATGGGCGGCAGCGGAAGGGTGGTGCTGCATGTTCGTTTGCTATCTTAATTCCATAAAAAAAATTGTATTTAATTAATAATTAATATTTGTATTTTATTGTAATGTTTTATCTTGTTCAAATTTGGTCACAGGTGTCACTAGCCTTGTGGAGTACGATGAACGCCTCGAAAAAAATATAACCGGATCGACACTTTTCTAACTGGAACACAATTGTTTTTAAACGGTAGAAATAGTTCTCACTCCCGTGAGGACAGTGCTATTCTGGGCGCAATCTAGACTACTACCAAAGGAGTTTATATTTGTCTTGGATTCAAAACATTAGTACTTGCAGAACCGCTTAACAAATCGGTGACAGATATCCCTATGGACCGAACTGAGGTGGAACTTCCCATTTGTTCGCGTCACTGCTTCAGCGCCGTTAGAGGATACAGCAATTATCACCTGTCGGAATGCAATTATATGTTTGTATATAGGTACCATAGTGTGACGGTAATCAATCTATATTTATACCTATACAATGTTCCTAACATTATAATATGTTGATTTGTAAAATAATACTTATTATTATTTACTATGACTTCGTTAGAGATTTTCCCGCATGAATCCCGATCCGGGGGAAATCCGAGATAAAAGTAGCTTATTTGTTGCTGCACAGCCTCGTCCGTTTCCCACTGAAAGTTCCATAAAAATCCGTTGAGACGTTTCTGACAAAATTTAAAAAAAAAACATTGTTTTGAGTTATTATGCGTATGTAAATTTTCCCCATTATAAATTTTTGCATAATTATGTTCGCCTACAGACAGTGATCAGTAATATTTTGATTATATGTATAGTAAGAAGATAGATAAATTACATACTTGTGTTTCTTAAATTTAATAGAAGTCATAACTACCTCAATCAAACATTCAAACAACTCAACACACAACCCAGGGACAAGTGGGTGATTGTGAGTGTTTACCAAGCCAATGAGCCTTAAGATTTTAATAGAAATTCATGCCAAGACTCCAGAGCATTTCTTGCACGTAACTCTAACTCTCTAACTTTTTTGAACTATGCACGTATTGGGCATAGTTTTAGACACAGCGTTCTGCAACAGGGGATATCGCAAAACCATCGCATGGAAGATTCCTCAATAATTTTATTAAAGGCGACTAAAGTCTACCAACTCGCGCTTTGGCCTTCACATCGTAGATGATATCAACTAGGGGAAATAGTGGGTTGAACGCATCCAACTCGAAGCTTTGGAGCCAAATGGTTGTACGTCAGAGGTCTGTATCCGTTTTTAGTGAACTAAATTCCTCGTTCACTCCGAATATCCTTGTGAATTCACAACCACGCCCCGTATCGCGGGCCAAGCCGAGCGGAAAATTGTATGGAGGCACAGGTACCTGCCTAATCTACATCTGTTTATGCTAATATACTTATTGAAATGTAGTGTCTGTCTGTGTAATTTAATTTGTGTTAGCCTGAATTTTTAGCAAGTTAAGCGAATAGGCCACCTAATACTGGTTATTTGGTTCGTGGTTCGTGGTTGTCTCGCAGGTACACCGAAATTATTTTCAAACATTTAATAACAAAGTGAGTTTGAGTGCTTCTGAAAAAGCTATTGTATTTACAGTCAAAATTTAGTTTAAATTTTACCTAGCTACAACATTTCAGTAGGTTATTTTTTTTCTTGTTACGAGAACGCTTGACTTCAATCTCTGTTCAATGTGGATTAATCCTGGAGTCCCTAATTCCCGCAGGCACCCTTCCCTAAGGACCTCTATTTTATCACCTGACGATACGGAGTAAGGAAAATAAACCCCAGAGTGTGAACGCAGAACATGGAAAAGCTAGAAATGCTAAAAACAGGAAAAGCTAGGAAAATGGCGGGAATTTCCCGAATACCGTGACGTTGGCTAGAGTTATTGAACTAGAGGAGAGTGAGAGTGAGTAACTTGAAACATTTCAGGAGATACCTACCATCAGTCTGTGCTGCATATAAAAAAGGAAACATAAGTAATATAAATTTTCAATTTAATTACACACGAGTACCTAACAAATTACACAAGTTCACTTATTCATCCAAGTACAATTTTTAATTTTGTTCAGATAAACTTTTTTAAAAGTTTTTGTGGAGTTACATGTCTCATCGTAGCTTTTTAAGTAATTTTCGGTCTAAACCACCTATAGAATGGCACGTAACGCTATAGCGTCTATAAATACGTCAATTACAAACGACCCCTAACATTGACGCAAAACAAGGATTTATATCAGCCTAAGATAATTAACACGCGTGTTGCATTAACGCTGTGGTCCTGTTATGTTTAATTTGTAAGATCATTATGAATTTTGATAGATACATTAATATCATAGGCAGAGCTAATGGATTGTGTGAAGTCTTGCAACCGCTTAATGTATTGTACTTGTATAATACAACCGCTGACTTGTCGTTAAATTAGGACATAAAAGGGATTTATTTAGGTTACACGTGGGGAGAAATATCTGAGGTCTTTATACCTAACCCTTTTCAACAATAATTGACACACGTAGGTGTGTAACATTTCACATACTTAAAGTTTACATGAAGTTTTTATACTTTGTCATAGTTCATATCATTATCATCAAGTTACCCACAACTACCCCACACTTGGGCTCAGGTTTCCTTTCACAGTGTAAAGACCAGGCCAAGCCCACCACAGAGGCATTGCACCGCTTGGCAGGCTTTACACAACTTTAAAAACATTATAGAAAACTCTGCGGTATGCAGTTTTGCTCATAATATGTTTCGACTAATGATAATTAATATCAAATAAACACATGACTTTGAAAATAAGTAGGGATTTGGGTAAAACATCTAGACTACAACGTTCAAATCACTGCAGCAGCTGCTAATCATTTATCGGGGAAACAATGACAATCAGTGATCATAGCATGAGTGTAAATGACATCCAAGTTAATGTACAGCCACAGCAACATTTCATCATCACGATAATCCATTACTATCACTATGATGGACTCGAATGTAGGCTATGATGAGCTTAGCCATAGCTCATCTGGGTAGCGATTTGATCACTTTGAAGTAGATATTTCAACGATACGAATAACAACGTTTGTAAAGTTTTATAAACAACTTACCTACATATTTATGTATATCTAACTCAAATAACATTTTTGTTGATTTAATCATTGATAAAATTACACTGAATAATAATATATCATAAATCATCCGTAAGTCCTAGAGAATTATAATCCCTCTAAAAATGTAGATAGCTAAATTTTTTCTACATTTACATTCACTCTGTATTCGAACATTAGATAGGAATCTACGATTATCACATACATATTAATGTCCTTGTGGCCTGTAGAACTCTAGTCGATATACCGAGACGTTAGGTATTTCCAAGTTTGTTTTGTTGTCGACTATAGAGTACCTACTCTATACTACAAGATTTAGATTCCACCAAGCGAGAGTTTGTACTCACTTCATAACTTCGACGCGCTTATGTCGAGTGCTATCGAATCAGCATATTTGCACATATTTTCATTATATTTGTGGTTGTATAATTAACTACCCAGCAAAGGGTATCTATAGACACCTTAATTTTTTATGTTCTTTAGTTAGTGGTTGACAAAATACCACCTAAAAAGTACCTAAGTGGTAATGAGTCCTTGATGTTGAACGCACTGACTTAACTTGACGTATAAACCTATTCTTTCTCTTCTTGAACACTCCCACATCATGCATAGGTAGATAGATACACCTATGCAAGTAGCCTATTCAATCCTTCGCGTTACGTTTAACGAAAGACATGACAAACCACATCGTTTGATTCGGCGAAGTATTGAAAGCATTAGAATGGATACTGCATTAGAATGGAGGAACGAGGATGGCATCTGACCATCCATCATAATCTTTTATAAAAATCCTATAAAACAGTAGTTCCCTATCACAAAAAACAAGGGGGTCATTTCCCAATCCAAATCGAATCATAGAACGACATTAACAAAATTAGTAAGTAGGTACCTAAGAAAATTAATTTGATAGTATGTAGAAGTAAGAGGTACTAAACAACATACTATATTATAGGTATTTAGTTTGTCTCGCTATAGGATCACACAGCAACCGTATTTCATTATTATACGCTCCTCGAGTAAATTCAGCATCAATGCAGGGAATTAGGCTATTATACTCTAGGGAATGGCAACAACGCATTCCTTATGTGACTTGAGATTAAACCTCGCAAGGGTACAGATATGAACGGCATAATTACACGTTAGGATTCCATTGTTGATTTAAATTAAATTTGGGAAGCAAACTCGTATGAATCACTCGCATCTCTTTCACTGGCCTCCTAATTTCGTTTGTGATGTCTATGTGTTTCAATGGGCCGGAATTAATTACTCAAAAGGACTAGATTACAATAAAAGAAGTATACGAAATAAATGTTGGACGTCGACGATTTTAATATTAATCTGTATTTTCATGTGACATGCGACTTAGTTATTTCTAATTTTACAGGTATTTCAATGATCTAATAAGAACTTTAACCTCTATATTTTAACACGTTTGGTGCGTTAGCGGGTTGATTATATCCGATGCTCATCTTTCCTCCGGTGCGGGGTAAAAATTACTGTACTTACCGCTGGTGCGGGACAGATATATTTGGTCTCCGTGTGAATAAGAATGAGATGGTTAGTGTTTTGGAATTGCCTCGTTAAATAGATAATATAAATGCGAAAAAATTGCATCGGGTTCTTACGACCCGATGCCGACTGAAGCTAAATTTTTTACGTCTAGTGCGTCTATCGGTTCTTAACGACCCGATGCCCGATGACCCTATAGCCGCACTAGATTATATGCTAGTTGAGCTAGTAACGTCCATATGGTTAGACAAGTTTTTTGCAAATAAAGAAAAGACAGTGTATTTAACATGAAACGATCCAGGAAAATGTTGTCTAAGTCATGTGAATGTGAAAAACCTAATAAAAATAAAGTAAGTGAAGGTTCCCCAAAACAAAAAATGATCAGTAAGTGGAATATGTCCGATAATTTAAATATACTAGCCCGTCAACTGGTCACACATTACAAATCTTGCGAACTGCAGCCATCAATTCCCAGCTACCAGATTCACCCACACCATCTACCAGTAGGTGTAGCTCATAATGATCAAATACAAATATTAAAACACAAGATTATTCAAACAACCTAAAATCAAGTTTAGATTTGAAAAATATATTATTTTATTGCTATCGATGTTTTTTATCATGCTCAACACTAAAAATATATCGACAGTTTTATTAACCAGTGCGGAAAACGGGTCGTTACGATCCTCCAAGCAATTCCTTTATTTACTAACAAACCATACAGTGTATCTACATACGATTTCAGCCTTTTATTTAGTGTTTATTTGTCAACATATTGCTATAAAAAATTCGCTCTAAAACATTATGCCTATGAAGATAAATCCTCCTAAAGAGATGGAAGTCAAACGGATCTTTTCGACCCATCGACGCACCAGAAAAAAGTTGTGCTTCGGATATAATAGACCCCATTCCGCACCAACTGAAAGTCATCAAATTTGACTAACGCAGTGAACGTGTTTAAATAGATCATTAATTTCCTCGTCATTAATGTAAAAATTTCATTGTTTTTATGTACCTACTTACAATCATGAAATAAAATGACTTTAGAGAGCGTTAATAATTTCCTTCACTCAGTTACCCAAAGTTACCCTTGATTGATTATAATTACGCCTTTACATGTAGAGTTCTACATACATTTGATAAAGTTTCCCCGGCTCAACAATGAGAAACTGTCCGAAATGGCATCACATTTAAAATATTTGTGCTGTAAATTAGAGGGGAAACGGGCGTATTTGTCGTAATCGTTTCCGGAGCGGCTCGGACGCGCTGACCCGCTGGGCTGGCCGGACTACATGAATCATGACTTTACTCCAGTAGATACTGATGAAAACCTTCTTTGTATGTTTTATGGAGGTATATTTTTTACTTTTATTGCCGCCGATGATACCTTGGACCGATGCAGAACGAGACTCAAATCGGGACTCTGATGGTTAATTTTAATTCAGTTAGAACGGGATGTTGCTAATCATATTACTTAATGGGTTTGTTGAAGTGTATGAGGACTGAGGCAGGGTGACAGTGAATAGTAGTTTCTTACCAGTAGGTATAAGGGGACCGCACTTCTGAGTATCGCTTATAAATATTTTCCACACTCAATAAACATTAGTATAAGTTCAGGTCTTGAAGTTTATACACTAAAATCTATTATTTTGACATAATTTTGACCTAAAAATGGGCCTAAATCCAACTGTAAATGAAGACTGCGTAAAATTTGACTATGCACTATACTAGGCTCTACGTAACTCATTTTTAGTCGCCTGAAAAACCATATTTCACCATAATTAAAAACTAGTAAATTCTCTTCTGTGTGTAATGGTGGTGAGAGGTCCACCATTAACTATTCTGACTCGGTCTGGAGCGGAGAAATAAAACGACTGGTTCTTGTTAGGTACTGCTGTAGGTAGTATCGGATATATGAATGCTTTATTGACAAACCCTGCCTATATTTATACACCAGCTTACGCTAAGCATTAACCAATAAAAATATCATTATTTGTTTAGCCAATAAAAATATCTAAATTTCTACCAATCACATTTAACTCAATACAAATTAATAATTTCGGCAACGTATTTATCTATAAAAGAGACAAAAATATATATTTCTTCTTCGCTCTAATTTTGTTGAACTTTGTACAACGACGTGCGTCCATTGTGGCTGCCATGTTGAACTCCGTGATTGACGAAGCATATAAAAGGCGCGACGGCCGGCGCAGACCTCATTCGGCGGGCAGCGGCGACGTGGAACACAGCTCCGGGACAGCGGCAGAAGAAGCGACTACGGCGGCGGCGTGAAGATCAAGCAAACGAAGACGGATGTACTTGCATGCTGCGAGTGAAGACTGTACGGCGCTGATATGATATTGCAGCTGCTTCTTGGTTTCTGAACGGACGTCAAATCCTATTTAGTTCAGGATAAAATATAATATGCAGCTTGCAGTATCCGGTTGCCGGGGTAGGTTAATAATTAATTTCTATGTAGGTAGGTCTTCGCCTTCTGCGATATGGTAGATAGGTGTAGATAATTTAACGTAGCTAAAAGGGGTTGTTTAGCGTACCGCTACATACACTCTCCCCCTAGCGAAAGCGAACCGGAGGCTTGACGGCTCGTCCATGTCTTGTAGTCTTCAATATAGGTTTCACACTATTATTTGTTGATGATAAATTTTCAAACTTCCTCGCTGGTGGTTGATGTGATGATGATGATGATACTGGTGGTAAGTGTTCTGAAGTATCCTCATTGATGATATAGGCAGGCTTCAGTCGGTCAATTGATATCACAGTAGATTTCCTTCCTGGTATTTGTAGTTTAAAAGTCTTGCTATCTCGCTCTAACACATTATACGGTCCATCGTAGGTAGGTTGGAATTGTTTCTTCACAGCGTCGTTTCTTACAAAGACTTGCTTGCATGTTTTTAAATCTTGATGTATGAAAACCGGTTTGTTATTCCTGTGAGACGATGTGGGATGCGAATGTAAGGCTGTGTTGATTGTTTCTTGAAGTTGCGTTACGAAATCATAATTCATATCTTGATTGCTTGAAGTCGAAGTGAAGAAGTCACACGGTAGTCTTAGGCTGTGACCGTAGGTAAGCTGAGCGGCGCTAAGGCTAGTGTCAGCGCGCGGTGTTGCTCGTAGACCCAATAACACAGTAGGTAGCTCATCAATCCACTTTGAATGTTGAGATAGACGAGTTTTGATTGCGGTCTTTAGCGTCCTATGCCAGCGCTCGAGTATGCCATTTCCTTGTGGATGGTATGCTGTTGTTCGTGTCTTCTCTATTCCCATCATTTGAAGTAATTTGAGAAACAGGCTACTTTCGAAGTTTCTTCCTTGATCCGTTGTGATTGTTTTCGGTGAACCAAAACGAGTAATCCAGTTTTCATATATTATTTTTGAGATTGATTCCGCAGAGATGTGATCGGTAGGTATTGCTTCTGGCCATCTCGTAGTTCGGTCGATCATTGTTACGAGATATCGATGTCCTTGCGGTGACGTAGGTAATGGTCCAACGATGTCGACGTGCAGGTGTTCAAATCTCTCCGTAGGTGGAAATGAAGCTAGACGGCTTGATGTATGTCTTTGTACTTTGCATTTTTGACATTGAATGCATTGCTTCGCCCAGTTGCCAACATCCACTTGCATTGAAGGCCAAAAGAATTTTTCAGTGATTAGTTTCCTTGTTGTTCTAACACCTGGATGACTGATATTGTGCAGAGTGTTAAATATATCACGACGACATTCTTGAGGTACGTAAGGTCTCATGATTGACGTTGAGGCTTCACAGAAGATAGGTAGATGTGTCATTGGCATTGTAACTTGCTTGATTGATAAGTTACTTTGTTTCAAAAGTTGCTTGATATTGTTGCTATCTCTGTCTTGCGCTTCGGCGATCTTGCGATAGTCGATCGATGTAGGACACGTTATACTGTCAACTGGTATGCGACTGAGTGCGTCGGCGACTATGTTGTCCTTTCCATTGATGTGACGGATGTCGGTTGTAAACTCGCTGATGAAAATGAGTTGTCTTGCGCGTCGTGGTGTTTCAGATGTTGAAGGTTTCTTCTGAAGTACATATGTTAATGGCTTGTGGTCGGTAAAAACGATTAGGTTTTTTCCCTCGAACGTTTTTCTAAAGTGCTTGATAGCCATGTAGATAGCGAGTAGCTCTCTGTCAAATGTACTATAGTTGCGTTGCGTATCGGAGAACTTCTTCGAAAAATAACCAAGTGGTTGCCATTTTTTGTTGACATATTGTTGAAGTACAGCTCCAGCTGAGTTATCGGACGCGTCGCTGAAGATAGCAAGTGTTGCCTCGTGCGATGGGTGTGCCAGTAAAGTTGCATTTTGGATTGCGGCTTTACAAGCTTCAAATGCCTTCGTGGCTTCATTGTTCCATTCGATTGCTGTTTTGTCTTTTTTCTTCGTGTTGTGAAGATAGGCGTGAAGAGGTGCTTGGATTTCAGATGCTTTAGGTATATGGTCTCTGTAGAAATTTATCATTCCAAGAAATCTTCTTAGTTCTTCGATTGTCTTTGGTTTCGCATAATCGATTATTGCTCTGACTTTTTCAGCAGGCGGTTTGATTCCTTCCTTGCTGACATTGAAACCAAGAAATTGAACTTCTTGTTGCCCAAATATGCATTTTGAAGGGTTGATTGTGATTCCATTATCTTCTAATCGTTGTAGAACGGTTCGTAAATGTTTTTCGTGCGTTTCTTCGTCAGGGCTTGCAATCAGTAGATCATCAATGAATGCGAAAACGAAGTCGAGTCCATGAAGTACTTCGTGTATGAATCTTTGAAATGTTTGACCAGCGTTCTTCAGTCCTGGAGTCATTCTTGGAAATTCGAATAATCCCATTGGAGTAATTATTGCAGTCTTTTGAATGTCTTCATCGCGTACTTTAATTTGTTGGTAAGCTCGGTTGAGATCAATAGTGGAGAATATAGTCTTGTTCGACAGTTGATGAGTGAAGTCCTTGACTCGCGGTATTGGATAGCGGTCGGGAGTAGTAATTGAATTCAGTCTTCTGTAGTCTCCACATACTCGTAATTCTCCGTTCTTCTTCGGTACGACATGAAGTGGTGATGACCAAGGGCTTTTGCTTGGACGGCATATTCCTTGCTCAATCATGTTTTCGAATTCCTTCCGAACTTGCTCGTATCTGTGCGGTGCGATTGGACGTGCACGGCAGTGAAGCGGTGGTCCGGTTGTTTCAATAAAATGTTCCACGTCGTGCTTCGGTGTTAATTTCATTGAAGTTAGTCTTGTGATTCCAGGATAATCTTCAAGGATCTTGTGATAAGATTGTTGAACGTCTATGCTTCTTATTGTGGGTAGATTTGTTGCTTGAACGAAAGACTGAGATGCAAGATTTGTTTTCCCGTCGATTAATCTTCTATTCTTGATGTCGACGATCAACTGATGATGTTGCAAAAAATCAGCACCGATGATAGGTTTACTGACTTTAGCGACGATAAATCTCCACTTGAACGGTCTTCGTAAATTTAAATCTAGTTCCATTGATTTTTCTCCGTAGGTTGGAATCACCGTGTTGTTTGCGGCGTAAAGTTGAAATTCCAGTGGCTTCATCTTCTGTCCTTGTCTCGGCGGTAAGACTGAGATATTCGCTCCGGTGTCGATAAGGAAGGTAGTCTTGCTTTTTTTATCGGTGACAAAAAGACGGTAGGACTTTTCTGTTACGCCGGATCCCGTCGCATCGAGCGTATTATTTAGTTTTCCGACTTCATAATATTTTCGTTCTTGAATGTACACGGCGTTGTACATTTTCTTGCTTCAGAACCAAAACGTCGATGATAGTAGCAGTAGGGAGATCTTGTTCTTGAGCTTGAACGGCTTCGGTTGAAGGAACGGTCACGTCGAAAATCATCACCCTTTCGTCGTTGATGCTTCTGATTGTACTGTTGCTGGTAACAGTGTTGACTGGCTTTGAGCGCAGCGACTTCTAATGATAAGCGCCGAACTTCTTCGAGAAGAAGCTGGGTATCATTGGCCTTGGTTGAAGTGCCTTCGATCATCGATACGTGTGAGCTGCTGCTGTTTTCGATCATCTTGTCCGCCAGGAGTGCCAATTCGTCGAGCTTCGTCTGCGTGCTGAATGTTTCGCTCACTGCTAGTACCGATCGAACATGTGAGGGTAGGTGGTTTACCCACATCAGTCGTAGCGTCGAATCTGGAACTTTGTCTCGCGCCAAAGTACGCATTCTGCGTAGGAGCTGAGAAGGCTTCTGTTCTCCAAGTTCTATCTCTGATAGTAGTTTCTGTAGCTGGCGACTGTCGGATTCTTCGTACGCAGAAATTAGACGGTCCTTCAGCGAATTATATTGGTCGGTAGCCGGCGGGTTGTACAACAGGTCCGCAATTTGTTCAATATCTTGCTTCTCGAGTTGGGCGATAACCATCTGCGCTAGTTGTGCTTGGCTCTTCTTCAAGTCGCTCGTTGCTGCTTCAAAACTGACGAACCACAGTCGAGGTTTATCTCTCCAGAACGGCGGTATTCTCAATGACAGAGATATACTGGCGATTTCTTGTTCCTTGGCCGGGTTTGATGTCGATGCGTCGGATTTCTTCATTTCTCGCTCCATAGTGATATTTTCGTCCGTAGTCCTGCAGGGATTTTGCTTCGAAATTCGTCCAGGCGTTCGTCTTCAATGCTCTTTGTGGGATCTTCGTAGTGGTTTCTTGCAGAGATTTTCTTCAATGCACGTGCAGAGTTTCTTCGTAGTGTTCTTCTCGGGTTTCCAATGTAATGGTTGGCGTGCTCTTCCAGGGGTTCCTGCTCGGGGTCACCACTGTAATGGTGGTGAGAGGTCCACCATTAACTATTCTGACTCGGTCTGGAGCGGAGAAATAAAACGACTGGTTCTTGTTAGGTACTGCTGTAGGTAGTATCGGATATATGAATGCTTTATTGACAAACCCTGCCTATATTTATACACCAGCTTACGCTAAGCATTAACCAATAAAAATATCATTATTTGTTTAGCCAATAAAAATATCTAAATTTCTACCAATCACATTTAACTCAATACAAATTAATAATTTCGGCAACGTATTTATCTATAAAAGAGACAAAAATATATATTTCTTCTTCGCTCTAATTTTGTTGAACTTTGTACAACGACGTGCGTCCATTGTGGCTGCCATGTTGAACTCCGTGATTGACGAAGCATATAAAAGGCGCGACGGCCGGCGCAGACCTCATTCGGCGGGCAGCGGCGACGTGGAACACAGCTCCGGGACAGCGGCAGAAGAAGCGACTACGGCGGCGGCGTGAAGATCAAGCAAACGAAGACGGATGTACTTGCATGCTGCGAGTGAAGACTGTACGGCGCTGATATGATATTGCGGCTGCTTCTTGGTTTCTGAACGGACGTCAAATCCTATTTAGTTCAGGATAAAATATAATATGCAGCTTGCAGTATCCGGTTGCCGGGGTAGGTTAATAATTAATTTCTATGTAGGTAGGTCTTCGCCTTCTGCGATATGGTAGATAGGTGTAGATAATTTAACGTAGCTAAAAGGGGTTGTTTAGCGTACCGCTACATGTGATTCTGTGCATCTTATATCTTCCATTTTCAATTAAAAATATTTCCCTGCCATTTGAGGAGACCTGGGTTTGATTCCCAGTGAGGCGGAACATTCGAGATTCGGAAGTGACGAGTTTAAACATTTAATTGAACACTCGTTACAACAAATTAAGATATCTTAAAATTCCATACCTAATACTTGGTTATGCATTAACACACAGCATTATTTAAGTTTGACCACGAATAAATTCTACTACGTAAACCGGTACGTGCCCTTCTGCTACTTTGAAAAAATTATAAGCTAAAACTGGAATAAAAATTTGCCTCCTCAAAAATGTGCAGGTTCAAGCTTGGGTCGTCGGCATTCTCTTATTTTCAAAAGCGCATAGTTGCATAAAGCGTGCATACCTCAGCATACGCCGCACCAGTTTGCCTAACCGATAATCTCGCTACATTCTCTACCTCAATAATGCGATGTTGTTTCAGAATGCCCAACTTTGGGGCATAAATATCCGTTACCTCGTTTAATGTATAACTCTTGGCTATTCTGATATTTAAGCCCAAAATTTAACTATGCACAAGAGCATTGTTTGAGACTTAAGTCATCGTTATTGTTGTTGCTTTAAAGGATTTTTGGCTTAACGTGTTATCTCATGATTTTTTTTATTTTGCAGGTTCCAAAGGCAGATTGGAAAACCGTTACCCGTCCATTCCAGCCAGTGTCATAACAATGTCATAATAGTTTTACTACTAGGCACACTAAAACTTTTATGTTCCTTGTCACCAACGTCGCGTCGCTTTTAGCAACTACGTAGATACCTAAAAGGCATCACTAACGTATTGCCGACTGTAATTATGCGGAAGATTATTATAACTGGCTCTCCACAATAAAGCAGGGCACGCGTTTACTTTTCAAAGAGAATGGTAGCGAGCAAGTAAAGTTTCTTACCACCATATAGGTGCTGTCGGAATCCAATCAGGTGGTACGAAAGCCAGTGACCTCTAACAAGAGCCTGTTGACGCATAGAGTAGGGTACACCATACTATGAACAAGAGTTCTTGGCTTAGACCTTAGAAGGTGGATGTAGATATAAACCTTAAAGTGTGTATAATCTATAGTTATATGCTACATCGTTGAATTCACGTTTTTTAGATCTTTCACCTACGTTACTGACGGCAAATATTGACGTAAAAGTTAATATGACTACTGGTTTTAAACTGCAAGCGTTAAATAGAGGTCGATCTTTAGTTTGCCTCAGGGATTTTTTGAAGTCTGGTCTGCGGAGTAAACTACTGGGGAACTTTTGAACCTGACTCGAGGAAGTTCGCGCCCCGCATGGATCTCAGTATACGTGACTACTAGGGTTGCCACCTGCGCTATTATAACATATCGTACTGAACAGTTCATTGTGATATTCATGTAAGTATTATGAAAAAATAATAAAGAAAGTCTTCAGACAAACGCAACAAAATGAGGGAAAATGGACTTATTTTTATCCACAAAAGCCTTTATACAAATGTTCTATAGGTATATTTTAGGATTTTACAGCCACCTTTTTTTGTTTAATCTCCTAGCATCTTCTAATACAGCAAAAACATCTTCCTACACTTAATTAACAAATCTATTATAAAAACCATGATAAGTGCGCTTATTTGTACAAGTAGGTAGGTACACATTGCACCAGACACATTCATGCGTGAAAGGTGAACAACCTTGGAGGCTCTTTCATCAATCTCACTTACTTTACCTGTAACAATAACAATGCAGATATGTTAAGCGAACTTCGAACATAAGACAATGGGTTAGACAGGAACCCCTTTTTACTCGACGCCCTAAACTGTTCGTCCATGTGAAAACTCTTCCCCTATGCGTAACATCCGTCACGCGACATGAATAATCGTCACGTATTTTGTCATCAAAGAAAGTGACTATATTTACCTAACACGATGGTAAAATAAAAATCACGTGCTTAAAATAAAAAAATAATAATATATAAACGTAATACCTACTTCAAATAATGGTAGAATTCATACCGGGTTTGCATAGCACGCAGTTAAACACTGACAGTGCATTCATGCATCCATCAGCCTTTTCGCGTCCACTGCTGGACATAAGCCTCCCCTAATTTGCGCCACTCTAACCGGTCCTGCGCCTTCTGAAGCCAGCGGATGCCCGATGTCCTCTTCAGGTCGTCAGACCACCTGGTCGGGGGGCGTCCTACGCTTCTTTTTCCGAGACGGGGCCTCCACTCGAGGACCTTTCTTCCCCAACGGTTATCGGTCCTTCGAGCTATATGGCCGGCCCATTGCCACTTCAGCCGGCTAATTCTTTGAGCTATGTCGGTTACCCTCGTACGTCTACGGATCTCCTCATTTCTGATTCGATCACGTAGAGAAATACCGAGCATAGCTTTCTCCATAGCCCGCTGCGCGACTTTGAGCTTGTGGATTAGGCCAATCGTAAAGCACCAGGTCTCAGAGCTGTATGTCATCACTGACAACAGACACTGCTCGAACATCTTCGACTTCAGGCACTGAGGTATTTTGGACGACAAGATGTGACGTAATTTCCCGAACGCAGCCCATCCGAGTTGGATTCTACGAGTGACTTCTTTCTCGAAATTGGACTACCCATTTGGATCACTTGTCTCAGGTAAATATATTCGTCTACAAATTCGAGAGCAGCGCCATCAACAACGACCAGTACGGGCGTTACATGGACATTAGACATGATTTTCGTCTTGTCCATGTTCATCTTAAGACCCACCCGTTGTGAGGCGCTGTTCAAGTCCCCGAGCATCGTTCTTCCATGGATCTCGCCAAAATGACTATATCGTCGGCATACCGCAGGTCTGTGATGTATTCGTCATTGATATTAATGCTACGTCGTTTCCACTCCATCAGCTTGAACACGTCTTCCAGCGCAGTGGTGAACAGTTTTGAGGATATAACGTCCCCTTGTCTGACACCTCTCTGCAGCTGAATGCGGTTCGTTGCTGTGTCGTGTACTCTGACGGACATAGTGGGTGATGTGTATAAATACTTCAACACCTCGATATACCGGTAGTCGATTCGGCACCGCTGGAGAGAATTTAGTACCGCCCAGGTCTCGATAGAATCGAAGGCTTTCTCATAGTCCACATAGGCAACACAGCGTATGTATGTATATGTAGGAATGTATGTGTAGGAATCCTGCTTGTTCGCGGGAGGCTGGAAGTCGACAAGCCTGCGTGCAATGCGATTTGTGAAGACTCTCGAAAACAGTTTATAACAGTTTATGACAGTGCATTATCCCGTTTCAATTAATAATAACTAATATTCAACGGAATAGTTCTTTTCCGTGAGAAAACCGGTCAAGTGCGAGTCGAACTCGCATATGCCAACAGAATTTCATTAAAAAGATGTTGTTAGTAGCCTTCGCCTTCGGATACAGAGTAGAGATAAGTCCTAAAAAGGCAGAAACGTTGTAACAGACCCATTCGCATAATACAATGTAACTTTTATACGCTTGTGGGATTGACTACATTATAAAAGAAACCTGTCCGCCTAATTTCAGCTTTTTCGACTGGTTCGGGTTTCAATTAAACAAGGAGAGGCAGATACGAAATAAGGGTTTGCCACACGGATCCATAAAAGTATGTGAATTTTCATGTTATGTTATACTTTGTCAACAACTTTATCCGCAAGAACAACCTAATCCCGTCCCGACAACATTACACGAACGCGCGATGGATGCCGCGATGCAAAAATAGCTGAATTAAGGACTTCGCACATTATAACAACCCCGCAACGAACTAACTTGAACTAAAGCATTCAATTACGATATTTTAATAATTAATAATCATAATTTTAATAATTAAGTTAAGAAAGTACTCACTTGTGCTAAATATAGGCAATGACACAATTAACGTTTTGTTTGTAGTTATTAAAATATCTGCCGATTAAATTTCAATTTTATTTTAGTCTCTCCTGTAAAGTTGGCAAAATGGACTTCCGCCCTAATGCATCTAGGGTCTAGATTTATGTCTTCATATCGACTGTTATGATTATTACAATTGTATGTCGCGGTGCTAGCTCAGTGGTTAACTATTTGGCCTCCTACTCGAAAGGTCCAGGTTCGATCCCAGAGCACGCACTTTTAACTTTACTGAGTTATGTGCTTTTATTATTGCGCCACATAGTAATCCTTCTTTTTAACCTAAGTAGGTACCCACGCACGATAAGTATGGATTTCTTATTTCTCAAATAAAATTATCAATATTATAATAATTGCGATTCAATAAATACATATTGATGAACAAAAGAACATCCAAGATGCAGTGAAATGAATCCATACAGTTACTGAATTATATTAAACCGAGAGATATTTTTTTGAAATATCTCTCGGTTTGACATCTGACCTTTCATGAACCCCTTGTAGGTAGTAGGTAAACACTTCTAACACAATACCCACTATATCATACCTAGTATCTACGGGTTTTTCCCGTTGGCTCCCATTCCCATTCTCACCCGTCCCACTATACCCCAAATTCCGATTTGACAGATAACGTCGAAAAAAATTAAACATTGCTTAAAAGTACAGTTATCAGAAAAAGTCTTAAAGTAAAAATTGAACCATGCCGGACTACTAACTTGAATTGCCCTACTAAGTAGGCACCCTGGGTTTGGTCTGGGTGTTATAATGCCCATGGACCCAACGAGACAGAATCCCAGAGAATGAGGCTATTTGTGTGTCGTTATTTACTAAAAGGATCGGGAGTAAAATATAAGTAGTTAACAATAAACGTAATTAAATATAATGAACAAATAAGATACATAACATTTTTGTTAATCATACACCCATGGTAATTTAAGTAATTGCTTTACTTAATAAATAATAATGTATTTTATATACGTACTTAACACACGTTTAGTTCACGTATAAAATCTAAATAAATTATAAAAGGCACCAACGCGTACTTGAAGCAGCTTCTCTACTCATTTTACCGCTCCCACCTGAAACTAGTTTAAAAATTTATAGCTTAAACGATATTGCACAAACGCTCCTAATATAATTTAGAAAATTTATCGGCCATATCGCTCCTTGTCTGTGTTTTGTGTTTTACAAAACTTATAATATAAAAGTGAACATTTATATATTGCTATTTATAATATATGATGTTGAATTTAAAACACAAAACTGGGTCGAAATGTCCGCGTACAATAAATATATCGTGAGTACCCTTAGCATAATAAAATATGTACAATCCGCGAGGAGTTCAGTTAAAAATAATATAAATAAAATTACTACCTACATCTACTTTTGTCTATGTATAAGTATGACTCACAGAACACTATACTCCTTTGCTTTGACTTTGCATGCTTGGCCAAAGAAAACATGGGCGTAGCCAGCCCTGGGCTCAGGGTGGGGCAACTTTCTGAAATAATAGGTATAGTCTTAACTAGCAAACTATACACACGGTCTTTTTTTCACCCATGGACGAGCAACACCAGGGGAGTCACCAGTGCAACGCCGGTCCTGAAGGAGAACTATTTTTACACCTTTCTTGAAGAACCCTATATTAAAGCGCTCCGGGCGTACCTCACAAGGAAGCTCATTCCACAGACTGCAAGTTCGCGGCAAAAATGATCGTGAAAATCGGAGCCTCCTTGTTCGTCATGAATCCAAGGGATGAGAATGATACAGATGATACTTCAATCTTTAGCGAGTGGTGCGATGATGGAAGCGTGAAGTTTGCACCTAATCGCACAATTTCTCGGAGCACTCACCGTTGTCAAGTCGTTGACACACGCAGATACATCCTATTTCTCTCCTAAAACCTAGGTGTTCTAGCCTGTTAGTGACTCGTGGATAGTTGACAACTCGAACTGCGCGCATTTGCACGGCGCCAAAGACTAAGTTGTTATTGTGGCGCCCCAGCCCAGAGATGAGAAAGTACTCCATGTGAGAGGTGTCCTGAGCTTTATAAAGCATCAGTAGGTCCTTCGCATTGAATTACTGCTTCGCCCGGTTCATGACGTCAAGCACTTCGGAGGCCAATTTGGCCTTAGCTTCCAGATGACATCGACACACCGACACATGTACTAATAGTGTGCGCGGTGCCCTGGAATTGAGGCGCCATGAATAATGGGGTTTTCTAAGCGAAAAATGCGCAAACTTGTGTCTTCTCGGGTTGAACTCAACTAAATTGAGTCGTCCCCATTCCGAGCCTTTCTCTAGAGAATTCTCAACTTCAGACACAAGTTTCCTACCGTGTTGTCATCTTCATAGCAATGAATACCTACTGGTTGCACGCTCCAGCATATCATTAACATGCAGAATTAACAGAGAAGGAGACAGCACAGACCCTTAGGGAACACCAGCGTTTATAGGTTTCATATCTGAGCAACCACCGTCAAGTACGGCCTTTAATGTCGCTCAGATACAAATCTGGCTACCCAATTGCATGACCTTTTAGGGAGACCGTAGAATCTACGGCGTAGATGGATGCTTCGCAAGAAGAGCCCTGCCAGACTCGGTCGAAGGCCTTAGCGGTATCCAGGAATGCTTCCTCGTTGCTATCAAGGGCGTGGGCCCATCGATGAGTATGATATACTAAAAGGTCGCCAGCTGAACGTCCGTAAAGAAACACGTACTGCCGGTCACTGATCAACTGGAGATCCTCCAGATATCCTAGGGGCATTCATTACATTTATAATACGCTCCATAACCTTAGGATTAACCTGTACTTAGCCGGGTCACTAAGATTGCCCTTTTCGGGGATAGGATAAACTAGGGCTACTTTCTATGAAGACGGTACTATTCCAGTGGTGTAGGATAGCGAAAATAGGTGCTTTGAAACGGGAGTAAACTCGGGAGCACACGTCTTAATCACCACTGCAGAAACACCACCTGGTTCATTCGACTTCTTGGTATCGAGGGACAGTACTGCTCGTCTGACTTACTTACGAGTAAAAATTGGCCAAGTGCGAGTCGGACTCGCTCATGAAGGGTTCCGTTGCAGCTAGTAACAGATTATAAAAATATATTTATATTTGAGTTTAAGTTCTAAGTAAAGGGAACCCCCAAAATTTATTGCTTTTTTCCATTTTTCTGTGAAAATCTTAAAACGGTTCACAGAATACATCATCTACTTTCCAAGTTTCAACAATATAGGTAGTTCTTATAGTTTCGGAAAAAAGTAGCTGTGACATACGGACTAACGGACAGACAGACAGACATGACGAAACTGTTAGCGACAAAGCTGGTGCCAAGAAGTTCGGATTTTCCCTTTACCGTGTGGACAACTGATTTATCTAGTAATCGCAGTGGTGGAAAAGAAGACCGACAGAAGTTGCCCTCGACAGCCTTAGCCAGCGACCAGAATTCTCGACTCGAATTGCCGACTAGCTGCTCGCCAATTTTGCCAATGAATTTGGTCTTCGCCATGGGGCAGATGGATGCTATGCGACACGCTTGCGGTTAGGTGAAGTGTTGTCGTTAAGCGTTAACTTTCTAACGGATATTATGTAGGTAGTTTGTGCCTGGATAATTTAATTTTTGAGGTTTCGGTAGGTGCCTGTAAGGTACCTCAGGTCAGAGCCAGGGTGGGGCAAGTGCCCCATAAGGTACCTGTATTCAGAGTCCACCACCACCCGGCTCCACCCATGGCGCTAGTGATTGTTTTTTGTCGAGTTATGACTGTCAAGTGTTACGTTTTTACGGATAATTATGTAGTTAGTGCCTTAGTGCCTAGATAATTTTAGGTTTGGTTTTAGGTTTGGTTAGGTTTCTGTAAGGTACCTCAGAGCCAGGGTCAGAGCCAGGGTGGGGCAAGTGCCCCACCCTTGTACTGAGCTGCTGGGCCAGGGTGGGGCAAGTGCCCCACCCTGCCCCACCCTGGCTACGCCCATGAAAGAAAAGATGGATGGACTGTGTGGGAGATGATGTGAAAGATGTGATAGATATAATAGGGAAAATGGAAGAGAAGAATATTAGAGCATTAACCCCAAACTACGATTTTTTACTTCAATTGCAATGCGTCAACGGCGTTCCCGTCCTACGTATATGTGGTAAGTATTATGTATGTGATACCTTCACAACATCACGTTATCACATAACCCAATTCATTTAACAGGTATTACCATAGACAAGAAACCCTAAGCTATGTAATTTTGTGAACAAATTAACTTCACCCGGCGAATAATAATAATACCGTTAATCGCTGTCGTTTCCAGCGCGTTGTACCTTATTTCAAGATTATTAATTTTGTCAAAGACCATTTCAAGTTTAACGAGTTCTTTACTTGCTATAGTTAATTAATTAAATTATAGAGGCACCTAATTAATAAAAGATAATAACGCACGATGTATTACTTAGTATGTGTCTATACCTGTTTTTATGGTCGTAGCGTTTTGTTGTAATATGAACATAAGTAGGTACCTTTCGTATTTAAAATTTTAATATAGGTAAGATACTTGTAAAATATAGGTGCAACTACATAAATATGGCATTTTCCGCAATTTTTTGACGAGGTTTTCTTCCTCTAGACGTAATTCGCCTCCACCACGGGGATATTAAACCCCCAAGATCCATCCACAGTGCCCTCTCGTAATCAGAAGGACACGTGGAGGATCCTGCCGCCAACTTGGCCGTTGCCGGCCCCTCCCCACAAAACCAAAGGCCCAAACTGGACTCCCGCTCCCCCATTTGGGAGTCTCTTGGCTTGGGAACCCTGCCACCACGACGTGGGTGATAGCAGCCCTTCGGAGCAAAATGTACAAAACGCAAAATGAACACAACACGCAATATCAGACCCCAAGTCAAAACGTCGGACAATAATTATTATGGTTTGTGAAGAAAAATTACATTTAGATATTTCATTAAAAAATTAAACTGGACTCAAATCTGTTCCTAATAAACTTAGGTATTATCAATAATGTTGTCAATCGTATATAAATCTATCATCGTAAAAGTTTCCTAGTGGTACGGGAGCCGACGATGCTAAATGTGTACTTGCTCGAGCGTCATAGAGACCTATTGGGTTGCAAAGGTTAGATGATAAGGAGAAAAAAATGTTATATAATGTATACCTTTTCATCGGTGGGGGAAGCGGCTATAGATCTTTAAATATGTAAAAAAAAACTGCCGCATGGACATACTCGAGCGCGTCAGATATTGATACCATCAATGGCCTACGTATTTTTAATAATGTATGTATGTTAATCTGACCGTTTGCATGGTGGGGGTGATCGTACGTAAGGGTTGAAAATGAAAAAAAAAAATTTAATCGAGCGCGTCAGATTTTCTAAGGGGGTGTTAAGTGCACCAAAAAAAAGCTCTAATTCAATAATCTGACGATTTGGATGTGACCCAAACTCGCAGTCATTATACTATTATGCAAAAAAAATCGCCATTTTGAAATACTCAAGCGCGTCAGATTAAGATATATATGGTTCATCTTTATGTCCTAGACTTGCTGTCTCTTAATCTGACGATTATCTAGAGGGATTTCCCTAATCTGCCAAAAAAAAAATTAAATCATTGAACTTAATTAATAGAAAAGCTCAGGAAATAGCATGCAAATAAAAAAGTGTATGTTTTTAAGTAGAATACTTGTATTTACATAATATAAGGGCCGTAATATCAATCATAGTTTAAACTATGCTTCAGAGTTTAGTCACGAATTATATTTTCTTAAGATCAACGGTAGATAATCGATCAAGTCCAGTTTAAATTATTTAAACTCTCCCGAAGGTTGGTTGAAAACCTCCTTGTGAGATTAACCTTTCGTTTAATTTGACGTTTCTTCAAGATAGTTTTTGAGTTATTCATAATCATAATAATGTGTATTGAATTTATGGTAGTTGCCTCATAACTTTTGACTGGGTATTCCGATTTTTATAATTTTTTTTTATTCGGAAGCTGGTGCTTGTCTTGTGATATTGTATAAATTTGAGCAACCTCTAATGGGCAGTTTTTGAGTTATTTTTAATAATGTGTGTTTATGGTCGCTACCTCATAACTTTTTACTGAGAATTTAAATTTTCATCCTTTCATCCTTTTTTTTAATCTCGTCGTATGTTTTCGTATAAATTTGAGCGAAATCTGACGGGTACTTTTTGATTTATCTCTACTTATCGATTTTGAACATTAAACTTTAATGACGAATTTTTGTTATTTCGGCTCTTATAAATCGTCAGATTATATATTTTTCGTTATCCTTGAATCATTTCCTTCAAAATAAATAAAAAATTAGCCACGCTCGAGAATGTCAAGATGGCGTTTTTTTTTAACAACTTTGTAGCCCTCCCCTTTCATTGCGTCATTCTCAAATTGTCAGATTAGTGGAATACACACTTTTTAGCATGTAATTAACTCACCGTACCTTAATCTGACGCGCTCGAGAATGTCTGATGATCAATTTTTTTTTACTAATCTGATCCTTTATTCTTGAGGCGCGGCCTCATATATGGGGCTCATATTTGGTGGAGCTACTTAACTGGGTGCCAGATACCTCCTGTACCTTAATCTGACGCGCTCGAGTAAGTACAAAAATCCCCTCTTGGGCTCCCCAGCTATAGTTGAACAAACGAATAAGCACAAAGGGTCGCCGTTTTTGTGCTCACCAGTTGGCGCCACCGCACCGGCGAGGTGAGGTCTTGCTGTCTAAGCCCGCCCATACATAAACAATGACAAATGACATTCAGACAAGCGAAAAGTGACAGACAGACCTCACTTTTCACTAGCGCCTCTAGCGGAAAATTCACACGCGGTTACCCTCATTCCAGAATTAAGTTAGCTGTCAGAAATCCTACCGCAAAGTCCATGTGCCAGATTTCCCCACGATCAATTTTACTTCAGCTGTATTCCACGCCTGGCTTGCAATATATTATGATCTGTCTACATAATCGTAATACTTTTTAAAGTAACATTGAAAATTCCTACAGGATGTAGGTACCTATTCTATACCCGAAATATCTTTAAAAGCATATTGTATACTTAGGTAAGTTTTTGGATTTATGCCAGTATTTATGTACCTAGGTCTTCGCCAATTTAGAGCTTGTTCTCAACTCCATTATAAAGGTTATCCTTTGAACTTTACAATATTATTATACCATCTCATCGGAATGGTCCTGTAATACTTATTACTTAAAATAAATCTATAGCATCAAACTATGTGACATTTTTGGAACAAATGGGACTGGAATCCTCAATAACAACGAAACGGCAATCCTTACCGCACGGAACGGGTGGAGGCTAGAAGAAAAATTGTGTAAGGTTTGCAGAGTGCCGTGGACCCGGCTGTCCGTTTAGTTTATGTAAAATATTACACATCAATATTGCATTGTGATTGTGGCATAGACGATAATATTAATAGGTAAGAATTAAAGTGCAAGAATATAAATTCGTTCCAACCGACTGTTCCAACTCGCCACACAGGGGTCCTAAATTCTTGGTCCGCGAGAGAAGCAAATCGTATACGGTTTGAGACAATTTTTTTATTTGTTATAATTACCATTGTAATTACTATACCTAATATATGAATACTTGCATAACAACTGTAGGCAACAATACACACTGTAGGTATATAATTACACACACACAATACGCAATATCTGGGCACAGCCAATAGCAGAATTCGTGATGTGGCGGAAAATCTTAGGTACACGTTTTATGTCCTAGCCTACAATAGTTTCCGTCCGTAGCATGCACTTAACGCCATGGATGTAGAAAGTCAAGATGGGCCCGTAACATACATAAGGCGCACGACGAGTGGTCAACATTAGGTTGTGTGATTGAGTGATTGATCAAGTCAGTCTGTTGTAGACAGCAGCGAGTTACACATCTTCCTTACGCAAAATTGATTTCAGTAATTACGTCCGCAAATGTAGAAAATAGGGCTTCCTGTGCCTTCAAAAATATTCTTTCAATTCAAGAAACACAAATAAAGTCCAAAGGAATCACATTTCAATAAGTAAACATTGAATTGTAAATTATTTTCACTATTTCTAAAATAATAACTTTATTAAAATGGCGCGTGACATATGTAAGAGTGACAGAGACAGCACGACTAAAACTTCCAAACGCGGAAGCGAGATATCACTATGTAATCTGTTCGTTTTCAAATATAGTAACAAAATTCCATTGCGCCAACTTCACGCACAAACCGATTCAATTCAAAATTGGATTGTTACAATTTGACACACATTCAAACGTGCAAGGCCGGTCTATATTATGTATGTCTATGCTTAACGCTTACTTCATACCATAATATAGATATCTGCGTTACAGGAAACGTCTGCTGGGTCAGGTTACATAATGTTACCTACTCGCCAAACCCGATTTCAGGATAAACCGATAAAGCCTAGGCTGAACTAGATCGTCCTAATAAAATATTTCACGTAATAAAATATTTCAGATTCAAACGAAACGAAAGTTCTTAGGTACATTACCTACTGTCACCAACGGACATTAACTAAACAGAGACATCTAGTTTTACGACACAACATTAATACGACTTCGTTATGATAAAGTTATTGTCAAAAAATGGAAGATGGCGCTGCTTATACCAAATGAAGAAATGGCTAACTGGAGTCACCTTTCAATCAAAATGCTCCAAACGACTCTTTTTTTGTAGAAAATAGAATGTTTGTGCATTTTGATCGCTGACTTAACAGGCCCCACATGTTATTCAAATATCGGTAAGTTTTTAACACAAAGTTCTAATTCTAATGTCGCAACCTGGTCGGTGGTTCTAGCTTTCACTTACAGTTTTCGTGATGACCGGACAAACGTCCAGACGAACATAAGTAATAAAACCATTTTGTTTTTCTCTTGCTAAACTTATTAGTCTGTGGTATTTGTACTCTGTCTTTTCCATAGACATTAATAGATGGTAAAATTGGTAAAAAATTATAAAAATAACATGTCTATTGTCTATGCTTTCTCCAGCTTTGTTGATCTTTTCGAGTTCGTCAAACAGTAATTTTTAGATTTGTAGAAATTGTAATGGAATTGATAACAACTACTAATTTATAATAGTAATGAGATATTCTTGCGCAACGAGCTTCATAGTTTTATACCTGTGCCTTAGATATTAGTGCAATTTAGTATACGAAGACTCATGAGAGTTCGTAAGGGAGGAACGCATTTGTTTTCATTATGACGAAGCGACGGAGGATAGTTCAAGCCGACAAAATTATACAAAATGTTTTTCATGTGTTTTGTTTGTTAATGTTTTTGCAGTTAAAAGGTAACAGATACATTAAAATATTATTCCTTCGTTATTAATAAATGACATTCTTCACGTACATGTTTGGGATGGTCTGTTGTTTCAGGTTATTATTCAACAACCAGCAATCCAGTGTTATTGTATTCTACGTCTACCGACATCCGAATCGCTAATACATCGAAGCTAGGCAAAGTTAACGCAATAATAAAGGGACTGCAACAAGGGTCTGCTGTAGATTTTTTATACCAGAAAAATTTAATATGCTGGTCCGACCAAACAGCAGAACTTATACAGTGCATGGAGTATAATAATACTTATTCCGGTGATAAAGTGAGTATCTGTAATATTACATAATTAAATCATTGATATAATAAGGAATTAATAGTTTGTTATTGAAATATTAATAGTTTGTAATCATAATTATAAGTCATGAACATGACGTAATGCCTATTGTAAGTGATAAGAAAATTAAATAAGTATTATGTTCTTGTTTAAGCAAACATATTTCTGATGTTCTGGGTCTCGTGGTCTGATCGGGGATCCAAATAGTAAATCACATCTCATTCTATATTCTATGGAAAAAAAGTATTTTTTATTGATTTGGAGCTTCTACAATCAAATACAGAATAATATTCACTTGAATTCTTATTCTAATGATGTTGTTAAACATAAAATTTACTAAGATGAAACATTTTTTATAGGGAATATAATGCAAAGCTCGGTGTAGATGGCGTCATCAGCACATACAGTAAACAAATCATAAGCTGCATTCCGTAACTTGACCAAAATGTTCAAATTTCTATGAAAAAGTGTCGTTTTGGGCGTTTTCGTCCAGTTACGGAATGCGGCGGTGTATGTGCTAGTGCTGTACTCTGGATTCAAAAGTTGGCCGTAAGGTCTCCTATTGATCAAAAACTTTGTTTACTGTCTATGCTAATGCTGCACTCTGTCGGGATAATATGGCAGTAATATCTCCTATTGTCAAATTCAGATAATGTTACTGGTCCTTTTTTGATAAGAATATGTTACCAAAAATCCTAGGGCATACATTAGCTTATTTATAATCTCTTAAATTTCAACATGTTAAATTAAAATAAAAATTTATCAAACTTGGATTCCCGCTCTATACATAAAATTCAATCATTAGTCATTAAATAATTATGGTAACTTTACTTACTCAGTAAATGTAATAAAACAAAACAGAATACCTTTAATATTCATAATAATTTTTTACAGCAAAGAATAGTGTCGGAAGGTCTAATCACACCTACTGGTATTGCTATAGACTGGTACACAGATAAAATATATTGGACTGATGGAGAGACCAACAGGATAGAAGTTATAAGTATTGAGCACAAATATAAAAAAGTATTATTTTGGTCAGAAGTGGATTTAGCGAGAGCTATTGCTGTTGTTCCTAATGAGGGGTGAGTTAAGTTTAACATCAGACCTAAGAATTATTGATTTTATTTAACTTTTATTCAAATTGACATCTCTTTGACAAAAACACTATTTGGGCTAGTTCTTAATATGTAAGTAAAATAAAGATATCTTGTCTTGTCATTAGAACACTTTATATTTTTTCCAGATTAATGTTTTGGACTGATTGGGGAGAGATTCCCAAAATCGAGAGAGCTGGTATGAATGGAGATCCGTTAACTAGAAAAGTAATTGTGAAGGACAATATTTTTTGGCCAAATGGAATCACCATAGACTACACCAGTAATTTAATATACTGGGTGGATGCCAAGCTACATTTTGTTGATGTGGTAGATTTTAATGGTGGAAACAGGAAGAGGGTTGTAAAAGGAGGTCTAAAATACCCGTATGCTCTTGCCATTTTTAGTAATAAACTTTATTGGACTGATTGGAAAACATGGTAAGTTGCTGAGAGACCAAATAGTACTAAAGTAGTATCAAACATCAAAAATTTATACCAAAAGAATTTTATTCACATACATGATTCATAAGTAGGGCCTTATCAACATACAAAAATGGTCTCCATTATCTTTCTGGAAAGGTGTCTATAAGATGAGATAAATTCATTAGTCATGTTATATACAAATTTATTCCATAATATAAATAATCCTCAGGGCAATACACACATGGGATATATCAACAAATGGTCCCATCAAGGACCTGATCAAATCTGACCCAGTGCCAGTGGACATCAAGGTGTATGATGCGAGCCGGCAGCTGGTGCCCACGGGGAACTATCCCTGCAAGGTTAACAACGAAGGATGTTCACACTTGTGCCTTTTGTCTCCTACACCACCTGGTATGTATTAAGTAAATGATCTATTTTGTTCTAGTTCATAGTGATTTATGGGGCAATACAAAATGAAAATCTTCTGTATAAATTTCATTCATACACTTACTTATGCACTGTCATAGAGAAGAGTATAGAGTAAAAATATATCATTTGAACCAATATTCATATGAATAACCTCCATTCTCGGTCTGGGTGTGTGTCCTTGTCTAGTGTGTTGTCCATGGCACCCACGACACAGGGAATCCTAGTGTGGGGCTATGAGTGTGTAGCGTTACTTAAAAAAAAATTGAATTGCAGTTAATAAAACAGCAATATATCAATTTCACCTTTGCACTTCATGCACTTTACAACTAATAGTCGCCCAAGGATGTATGTTACCTGATTTAAAAATGTTTCGATTGCGTCGTATTTGTATAATTTAACACATTTCATACACAAAATGCGTCCAAAACTTCTCAACCTCTTATAAATTATGACTTCTTATGACATTCTCATTTTCTCATTTTATAGTTTGTCTATGTTGAGTTGGTTTTTTGTTTTATGTTGTACAGGTTTTATCTGCGCGTGTCCGACGGGTGTGAAGCTGAGGGAGGGCAGCAACACGACGTGCTTCGACGGACCGCAGTCGCTGCTGCTAGTGGCTCAGCGGTCCACCATCTCCAAGATATCGCTGGACTCCCCAGACTTCACTCCGTACACCCTGCCTCTGAAGGATCTAAAGCGAGCGCTCACTGTCGACTTTGATCCCAAAACCGAGTATATATATTGGGCGGATAGCTTGGTGAGTCTCTTTGTTACTTATATTGGTTTTATTTAATTGCCAACTAAGTTTTGCACGTTCGTTCTTTTTAATACTTGCAAATCAGTGTAATGCACTAATGGTTATGCTGGCTGCGAGATCAAAGATTTTTGAATGATCAAATTATTTCGGGTCATGCGTGCTTGTTATTTCTTAAATATTCCAGGATATCAACCTATCCTTATATATCCTTTTCTCATAAAAACTTAAAACTGTGACCCTGTACATTTCCAATAGTTTTTCAGGTATATCTTCCATGTAAAGATCCATGATCAACAATACCAATAGATTTCCGGTCAGCACTCAAAAACCGTTTCTATCGGATCATGTATCTTGTCTGTATTGTATATCGATGACAGTCAGCGATCCATTACAGATATTACATGTATGGGTTACAAACAGGCCAAGACAATATCCCGAGCGCGTCTGGACGGCAGCGAGCAAGCGGTGGTGGTGCAAAGCAGCGGCGTGCCCGACAGCCTCGCCATCGACCCGCTGGCGCGCAACCTCTACTGGACCGACCCCGTCGCCGACACCATCACCGTCGCCCGCCTGGACGGCAGCGCGAGGAAGGTTGATACCTATGCTACTGGGTTTAGGGTTCAGTTTAGCTTGTAACCAAACTACAGCCTCGCCATCGACCCGCTGGCGCGCAACCTCTACTGGACCGACCCCGTCGCCGACACCATCACCGTCGCCCGCCTGGACGGCAGCGCGAGGAAGGTTGATACCTATGCTACTGGGTTTAGGGTTCAGTTTAGCTTGTAACCAAACTACAGCCTCGCCATCGACCCGCTGGCGCGCAACCTCTACTGGACCGACCCCGTCGCCGACACCATCACCGTCGCCCGCCTGGACGGCAGCGCGAGGAAGGTTGATACCTATGCTACTGGGTTTAGGGTTCAGTTTAGCTTGTAACCAAACTACAGCCTCGCCATCGACCCGCTGGCGCGCAACCTCTACTGGACCGACCCCGTCGCCGACACCATCACCGTCGCCCGCCTGGACGGCAGCGCGAGGAAGGTTGATACCTATGCTACTGGGTTTAGGGTTCAGTTTAGCTTGTAACCAAACTACAGCCTCGCCATCGACCCGCTGGCGCGCAACCTCTACTGGACCGACCCCGTCGCCGACACCATCACCGTCGCCCGCCTGGACGGCAGCGCGAAGAAGGTTGATACCTATGCTACTGGGTTTAGGGTTCAGTTTAGCTTGTAACCAAACTACAGCCTCGCCATCGACCCGCTGGCGCGCAACCTCTACTGGACCGACCCCGTCGCCGACACCATCACCGTCGCCCGCCTGGACGGCAGCGCGAGGAAGGTTGGTTCCTATGCTACTGGGTTTAGGGTTCAGTTTAGCTTGTAACCAAACTACAGCCTCGCCATCGACCCGCTGGCGCGCAACCTCTACTGGACCGACCCCGTCGCCGACACCATCACCGTCGCCCGCCTGGACGGCAGCGCGAGGAAGGTTGATACCTATGCTACTGGGTTTAGGGTTCAGTTTAGCTTGTAACCAAACTACAGCCTCGCCATCGACCCGCTGGCGCGCAACCTCTACTGGACCGACCCCGTCGCCGACACCATCACCGTCGCCCGCCTGGACGGCAGCGCGAGGAAGGTTGATACCTATGCTACTGGGTTTAGGGTTCAGTTTAGCTTGTAACCAAACTACAGCCTCGCCATCGACCCGCTGGCGCGCAATCTCTACTGGACCGGCCCCGTCGCCGACACCATCACCGTCGCCCGCCTGGACGGCAGCGCGAGGAAGGTTGGTTCCCATGCTGCTGGGTTTAGGGTTCAGTTTAGCTTGTAACCAAACTACAGCCTCGCCATCGACCCGCTGGCGCGCAACCTCTACTGGACCGACCCCGTCGCCGACACCATCACCGTCGCCCGCCTGGACGGCAGCGCGAGGAAGGTTGGTTCCTATGCTACTGGGTTTAGGGTTCAGTTTAGCTTGTAACCAAACTACAGCCTCGCCATCGACCCGCTGGCGCGCAACCTCTACTGGACCGACCCCGTCGCCGACACCATCACCGTCGCCCACCTGGACGGCAGCGCGAGGAAGGTTGGTACCTATGCTACTTGGTTTAGGGTTCAATTTAGCTTGGAAAGAAAATTTATCTACGACGTTTTAGACTGTCGATGTCAATCGGTAATGTACCTTAATAACCGGGACGAAAGTAGGTAGTGTGGATGCAATTAATATGAATTCTATATCGAACGCGAACATAGTATAAATATGTAATTGCTTTTTATATTTTTTGACTTGATATACAGAAAGAGATGCAGTTAAATAACAAAGCATACATACAAATATGTTTTAGGGTGTTGCCACCCAGTCGATCGATCGTCAATCGACGGCATCTCTATGGCATGGTCTGGTACCACCATTAAAAACCTTAGCCAATCCATTTACTTTGTTGATCAGGTAATAATCCACGAGGAGCTATACGACCCGCGAGCGATAGCGCTGCACCCGAGCGCCGGCTGGATGTTCTGGTCGGACTGGAACGAGAAGAAGCCCAAGATCGAGCGAGCCAACCTCGACGGCACCGACCGAGTGCTGCTCATATCAGAGAAACTCACCTGGCCCAACGGGATTGCGCTCGATACGGTCAATAATAAACTGTATTGGGGTGATGCCAGGACTCATAAAATTGAGGTAAGAAATTATACGTCTTCAAGTTTATACTTACTATCCATTGTCAAACACAATAATTATGTTACAATGCTCAAGCTAATACTAATACCCCACAGACATTTAAATAAGATTTCCGAAGGCCACGAAAGTGGACGAAGATACGGAGATACATTTTTAAGAATCATATTTTCATAGATTTTATCTCAAATATCTTATTTGTACAGCATGTGTAATCCACTAAAATTTTTATTAAAGGCAAAGATATAATTCTTTCGTAGGTATGCAATATGGACGGGTCGAACAGACAAGAGCTGCACAACAGCGATATCCTACACATATTCGGACTGACGCTACTAGGACAACACCTCTACTGGACCGACATGCAGCGGCGGACCTTGGACCGGATAAACAAGGACTCAGGTGAGACACCAACCACATAACACACGTCGCATGATGACGTCACGACAAACTTCAATCATGCTTGACCAGGACCAACTTGACCAGGAAAATAGAAATCCTCTCATGAGAGCGCTAAAGTTTCCTTTTTTATGGCAACAGTAGATATAGTAACGCTCAAGTAATTTTGAAAACAAAATCGGAAATGTTATTTAAGCGAATAAATGTTATTTTAAAGAAAATATAGAAAACCACTTTTCTTAAACGACTATGAATAGTTTTAGGCATTTTAGCACAACATAAGCACTCAAAATAACAAAACAAACTATGACATTCAACTCGCTGCCAAGCAATTTACGAGTGACATTTAGAAAGTAAGCGTTGCCAGTGAAACAAATTAGTTCCATGAGCTTACCTCAATATGGCGAGGTTTTTTTTAATCCTGGTGAACCCTTATACAAGTTTCGAACACGATTCCCATGCAGGCACAGACCGCCAAGCGGTAGTGGAACAGATGGCGAACATGATGGGTGTGAAGGCTTTCCGTCTGGGCGCGGAGCTCGGCTGGAGTCGCTGTGCGGATAACAACGGCGGCTGCTCGCATCTCTGCTTCAACCGGCCCGCGGACCTCGTGTGTAGCTGTCCGTTGAGTGAGTGGAGATTGAACTAGTTGCATTAACAGACTTGGAAGAAGGAGGAGGTTCTAAATTCAACTGTATTTTTTTTTGTTTCTTTTTTCGTGTTTGTTACCCCAGAACTTTCGGCTAGGTGGAAAATTTTAGCTGATTCTTTTTTTTTATTCAAAAACTGGTGCTTGTTGCTGTGTGATCCCATATAATTATGAGATCTGGCAAGTAGTTTTTGTGTTATATTCTGTACTTGTCGAACTTGAAGTCGGTAATTTTTTTGTATAAAATTGTCTCCGTCGGCAAGTAATAAAGTGAGAACATCATCTGACATGTATTATTAGGACTAAGTCAAAAACCACTCGTCAGATGTCGCGAAAATTGAAATGGGACACACAGCAAGTAACATTTTTCGATGAAAAAAAATCGTCGAAATTGCTTCACCCATTAAAAAATTATAGGTAACGCGGTTAAAGAAATACAGTCGAATTGAAAATCTCCTTTTTTGTAGTCGATTAAAAAATTTCTTATCACATTGATCGTTGTTATGTCCATTAAGTTTTAATCGCTTCTTACCTTTTGCTTTGTTCACGTTATTAGATCTGGAGTTGGGTAGCGACAGGAAGACCTGCGTGGAACCCGAAGCGTTCCTCGTCTACAGTCGCAAAAACGTCATCGGGAGGATAAGTATCGAGAATGAACACAATGACGCTGTGTTTCCGATAAAGGATTTGAAAGAAGTTAGGTAAGCAAAAACAATACAGCAGTGATCTGTTTTTTATACTACATAATTATCATAATTATACTGTTTTCTCGATTGATTGATGTGTGGGGAATTATGTCATATTGCATTTGCATGAATTCCTATGAATTTGACAGTTAACCTTAAAAAAATCACAAAAAGGATTTGGATTTGTATAATGTTAACTTCATTTATCGATCTTTTTAAGAAGATGTGCAATTAACTGGCTTAAGGTTTTCTAACTCCACCAATCCGCATCAGAACAGCGTGGTAGATTATGTTCTAGCCATCCTCAGTTACGATAAGAGACCCATGCTTAGTGATTGGCTATTAAATAATCGAAAACAAGGTTTTTTAAACATGCCCTGATGTTATTATTCGTATTTAACACTGAGTTCCCTATCGCCGTATTCAATTTCCTTTTTGTCTTGTTACAGTGCCTTAGCTGTTCATGTGTCCGGTTCTAAGTTGTACTGGTCTGACAGCAAAACGAAAACTATCAATAGATGTTCAATAGACGGCAGCAATACCGAGAGGATATTGGAATGGATGGGCTTAGTCGAAGGTGATTATTTCTTTTTCTCTATCTATTTGCCGAAGTAAAACTTTAATGATGGCTAATTAACGGTTTATTAATTGATTGCTCTCAACTCATGTATTTTTATATCATACACATAATAATTTCAGGGTTAGCAATAGATTCGTCCGGCCAAAACATCTACTGGACTGACATGGCCGCTCAGCGTATTGAAGTGGCGCGCTTAGATGGGTCCAGTAGAAGAACTCTCATTTGGCAAGGTCTCAAGAAACCCAAAAGTATTGTTTTAGATCCCAGAAAAGGGTAAGTGTAACGTAGTAGTGTACGTGGGTAGTGTGCTCGAAGGACCAATTTGGAATATAATTATAAACTACTTCTTCAAGCTTCATATCATTTATTTTAAGTCATAAAACTAATTTATGTTAATTAATAACGTTCGGTTTTCGTACATCATGTGTACATGAACTAAAAAAAACATATTCCTCAGCTACATGTATTGGTCGGAACTGGGCTCCAAATCGATAAAGCGCGCGGCGATGGACGGTTCTTCCCCGACGGTCCTGATCGAGCAGGTGGGCCGTGCGCACGCGCTGGCTGTAGATTACGAGCGGCGCGCCATCTACTGGGCGGCGCTCGACCCGCCCGTCATTGAGTACGCGTACCTCAACGGGAGCGGACGTACCGTGCTCGTTGATAATACGCCCATGCCGTACGCACTCGCTCTGTACGGTGATAGGGTGTTTTGGGGCGATTGGAATACTGGTAAGAGCTCTTATATTTTGATCGACGTACCTACATTGTATTTGTATTGAATTTTTATCCTCAACCCATTAATAATCAACTACTGAGCACTGATAACTGAGGTCCTCAGTCTGAGGAGGACTAAATTAAAATAACGCCTTTTGTTAGTCCTGTGTGCCAAAGTGTTTAACGTCCACACTGCAGCCATTGCCTTCTGCAACCTGTCTATATCCACTATCAGTGCACTATAAAACATGTAACGTAATATCATGACGTCACACAGGCGTGATAGAATCAGCGAGCAAGTTAGACGGCGGCTCCCGGTCGCGTCTGCACTCCGGCCTGGACTACATAACGACGCTGGCGGCGGCGGCGCGCGCGCGGGCCGGCGCCGGCCAGTGCGCGGCCGACAACGGCGGCTGCGCGCACCTGTGTCTGCCGCGCCCCAACGGGGACTACCGCTGCGCGTGTCCCGCGCATTACCGGCTGCAGCGGGATAATATTACGTGTGCTGGTAGGTACTTTGTACCGGTGTACGCGACCTCTTACCTAGACTACATAACGACGCCGACCAGTGCGCGGCCGAAAACGGCGGCTGCGCGCACCTGTGTCTGCCGCGCCTCAACGGGGACTACCGCTGCGCGTGTCCCGCGCATTACCGGCTGCAGCGGGATAATATTACGTGTGCTGGTAGGTAGTTTGTACCGGTGTACGACCGCGACCTCTTACCACGAATTATACACTAGTACAGCTGATGTAAAGCTCCAAATAGTGTATGTTTGACCAATGCACACATAGATATCTATGTGTGCATTGGTCGTTAACGGCACGCAAAGCAAAACAAAACTTTATTCTGTGTGGTTTTTTAATGTCATTGGCGCAACTTTCTCCTTTTCTTGTATGAGTGCGATAGATGGAATTCTCTGTCTACCTTCACATTCTTTACTTTTTTGTTTTCAGAACCTGAAGAATACTTGCTTTTCGCCCAGAAGAACTCCATTGGTCGCATATTGATATCGAACAGTGACTGCTACGACACCTTCATACCACTAACAGGACTGAAAAACGTCAGAACTATCGAGTACGATCCTGAAAATAAGTGAGTAATGTTATTATTTATCGTAAACACAGTAGATACTTCGTTATGTAGTAGACGAAGTATCACTTCGGTATTCCTCTTTACTTTCGTGTAGATACTTTATCATTTTAAGAGTACTGACGATTTGTGAGAACCTGTGTCATAAAATGTGTATTTATTATTTGAATTTGAATTTTGAATTTGTGTAATCACCAGGCATCTCTACTGGATGGACGAGGAATCCCACTCGATCCGTCGCGCACCTATCAGCTATTCGACGACCTCAGCGGAGGCTGACGGCGTGGCCGTCGTCACGGGACTGTCCAGACCCTTCCACATGGTGCTAGACGTCATAGGCCGAGCGTTATACTGGACCTGTCTGGACACGGACTCGATCAACGCCACGACCATAGAGAACAACGCGTCGTCGGGCGTCATCGTGCGCGGCGAGAAGATGATGCCGCGGTATCTCGCGTTTCATCAGACTAGGCGGTAGGTGTTTTGATGTTTTTGGTGTTGGGGATACGACACTGAATTTAATGTGAGGTTATGATTGTGTAGCGTTATTTTAAATTAACTTTAAATACGGCAATGTTATTTTTTGTGTGTACCTGAAAACTCTGTACAGAGTGAATATGATAATTCGTTTTTTATTCGAAAAGTAATGCTTATCGTCTGGCCCCATAAAATTTAAGTGACATCTGGCGGGGAGTTTTTGAGTTATCTCGTCATATTGATTTTGAAGTCGATTATTTTTGACAGTTGTTAACTTAGTGTTACACCATCACTAATCTGACGCAGAGTCCTGGTGTGGAGCGACGCCGGGCTGGGCGCGGTGATGCGCGCGAGCGTGGACGGCACGGCGCGGCTGGAGCTGGCGCGCGCGGCCAACGTGACGGCGCTGGCGCTCGACCAGCCCGCCGCCACCGTGTACTGGGCGGCCGCGCGCCAGATACACGCCGTGGAGCTGGACGGCTCTAACAGGTACTGGAGGGTTACAGTAGTGTGTTAGTGTGGAGCGACGCGGGCTGGGCGCGGTGATGTGTGCGAGTGTGGACGGCGCTCGTTAGCGATACACATAATGATGCACCGAAGCGCGTCGTCCGTATTGGTGGGCTCTTAACGACGGAAGGTTGAATGCCCGCCGTTCATCGAGATATTCGATGGTGAAAAGGGGAGGAATTAATTTATTATACCTGCGCACACTCCAAAATGTATATCGTAAAGTCCCGAGTTTTACTGTTTAGCTGCGACATTAAATTGTGAATAGACATAGAAATTTATCGACTTGTTACTAACCACGTGACCGGCCCACCAGACGCGTGGTGTGGCAGGGCGGCGCGGCGGCGGCGCTGGCGGCGCTGGCCGGCTCGCTGTACTGGGCGGGCGGCGGCGGCGGGCTCATGCGGCTGCCGCTGGCGCGACGCGACGCGCCCGCCACGCCCGTCGCGCACGTCACGAGATTGGTTGCGACGCTCGCTGTGCATAAGGTAACGACCATACATACATACATACATACATTACTGCACGCTCAAGTAACGCACATAAAGACCGTTTACAGATAGGAAACAATGTTACCTACAGTTACAATTTATTGTAAATACAGCAATTGCTTGGTCTACAAATACTAGAGAGCACAGGACCATAGATAAACATTTATCATTTATTATAAAGGAGATGTTTCAAATCCGGCCCACAATATGTACAGTACCTCGAAAAATCGAGAAAAATCCATGGAATTCGGGAAAAATAAAGATAAATTACCTAAATGCATACTTTTCTGGTACAAAAATTGTATCTATCATTTAATTTTATCAAGTTTCAACATGGCGTCTTACCAATTTGTCATTGATCACAGATCACGAACTGTCTACTGTCACTTTAATATGACAGAAATGTACGTACATATGTCAAACTTCAATCAAATCAACCAACGTGACATGTGATGACAGCTTACCGCCATGACGGATTTTTGTTTTTGTGTTGCAATTTCAATTGTATATTTTTGTGTTGTACCAAAAAACTAAACCAATTTGAAGTGATTGGATAGTTAAAAACTGTTTGAATTGCGATTCTCCATATTTTAGTATGGTGTACAAAGTGGTGGCCGGGGCTCCATACATTTTGAAACAACTCCTTTAAAGCTATTTTTTTTAAATTTATAACTATTACTTTAACGCAAACTCAGTTCTTAACTATACTTCTATGCACTGCTGATTTCAATCAAACCTCAATCCCGACCGAATACAGAAGCGTCACAGAATAATAACAACATTACAGCACACAAACAATGTTAACAACTACTAAAACCAACTAAACGTATCCACAGGTAGCGCACGATCACCCGTGCTACGGCGGCCGCGCGTGCGGCTCGCAGCCGGGCGCGTGCGGCGCGGGCGGCGCGTGCGGCTGCGGCCTGGCGTGCGCGCCCGCCGCCTGCGCGCCCGCGCACGTGCCGTGCCGCGCCGGCGCGCCCGGGGTGGCTAATGCGCCCGCGCATTGTATACCTGTCGATTGGAGGTGAGTGCGGTGTATACTGTATACGTTTCGAGGTTTCTTTGCATGGTCCCATGTAGGAGGGAGGCAGGTGCTTGTTGCAGTTTGGCAAAAGGAGATCTCCCGCCAGGCGAGACGACATGCCCGGAGGGGCAGCTGAGGCCCCGAGTGAACGCCCTCAACGTGTTGTATATGCGGGCAACGTAGAAATCTTCGATATCGTTATTCAGACTTCGGTGACGTCACTCTGTGACGTGTACGCGATGTCGCCACACAGGAAAATATACACCATCATCACATTATAATATTATTAATTTTCTCGCCGATTATTGTAAAGTACATTAACCTCTAATCAGAGTGTTCCGGTTCGAAACATAAAAACAATTCTTGATGGATAAAACTGTTTATTAACTTAAACTAAAGATGATAATGATTGCTGAATGATATGCGGTCGCGGCGGTAATTGCTTGTGCAGTGATTTTATTAATTAATCTGAATGCTCGCGATGCGCTCGGTGACACGTTATAGTGACATCAATACCTATATAGTAAACCCAACTTAAGATTGAAACGAAAGAGGCGCTGTCGGACGCATTTGACATTCATTTGACCAATCGTTGCACACTAGTAACTGACAGATGAATGACCACAACGTACTTATGAATGACTTTTCGTTAGTTCCAATTTTTGCCATTTCAGAGATAAGTTGGGCGCACTGTACCTACGGTGTTCGGTAAAGTGTAATGAACCGAACACAGAGATAAATCTTAACTAATATCCAATGTCGTGATGGTCAGATGCGACGGGCAAGTGGACTGCCCGGACGGGTCGGACGAGGGCGCGGCGTGCGGCGCGTGCGCGGGCGGCGTGCGCTGCGCGGACGGCGAGTGCGCCGCCACGCTCGGCGCGTGCGCAACCGGCGCCTACTGTGGCGCCGCGCCGCTACCCGACGCTTTCAGGTGGGTCACGCATGTGTTCACTGCGACTCGTCTAACAAACGTTCCTTGTATTCTGTTCCCTCTGAGCGATTGACGGACTTACTACTTTTTACTGTTGTTACTTGTGACGATTGTTGAACGAGCGTTCAACAATATAATATAGCGATAAACATAGTCCATGTCACACTCGGAGCAAATGTCTACATGCATAGTATCTGTACTAGTGATGTAACGAATATTCGCATTCGCATTCGCATTCGCGAATATTCGCATCATTTTTCCATATTCGCATTCGCATTCGCAAAATTTATGCGAATGTTTTGCGAATATTGAACTACACCAGAAGAAATTAAAAATAACACTGTGTTACACGATTTTGGTATCCGCTTAACTGTTGGATGCAATGAATAGGTATGTAACAAGTCATTGATAAAAAGTACCAAATATAATGTTATGATACCAAACATTATGTGGTATCATCACGTCTAGTTTTCGAGGTATACGTCAATATTATTTCAACTACCCTCACTTTGGACGCTTAAGAAGCAGTTAACATTTTTGATGTTTTTCGATTCATAATAGTTTTTTATGGTATTGTTTTGTTTACAAATTATTTCTTTATGACAATGTAGACATATTTATTCATATAAAACAAATCCTTTATTAATGCTCGACTAAGTGCACGACAAACCTGCTTAAATGCACCAAAGAAGTTCACGTTCTCGGCCACTATATTGTGAAACTAGTAAATCCGCCCTCGCTTCGCTTCGGGAAACCAGTCCCTTCAAAAATCTCTATAAATTTTAACAAATTATGTTATTCCGATGTCTAAGCTATATTACTGCAAAGTTTCATGAAAATCCGTTCAGTAGTTTTTGCGTGAAAGAGCAACAAACACACACACACACACACTCACTCACTCACTCACTCACATACATCCTTACAAACTTTCGCATTTATAATATTAGTAGGATGACAACAAAAATGTCTACGTAAAAGTAAGAAGTATACAATGTGTCTGGTCACCAGTGTCGGAGATTTAAGGGGGATGAAATTTATATCGACAAATCACTATCCAAATTCTCTCTTGCCCACTCCTCTATGGAGTCCGAAAGATGTCTCATTTGAAAGCTAACAGTGTAGGACTGTAGGTAATCAACTGATGATATATTTTATTTAATATCTTTTTCGTAGAAGAACAAAAAAGGATTTAAAAAACAAAATTCAGTATTTTTCCATTGATATTTTTAGTTTAGTTCCTTTGACATGAAAACTAACCCGTCAAAGTACTTTTTTGTTGTCTTGTCATAATACAGGATATCACCTTAATAATAAACATTACATCAACGCCATAACTAAGGGTTTTGAAGTTGTTTTCTACATGCAGAACCGATTATTAGACCAGTGCCGACGCCGTTAAAATTGGTCAAAAGTAAAAAAATAGTAACTGGATTCTATTGGGAAAGGAAGAAAACAGGAAAAAATAAAAGGAAAAATAATTTACGGAGTATCTGAGGTCGGGAAGAGGTTGAGGGGGGTTTAAGGGTAAAAAACGGTTTATCGCAATTTCCAGAAAAACTACAAGTCCTAAAAAAATTTAATGGCAAAATTTTAAGTAATTATTAAATGAGGGGTGGGCGGGTCTGGTTGGTGATTACGTTGGTAAGCCAATATTTTTTACAACTCTTCGCATTTTCTGCATAATTTTGTCTACTTTTAATTAAATGCATAGACTTTGCCCGCTTTTCTATGTTCGAACCAAACGCTATTCCGACGTTTCTCAAATTGCAAATAGATTTATGATCAAGTCGGGCATCAAAAATAATGAATTCTAAGCGAGTAAACGCTATTTTGAAATTTCTACCGCCAATCTACTTTCCTTTCTAGTGTGATTTTTTATAAAGTTAAAAATTATAAAAAAGAATTGCTTACGTACCTTATACTTGAACAGCCCTCTAGCGGGGTGAAACTTTAGTCAGTTGAGTTCTAATCAATTAATTAGTTTTCGGAGAAAGATGCAAATGGATCACGCATAGAAAATTAAGTTCAAATAAAAAAAACTGAATATTCGCATTCGCATTCGCATTCGCGAATATCGAAATCAGATATTCGCATTCGCATTCGCATTCGCGAATGTTCAAAAAATGACATTCGTTACATCACTAATCTGTACAGATGCGACGATCGGCTGTGCCTTGCGCCGCGGCTGCTGTGCGACGGCCACGCGCACTGCGAGGACGGCAGCGACGAGGCGCCCGCCGCCTGCGGCTTCGTGCACAAGGACCAGGTGGGTCCTATCTTTTTGGTGTTCACTTATGGTCATAGCTTGCCTACGAAGCGAAGTCTCTAGTTCGATTAGTGTCTGGAACAGGTACTCATGATACATATAAATATCATGGGTGAGTCTGATAACTTATTTATGTTGTCTATGAGACAGGGAATCCTAGCATGTATTACCGAGATAAGCTCAATTCTAGATTGTTTAACATCAATCATTTTTAACTTGTCTCGAAGCTGATAAAAAGAAAGTGTCCGTTATAGTATGTTAACCTCATTGTATAAAATGCATTTTGTATAAATAAACCTTAGAATAATTATAGTATAGGAACAGAGTCAGTGCGGCCATTTGTAGTACCTTCATTTGGAGCCAGGCTCCAAACACCGTTCCCGCCGTTTCGCTCCGTCACCGTAGTATTCAATGTCAATGCGCGCCAAACGTGTCTCGCGAAAAAAAACGGTTAGCACTTCATTTTAGACCGGGCGCTTGTATGACTACTGTCATTCTATACTATAACTATTCTAAGAAATTAATATATTTATCGTATATTTATATTAATGTGTTGTCGTGGTCAGGTGGTGAAGGGGGGGCAGGGGCGCGCGCAACTCTTGGCGGCGTGCGGCGCGGCGGCGGGCGCGGGCGCGGCGCTGGCGGGCGCGTGGGCGTGCGCGCGCCGCTGCCGCCGCCGCCGCGCGCCGCCCGCCGCGCGCGCGCTCGCGCCGCTCAAACCGCCGCCGATACGACCGCGCGCGCCGCCCGTTGTTGATTCCGAGTGAGTGTTGTGTTGGGTTGTTGGATCACATACGCGTTTATTCCCAAACACAGACAAGTTACAGTCTCTGGGGTTGGGAGCAGACTAGCGACACTGCACTCCCACGCCTCAAGCGAATGCGGTCACACATTGCTGACTATGCACATTGCACTTGACACGTGTAACGTACGTGTGTCCCTACAGGTTGATTGGTGGGTTGGGGTGAGGAGGTGAGGTGTGAGGTGGACGTAGTAATGCGATTTTATTATGCAGTAGGTATGGTGAAAATAAAACGTGGCAGGTCCGACAGAAACGATAACTTAATAAATCAATGTTAAACTATTAAATATTGAAATTATTTAACTTGAGAAAAGCTTAGGTGAGAACCTTAATGTGTGAGAGTGGGGACAGTGACTTAGAGCAAGAGTGGAGGAGCTTGCTTCCGCTACTCAGGTTAGCTACGTAACGCGTTACGTAACGAAGCAGTTTATCTTACCATACCAAGTTATCACTTCAAAAATTGTAGCGTTATCATATTGCATCAACTGTAACTAAAGTGTTATTTTTTGCTTAATCGCAAAAAACATGATTATGATCGTAGATCACCCATAAAGAAAGCATGAAGTGATTCAAAACAATTCACTGAATTGATCTCATGTAGCGTCTAGCGAGCCGTCATTCCGTGTACAATGTACAACAGACCCTATTGATTTGCCCTGCAGAACAACAGCATCAGCCTCGGCCTCGGCATCCGCATCGGACAGTCTGTGTGGGCGGTATCCGCGCCCGACCGCGAATCCACCGCCGAGCCCGGCCACGCTGAGCGGCGGGCGGCGGCGCGCGTACCGCCACTACCGCGCCAGCAACCGCCCGCCGCCGCCCACGCCGGCCTCCACCGACGCGTGCGAGTCCGACGGCGAGAACCCTGCGCGCGCGCCGCCGCCCTCCCCCGCGCCCTCCCCCGCGCGCTCGCCCGCGCACTCGCCGGCGCACTCGCCCGCGCTGCTGCTCTACTGATAAGTATGCTAAACTTGTTTAACGGACTTTAGTTAAATGAACATTTTTTTTGGAGTGAAACTTCTTTAGCATTGTTGTAGTTTAAAGGTGAAGAAACAAAACGTAAAGGTACAGAAAGAAGTAAAAATGAAGTTAGAAGTAAAGTCAATGTTGGCGTTTTGGCAATAGGGAGATCTCCCGCCAGGCGAGATGACATGCCTGGGGGGTGGCCGAGGCCCCAAGTGAATGTACTCGAGGCGTGGTATATATGCCAGCGATGTAGAAATCTTCGATAGCGCGTTTCAGGCTTCGGTGACGTCACCGTGTGACGTGTGTGCGGTGTCGCCACAGCGTCAAAATCGGAGTTGTAAAGTCAGATTTAAATGAAACGTAAAAAAGTTTCACTCCATATGTGTACGTAAGTACACTTATTTATTTTTATTTAATTGGTTCGCGTAATTAATTTTTAAATATTGCCATAATTGACTGGTTTTGTGCCCATAATTTAGCATTTGCTGTTAATCTTCAATAATATAAGTTTGGTCTGAGAACTACTTCAATATAATGTTATTGAAACTCCAAATAATGTAAGTTGTAAATCATCGCCAGACGATGTATAATGTCATGGTAGGTATATAATGGCAGCTTCGTTAAAACACAGTCACAATGTAAGCTATGCTGAGAATTAAAACGCAACTCAACGGCGCAGTAAAGAAAGAATAAAATGAAGCGTAAAGAATAAAATGTTCTTTAATTCAAAAATTGTTTGTTAGAATCGCACAGGAATGCCGGTCTATAGATTTCTCGATCGCTATTTGAGAATCGAAAGCTTAACTTCATTCTCTCAATAATTAATATCGGTGTGTTAGTCATACATATTATGCCTCACAAAACATGAAGATAACATGTTTAGTAAAGTATCAGCCGATATCATCAAACATTATTCCATGACACCGCTCTCAGATACGCCCCAGTTTGATAAATTTAACAAATATTAAAATGATTATTTACGTCCACGCACCATACTCAATGTGATAGTATGAAAGTGTTCACGTACAAAAATAACAATAACCCTTTTATTAGTTATCGTTTTGAATGCGGGGGCCTCACTGGGGATGTCAATTCCCTTTCAAGCATTTTAAGTGCCATAGTGAATGTAGAAACGCTTTGCAGTGCAACAGATACATGACATTTTTAATATGCGACTACAAAAGTATACGAAAAATAGTATAACCATCAAATACATTTTACGGTTTAGGAATATTGGCATTGTTGATATAATGTTGATACAATCCGTGTACAATCCACGATAATTAGTGGATTGTACACGGATTTACTGATTGTAGTCACAGAAAACTTTGACTGTTTGTTATTTAGCAATGACAATTGAATACCTACGAGTTGGTCGAAATATTATGCAAACAATTCATATACTTAGATCAAATAAAATTTTATGTTTAGCCAACATTTCTACGGTATTCTGTCTCTCTCTCCTAACCAATGGTCCAAGCAACCGAATAACTCTACGGTTAGTCCTTTCATTGAACGAACCATCCAACCATATACCTAGTTTCGTAGTATGATCACCTTATATTAATATTTTACGAAAACTATTAAATTATTTTTTCTACCTACTATTCCTTGGTAGTGGTGATTTTTGTATACTATACAATGTTTCGTTTAAGAGGGTTGTTGCACATTTGTTGATTCGGCATAGCTTCGACTCGAGCAGTGAGCGTATCCCAAAGTCAAGAGATGCTGTTACTATGCGCACAAGTGTGTATAATTAAAACGGTTCATGCAAATAATTATTTATTTAAATATGCGCACAACCATAACTGTATTCCATACCTGTCTCGTATAGTATAGTGTACAGCCATTGTGGCAGCTAAGCTGTGGACACCCAATGAATCTACGACTAATATCCAATATCTATTTGGTGCTATCACAATGTTCGTGCCTCAGTAGTTTTAATTAAATAATATTATGAATATTGTAAATACCATAGGATAAGCTCTTAACATGTACATAGTAAGTTTCTATATAATGTTTTAGATCTTTGTAGTTGTAATGTTGATTGACTGTTTGTAATATTTTTCTCTAGTTTAATATGAATAGTATTATCTGACTTGTTGCATTAATTAGTTATACTCAATGTTTCCTATAATTTTAACCTGCTAAGCAATGTTTGTGCACAAAACATAATACACACAAAGTTAACATAGGTGTTCTTACATTTCTATAATCATTACTTATTATTATGATCATTTAGTAATATATAACTGAAATATCTATGCAAATTAATCAATTAAATGATGGCAAATGTTGGTTGCATTAAACATATTTAAATGTCAAGTCACAAATGCAAATTACTGAGTAACATTACTAACATTATGGGGGATAGTGGAAAGGAAAATTGTCTTGTGGTAACTAGAGTAAGTAAAGATCCACCAGTATTGAAAACCACTGTCCCATTGTATTATTTTTTGGGCGCGTTCTATATAATTTACCGTTTAGCTACGGAGGCGCCACCTTTATTTCGCGTTTTTCTACGGACACTACTACACGGAGATTCTGTGAGATCCTTACCTCTACATAGAGTCACATAGCGCCCGAATCATCGCTCGAAATCCCTGCAGTAACATTTTTATTAAATAGTCCTTACATTTTGTACTTCAAATACGACACAATAATATGACGTCGCTATTAGGATGCTTCATAGTCAATTGATTGAAATATTATTGTTAATATTCCAAAATATATATCACTGTAGATAGATTTTTTAAACATAACGAATATTTTAAAAGTTATACGAAAGATGTAAATAATCAATAACATCCGAGTCGAAAACAAGTTTTCGATACTAATGCGATAAAAATATGAAGAAATATCACTTACAATTATTATATAGTAGGAAATAAGAATAATTGTTTCAACCATAATTTAAACATAACGAGCTTATTATGTTTATTTGAAAATTAAACAGGCGGTTTTTGTTTGTGGTTTCTAAATATAGTGAAGTTAAGGATTAACACTCAGAAAAGTATTTAAAATAAAATTGGTTGCTTATTTCTTCTGTAGCAACATTAAAATTGTAATCAATAAATTAAGAAGGTACGGAAAGTTAAAATACAAGTAAGACACCAAATAATAAAAAGTTACATATTTTTGGAGTGTGCAACAAATTATGTATTTAGATTGCCTTGATAGTGTAACTTTTGGTATTATAATGTGAATTGTAGTATTATAGTGCCATCAGTTTTTAATATTTTGACATTAAGTCATGAGCTCCTAGCTCGTTTAAACCACGGTTTAAACAGATACATTTGATGAATTACATCTCATTGGCACTCATCAAAGTTCGTAAAATCTGCGTCAACACAATGTATCATTAACAAAACTTTGATTGGTTTTTTCAATGACATCATCTGTATTACTAATTTAACATTTCTTTCGTTGATTTTGGCATTTTGATGCTGTGTCTGACACATGTTAATTTGAGTGTATGCTTTTGTAACCATTCTCCTATGGTTACAAAAGCATACACTCTGTGCTAGTAATTCAATTTTGTAATGTAATGTAACCCTTTACAATTAAATCATACTTATTTACTTTTATTGACTATTTTAAATACATTAAAACGAATAAGGCCTTATGTTAAGTTATTTGTAACAACATAAAAATGACTGAGATTTTTGTAATAAAACTTTTGTACCTGTTATAAAGTGATTTTGATTTATAAGAAAATCTTTATTATAATTAAGTATTACTCTCAATTGCCAACGCGTTGTGACAATTTATAATACCCATGATGCATTCATAGCTGAAATGAAAAGTCTAAGAGATCACGGCGGACAGTAATAGTTTTATTTGCGTCCTATAATTAAGTCATTTTCTTGTACCTTTATCTTTATAATGCGCGTATACTTTACAATTAATAAAATAAAATTATTTATTACTGTTAAATTAGGTCGGGTGGAACTAAGGTCGGAAATCGAACCCGGGACCCTTCACTTTGCATTCTGGGTCACTACCAGCAATAAAGCTATGAGCAATGTATGCAAAATTAAAGCTATTTTATCTTCACATGACTAATGGCAAACAATGACACCAGATGGCTATTTGTAATTAATATGGGGGGCGGGTCAGACTGCCCAATTGTAGATACGGAGGTAAAATTTACATCTAGTTAACAGTGAGATGTCGGCAGGACAACGTATCAGCCATGTGTGCAAAGTTAATACAGTTCTTATTTTTCTTGGTGCTAATTGTGCAACTGGATTGTGAAGTTTATCAGGATCGACCCAAGATCAAAAGTTCCGACGGCAATCTTATTTTAACACCGGCTTATGACAAGAACATCTACTTGAAACCTAACGGGCCGCAGTCTACCATATTCGTCGGACAACTTAATCTACTTCATTTAGGCCTTTCTAACGCTACTGGGGATCGCCGATCGTATGACGAGAACCAGGGTACCACCAACGCACCGAACGACATATGGCAACGGTTGGAACGATTAGAAAACTTAGTTACCAGTTTACAATATAATGTAACGCATACTCTCACTAGACGAGTCAGAAATCTAGCTAACAGAGTATCGACTTTACAATCACGTTTAGAAGGCTATAAAGATGAATGTCTTTCACAACAATGCCAACATGGTGGAACATGTTTGAATTTAGTAAATGGGTATCACTGCCTCTGCCCCCCGAACTGGGAAGGCAAGAACTGCGAAACCGACGTTAATGAATGTCGCAACTTCGCTGGAACTGATTTGGGATGCCAAAATGGCGCCACATGTATAAACAGACCCGGCACGTACGAATGCCTCTGTAGAACCGGCTGGTTCGGTCTGCACTGTACAAGAAAATCAAAAGATTGTCAACAAGGCGACTACGAAATGTGTGGACATGGCACCTGTATAAAAACCGACTCCGGAGATGGAATCAAATGTATCTGTGATCAAGGCTGGACCACTAACGGCACTGGAGTGGCTTGTCTGACCGATGTGAATGAGTGCGATCCAAGTCAAGGCGCACGCTGCTCTGTCAACCCAAAAGTGGATTGCATCAACCTACCTGGTTCCTTCCGCTGCGGCCGCTGTCCTGCCGGATACGAAGGGGACGGCTTCGTTTGCTACGACATCGATGAATGTTTAACTATGCCCAATGGTGGGTGCAGCACGAGTCCAATGGTTACGTGCCACAATACAATAGGATCTCGGGTATGCGGAATGTGCCCTCCAGGATTCGAAGGAGACGGCGTCACGTGCACTTGGAGAGGATCCTGTTCAACGAACCACGGTGGATGTCATCCCTCAGCCCGCTGCGTTGAGAGCTCATCTCTTGTTCCACGCCTAACGTCCCAATGCATATGTCCCGATGGAATGGTAGGAAATGGTATAGGAATTCACGGATGTTATGTTCCAGTAAGTGATAACGTTACCCTAGGATGTGAAGGAAACCCATGTGGACCTCACGGACAGTGCCATTTGCTCCGCTCAGGCTACACATGTATTTGTTCTAAAGGCTATACGGGTGCACATTGCGAGGGTAACGACAACATTTGTGCAAGAAACCCATGTCTTAATGGCGGCACCTGTAGACAAGATTCATCTCCAATGGGTTCAGGTTTCAGATGCGAATGTACAGCATTGTTCTCTGGAGTTGTTTGCCAAAACAATTTGAAACCTTGCGGGGGAGTGTTGGATGCGGAAGAAGGCAGTATAGTATATCCCACGTCGAACACCACTTACAACCACAACGCGCGGTGTGCTTGGGTTATTCATACTACACCGGATAAAGTCATCAACGTCACGTTTAGTAAATTTAATTTAGAAGATAACATTGATTGTTTATACGACTTCTTACAAATTCACGATGGGAGGAGTTCTGCGAGTCAACTCATCGGCCGTTTCTGCGGAAATACTTACCCTAAAGGAGGCAATATTTTGTCGACCCATAATAATTTATACTTTTGGTTTAGATCTGATCGGTCTGTTGCTAAAGAAGGCTTCGCTCTGCATTGGACCAGCGTAAAACCCACATGCGGAGGCGAAATAGATGCAACGAGTCACGGATACATCAGCTCACCTGGTTGGCCTGGCAAGTACCCACCAAATCGCGATTGTTACTATCACTTAACTACCAGTTTAGGTAAGAGAATTCAGTTACATTTCTTTGCATTTGACGTCGAAAGTTACGCAAATTGTAGTTTTGATTATGTAGCCATTTATGATGGAGAACATACGACCGATCCTCTCTTAAGTAAGTTATGTAACTCAACCCAACCTGCTCCACTACAGTCTGTCGGTTCAGAAATCCTTGTACATTTTCATTCGGATGAGCATGGCACAGGAAACGGTTTTCAGATAGCCTTCGCTCCCACTGACGGCGTTCCAGGTTGCGGTGGTTATTACACTGCAGACAGGGGCGAAATTATATCTCCGTCATTTAATGGCAAATACTTAAGTAACTTGAATTGCGAATACAAAATAAGAACCGGTCCTAATACTAAAATCCGTATTGACTTTCAGTTTTTCAAATTAGAAAGATCATTTAGATGTAAATATGATTACCTTAAAATATACGATGGACCTTCTTCTGACTCAGGGCTTGTTGGCCAGTATTGCGGCGCATCTTTCCCAAAAACTTACACATCTTCTTCTAACACACTTTTCCTTCACTTTAAAACAGATCATAGTATGTCTTCTGATGGCTTTAAAATTGTGTATGAAAGCATATGCCACATTTCAGTTTTTGGTGACAGTGGAGTTTTGAAATCTCCTGGATATCCATTTAATTACCCCAATAATAAAATATGCGAATACGTAATTGCAACAAGGCCAGGTAGGTCGATTATTTTAACATTCCAAGATTTTGATATTGAAGACAGTCGCCATTTCAATTGTCACTACGACTTTGTTGAAGTAAGAGATGGATTAGATAATAACGCAACATTATTAGGAAAATATTGTGGTTCTGGTCGTATTCCACCCATTCAAACTTCTTCGTTAAATTACATGTATATCAAATTCAAGTCAGACGTGAGTATGTCGGGCACTGGGTTTTATGCTAATTACACTACCGTCGATATCTCATGCGGTGGAATTCACACAAATTCTTCGGATATGATTAACTATCCTCCTTCGGGTGAAACATATAATAATGACCAGTCTTGTATATGGATAATTATTGCACCAGAAGGAATGCACATTATGCTGACCTGGAATAGATTTGATTTGGAAGATATGACTGAATGCTTCAGTGACTACGTCAAGCTAATTGAAATAGATGTCGATATGACCAACAGAACTTTAGGAACGTACTGTGGTGATACAATGCCTCCGAATTTATCTATTTTAAGTAATCGTTTAATGATACAGTTTGTATCTGACAGCAGTATAAGAAAATCTGGGTTTTCGCTTTCTTACACATTTTTAGACCAAAACATTCACTGTGATGGATTTTATGTAAAGACGCACGGATTTATATATTCTCCAGGATGGCCTCGACCGTATGAACCAAATCGAGATTGCACATGGAAAATTACCGTCCCCGTAGGTCAACAAATTCTCCTGAATATTACAAATTTTGATCTTGAACGACCACTGCGCGATAAATGTGACCTCGGTGATTACCTAGAGATTAGAAACGGACTATCTAATACAGCACCACTTATTGGAAAATATTGTGGAAATATCCCACAAAAGCAAATTATGTCAACAGCTAATACTATGTATCTACATTTTCATTCCGATTTTTACCTCTCTGGTAAAGGGTTCCAAATTGAATGGGATGGCTCTATAACTGGCTGTGGTGGGACATTGACTAGTTTTAATGGCATTATTTCATCCCCAAATTATCCGGATGACTATCATGAAAATGCTGAATGTTTTTACAAAATTGTTACGAGCAGTGGTTCAAGAATTCAAATAAACTTCTCAGATTTAGACTTAGAGGATAATGAGGATTGCTCTAATGACTATGTAGAAATATTTGACGGGAAAGAATTAAGCTCAACAAGTCTTGGAAGATTCTGTAGCATGGAGCCGAAACTCCATTATTTACAAACGACCACCAATAACGCGTTAATAAAGTTTCGTTCAGATTTCTCATTAAATGGAAAAGGGTTCTTCCTTGAGTACAAAACCCTCTGTAATAACAATATAACCGGTGCTTACGGAGTAATTGAAAGTCCCAGCTTTCCAAATAAATATCCAACCGAAGTAAGTTGCCTATGGACAATTACTGTGGCAAAAGGAAGTAAAATAAACGCCACATATACACATTTCGATATACACACTAGCGTAAGATCAATTTATCGATACCCATGGAGTAGTTCTTTTCGAATTACAGTTAAACATGGGTTAAATTGTGAAACGGACTATATACAAACAAGAGAAAGTTTAAATTCTAATTTTACTAGCAAGAAATGTGGTACTACAATCCCCCCACAAATTCATACTCAAAGCAATTTGTTACAAATACAATTCGTATCAGGTCGTTACTTTGCACAAACTGGCTTTCGACTGGAATGGGTCAGGTACGGATGCGGGGGTCATATTCAGAAACGTTTCGGTACGTTAAAGTTGGAAAGAGACTTCTTCCTCCCTGGGGAGGTTGAATGTGAATGGTTGATTGAATCTCCACCAGGTTCACGAATAACACTTTCTATAACAGAAATTGTCATGACTGAATCTACAAACTGCTCTACAGATGCCTTGGAAGTTTATAATGGTCAAAGTGATTCTTCTCCACTCATTTCAAAAATATGTCACAAGGGATCAACTACAATATCGTCAACGGGGAATTTTATGTTTGTTAGGTTTGCCAAAAAGTCTTCAAAGCGAGATGTTTATTTCGTATCAAGATTTGATTCAGTTTTTACGATTGATTGTGGAGGTAATATTAAATCTACCTCTGGATATATTCATTCTTTAAACTACCCGAAAAATTATGCTAACAACTTAGACTGCATTTGGTATATAACAGTTCCTATAAATCATCGAATTCAATTAAATATACTAGATCTTGATTTATATACAAGAAATAATTATCGTGCTTACGCGTATGATGATTGTAGTGATTATATAAAAATTTATGACGGTGCCAATATAGTTAATTCAAATTACACATATCGCATTTGTCCAGAAACCAATATATCTCAAATAGTAACACAAAACAATATGTTAGCAATACAGTTTATCACAGATACTTACGGTACTGCCAAAGGATTCAAGGCAAATTTTACTATGATATGTGGTGCTATTATTGATGCAAGTTATGATGGAATCATAACAAACGAAAAATATATTAGCTATAACACCAAGAATTGTACGTGGACTATATTAGCGCCATCGCTAGATCAAAAAATTAAATTAACTATAACACACATATCCATACCTCGAGACATTTTATCCAATAATCGATGTGCCAAGTCCTTTCTCAAGCTGTTTGACGGTAACGATTATAATGCGCCTCTAATTGGTGAATATTGCGGCAACGTAATCCCACCTATGTTGGTTAGTCGCGGTAGTGCACTCACCATTCAATTTGGGACACACGAAAACATGCTAGATGGTGAATTTTCTATTCATTATTCTTCACTAGCTAATGCCTGTGGTGGAACTTTAACTTCAGAAGAAGGTAATATTGCTTCACCGAATTACCCACTTTCATATCCCATGAATTCCGATTGCGAATGGATCATTAGTACATCTCCTGGAAACAGAGTTTACATAGTATTTGAAAACTTTGATCTAGAATATTCAGAAGGATGTAATGAGGACTATTTGGAAGTACGTGAAAATAACGGTGGTGGTGAACTTTTGGGTGTGTATTGTGGAAATAACGTTCCATCAAATACTACCGCAGCGACGAAACTATACGTCAAGTTTCACAGTGATAACAAAAATTTCGGAAAAGGATTCGTTGCGCGTTACGGATTTATACATGGTAATGATATAACTGGTTTAGAAGCAGGAGAAATAACATCTCCTCTCTACCCACATCCTTACAAAAATTCTGGTGAATATACTTGGCGCATAATAACTACAGGGACGGGTACTATAACGATCGACTTAAATCATTTAGAGATTCATCAACAGGATAATTTATGTAACAGTTATTTGGCTATTTACGATGGATACGATGATGAGGCTCCAGTTCTTGATAAGCTATGCGAAATATATACTAGTAACTTGGAAACTAAAGTTGTTAAAACAACGTCGACTGTTGCATTCATAAAATTAGTACTAGATACGACAAATATGGGATCTCTATTTCGTTTGAAATGGACTAAGTCTGATAGGGTAATTGAAAGTGATCTTTTTACGGATACAATCAATTGTGGCTCAAACATGACCGAAGTAATATTATCAGGTATGACAACTATATTTACGTCCCCAGGTTATCCTAATAATTATGAAAATAACTTAAATTGCGAGTGGCTTTTTAAATCTGAACCTAGTCGACGGTTACTTTTGACATTCACTGAAATTGCTCTTGAAGATACTCCAGCTTGTTATGCTGATTACTTATCAGTTTATTCGTCAAATGATTTCATTGAATGGTCGCCTATAAAGGAACACTTTTGTTCATCTGAACAGATTCAAAACAATACATTTACGTCTTCCTTTTTAAAAGTAACATTTAAAACAGATTCGTCATTAACTCGCAAGGGTTTTCAAGCCAAGATGAAATCTGTCTGTGGAGGCCGTATAACAGAACAATCAGGGATGGTTTTCCCTTCGTGGTCTGATGTGATGAACAGTTATGCTCAGAAAAACAGATGTGACTGGATTATTAAAGTGAGACCTGGTCGAAATGTAATTCTAAAGTTTATTCGTTTTAATATAACCAATAGCGAACACGAATGCAACACGTACGTCTCATTGCGTAATGGGGAATCTAATGAAGCTCCGATATTATCTAAATACTGTGGCTATGAACATGAGACAAGAGATGAAATTACAACTTCCAGTAATACTGCATTGATTACTTATGAAACGTCACTACCCCATACGTTTCAAAATTTCATATTGCATTACGAAGAAAAAAATATTGAATGCGGTGTTACCTCAATGTTAGATACTGGTAACAAGTGGGAAATTATTTCAACGCCTAATTATCCATCAGGTCCTCCTGCACCTTACACAGAATGTGTTTGGGTGTTCACTGGACCACCAGGAGAGATTTTGAGAATTGATTTTATAGAAAGATTCGATTTACAGAAAGATGATTCTTGTTCCAAAGAGTTTGTGGAAATAAGAGATGGTTCCTCTGAAAATTCACCGCTCAAAGGTCGTTATTGTTCAGAAAACCCGGGAACAATAAAAACAACCAATAATTACATGTATATAAAGTACATAACTCAACTAGCTGAACCGAGAGACGGGTTTAAGGCAAATATAACAATTGACTTATGCGGTGGGACTATAATCGCAGATTCAGGTGAACTCACGTCTCCTGGTTACCCTTATCTCAATCTCCCTCAAGGAACAGTATGTGAATGGCATATTAAATCAAATCCACGCCGTGTTATCCAGTTACAATTTAAAGAAATTGACCTGCCCAGTTCTGAAATATCATGTGCAACTAAACTAGAAATCGTTGAACCTATTCCCGCAAACAAAACTGTTGTCGAATTGAAAACTATATGCGATGATGAAGATCATGCAACTAGCATTGTAACGTTTATAAACGAGGTTATAATAAAACTACATATAGGAAAGACTAGCTCATATTTTGATCCAACACATAATAAAGGATTTATAATTGCATTTAACTCATCAAGACCATCTTGTGGTGGAACAATCACTACTCCAGAGGGATTTTTAACAACTCCAGGTTATCCTCACGAGACTACAGTAGGATATTGTCAATGGGTAATTGTAGTACCAAACGAGCAACGCAGGGTGCGCTTAGAGATTATCGATATGAACGTTAGCAATCAGAGACTGAGCTTTTTTAATGATAATCATTTTCGAACTATCATTCAACGTATCCCTGGAAACGATTTAATTATATATAGAAATTCAACGCGATTGTTTGAGTCTAATGGAAATACAATAATTGAATCTACTGGTAATAAAATGGCAATGTACTTATTTGCAAAACCAATGGGAACGTCCCATCGCTTTAAAGCAAAGTTTAGTTCGGATGAAGAAATTTTGTGCGGTGGTGAACTAAATGGTATATCTGGGCGCATCAATTCTCCAGATTTTGATAGACCATATACATGTGAATGGAAATTTAATAACGTTAATGATTTGGATTATTCCAATAATTCATTGCAGTATAGTTCAATATACATTCATGTAAAAATTACTTCGTCATTGACCCAAAGAAGCTTCTGTAGATTCACTGATTCCGTTGTAACTATTTCAGCAAAAAATCCCGAAACGGGAATACCGCTCGCCAAAATTTTATGTACTAACAACACCTATGTCTCATTTAGGTTGCCTTTTACTTCATTTCTTATAACTGCAATACAAAATGATTATTCCCCTCTGCAGTTTATTTTGGAGTGGCATAGACAACCTTGTGGAGGTATTGTTCATATAGGTCAAGATACAACTAATATTTTTAATGTCCCAGTTAACTATACTGATTCTGTGGATTGTAGCTGGGTTCTTGTTATACCTACTGGCATTCGGTTAGAAATTAAATTGGAAGGCTCTTTTATATTAGACTGCGCAGATGAATATTTACAAATAAGTCAAGGCTTGAATCAATATGCAACTGTTATAGGCGACTATTGTAGAGATCGAATGTTAAATACCCCACTCAGTACATCTTTCACATACACGCATATTGAATATCATTCGAAGGCCAAAAACGACACAAAAATTAAAGTTTTGGCTAGGACTATCACTGATCAATGTGGTGGAGTTATTACAATGTATGATCGCGTTTTTACTTCTCCAAATTATCCTAAAGGATATTCAAATAATTTGGAATGTACTTGGCATATTCAATCTGATGTAGGCAACAGAATATCTTTGGCGTTCGTAGATCGGTTTGCTATAGAAGATACCATAAATTGCAGTAAGGACGCTTTAATCATTTATGACTGGAAGGACGATGGCTACTTTGAAATAGCCAAAATATGCGGTCGTCGTTTACCTGATGCATATAATTCCACAAGTAACAAAATGAAAGTGATCCTACGCACTGATGACGCTATATACTTAGACGGATTTAAAGCTCAGTGGCAACCAATATGTGGTGGAAAGTTTGTAGCTACTGATAAAGAGCAGTTTATATATAGTCCTGGCTATCCACGTGAGTACTCTCGTTCACTTAACTGTATTTATGAAATTTCGGGTTCGGAAAAAATATCCGTAAAATTCGAAGACTTTGAACTAGAAGGTACTTATCCAGATTGCGCATATGATAATGTTACCATAATGAACAACTATTATTATGATATATATTGTGGTACAGAAATGCCTAAACCATTATATAATTATGAAAACATAAAAATATATTTTAAAACTGATCGCTACACTCAAAGGAAGGGATTTAAATTATCATATACTATCTTTTCTTGCGGTGGAATCGTAAAGGAACCAACATTAATTACACCAACTGACCTAAATTCTTATGATAGTAATATGAATTGTTCCTGGGTTATTGAAGCGCCAATGAATAAAATCGTAGTATTTAAATTTTTATATGTAGATCTTGAAACCAATCAAGAATGTTATAATGATTACATAGGCATATTTGACGGCGATAAACCAGATTCGAGCAAACGACTAGCTCTCATGTGTGGTTACATTAACTCTACAAAAACCATTGTAAGTAATGGAAACAAAGCACTTTTGCAGTTTGTTAGTGATAGCAGCGTAAACTATAAAGGATTCAAAGTTCAAGTATTCTTCAGTTATTCGAAAGCTGTTGGGTGTGGCGGTCATGTCAATTTAACATCAGTATCAAATAAAATCATAAAATCCCCTCTTATAGGCAAAAATGTAGGTTATGAAAGTTACTTAGATTGTCACTGGGAAGTAAGAACAGATGTTGACCATGTTATACAAGTTCAATTCAATTCTTTCCATATAGCACCATGCGAAAATGTCAACCAAACGGCCTTAGGCTACAGTAATTGCGATTGTGATGTTGTAGAACTTCGAGATGGGCTTAACCCAAACAGTTTTCTTATCGGAAGATATTGTGGACACACTTTGCCACCACGACTAGTGTCGTCGCGTAATCTGCTAAGTATACGACTTTCAACAGATGGAGAAATACCTAGTTCTGGTTTTGAAATATTATTGACGGCAAAAAGATCCATATGTGGCCGAACCACCATTCCCGTCAGTCATGGTTCTACGATGTGGACATCCCCTGGGTACGAAAGTGGATTAATTCCACGCGGATTACATTGCAGATATGATTTAGATACTAGTCTAGAAACATACACAATAGTACAAATTACAATCCATGCCCTAGATATTGAGGATAGTACCAATGGCATATGTGAAAAAGATAAGCTTGTTATAGCTGGCAATTCTAAATTACTTAATGCATCTTTAGGACAAAATTTCACCTGGAATGAATATAAAGACGACTTTTTTACACATGCTTCCTTTTATGAAGAGACACTCCGATTTCCAGTCAGATTTGAATTATGTGGACCTTTAACTTCAGTAGATTTCTATGTGCAAGGAAGTTTAAGTATTAGTCTTATAACTTCACCCGATAAAACTATTAAAAACCACAAAGGTTTTGAGATAGAAGTCATATTTTTAGGATTCTGTGGTAGAAATTACTCGGGAACACACGGAAGAATCCAATCTTCTTTTGATAATAGCGTATCAGAAAATACCAAAAGAGATTGTTATACTCTCATTACTGCTCCCGAAAACCACACTATATCTGTTTATTTCATGAATCTTATCCCCGAATATTTTGTTGACGATGTGTTTTTAGCAGTACATGATGGAAATAATACTAATGCAAATATACTGTTAAGAGTAACAAAAGACTATACCGATATGCAAGTATTTTCAACTGGTCGTTATTTGCTATTACACAACCATGGACGCGGTTTTAATGCGATTACATATGATTTGAATTATGTAACGACTGACCGTGGTCAGGGATGCGGAGGAGCAATATACAATATAATAGGTAAAGTAACCAGTCCTCTATATCCAGAAGTATTTCGGAAAAAGACTACTTGCCAGTGGGATCTTGAGACGCCAAAAGGCACGCGATTAATGTTGCGCTTCAGCGTATTCGATTTAGGAAGATCATGCGATCTGAATTATGTTGAACTCCAAGACCGAAACGGTAATTCACAAATATTTTGCGATGAAATACCGGCGGACTATACTAGTACAGACAACTTTGTCAGGATTTTGTTTCATACTACTATGAATAACGGTGGGTCAGGATGGGTTGCGGATTTCGTAGGTATACTTTAAATTGTATCTACTATTGAATTATTAGTTTAATTACATTTTGATTTAACACCTAGGTATTTAAGACGTGGACGATGTACTAAAAATTATATACAAATCTACTATGTATTTACTACCACCTTCTGTTGTTGATATCATCGTATTACATGTAATGTAACTTATAATTATTTTATTTCATAAATAAATGATATTTACTAAGTTCTGGTTTTTATTTTTATCACCAAGTTAGGTTAGGTACCCATGGGTACTACTGTGTTGGTTACTACTTACTAGTGTACTAGTTTAGTTTTTTTTTATTTCAAAGTTACTTGAACAGTGTGGGTAGCTATTATTGAAAAAAGTGCAGCGACTGTAGCGCTAGCCGCTAAATCGTGGTTTGAGATGATGATAAGGACTAAGGAGGACTTAATTCTGTACTGTACCTACACGTCTCAGAGGTAGCGTTACTATCAAACAATTCTTATTAATTCCTCAAGTACTGAAATAATTCCAAGATTCAAAACATTCATGTATCACTGATACTCCTACACACGTATTTTTTGATTATACCGACGTTTTGCAAAAGTGCTTTTTAATGGAGAACAAAAAACGGCGAAAAAACAAGCACATCTTTTATTTTATTTTATTTTATTTTATTTTATTTTTTATGGAAAACTTACAGCTAGAAAAGCTACTTACAAAGTTTTCACGAGTAACATACGAATTATATAATATTAAAGAGAATCGGTAGTAACAAAAATATTGCTTGACCAGAAAAATAGAAAACCCATCATGAGGGCGCTAAAGTTTCCTTTTATATGGCAACAGCACTGACAACCAACTGACAACAGTAGCTATACCTAGTAACGCTCATGTTATTAATGAAATTTTGACAACTATGTCCGAAATGTTATTTAAGGAAATATATATTATTTTACACGACATGTTATTTTAGCCTATAAAAAGGCATTTTTCTTTCACGAATATGAACAGTTTTTGTCGTTTTAGCACAAAAAAGACACTTAAAATAAAAAGACAAACATGAAACAAACTGTGTCGCTCAGACCCACCGACAAGCAACTTACGATTGACGTTTAGAAACTAAGTGTTGCCAGTAAAACAAATTAGTTCCACGAGTTTATCGCAATATGGTGAGGTTTTTTATGTTTCCGGTCAACCCTTAACAACGGTAACAAAAACAAAACACTATGAATAGTTAAACTACAATGATATTTATCTGATACCAAGTAGAATAAAAAAAAAAAAATTGGTTGCCTGTAACATCGGTATACGGGCGAAAGTTTTACGTGACAACGACTTTAAGTGGTAAAATAATTTTAATGTGAATATTCATTCGTATAGTAGGAAGAAGGATGAAATAATAGTAACAATTTAAAACATTTATTTATACTGTCTAACCGTCATGTGAAGGCGGAAGCAATTTAAGTTTAATGTTTTATTTTTGTTAAATAGTTCCTCACTTGTAAACAAGATGGCATTGTACCAATTTGTGAAACGCGCTAACGAGTGTAACGTGGAGTTTATATAAGAGAAAAATTTGTAGAGGGCAATGTGTCGACTTCTTTGGTTTTATAATAAACTGCTATTTTGGGTTTGCAAGCAGTTGTGGTTATTTGTGAAGTTGACCCTGCGTTCCCGTATCTTCATGGGGTAAACGTATACAAAGAATTATATTTAAAACATTGTAACACCATCCGCCATCTAGCGCTGCTAACCGTTAGACCATTAACCATTAGTCACAACAGTAAGTGAGGTAACAAACTAGTTACTCTACTTAACCAGAGATGGCGCTGTACCATTTTCTGTACACTGTTACCAAGGAACGTGAGCGGAGCTTACTAACGCAGTTTCTTGAAGTGCCTCCCGGCAAACCAATTTATAAGACGTTGTCACGTCAAAAAGAATATTAGAAATAAAATTTAGATTAAGTTTCGGTTTCATGTTATGCCTCTTATTATATTGTTAGGAAAAGAAATTTAAACTAATAGTTTGCCTTAATTTTGACACGCTCATGTTGAATAAGTCAATATCACACTCCCGGGCAACAACATTTAATGATGTACACGCTCTATTGTAAAAAGAATTCTGCCTGTAGTTAGTCTTTGATGAGTGGACATAAAGAGGTACCGGTGACCTGGAGGTGAGTCTTGGGACTTTTAATAGAATATTATTTAGCAGTTCTGGAGAGTCAACTGAACCATTTACGATATTAAACAAGTAAGTCAAATCAGCCATATTTCTACGTTCATACAACGGAAGTATATGATGGGTCCTACATTGGTCAGCATATCCCATACTTGCACTTTTGGTCCGGTATTGTAAATATCTGAGGAATCGCTTTTGTATACGTTCAATACGAATCACATGAGTATCATATCTGGGGTTCCACACTTGTGACGCGTATTCAAGATGACAACGAACAAATGTGCAGTAAAGAATCTTTAATGTTTTTATATTTTTGAATTCTGCTGATAGTCTTAGTATAAAGCCAAGTGCTCTCGATGCCTTGCTGACTATATTATTTATATGCGTATCGAACAGAAGTTTACGATCGAAGGTGATACCAAGGTCTTTAATTGTATTAACTCTAGTTAGAGAAGTGTTATTAATTGTATAGTTAAATTCTATAAGGTTTGGTTTACGTGTAAAGGAGCATACGAAGCACTTGGATACGTTTAATTCTAATTTAGATTGGTTGCAATAATTTTGAAATGAATCAAGATCTTTTTGGAGATTAACCGCATCATCTATAGAACGTATTGTGTGCATGATTTTAACGTCATCTGCGAATAATAAGATTTTAGAATAAGTGAAACAATTTTTAATGTCATTTATAAAAATTACAAATAAAATGGGCCCGAGTATTGACCCTTGAGGGACACCTGAAGGGATTAAAAACTTGGACGATGTATAACCATTCAGAACAACTGTAAGGTTTCTGTTAGTTATATAGGAGCAGAACCACCTAAATAAATTCCCTCTTATTCCAACAGCATATAACTTGCGCAGCAGTATTACGTGATCTATTCTGTCAAAACACTTTGTGTAGTCGGTATATACGACATCAACCTGTGCAGGTTCTGCCATGTTTTTAGAAATATAGTCGCTACAAAGAATAAGATTGGAAGTTGTTGATCTATATTTAAGGAAACCATGTTGTTCATTGATAAAATAATGTTTAAGAGCGGATGTTAGCTGCCGATGAACTAATCTCTCAAATACTTTAGCAAACAAACAAAGTTTAGATATTGGCCTGTAATTTTCGATATCGTTTTTAGCCCCTTTCTTGTGTATAGGTGTTATAAATGCTGACTTCCATACAGTCGGAACCACCCCATCCTTGATAGACTTTTCGTATAAAAGTGATAGCGGTATTGTAAGACTATTAGCACATTTGGTTATAAAAATAGCAGGAATTCCGTCTGGACCGGCAGATTTCTTTAGATCTAGGACTTTTAATAATTTAAAAACTTCTGCACTGTCGATCTGGATAGATGATATATCTGGGATTGTATTAAGTTGGTCTTCAGCCCTTTGAACATCGCTTAGATTGACATTCCCGCCTGTGTGTGAAAAAGTGGAATGAAAATACTTGGCAAACATATTGCATATCTCCTCAGTCCTCATCGATTAATTAAATTAATCGAATAATTTAATTAATTTAATTAATCGATGTTTTTCAGCAGGTTACCCTCACTATAAAGCAAAGACAAACAGTTGTCAAATGTGGCCTATTAAAATGGCCCTACTTATAGACGGCGTGCCGTGAACAAAAGCGTGAAGCCGGCAAAGTGTGCCTAAAACACACATCGAAACCAATAGAATGACCTATGTTGACAGTTTGAACTAGAACAAACTTTATTTTTTGGAACACAAAGCTTCATTTATTTTTTATTATTTAGAACACAAAAGTCGTTTTGGTGTGAGTGCCGCCGTGTGTATTAAAAGGCGAGGCGTGCTTTTTGCCGGCTTCACGCTTTTGTTCACGGCACGCCGTCTATAGTTTATTGGTCTGAGGGTACACAGATGTATTTACAGTAAGGTCATTTATCTCACCTGATATGAAGTTTGCTACGAGTGGCTGCGCAGATGTCGTTCTTAAGGCCAAAATGGTGGTAGTAGGCGGGGAGTGCGGGCGATAGGTTAGTTGGCCAAATGGACTTAATGTTAGCCAATAACATGGACGTAAATACCTACGTACATGGCCAATACAAAGTAACGCATCACAAAATACTGTCATGGCCGCCGTGTTTTGATTGGTCAATTACTGTACCTGCGGAATCTTCTCAGAAAACGAAGTTCACATCAGCCTAGTCAAAATGACCTTACTGTACCACTAGCCATCCCCACACGTCTCGCTGTACAGTGCCACAAACTTGTCGTATAGTAAACCCAACTTAAGACTGAAACGAAAGAGGCGCTGTCGGACGCATTTGACATTCATTTGACCAATCATTGCACACTAGTAACTGAAAGATGAATGACCACAACGTACTTATGAATGAATTTTCGATAGTTCCAATTTTTGCCATTTCAGAGATAAGTTGGGCGCACTGTACGGGTTGTTGACGTGAGGGTGACAGAGGACAGAGACAGCGCCTTAAAATCCGTGAGGTACACCCGCCATTCTGATACTTACTAAATATCTATATCTATTATCATCTCTACATAGTCTGTGCACATACTATCCTTATTTTGTGGTCTGTGACTTTGTGAGAGACGTGTACTATTGTACTATCCTATGGTAAATCTCTAAGTCTGTGATTCTGTGTACTCTGTGGTCTGTGGCCAAGAAACCAAAACCGGCAACGTCAATCAAGACGTCAACGACGTCAACGTCGTCAAATAAGTCAACTTGAAACTACCATCCGTACAATTATTCAAAACAAAATTGAACTAAATAAAACTACTAAAAATATAATACAAAGAGAAAATAGGATAACGATTACTATAATGTAATTCAATAAGAATTATCTTACTGGGGAAAAATTTTGAATATCAGTTGCAATTAAATATTATTTTAAATTTTCATATTTAACAATGGATTTTTTTTCCTTATTGTATATCATCATAATATATGGATTATCAGCTGCTGTTACCATTTTAATAGTGGTGAGTAAAAATTCGTTAATTTCAAGCTGTATTAAAGTCAAAAGTTTCTTTTTATAAGTCGCCAATAGTCTTAATTCTTTAACGTTTCAGTTATCAGTAGTCGTTTATATGACTACTAAACCATATCCATTGGTGGAACGGTATACTGGGGAAGAATTCTTTCATGATCCCATTTCAAAAACAAATATAAAGTTCCCGAGTATTGAAGATGAATGCAGCATAAACTTGAGTGTAGTGGTTCCCGCTTATAATGAAGAAGAAAGATGTAAGTATTGAAGACTATAATCATTTTCGACCCGTTCTTAACTCACTGGATTGTCTTCCGTTATTACACAGTTACAACAGTGTGTAGTAATTGTGTTTCAGGGCCTTGTTACATCAACAACATGTTATTAGCCTTTTATGCTTAAAATTTACTAAAAAACATTTCACATTTGTTTTTATAACACAGGACTATCAAGCAGCAGATAATTAAAAACCATATCACCATATTAAACTATTTTTTTATTATGAAGTTACAATTAAAAATATTATGAAACTGTTAATGTTAATAAATTTATTTTTGTATTTTAGTACCCCCCATGCTTGATGAAGCTTTAGACTTCTTAGAAAATCGGGTTAAAGTTCAAGCATCCTTTAAGTATGAGATAATAGTTGTAAGTGACGGAAGTAGAGACAACACATTAAAGGTGGCACAATCATATTCAAAGAAGTATGGCACCGACAAGGTCAGGTGTCTAGAGCTGATGAAGAACAGGGGAAAAGGAGGTGCTGTCAGATTGGTAAATGCATTTAATTAAATACTTTGATACAAAAAAGTTTGTGCAGATGTTTAATCTGATTGCAATGATTTTTGTAATAAGCCCATTAACACCTATTCAAGGACAGACTTATTGTGCTAACCATCCTTAGACACAATTTCCACTTAATATCAGGTGGAATTGTTGTCAAGTATTAACTTAACATTGTGTAAAAAAGACTTCTTTCAATTAAGAAAGCATGCAAGTTACTATAGCATGTTATAGAAATTGTTTATTTTATATATATTTATAATTATAATGTTTATGAGATACACACCATATTGCGCCAACACAACTGGCGAACATAGATTGTTGCACAAATATGGCGTGATAAATCAACCAATCACAAAACAACATTTTTGCGCGCCATTATGCCGGTTTTGCCGTTATGAATGTGAGTCTTACTGAGCATGAAATAAGCACTATTTTGGAATTGGCTGTGTTATAAACTGTTATTTTCAAAATTTTGTTTTGTGCGAGTATTCATGAAAAGCAGCGACATGTAGTACCAAAATGATTTAGAGATTTTTACCACTTGTGTCATTCACCCACACCTGCAGTTGCTAAACTTGCTCAGCCACTATGAACGTGCCATGATAAGTTATTACATGCAACCTTATAATTTCAGGGTATATTTAGTAGCAGAGGAGCAACCATACTATTTGCAGATGCAGATGGTGCATCCAAATTTGAAGATATAACAAAATTAGAAGCTGCATTGACTGATCTGACTAAATGTGAACTGAATAATCCATCAATGGAAATAGCAGACAAGTTGGCAATAGTAATAGGCTCCAGAGCCCATCTGGAGAAAGAATCCTTAGCAACACGTAGTATATTCAGGTTTTTATAGTTGTACTATTTGTTTGTTTTTAATGATTTCTTGTGTAAGTGATGTAGCAGTCGGTGGTGAATACTCGTCATGAAGCATCGTGCTGTAGCCATTTCTATTCAACATGGAATTGGTAATCAATTTTCTTTAGCAGGATTGATGATTCCATATACTTACTATGCGACTCAAGTATAGCTGGTCTATGGGTATGGGCTATAAATGAAAAATATTATAATTTAGAAAAAGAGCCATTGTGACTTTTACTTATTGTAATAAACATTGTCAGTATTCAATAACAATTGTGTATACATGAATACTTATACATACTAATTTGTTCTTGACATTAATCTAAAAACATTCTGTGTTTGAATATGCAAAATATGAATATCTATTTGACTTTAGAACTCAGAAAATGGCTCTGTAGTAGGTTTTTTGTGATGTAAAAGAATATTTGTAGCTCACTGCACTTCTACAAATGTTCACTTCTCAAAGCAACAGAGGAAGGGTGGGCTGCATGCTCGTTTGCTACCTCAATTCCAATAAAAAAACAGTTTTCACAACTCAATTTCCAGCTCTTCAATTATGAAAGAAAGTCTATCTAAATCATTAGTTGAGTACACTGAAAATGTGTGATATCTTCAATGTAGGGTATGTTTTATAATATGTATTTTCATATTTCCAGGAACATACTAATGTATGGCTTCCATTTTCTTGTCTGGCTGTTCACTGTGAGAGGTATAAAGGACACACAATGCGGATTCAAACTATTCACAAGACAAGCTGCTCGCATTTGTTTTCAAAGTTTGCATGTTAATAGATGGTAAACAAAATTACTTATTGAAACATCGAGAAAATCGTGACGCTTTTGTATGATGCCCAAGTTATTAACAATTAAAATTAACATGGTATTGTGACAACCCTGGCGCATCGACTTCGCTACGCCGAAAACAATAAACAATAGGGGCCATAAACATGTCGCGCAACAATAGAAACAATAGGAGCGCGGCTCTCTCAAAAGGACGCACGACGCTTCGACCATTACGGCAATAGTCATACGGGCGAAGGTCGGTTGCAAGGAACGTTCTCGAATCTTGTTCGGAGCGTGTCCGCGGAATTAGCGAGAAAGTTCTGGATTGGCGTGAATGGTGCGTGAGGGGTATAAAAAGGAGCGATCGGCCAACCGCAGACATTCTAGTTTCGGAAGCGAAACCAGGAAGATACCAGCGATACCTACGAGCGATACCAGTGCGAAGTGAAGTGATTTCTACGAGCGATACAGTGTTCGACGAGTGTGTTACGAGTACCTACGTGCATAGTGTTGTAGTGTGTACTGTGTATAGTGTGTAATCGTGTATCTACGAGTACAATAAAGTCTTTGTGGTACATTTTGGCATTTTCTCGAACCCATTACTCCTGACACGTAACAATTGGTGACAGAAGCGGAATGCCTGTAGTACCGCAGAGTGAAGAAGGGATTCGTACGCGACGGCAGACGGCATTGGATGCCGCGCGGATGGAGTCGCCGGGTCGTGACCGCATGGAAACGGAGACCACCGCTGGACCACCGACTACATCAGCCGCAGCAGTACCGACACCGAGTGCATTCGATATGGCCTCCTTATTAGCCGCCATACAGCGGAGCCAGTGCGAAGCAATGGAGCGCCTGGAAAATAAACTATTGGGAAGCCAGCGCGAAGCAATGGAGAGCCTGCGCGAAGACATAAAGAGCCAGTGCGAAGACATGAAGAGCCAGCGCAAAACGATGGAGGCAATCGACGCAAAGCTGGATGGTTTCCAGGGAGATTTGAACGTCGTGAAGGAGGACCTGGAATTGGTAAAAGTGCGTACATCCGAGCACGACCAAGCCCTCAAAAGCCATGACGCGTCAATCAACAGCCTCAGTGCGTCAATGAACTCCTACGAAACTAGGCTTGGAGATTTGGACAACAAGCTGCAGAAAATAAAGGTTTTGGGCACGGCGGCAATTAGTTCAGTCCCTGGGGCCCCGAAATTTAAGGTCCCAACTTTCGACGGCACGACCTCGTGGACGGCGTTCAGGCATCAGTTCGAGGTAGTTGCAAATGGGAATGGCTGGGAGGACGAGCACTCGTTGGCGGCACTCACCCTAGCGCTACGAGGAGAGGCACTGCTGGTGCTTGAGAACCTGCCCGCTGAGCGACGCACCTTGGAGTCGCTATTTAAAGCCCTGGAAGCTCGATACGGGGAAAAGCATCTCGAGCACGTATATCGCGCGCAACTTAAGGACCGAGTACAGAAGTCGAGCGAAGGACTGCAGCAATGGGCTACGGAGATCGAGCGCCTCGTACGTCGAGCCTATGCGTCGAGTTCCACACCGGTTGAAGACAAAGTATTAGAGGCGTTTGTCAGCGGTATACGGGACCCCGAAGTGAGAGCAACGGTGCGCTTGGGTCATCACGCAACCTTGGAAGCAGCTTTAGCGCATGCCCTTGAAGTGGAAGCGGTACGAAGCGACTACAAAAGTTGTAAGGTGCGCGAAGTCGTAGCAGCAATTCAACCTCGTACCGGGCCTATATGCTACGGATGCGGTGAACGAGGACATATTAGGCTCAACTGCCGGACTCGGAAAACACCGAAATCGGTGTCAACGGCTACCCAAGTTGACACCCAGGAGCTGCTAAAATTAAAAGGCCTCAGCGCCACGGGAAGGGCAGCGGCTGGATTTCATCGAGCCCCTAGTGTTATAGTGTCACAAGCTTGTGACGGGAACAGCCTGGTAGCTACTGGTGAGATAAATGGCATACCTTGTCGATTTACGATTGACACAGGAGCATCGAGGTCCATCGTTCGACCGGAACTACTCAAGAGGACTATCATGTGGGAAAATGGACGACCATCATGCAATCTGCAGACAGCGACAGGCCAGCCAGTGACCATCCTAGGAGTTACGGAAGCAAGACTGAAACTCGGAAGTGACATTTACACGCTTTCTGTTTTAGTAGCGAATATAACTGACGACTGCATTATCGGACTGGACTTTCTACGGACACATCACTGTATAGTTGATATAGCCAGAGGAGTGTTAAGCTTCAAGGACCAAGAAGTCTTCTTGGACGGCTCATGTTCAGGAGCAGTGTACTGTTTGAGGACAGTGAAGCTAGCACCCAGATCGGAAACCTTGGTCAAGGTTAGGTTTCCCGAAAAGATACAGATGGATCGATGTGTCGTAGTGGAAGACTATGGAGATCACCCCAGTTGGATCACGGCAAGGACACTGCTCATGACCAAACGCGACGCTAAGTTAAAGGTCATCAATCTTAGTAGCACGCCGATACATCTCGCGAAGAATACGGTTATCGGCCGATGTGAAGCCGTGGACAGCTTGAGGAAGGTCCAAGAAAACTCGGTCAAACCTGGATCAACGGATCACATGACATCTTTGCTGGAGGCGACAAGGAGGAATTTGAGCTCTGAAGAATATACTCAGGCAGCAAAGTTGTTGATGGACTACAAGGACATCTTTACCAGAGGAGATAGCGACCTTGGAAGAACAAATCTTGTCACTCACCCAATAGATACCGGCAATACTTCACCAATCAAGCAAAGACCGAGACGAGTACCATTGGCAAAGGAACACGAAGTTGCAGAAATGATCGAGGACATGGTGCGCAGCAAGGTGATCGAGCCGTCAACTAGCCCTTGGTGTTCACCTGTGGTACTCGTGAAGAAGAAGGATGGCAGTACTAGATTCTGTGTCGACTACAGGATGCTTAACACCGTTACCAAGAAGGATAGCTACCCTCTGCCTCGGATTGACGACACGTTGGATATGCTTGGTGGCATGAAGTGGTTTTCGACGGTCGACCTGAAGAGTGGTTACTGGCAAGTAGAAGTCCGGCCAGAAGACAAAGAGAAGACCGCCTTTACCACCGGAACCGGAAACGGCTTGTGGCAGTTTCGCGTAATGCCTTTTGGATTATGTAACGCTCCTGCCACTTTTGAGCGTCTCATGGAGCGAGTGTTGGTGGGACTTTTGGGGGACGCTTGTCTGGTATACCTCGATGACGTCATAGTCATGGGACGAAACTTCGTGGAACACAAGCGAAATCTGGAGAAGGTATTCAGACGATTCCGTGAGTCCAACCTAAAGCTCAATCCGAAGAAATGTGACTTCTTCAAGAAGGAAGTATCATTTTTGGGACACATCATATCGGACGAAGGTGTTCGAACTGATCCAGACAAGATAAGAGCTGTTCAAGAATGGCCGACACCAAAGAACAAGACCGATGTAAGAGCGTTCTTGGGGTTATGTGCCTATTACCGTCGGTTTGTGAAGAACTTCTCAGAGATAGCCAAGCCATTACACCGTCTCACGGAGGACAAGAGAATCTTCAGTTGGGATTCCGATTGCGAAGATGCGTTTGTTCGCTTAAAGGAACGTCTGTGCTCGGCTCCGATTCTTGGCTATCCCAGAAGGGAAGGGAGATTCATAGTGGACACGGACGCTAGCAATACTGGCATCGGAGGAGTATTATCCCAAGACCAGGACGGCCAGCAGGTGGTCATTGCGTACTTTAGCAAGACCCTTTCGAAACCGGAAAGAAATTATTGTGTGACTCGGCGAGAATTACTGGCTGTGGTGAAGACCCTTCAGCACTTCAACAAGTATTTGTTGGGACGCGAGTTCACAATAAGGACGGACCACGCTGCTCTGAGGTGGCTTCTGCAATTCAAGAACCCGGAAGGCCAGGTCGCGAGGTGGATCGAACAGCTTCAAGAGTTCAACTTCGTAATAGAGCATCGCAACGGAAGAGCTCATTCGAATGCCGACGCCCTGTCACGACGCCCATGCTCCGAAGAATGTCGACATTGCATCAAGCATGAGGCCAAAGAAGAGGTCAGGGTGATAAGGATGCAGGACCTAGACGAGTCTTGGGGAACGGAGCAAGTAAGCCAAGCTCAGAAGGAAGACAAAGACCTCAGCTTGATCATGGAATGGAAAGCCAAAGGACAGAGGCCCCTGTGGAGTGACGTGTCAACATCAAGCGCGACGACTAAGGCATACTGGGCTCAGTGGGACAGCCTTACACTAGAGAATGGCGTGCTTTACCGGAGCTGGGAATCACTCAACGGAAAGGAAAGAACCCTGCAAATGGTTATCCCCAGGAGTAAAGTGGCTGATTTGCTGAAGCTTGTACATGATGGCACTTCTGGTGGGCACCTCGGCATCAAGAAGACCCTCGTAAAGATACGAGAACGCTTTTATTGGGTGCGGTGTCGAGAGGACGTTGAAGATTGGTGCAGAAAGTGTACAGTGTGCGCTTCAGTAAAAGGGCCCCGCACTAGATCGAAAGGGAAACTACAGCTGTACAACGTCGGAGCCCCTTGGGAAAGAATCGCCATAGACGTTGCTGGGCCATTCCCTCAGACGGAAGACGGGAATAGATTCATCATAGTGGTTCAAGACTACTTCAGTAAATGGCCGGAAGCGTTTGCAACTCCGAACCAAGAGGCGAAGACCGTGGCCAAGAAACTTGTCCAGGAGGTAGTATGCCGCTTTGGTGTACCATTGGAGTTACACAGCGACCAAGGCAGGAACTTCGAGTCGACGTTATTCCAGGAGATGTGTGAACTTTTGGGAATAAATAAGACACGTACCACACCGGCGCATCCTCAATCTGACGGCATGGTGGAGAGATTCAACCAAACGTTGGAAAATCACTTGGCCAAGGTCGTCGAGGAACATCAGCGAGACTGGGATCGGTACATTCCTCTGTTCCTGATGTCATATCGGTCTGCCATACACGAGTCTACGGGATTTACACCGGCTAAAGTTAACTTCGGAAGAGAAATGCGTCTGCCGTTGGATTTGCTTACCGGAACACCGCCAGATGCCCCGAAACCAACCGTTGAATACATCGCGGACTTACGGAAACAATTGGACGAGACACATGATCTTGTAAGAGAGCAATGTTTGAAGACCAGCGAAAAGATGAAAACCCGCTACGATCGCGATGCTCGGAAACATGGTTTCAAGGAGGGAGATGCTGTATGGTTGCACAATCCACTGCGGAAGAAAGGGAAGTCTCCGAAACTACAAGCACGATGGGAAGGCCCTTACACAGTTGTCACGAGGATTAACGACGTGACCTACCGGATCAGACAGGGGGACAGAAGAAAGCCGAAGATCGTGCACGTGGACAGATTGGCACCATTTCATGGATCGAATAATGCTCGGGACGAGCATGACTAAGAGGGGGGCAATGTGACAACCCTGGCGCATCGACTTCGCTACGCCGAAAACAATAAACAATAGGGGCCATAAACATGTCGCGCAACAATAGAAACAATAGGAGCGCGGCTCTCTCAAAAGGACGCACGACGCTTCGACCATTACGGCAATAGTCATACGGGCGAAGGTCGGTTGCAAGGAACGTTCTCGAATCTTGTTCGGAGCGTGTCCGCGGAATTAGCGAGAAAGTTCTGGATTGGCGTGAATGGTGCGTGAGGGGTATAAAAAGGAGCGATCGGCCAACCGCAGACATTCTAGTTTCGGAAGCGAAACCAGGAAGATACCAGCGATACCTACGAGCGATACCAGTGCGAAGTGAAGTGATTTCTACGAGCGATACAGTGTTCGACGAGTGTGTTACGAGTACCTACGTGCATAGTGTTGTAGTGTGTACTGTGTATAGTGTGTAATCGTGTATCTACGAGTACAATAAAGTCTTTGTGGTACATTTTGGCATTTTCTCGAACCCATTACTCCTGACACGTAACAGTATGCTGTATGTCGCAACCAAAAGATTGTAACAGACACGGCACAATCTTAAGGCTTTCTACGCGCTTATGTTGAGTTCTGCGTAATAAAATATGTGATAATCTCGCTGATAATCCCGTTTGGCCAAGGGAGAATCCCGCCAGACGAGGCGTCATGCCTGGTAAGCGGTGACTGTTCAAAATCGGAACTTGTTTCTTATGAGCGACGTAGAAAACTTCGGTAGCGTGATTTAGGCTTGTCGTGACGTCACCATGTGACGTCTGTGCGATGTCGCCAAAATTTGTGTCTGCAGAAATTTTGATATATTACGTATTGTAATTGCAATCCTAAACAAAAGTCGATATTTACCACTTTCATTGCAATCCATGATCCACATTGCCTGTTAAATTATATTCTATCATACTATCGAAAACATTTCAGGGCATTTGACGTAGAGCTCCTGTACATAGCGCAGAAGTTGAACATTCCAATAGCAGAGATTCCAATACGATGGACTGAAATCGACGGTTCGAAGGTGACGCCGGTGGTCTCCTGGGTGCAGATGGGCTGCGACCTGGCGCTCATCTGGCTGCGGTACACCCTGGGCGCGTGGAAGATTAACGGGAAGGTAGAATAAGCACAAAGCTATATTTATACCAAAATTTTATTTTATTTACACATTATTTGAATTTGTCATTATTAAAGGTACTGTAAAAAAAGATTTGTTTTTAATTTTTTTCACTTTTTTATAGTGTACCAAATAAAAATCTCGTTAAATTATAAGAATTTAATAGTAGATATATTGTAGTACGTGACATTCAATTACAACAAAACTACGGCCATTGAAGCAAAAATTTGACCTGTTGTATAATTATTACATTTGAGGCTGCGTTTCTCAGAACATGCAATTTCAGTGAGTGCACTGAGATTCGAGCCCGGGCCCTCAGAGCATGAGGCCGATTTCTTAACCACCAGGCTATCACCGCAGCTACATTCCACACTGTAAAAGTTATTAAATAATACGACAGCATAAACAAAACATATAATTTATTTGTTATATGCATACAGGCTTACAGATAGACAAGACACGTCACAAGAAACATTGTATAAAACATTGTCACATACAAAATGACCAGGTATATTCATATAATGAATTATGCATCTAAGTTATACATGTAAATTACAAACTCCAAGTTTTGGCTTTTATGCAAAGCAAGATTCTACTAAAATTGAAGCTCTTGTGGTAATTTTGAGCATATGGTTGTAAAGGGCCTTGAAATTTTATAAAAAGTTTTGATAATTTACATTACGTGCTACAGCTACGTAGGTACAGGTATTAGAAAATGTATGATACGTATCCTCCGTCAATCGGCTTGCATTACCGCGAATGGCTATTAACATTATCAGTTTCTGCTAATGCAATAACTTTGTGTATTAAGTATATCTTCGAAAAAATTACCGCTAAACAATTACTTACTTACTTATGCAGTATAGGTAGGTAAAGCCAATTACAAATTTTCACAAATAGTGTACATAAGTATTATATCGTCGGGGATAGTGCAATAGCGCGTAACTAGCACATGTAAATACCGCGTATCGGCATTCGATCAAATTTTACACGGGCAAGTTAAAACTTTTTCATATTGTTATTTAAAGTGTAAATGGGTTCATTCTTACATAGATAATAGTAATTGATGTTTTCTATATACTTTTACTATAAATGATCAATTATAATGATTAAGACACGCGCCACGCTACTTACGCGGATATGATTTAACCACAATATTGTCAAAATGGAGCCTAAAAGCCAGTTACGCGGTTTTGAAATCAAACTGGTAATTAATTTTAATAATAATATTTAATAATTAAGGCAAAATGTGGTTTACAAAATCAAATCTTTACCAGCTTATGGGCGCTGTTCTTACAAAGAAAGTTTTATTTATTAATTAAAGTATTTTTCTATTCAATATCCCTTAAATATAAATTTAAAGTTACTGAACATCAACATCACTTTTTTCTCAATCTATTTTAGATTTACCAGCATTTTAATAAGTGTATAAACAATAAGTATCCTAAAATTATAACTTTTTCAAAAAGTCCACACAATCTCAGTTAAATATAAACTTCAAAATACTGTATTATTAACATCACTTGTCTTCCATCCATCTATCTATCTATCCATCAGCCTTTTAGCGTCCACTGCTGGACAAAGGCCTCCCCTAATTTGAGCCATTCTTACCGGTCCTGCGCCTTCTGAAGCCAGCGGATGCACGCTGTCCTCTTCAGGTTGTCAGACCACCTGGTCGGGGGGCGTCCTACGCTCCTTTTTCCGAGACAGGGCCTCCACTCGAGGACCTTTATTCCCCATCGGTTATCGGTCCTTCGAGCTATATGGCCGGCCTATTGCCACTTCAGCCGGCTAATTCTTTGAGCTATGTCGGTTACCCGCGTTCGTCTACGAATCGCCTCATTTCTGATTCGATCACGTAGAGAAATACCGAGTATAGCTCTCTCCATAGCCCGCTGTGCGACTTTGAGCTTGTGGATTAGACCAATCGTAAAGTACCACGTCTCGGAGCCGTATGTCATCTCTAGCAACACACATTGCTCGAACATCTTCGACTACAGGCACTGAGGTATTTTGGACGACAAGATGTGACGTAATTTCCCGAACGCAGCCCATCCTAGTTGGATTCTACGAGTGACTTCTTTCTCGAAATCTCGCCAAAATGACTATATCGTCGGCATACCGCAGGTGTGTGATGTATTCGCCATTGATATTAATACCACGTCGTTTTCACTCCATTAGCTTGAACACGTCTTCCAGCGCAGTGGTGAACAGTTTTGGGGATATAACGTCCCCTTGTCTGACACCTCTCTGCAGCTGAATGGGGTTCGTTGCTATGTCGTGTACTCTGACGGACATGGTGGCTGATAAGTATAAATACTTCAACACCTCGATATACCGGTAGTCGATTCGCGTCGACCGCTGGAGAGAATTTAGTACCGCTCAGGTCTCGATAGAATCGAAGGCTTTCTCAAAGTCCACATAGGCTTCACATAGCGGCAAATTATACTCCTCGGTCTTCTGTATAATCTGCCGTAGCGTATGTATGTGGTCTATGGTACTGTAGCCTTTACGGAATCCTGCTTGTTCGGGAGGCTGGAAGTCGTCAAGCCTGCGTGCAATGCGATTTGTGAGGACTCTCGAAAACAGTCTATAAACGTGACTCAGAAGTGCAATGGGCCTGTAGTTCTTTAAGAGGGTCTTATCGCCCTTTTTAAAGAATAGCGTCACTACACTTCTGCTCCACGCTTCCGGGGTAGTCCCAGTATTGGTGACGGAATCGAACAGCTTTTGGAGCGCCACTAGGAGGAGTTTTCCTCCAGCTCTTAGCAGTTCGCTTGTGATTCCGTCATCTCCCGGTGCTTTGTTGTTTTTTAACTGTTTGAAAGCCTCTCTAATCTCATACAGGCTGACGTCCGGGATATCTTCCGTGTAATGTCGGGTTAGTCTAGCTCGTTTGTCGCTCTCCTCGTGATATTAGATATTTCTGAAAAAACAAATAGGTTAGAAGGATTGAAGAAAGGTAAAATTTATTTAAATGATACTTAACAGATGAAATTTCACATAAAAATACTTAATTTATATTGAATTAATACTTACTTTATGTTGTCATTAATATTTATAACGTAAACACTGAGTTTTACAACAAAACTAAACCACAAAACACGCTCTCAATTACACCTGATGACATACGCGGTATCGTCGACTGCCGGCTGTAGATACGCAGTATTGTTTTTGGGCGAATTCTAGCTTTCTATTAGTCGACTGAAAGTCAAGTCAGCGGGAAGGCTGCCAATCGGGATCTTACGCGGAATGTCAGCGAATTGAACATTGGCTACCTTGGTCAGATACGCGGAATTGTCGAATGTTAGTTACGCGCTATTGCACTATCCCCGACGATATGTAAAAATTATAGGTTGTATATTGCAAAGCACATTAACTGCAATGTTTGTTAATCAATCGAAGCAAAAACATCAACATTCGCAGTTATGAACGTCGATCAACGACAAATAACGTTACAATGTTGATAAATAACTAAATTAATTTACCACGCACTTCTTACAATGTAATAATTGGTTAAAAATTTATGCTAAATACCAAATACATTTACAAAACACTCGAAATTGAACATTTTGTACTCCAATATTATGAGTTTAATACTTGAATTAAATATTGATCCAAAATTTTGTTTAACACCAGATATCGAAGTGACTATAGAATGTCATAATCTATAGTCGGCACAATCATAAGATTCCGATATGACGGCTGTCATCACAGTGACAATAGTGGAGTACAACAAAAATCGATGCATTAAATAAACCGATTTATAAAATTAACCGATTATAAGTAATAAGACTTTTTAATCGTTTCGTTAATTAAGTTCGGAACGATCATTTATAAACCGATCTCTGATTGTTTTCTTAAAATCAGTTAAAAACAGATGTAGCGTTGAGATTAACACCGAAAGGGATAATAAGGCAATTTGACTAGTAAGTTAAGGTGAGGAAATTATATTAGTTATTAAAATGGAAATTTCACTAATCTAGTGAAAACGAAGAGACTATTAAACGGTTAATAATTATCCGACTTGAGTGGAAATGGCTTAAAAACGTATGTATCGGGAATTTATAATAGCTACGAAAAATGACAATGCTTTAGATATATTAAGGAATCTATAACTATTTATATTTTGGGTGTGACATGGTAGCACATACTTTCGATTATAGTAATGTATCGATTATGGTCGATTCATAAATTGTTTCAAGAGGTCACATAACTATAAATTCAGCCTCCTTATAAAACATTGTAGTGACGTCTTAAATATTTGTTCAATTTTACACAATTTATGATGTAAACTGATTAAAATAAAATTAAATTATTTATACAATTTATAAATAACACAAATAAAAAACAAGCAGGGATGGTTTACATATTTCGCCAGAATTTCTAGTATTTACCTATGTAAGTACGTATAAGTAAGTAGGTACCTATCTAAATACTCGTAGTAAGTAAACAATATTACTCCAATTCGTTTAACCCGCTACTTGCGTTTAATATTACGGACTAATGGCTAATTAAAATATTTAACAAACTATGGGCAATTTTATAACATCATGCAATGAGCAATAGAAGCGATGTACCAATATGTTGCAAAAATGGGAAGAAGTGTTTATTATCTGTAAACATAAAAACAATTTTCCAAAGCGAAGAAGAGGTGGATTCACAAGTACATTATGTACCTACTTATAAAGCTGTATTGATAATAAATATAAACTGTATACTGTATATGCACAGTAAATAGTGCATTGCATAATTTAACCAAAGTGACCTATCATTCACTACGAAATATCTTCGCTTCATAGTATCATTACCAGCGGTTCGAATCGACAAAATATATTTCCGTAATAAGTAAGTTGAAGACGTCCATACAAGGTTAGTTTGTGTTCATACATGACAGACGTCATATCGGAATCTTATGATTGTGCCGACTATACATAACATAAAATTCAATACAAACATCGAACATAGATTTTGTTTTCAAACTAAAATAATTATCTACACTGTATTCTAAAATGCGTTGCTTATTATTGAACGGACAAGTTGACAAAACTATAGAAAAGAAAACGAATGGCTGATAATAATAACACAAACTACTTAATATTGTACCTATTTATGTTACATTTATAGCCATGCATAGTTATGTACTTATGTGACTTCGAAATTCTTACTTACTAATAATGTAAGAAAATGCTTAATTACAAGACTGCTCTACGAAGTAAGGAATGAGATAAGATTCAACAAACATCAGTCGTTACTTCAATAACACTAACGTGAAGACAGGTATTTAGGTACATTTCATTTTAAAAGTTTAAAAAAATAAATGCATGTGATTCGGGTCAATACGAAATACGATAATGCCTATAGTAAAAGCTACGGACTGTTCCAATGGATTTATGAAGAAGAGCAAACCTTTTCGAAGAATTTAACCTTCCACCGAGGAACCCCGCGACTACGGCCAACACTGGACGGAAGAAAAATTAACTGGTTAGACCTACTGCACACTGTAACTATTACTTTTGTCGAGTATTGAACTTTAAAAATATATCATGGAGATAAGTACTCTTTTAAGACGTAATATTATTAAATTCCTAACATTATGACAAATTATTATTTTCTATTAATCATTGTGTAGTGTGTATCAACTCGATTTATTTGAAATAAAATAAAACCAAGTTAATCATGTAATTGTAATTTTGTAATCTCACAAATCAAACTCACATCTGATTCGGTGGTAACGTAGTTATAAGTATTAATACAATTATTGAATTATGATAATTTTAATAATATAGGTACTTAATTTAATTATTTTACACATTGTTTAAATTGATTTCTTTGGCCGTATTATTTCAGTCTCGGTGTAAAGTTGGTTTTGCGGGTTTGATCTATGATATTACAGAATTATGTATCTGACTACTCCCTACCTATCCAGCGGTTAATTGAATCCGTTAGGTAAAATAATTCAATTACCAAATATTATTATCGTCATTGCAAGTGACGTTCAAAGAACTATAGTAGCAATATTACTACACACTGCATAATTAAAACAATTATCAGTCATACTAAAGTCACGAGAGCATATGGAAGACATTTTTGTGAAGTTAAAATGAATAACTAACCTGCTTATGTATCATCAAAATAACCTAAAGAGCATATTTAGTTGGTTTTTCAATTCAAGAATATATATTTAAAATAGTAATTTAAATCATCATGAAAAGTCTATCAGTTTTCCTGTCTTTTATGCGCTTAAGACATTCTACTCTAGCCCTATAATTTATGCAACACAAATGCTTCAAATCATATAAAATTTTTGTTCATATTGATTATTTATACACTTTTGGATACATTAAAAATAACAAGATATATTATTAATCACATGTAAAGTTTATACACCCAGAATTATACATATATGTACCTACTTTAAACATCATATAAAATGAATTATAATCTGTTGTGTAACTCAATCTGGGGGCACAGTAGTGCCCCCGTGCCAAGACGAGCGAAGCGCAAGGGCACTACCTACCTTTTCTCGAAGTGCTTCGTGGTATTTTGAACCCTCATAACTTCGGTTTACGATATACCCGACGATTCATTTTTTCGGACAGATTACAATTGTGTAATAAACTCTTTTTTCGACATTTTTTTATTCTTTATTATTAAATTCAATGTCGTTACTAAAACAGATTTTACTTATGTTTGATAAGTATAAAATTAAATTTAAATCTCTGCACATACATATTAGAAGCTTCAGAAAATAGCCTTGGAACTTCACATATTAGGTGCTTTCTTTATAAAATCTACTAGGTACTTGTAGCAGAGAGAAAGGTTCATTCCATTACACAATTATAAATAAAGGAAGAGAATTATCAGTAGGATATGTTGTAATAAACGGGACGGGAAGTGACTGTGGTTGATGTTGTATGCAAGATACTTTCCAAGCAATGTAAAATAAATTGATACTATGTTGTATTTTTAAATTTATCCTCATAATATGCTTTTTACTACCAACAGTAAATTGTAATGAACAAAAATCATGTTATAAAGTTCCAAGGCGGCGAGATAGGGTAATAAAATAACACATTACACTTCTAAATTTATGGAATTAATTCTACTTCAGAGAATATACTGGAAATAACTATTTTATGGATTCTACAACACGAACTATGCATACATAGAATAACATTATAACATGCTGCGCATATCTAAGACATAACTATTAAAATCGTTAAGAAAATATTATAATATTTAAATGAGAGATAAAAGATATTATGTCTTTAATTTACAAGTTCAGTTTCAACAAGCATTAACATATTTTTGCCAATGTCCAAAGTAATATAGACTCAAGGTAAGGGTGTTTATACCTTCAAGCCAAACACCATCTTTAGGAATTGCTCGTAGTGTATTGTGATGACGCCATCTTGGTCCGTATCGAACTGTCTGAACGCTGATGTTAAAGTCTGAAAACAATATTATTTTACCGTCAGTAATAGCTCTGGTACCAAATAACACTGCACACACATGCCCCTGATTAAGGTTCCTTATGTCGCAAGTGGACCACAAAGAATCAAGAACAAATTTAAAGTCAACAATAGAATTTAAGCGTAAATCGTAAAATCTCGGCCTCGCTAGAAATCGAACCTTATCAACGGCAGTCCAGCACAATAACCAATATATACCATCAAGAATGCTGCAAGTATGCAGTGAGTCACTGCCAGTGACCTAAACGAAAATTAATGTAAGGCGCCTATTACAACATACAACAGCATCATTTTATCAGTATTGAGGATAACATAAAATTATACTTACATACAAAGTTATACAACACTGTATGAAATCATCGAATAATATAGTGCCTCTGCCAAATCTATCAAACTTTTGAACCATTGTATTCACAATTTCATCTGATAATCTGTACCCGAAGGCAGTCAGGGCATTCTTCAGTTCCTGCTTATCAATGTTGCCGGAGTTGTCTCTATCAAAGGACCGGAAACAGTTTTGCCAATCGCTCACATACTTCCACAGTGCGCCGAAATCTTCAAATGATATTACGCCCCTATTCTGCCTGTCGAACATACCTGGAAATATAAAAATATATTGAAACTATACTCATAATTTTTATTACATAATTCAAATTTTATTTCAATTAATTTCGCCTCACTTTCGAGACCACGTATGCGTGCATTATAACAATTATAAAACAAACTAACTTTAAAAAAAACCGACTTCAACATCGACATGTAGAGATAAGAACTATTCAACCAATTTCTTTGTATGCGATGCGAAAACAGAATTATCATTCATGATTGCAATAAAAACTGCTACACTTTTTGTAACTATTTCATTGACATTGAATTTTTTTCCCTTTGCATTAAAACCTCTCAGTCAGCAACTAACAATACTGACCTTTGCACACAAAATAGTTTGACATTGGATAAACCTTAAATAAAAAATATTGTGAAAAGGCCTCACCTATCATGAGACGAACTGTCTCTGGGTTGAAAGGGTTCCAGGTGCCATTGGAGAGGGCTTGTTGCAGCTCGTCCGCCGATATGTACCCGCTTCTGTCCTTATCAACTCTGCAACAGCCATAAAAGTGACAGTCACAATCAGTATTTGGTACCAATAAAAACACCTATAACAACTAGCTGACCCAGCAGACATCATACTGCAATGTATATTTTAAAGTAAATGCCCTTACTTTGCCTTGGGAAACTTAGTATATTTGTCACAAATGACAGTATGTTAGTGCTGTTTTTTATTGGCTATCTTAAATCCACAAATCAAAATGCTATATTACAGCCTGAAAAAATGATTTTAGACGTCAATAGATATTGCCATGTTTTCATTAGTATTAAATTGTCTATTAAGCTGCACAAAAAGGCTTTCCTATCAGATAAAATATTTTGAATTATGTTCTTCATATTTATAATGAATCATTATCAAAATCTTACTAATGTAGATAATTGCATCATCTTTTCCATTAACACAAAAATAGCAAATCTGTTGTTGGCAATGTGTACTTCTCCTACTCACCTCCGGAAAATATCCCACAGAAACTCCCGGCTGGGCATTGGTGATTGGAAAGTCATGTTGTTCTGAAAAGTATACCAAAATCTTATGATAAATTTACGACTTAAACTTTATTAAAATTTACAGGAATGTTTATTTATTTTTTTGTATGTTTGTATATGTAAAATGTAAATATTTCTATAATTTTACTTTTAATCTAGTTATTCTTACATTTTACAAACAATATAATCATGCATTGTAACCTGTATATTTCTCGATTAGTAGAATACACAAAGATAGGAAAAACAGTGAACAAATATCTTTATATAGTGAAAAATTTGATAATCCTTGTTCAAACTTCAATTGATATTAGTGCTATGTCAATGAAATATAGTGCAAACGGATGATGAATAAACATAGCATAATTTAAAATGGCATTTCTCTTCATACACTCAATATTTTATTATTTATACGCTTAGAAAAACTCGATATGTTTTTTTATGAGTATAATCACAATTTGGCCATTAAGGGGGAAGTTCGGACAGTAATTTAAAACTGTTTCTATTGCAAAGAACACAAGGTGTATGACAAGGATATATCCGATCTTTTCTGTGCTTTAATATGATATCAATGAAATCTATATAAGGCTACGAACATAGATGTTCCAGATGATTACTTTTTTTTTCGTTCTTTTTTCGTTAGGGCTGTCCGATCTTACCCCTTATTTTAAACTTAGGCGATTTAATGGTTCCCAAAGTTTAGGTTCTATCGACATTTGTCTCTAATAGAATTGTCGTTTAATTGTTACAAGTGAATGACCTTTACTACTTACCTTTACTACTTACTTCTTTATGTACGTATACAAGTAGTAATTTCAAGCAAATTTATGTGTTTAAATATAAGTAAAACTATGGATATGAGAGAGTGATAAAGGGAAGTCAAGGAGACTAGAGCCAAATGATGAATTGGTAGAATTGTTTTTAAAATAATAAGCGTGTACATTAGTAGAAAATTAGATTTATTAAGCTTTAAGAATTATTTTTATTATTATTAATAAACACATACACTTAATAATTATAGCTGTTAATTTTTTCTAAATGTTCTAAATTATATATTTTGTTAGCGATGTATGCAATATGATACTTCAAGTTACGTTGCTTATTCTATGGTCAGATTTTTGTTAGTGTAATCTATCTTCTGTTTGACAACCACTACAAATTTCATCACTTGTCGCTGATTGGATATTTTTATCCGATCTTCACCTGAGGAGGATAACAGCGGATTTCAGCCTGAAGAGATACTAGACGGATATCAATTAGTTCTATCTAATTACCACTGCTTAAATTTTAGTATTCAGGCAAAATAATAATTACATTATACTTTCGCTACAATATTCAATAAAAAATTGAGGGGGAAGACCGGATGGACAAAAATTTTGGAAAATTTACCTTGTTAACTTTAAAAGCATGTAGCATACGCGCGTCTTGCAGGAGCGACTGGCGACCACTGCAGGGTGGGGCGTAACAAAATTATATTTTGCGCAGTGTGGCTAACATTGAAAAATAAAGCCAAAATAGTGAGTTATTTGATTCCAACGGTCTTACCCCAACGCACCTTACCTAAAACTTTGTTTAGGTATCAGCGCGTGGTTTCTATTAAAACGTACGTGAAATGTAAAACAAAATTTTATTTAAACTTGACTAAACCATTTATTACAATACTCAAAAACCAACGATATCTCTGACACGTAAAAAGCTCTATTACAATCTATATTTAAATTGTATTTTAGTTCTCTTTACATACATCACCTATCATGCCAGTCATACTGAAGTAATGCTTGCATACCTCTAACAAACTTAGTACTTAAATAACTGTAAAGATCTTCACTTTCACGACAATTAGAGGTATGATTATATTGGTATGAGTGTGATAAAGCTAAATATACATATTATATACTACAAAATATACAGTTGAGTATACGCAAACAAAACTTTGATGATTCATATCATTAAAATTGACTCATGTTAAGTGTTTTTTACACCTTGTGTGTAATGGTATAGAAAATGTAATAATTGGGTGAGGATCATGGAATATAGTTACCCTTTGGGTATTTAATGCTCTTGAAAATGTAAATGCAAAGATTACACGTTTACCTCGCTTTTTCCTTCTTTCGGTGCAGCTGCAGCTAGCAATTAATAAAAGTATTTTTGTCTTTCAACCTTATTTAACAGACTTGAAGTAAAAGATATTATGTAAAAAATGAAAATAATATTTGATAAGTAGGTACCTAGTATTTGAATGATTATTAGATGGAAAATTAGGACTTTTCTTTTTGTTCGCACTTTCACTTCACAACCATGGAGGATAGAACTAAGGAGAGTCATCTTATATGGGAGAAAAGTTGAAAAAGTGTCCAGTTGTATGCGCTAAATAACAGTTCCAAAATCCTCCACTGGTGGCGCTGGTGGATTCACAGGGTATGGTATGAATGTAGCAATCGTAGATGAATTGATTAAATTGAAGTATGCCGAGTTAAAAAATTTAATGTCATTATCGACTAAAGTAGCATGGAGGCATGGAGGATAATCCTCCATGATTCATACCATACCCTGTGAATCCACCAGCGCCACCAGTGGAGGATTTTGGAACTGTTATTTAGCGCATACAACTGGACACTTTTCATATACACAGATGACCCTCCTTAGTTCTATCCTCCATGTTCACAACTTCACAGAACGTCACAGAGAGGTTCAGAAATTCAGATCAGAATGTCACCAAAAATCACAGACTACCAAAATTGTCACTCACAAATTGGTAACATGCCACAGATTAGAGAACTATATTTTGTGACTTGAACTTGGACAAATTAACCACAGACTTATAAAAAAAAACGGACCACTATAGTAGCACAAAATAAGGATAGTACAGAAGTTAAGCTCATGTATGTACCTTGATTTCGGTTATGTATGTGTGCGTTAGCCTTAGGGTTAACGACTCCGCAATGGTCTTGGATTGGATCTCGTTATTTAAATTATTGGTATGGATTATAGTTGGGCCATTTTAATAGGCCACATTTGACAGTTCGTTAAAATTTTACAAAGTAACCTTGTAAGGGAGGCACCCCATAGTATCTAATACATTCCATACTAGATATTGTTAAACTTTTTACACTTAAAAGTAAGGAACTGACGTCGTTACAAAGTTACGTCAGTGAACTCTTTTTCTTTTTAAATATCAGGGATGGTACCGAAAGAAAATGATGAGTAGATAAGTTGAATTCGAGAAGTCGAACTAATCGTCAAAAAGTATTTTACGATTACAAAATAAAATGTATTTTAATACAAACAAAATTTATTTTATTACATTTTAGGCCAAAAAATATGTAATCATTCATTTATATAATAACGTCTGGCTCACAAGTCAGTATCTAGAAACGTGAAATGTTACAAAAAAGTCATGATTTCATTTCGCGCCATTATTTGACGCATTATTTTTGTCATTTTTTTTAGTCGTTGTGTGAACTGTGCGCTTATTAATACTTTTTATAACAATCGCATTCAATTTACAGATGTTTGAAGTCATCATCGATTAATTAAATTAATCGATGTTTTTCAGCAGGTTACCCTCACTATAAAGCAAAGACAAACAGTTGTCAAATGTGGCCTATTAAAATGGCCTTATTATAAACGAGAAAACAAATATAAAGGTGTATGATTAGAATCATTAAATGTATTGCTTGACCAGAAAAATAGAAAAACTGTCATGAGGGCGCTAAAGTTTCCTTTTTTATGGCAACAGCACAGACAACAGTAACCATAGTAACGCTCATGTTTATTAATGTCATTTCGACAACTATTTCGGAAATATTATATATGGAAATAAATGTTATTTTATACGAAATGTTATTTTAGCACATAGAAAACCACTTTTATTTCACGAATATGAACAGTTTTTGTCATTTTAGCACAAAAAAGACACTTAAAGTAAAAAACAAACATGAGACATACTGTGACATTCAAACTCACTGACAAGCAATTTACGATTGACGTTTAGAAACTAAAACTAAGCGTTGCCAGTATAAGAAATTAGTTCCATGAGTTTACCGCAATTTTTTTATATTCCTGGTCAAGCAATAGTAGGTAACTATTAGGTCTAAATTGTGTTATCAATGTAAAAGTAGCGTAAGATTACGAGAGTCCTTAGATGAAAAATTCAATAAAACAGGTAATACAGGTTATCTGTAGAAATATAATTTTTATACGAAATGATAATCACATGTACTTACGTTCGATCGTTTTATTGCGCGTACTTATGGTGGAGGTACTTGGAGAGACAGATACTACTAGAAATAGAATTGTTTACTTTTACGCATGGTGAATTATAACTCAATGTTTGCAACTAACCCAGAGCGTTTCTGCGGCAGTTCCGGTAATAATATGTGTGAGTTGTTTTTAGGCACTTTGTATGTAGCATAGCATCTGTATTATCTTATTTGTGCTTACAGTCTGCAATAGAATTTCTTTCATTTAGGGGGATGCCCATCCCTCATAGAGAGATAGGCTCTTAACGCACCATAGGAAAATATGCTACATTGGTAGTATATGATAGTATAAATTGTTTTGTGAAAGATTATTACAAAACAAAGTTCGGGTGTAGAAGTTATGCGTATACTTTTCGACTTACATGCTTGCAATTTTTGTCCTTATTAAAGAAGAGTAATTCTGGATAAAGTTTAGTATGTGGACCGTTGAATTGGGTAACCATATTTTTATATCTAAAAGAGTTTAGTATAGGGAATATTTACGCAAAATTTCAGACTGCGGAAATCAGTAGTTTTTTTTTATCGAATTTTAAAATCTTCACCTAAACAGTACTAAAACACGAAAAATACCCCCTCAAAACACAAGAAAAGGGTGTGGGGATGTAGGGGGTTGAATTCCGGTTATAAAAATGCCACCCACAACAATCTGCGACGCACAGTTTTTGAGAAAAATAAAAAAAACATTCTAACCTAACACTACAGCTAAGTACATAGGGTCAGTTACGATGATCCAAGAGCAAGTAGGTGTCACAATTAAATGACTTTGTCACATATGTCGACAGTCGACAGAACCCCGCTTCGTAGGATGTGTGTGTGTGCGGCACAATTACTCACACATACTTGCAATTACCTACTAGGTCAATAGAGTAGGATGACGAAAAAATAGCGGTTAGAATGGGGGTAGCGGGGGGACGGGGGCGCCGCAGGTCCCCCGTAAAGGGGGGGGTCGGGGGGCGAAGCCCCCCGCCATAAAAAAAATAACAAAAAGCCAACCACACTCTAGTTGGGTATAGGTTAGGTTCGACTGTAATAGAACCACGCAGAAAAAAGGGACCCCCGAAAGGGGGTCCCGTCGACATATTTTTACAACACTCTCTGCCCTAATAGGTGGGGATTAGCTAGTTTAAACTTAGACCGTATTATAAAACTGACCCCATGTATGTATGTAGCTGTAGTGTACAGTGTTAATGTTAGCACTTTGAGGTTAGAATCTTTTTTTTTTTGTTTTTCTCATAAACTGTGCGTCGCAGAGCTTTGTGGGTGGCATCGATGTAACCGGGAATCAACCTCCTACATCCCCTTACCCTTTTCTTGTATTTCGAGGACCTAGTTTTCGTGTTTTAGTCGTTTTAGTACTGTTTAGGTAAAGATTTCAAAATTCGATAAAAAAAAAACTATAAGGCTCCGCGTCTCAGGCTTCGCGGTGGAACTTCCCCTCATCCCCCCCCTACCCCATCCCCACCCCCACACCCCTAAATTCGACGGTCCACATACTAAACTTTAACCGTAATTCTTGATTGGGAACTCTATTTTATAGCACCGTTACGCCTTACATGCTCACTATTATATGCAAGTGCTTGTTTTATTTGGTATATCCTGCAAGAAATAAGATTATTGTAAGTCACTAGGTTTATGCCAAAACAGGAAAATCTGTGACATTCTCAGACTGACAAATTGACAAACGTCAATAGCTTTCGAAGTTACCATTACTACAAAAATCAATAATAAAATTGATCGATACAAGTCCAATTTGTATGTGTAGGATTAAATATATGTATGGTTTTTACATATTATATAATTTCAGTTGACCATTATATATCTATTTAAAAAATTACAAGACAAGCCAACATTTTATTATTACTGAATTTTGACTACGATAATATTTTATCCGGCAGAATGTTTTTATGATGGCAACAACTAACAATAATCAAAACTGACGTAAAAATATAAATATTTATTACAGTGCGCCCAACTTATCTCTGAAATGGCAAAAATTGGAACTAACGAAAATTCATTCATAAGTACGTTGTGGTCATTCATCTGTCAATCACTAGTGTGCAATGATTGGTCAAATGAATGTCAAATGCGTCCGACAGCGCCTCTTTCGTTTCAATCTTAAGTTGGGTTTACTATAATGGAAATGATTTATAGGACCACCGCCCGCCAAGGTACTCAGTACCATTCCTACCGTCATAATAATTGTTTTTAAGAGCAATTGTGTTCCGGATAGGAAGGTTTGTGGAGCCGGTTTCACTTTTTTAGAGGCGACCATCTCAGACCTCAGGGGTAGCAACGCATCTGTGACCGAATTGGAACAAGACTCATACTAACAATAACTAATTGGACTATTACTAACATTAACTAACAGGACTAATTATCACTAACATACCCTGTCCTCGCACTTATTAACAAACTAACCAACTAATATTCTAACACCATCTACTAACTGGACTAACCATCCATGGCCCTTTGAGTCTAGTTCTAGGTCGGTCACAGTTGTTATGGGCGGCAGGGGAAGGGTGGTACTGCATGCTCGTTTGCTATCTTAATTCCATAAAAAAAAAAGATCACTTTGTTATGTTGAATTCGATAAGTCGAAATAATCGACAAAAGTATTTCACTATTAAAAAATAAAAAAATATTTTAATACGAAAAAAATTAATTTTGTTACATTTTAAACAGGTGATAACAGGTAACATTTTTAAATGATATAATCATTTATTTGTATATAACGTGAGGCTCAAGCTATTATCCTGTAACGTGAAATGTTATAAAAAAGTCATGATTTTATTTCGCGCCATTATTTGACGCATTATTTTTGTCGCTTTTTTAAATGGTAGTGCGAACTGTGCGCAAATAATACTTTTGACGTGACAACGTCTTATAAATTGGTTTGCCGGGTGACACTTCAAGAAACTGCGTTACGCTCCGCTCACGTTATGCGCTCACAATGAGAGCGAGTGAGAGGCACGCGTCCCTTCCACTCGGGCATGGTTAGCCCGCCTAAGAGCGAGAGAGACAGACATAAAAAGCACAATCGGCCTTTGCGTTCGGCAGCTTGATTACTTTGGAGGTAGATATTTTGGTAATGTATCCAATTATTACTTTGTTATTGACTTCTGGGACTATTTATAAATTTTAAATGTTACCTTTTTATAAATGTTTCCTGTATTCCTTCTTTATTTTTATTGATAAATTTCTGTAACTTTAAATACGATTTCATGACGTTTGTTTACTTTGATGATATTATTTGTCAATCATTCCATCAGTATTTTCTTAAGACGTTGTCACGTTCAACTATCGTCAGTAAACCGACTTTACAGACAACCAGTTTTTTTATAACAATCGCATTCAATTTAGAGATGTTTGAAGTCCTTATCGATTAATTAAATTTAATCGATGTTTATCGGCAGGTTACCTCACTATGAAGCAAAGACAAACGGTTGTCAAAGTCAAATGTGACCTATTTAAAATGGCCCTACTATCATAGAGATAGGAATATACTTAGATAGAGACGCCCTAATCCTTAACCTCATATGAAATTAGCTGGTTGGTGTGTAGCAGGCCGGCCATTTTTTATTCACCCTTACTAATGACATCTTATGTCAAACAAAATGGTTAATAAACCCAAAACTATAAAATATATTAAAATAGGCATTGATAGGAGGTGTTGTGGTGTCTTTTAAGCAAAACAAAAACATTAAAACACAATGAGGTGTGGTATACTACAATGCAGAGCCAGGAAAAATAAATTACACCCAAAATAACAAGTTATAGTAGGTATCAGTTTTCGTTGTTTGTTGAATATCTGAATGATATTGATACTATATTATGTTTTTGCTGCATGAAGATCTGTGCGAGGATTACGTAGGCCTGTTAATGTTTTGTTGGGTTTTACATCATTATTTTATATATTTGAGTAGCCGGTTTGTTTACATTTCAATGACACTTAGGGTAGAAAGTGTTAAAATATCGATATTCGATATATCGATAATTTAAAATGACGCTGAAGAAAGTTGAAATAATTGTTTTTATTCAATAGATTACCTTCAAATAAATCGTTAAAAAAGAAGTGGCTAGAAATAATTGTTCCAGAAAACATAAACCCTCGTCTTGTTGAAGTATTTTTTTGTAAAAAGCAATTATAATTATTCCTCTGTTATCTTATCTGCCCAAAGCTTATCTTGAAGATACGATCGCTTTTTGTGCCCAATTAATAAATATGCTATAATACTTTTATTTGTATTTTTGTAATTATGCTGTACATTATATAGCCTTAAACAAATAAATTAAAATTTGTGTACATAGACACATGTTTTTAGAGGGTGGTACCTAATTAACTGGCAGAGTTTAAAACACTATCTCTGAGATCGTCTATAAAGGGGGATCAGTCGTTGTGTCCTCGTTTGTTGTTCAGCAGATCATCATGATAGCTGGTTTTTACAAAATATTTTTGGTTGACATGACATGACAAGTTCATCGCAGTAGGTATCAAAATTAATATTAATGTGACAGCCCTGGCGTATCACCTCGCAAAACAATAAACAATAGGGGCCATAAACATGTCGAGTCAACAATAGAACAATAGCGCGCTTGCCCGTACGCACGACGCTTCGAACATTACGGCAATAGTCATACGGGCGAAAGTCGGTTGCAAGGAACGTTCTCGAACCTTTATTTCGACGCGGGTCCGGACTTCGCGGGAATATTCTCGATTGCCATGAATGGTGCGTGAGTGGTATAAAAAGGGGCGATCGGTCAAGTGCGGACATTCTAGTTTCGTAAGCGAAACCAGGAAGATACCAGCGATACCAGTGCGAAGTGAAGTGATTTCTACGAGCGATACAGTGTTCGACGAGTGTGTTTACGAGTACCTACGTGCATAGTGTTGTGGTGTGTACTGTGTACAGTGTGTAATTGTGTATCTACGAGTACAATAAAGTCTTTGTGGTACATTTTGGCATTTTCTCGAACCCCATACTCCTGACACGTAACATTAATATCGCTGAGAAGACGAACGACATGTATTATTGCTGTTATATCGTTAGTCATTAAACTAAATATCGATAGTGTTTCCGTCCACGTAGTGCGCACAACACTAGTAGAATCGGCCATATTTTATTCACTAAAATTTTGACAGGCATTGTCAGGCTCGCTATTTTTGCTTTAGTGTCTAATCCATAGTCCTTATAGATCAATGCCTACTATGCAAAGATGTATGTAAGCAATAGTTACATCTCTTTATCTCCCAAGACACGTACAAAGTCTATCTCGTCTTATTTTTGTTGTTGCAACCACAGTCTTATAACGGCCGTTCCCAATATTCAACCAATGGTTAAGGTTAGATAGCTATCCCTTGCGATTAGTAAGTTCTTATCTATCCAAAGTCGTCCCTAATATAACGTCTAGTAGTTTTACCTATCTATGGTTAACAGTAGATAGTATTGTACAGTCCGCCCAACTTAACTCTGAAATGGCAAAAATTGGAACTAACGAAAAGTCATTCATAAGTACGTTGTGTTCATTCATCTGTCAGTTACTAGTGTGCAATGATTGGTCAGATGAATGTCAAATGCGTCCGACAGCGCCTCTTTCGTTTCAGTCTTAAGTTGGGTTTACTATAGGTTGTAGGTAAGTGATCAATCCAGGCCCTCCCTTACGTTCCTAGTCACGCAGTATAAAAGTAATTTTCAAAAAAACAACCACGCTTAGTTTTTGGAGATATTGTTAATAAAAATAGATTTATAATTATTAAATTAAAAATCATAACTTTTAGTATAAAATATTTAAAAAAGACATTTGACCCTTGATTAAAAGTAAGAAATATTTTGACGTGAAGAAAGAGCACCAACGAAACGGAACGTTCAAATTCAACACAAATGCCAGCCAGATGTCAAAACCATAGAGATATTACAATAGAGGGCAGAAGCCAGGCTTCAGAGCGTACCTCGGATAAAAAGAGACGAAATCTTTAGTAATCATCTTTCTCTTTCTGGCGAGGCTTCAGAGCGTACCTAGGATAAAAAGAGACGAAATCTTTAGTAATCACCTTTCTCTTTCTGGCTCATCGGGATCGGAGAGAGATAGGTAATTACCGTTATCGTTGTTTCTCTTTCTAACCGGGGGCGATTGCAATGTATGGGCAGCCGTGTGGCTCACCCACTCTAGTGTAATATCTCTATGGTCAAAACTCGTCAACACAAACAAAGAATCGTCCATTCATTGAATTCATTTTTGTTTGGTGTATTACTTTTTTTGGACGCTTCATCTGTCAAGCTGTCTCTCCTCCCGTCGATAGATAACTAACAGAGATAGAATTTCATATCCATAGTAAGATTATTGAGACGGTAAAATAAGAGATAGATAGATTTTTGTATCTCTAGTACGACAAAACCATGGATAGATTGAATATTCCCAATATGGCCGTAAAAAAATAAGCAAACCTAACATATTTGAGGAAAAAGCGTGCCAGTTACAACTACATAGACATGCTGCACACATTATGACGTTTCATCTCTTTCTCTCCCTTGACACATACAAAGTCTATCTCGTTTTATTTTTGTTGTTGCTACACTCACGCACACATAGACAAAATGGGGTTGAAGCACGTTCGCCATTTTCACAAGCTACAAGAAGCTCACATTAATTTGTATAAGAACCATTTAGACAACATTTGTAGACCACGAATGTTTTGTATGGAGTTTGTCAACGATTGCACGTACTATCATATCGTAATGGACTTAATATAACTCATATCGTATAAAAATTATCTTACTACTCAGATAATCTAAATTATCTATGTTATTATTGAATTTGTCGTCTAAGAACTCCCGTGATCTTAGTTTATAATGATAATACGAATATGTATAATGGTTGCTAAATTACATTAAATTTTAAGGATTGTAATCATACACCTTTATTTTTATTTTCCCGTTTAATCCATATTAATAAATTAAATAACAAGATCCAATCCAACACCATTGTGGAGTCGTTAACCCTAAAGCTTACGCACACATGCGTAACCTCAATCGAGGTACAGTCTGTTTTTTTTTCGCTACGGACTAAATTGACATTAGCTGTGTTGCCACTTTTTTGCGAATCATTAATAGTGATGTGCCTATACCGTAACTTTACGTAATTTACAATCTAGTATCGTTTTTCGGTAATAATAAAAAATGTGTCTTTAAAATAATATGACCGACAGGCATACCTATATAATGTACCTTAACCTTGTTATTGCGTATTCTTCAACAACTAGTCAATAATTGTCGTATTTACTTAGTGTATACGTAATTAAAATTAATAAGTATATTTTTTTATCTGTGATACTCCATATTTACCATGATTTTTAAAAGATTCGTCTATTATCAAATAAAAATAAAATTATCTGATAAAAGTAAGAAGTTACGATTCACAAAACCGGTATCGTAGTACAACACTATTATTAAAAAGCTGGTATCATTATTTCGAAAATTGACATTTTCATGTGTTAATTTAGTCCGTAGCGAAAAAAACGGACTATACATACATGAACTTCTGCACTATCCTTATTTTGTGGTATGTTATTGTAGGTCTGCTTATTGTTTTTTTTATGAGTCTGTGGTGTTGACCGGTGTCATTGGTGTCAACTGTCAACTGTCATTTCTTTTGTCAAATTGACAACCGGGACTTTTATAGTTTAGTTTGTTTCTCTTTCTTTCGTTCTTTTGTAAACTCCAAAGCGTAGCCGAAAATATGGTTGGTTTCTTTATCGGTGATTTATATCGAGAAATTTCCTTATAATCACAAATAACTTTAATTAAAATTAAACACTATCGTGCGGTAGCAGTGTTGTACGGTGCAGTGATTAAGATATTTTAGAACATTGTTCCAATAAATAGTTCTAACCTGTTTCTTGTTCTGCAGGCCACATCCAAGAAGAGGACTAGGAAGTTGAGAGGACACGTAAGCCATGGCCATGGTCGTATCGGTAAGTATAGTGCAATACCGCAACATCATTTTCCTTAAAGTTGGATATCGTTAATTTTTTGCATGTATTTATTTACCCAGTCGTCGCAAGTATAACAAGTGCAGCTAAATTTTTTTGTGAAATGAGGTTGATTGTGTTGTTGTTATATTCTAGGCAAGCACCGCAAACATCCTGGAGGTCGCGGTAACGCTGGTGGAGAACATCACCACAGAATCAACATGGATAAATACCACCCTGGATACTTCGGCAAGGTACTTAGGTTAACTTTATACCTAGACATGTTCAAGAGTATTTCGTTTTTTTTTGTGTTAAACTAAAAGTAATTTGTCATGTAATTTCTAGCTTGGTATGAGGAACTTCCACTTGAGGAGAAACAAGGACTTCTGCCCTGTCCTGAATCTGGACAAACTGTGGACATTAGTGTCAGAGCAGTCTCGTTTGAAGTATGCCTCAGCCACTGATGGCAAGGTTCCAGTAATCAACATTGTCAAGGCGGTAAGTTATTTCCTTATAAATGATAATAATGATTGTCTAAATTTTAATGCTGATGTTTGGGACTTTCATAAGGTCTACCACCTTTCTGCAATAATATAACTATATTATTATGATTTAACCATTTCCAAAAAAATTTAATAATGCTTTGTATATTTAAAATAGAAAAAGTCACTACTATTATGTACTGTGCCAGAGTTTGTTTAAAATCTTAATATATCATATTAAGAATGGATTTTGTCATAATAAATTACCCCTGAGGATGTTAAATTTAATAAGGGTTATGCATTTACTTCTAATTTCATTGATTTAAAGCTAAGACTAAAATTGATCTCAGCATTGTTTATAAATAACAAACCCCTGTTTCAAAGGTTTTCTTATATCACTCCCTGGGGGTGTGAATTTGGTAATAAAAATTTATTTGAAAATCAGTCAAAAATCTTCCAAATGAGCATAGATGGGGAAAAGTTACACTAATACTAATATTATATAAAGCCAAAGGAATTCGTTTGTTTGAATGTGCTAATATCAAAAACTATAGGTTCAATTTGAACAATTTTTTGTGACGAATACTCCATTTATCGAGGAATGTATTAACAGCACGCTATAACTAAAAGTCTTACTAGTAAAATATAAACCCAATACCCATTAACTTATCAATCTCGCTTAATTTTACGATACATAAATTTATTTTCAGGGTTACTACAAATTACTTGGCAAAGGCAAGCTTCCCAAACAGCCTGTGATTGTGAAGGCGAAATTCTTCTCCAAAACTGCAGAGGAGAAAATCAAGGCTGTCGGTGGAGTGTGCGTATTGTCAGCGTAATATAAGTATACAATAAACTTCCAAAAAACCTAATTTGATAGTTTTATTGTAAGATTTTAATAATCCTACATTCTTCACTTTCTTCCTGCTGAAATTTGTATCAGAAAAGCACATTTTTTATTGGAATATAAGTTCAATGCAGTTTGTGAACCATAATCACTTCCAGCTCTTGCTAAAGAAGGGTAGCACAAGTGGACAGAAATGAAATAGATTCAATATGGTAATGTTTAAAATTTAATACACTTATGTATTGACATAGTAATGTTGGTATTCATTAAGGACATCAATACTCTAGTTCTAAATAAATTATGCCTGCATACTATAGTATGAATATTTATCAGTTGTAATGACAATTAAATACATAATACATTTATATAGCCTTATGAAAAGGCAACAGTTATGTAATGGCAAATTACATAAATTTGTAAATCTACAGTATTGCGTTAATTAATATCGCATTAAATTAATAAATCTTGCATACAATCTTATTTTCTCTTAAAAATAATATAAACTTCAATACTAAAATTACTATTGATGCATGTCATAATACAACCATACAATTGCGAAACTTAATTTTATGGGAAATATAAGAATCCAAATGTTTTGACATGCACAATATATTATGTATACTATCACTGCACAAAATAATTATAACTTTAATATGACACTTTTTATAAAAACAAATCTATGAATGAGAACAATATTCGTCTTAAAATTATATTGTTTGTGATATTGACTAAACGTGCCACAAGATATAACTACGGAAGTAGCAATTGAGCTGCACTAAGTCACCAGCACTTAGTAGTTACTACTAAGATATCAACAAAATATCAGTCATGGAAGATTTTTTAGTCTGGTTATCCTATGTTAAGAATAGATTGTGAGAGTTTGTCTGACTGGTTCAGAAGGTGTTTGAGTCTGGACAGCGTCCTGGGGACGAGATTGCTTTCCTTTTTTCCTTGCAGCATCACTTTCAGCGTAGTACATGCCCAGACGAGTTTTGATGGCAGCCAAAGCGGCTCCATTGATCTCATCATGAAATATATTTGTATATCTCCACTGTTTCACTATTGGGCCTTTCTTTCTTTCTCTCTTGACTTTCTTATCTTGTTTAAACTCAATAGGAACTTCAGTGGCATTAAATGCAGAGCTACTGATAGCAAGAGTATTTTCATGTTGAGGTTCCGGTTTTGTTTGTAAAAGGATGAATGCTGTCGGCTGAGCTGGTCTTGCAACAGATGATTGGAGAATAATGCCCATGCCACCTTGTGGACCAGTTTGTGTTTGGTAAAAATTGGCAGGTGTTGATGTTGTTGCTAATGCTGCAGTTTGATACTGATTATCAAAATAGTTGTCTGCTATATTGACGAGATGACCACCACCAGGATATGTTATTGGTGTAAACTCCTGTGCTGGAGCATGCTGGGTCGGTTGTGGTGCTTCATTTTGCAATGCAATTTCTATATTTCTTTTTGACTTCGGTAGTGTAGCCGTTATGTTATCTGGATCAAATGTTTTGATATAGTCCTTCCACATCTTAGAAATGTTTATTTCTAGGCCTGCAATTTTATCCAACCTGATAAAATCTTTCAATCGGTGAGTGTGGACTATTGAATATATATGATTTTTAATCTGATCAATGATTCCAGAGTGTAAACGTACTTCGCCTGACCGACGATGACTGTTTCTGCCTCGGTTGTCACTAGGAAACATTACTCCATCATCCATTTTTTTACAAAGAACTCTGACTTTTCTTTCTGTGATGGCATGGATACTTTTAAATGCAGTCTGACATACTTGAGTTTCCCTTCCCTTGACACGAACGAAATATTCAAAAGTACATGTCCTTCGACTGCTCGACTTAACTCTTTTTCTTTTCACGTCAACTTGTCGCATTAAGCCAAATAAGTAGGCATTTTGTTCATCGTGGCTCTTCATGGAATAGAATCCTTCAAATGTTTTCAACCGCACATCTTCTGGTATTTTTTGAAAACATCGACGCCGGCAGTGGCAATCCGGACCTGGTTGTTTTGGCGGCACGACTTTTCCATTTGCATTTATATATTCGAGGCCCGCGATCCTTAATCGTTTTTGTTTTTGCTTGTGCCATTCTGAAATTTAAAAAAAATCCCATTCACCTGTTTCTTGAATACACGATAAGAAAGGATGCTGATGTTCACATAAATATCAATATTCAATGTACACAACGTACTCCACAATACATAGATATTAGATACAGTACGATTATAGGACACGTGAAACTATATAGGTATATAAGTGTAATAAAATAGATACTTTGTATAAAATTCAATAAAACAGCTGTTTTCGTAAGTAACAAAACATAAATAAACAAGTTACAAAATACTCGCGGAAATGTTTGAAAATTTTCCTACGTATCAAAAATGTAGTAAGAGTCAAGAAGTTATCATGAAACTATGCATCAAACAAAGGCAACTAGGTTTCCAAGAAGATATAGCGTATGGAATGTTCTGTTATGGCTTTAACTATACAAAGCTTTACTTTACCTTCTGGATTTCGTAATCGCCTCTTCACAACTTTTCCATTTTTATTAAGTTTTACTTTTCGATCATTATTTGAGACATCGGCCATTTTGGTATCAAAGCATGAAAATCTACTTACACAGATAAGAAATTAATATTCGCATTGTAGAGATTTTATTATCTTATTAAACAAGTCTGTCTATACAATCTGTAGCAAGGAACATACTGTAGTGTCTATAGTGTCTATACTATACAAGTCGAGTTGCATACTATTCATAAATTCCTATATTAGAAAATATTTAGATTTAATCAAAATAAGTTAACACATTTCTATTTGTTTCTATGAAGGGTGTTTAAAAATTGTTGAAGTTTTGCATTTTTGGCTAAACACTTAAAATATGTATCAGTATCAAAATACAGTTATATTATTAAAGTAATTGTATTAAAAATTTTGTGTTCCAAAAAGATGACATCTAGGGCAGACATTTTTTTATTTCATAGAGGAGGAATAATACCCTCTATGGTTTTACTTTCACTTTGACAAGGTTTGTAATCTGTGGCCAGTACGTTTCCAGAAAATGGTGGGATTGTGTTCACTCTGACACGTATTTCGCATAAAAATCGTAAATATTTTTCATGCCATGAAGTTTATCTACTGTTACCCTGATTAAGTAAATCCAAATTTGAGGATATTCTAAAATATACAAAATGGAATTCCGTGAGACGCTCCTAGCTGCGCAACGAAATCAACAACAAAAGTCATCTGTAAGTTTTGATTTTTATTTTACGACTAATTTTAAATTTTATATATTGTGCTTGTTGTAGCGTAATATTCCAATTGTAATAATGTAAAACATAAGGACTAGAACTATGACTATAAAAGGACAAATTTAAATGTTGGTGTATGTTGTTTTCATGTAAATGATATCACCTTGGTCTTGGGAATATTTTATACATAAACGTACTATTTTATTCATGCACATAGTATCAATATCAATCTATAATAAAAGGCGTCATGAAAATTTGTCAATTCTAATGTATTTGTTACTTTACATGGAATAGTCTTGTATCTTAAAATAATTGTTTGTTTCAGGACAATTACTACTATAAAGCCCGGTTTGATCCTCCAAAGAAGGAGCAAAAGGCAAAAGACAGGCTTTCTGCTAACATCCAAAAGTTCCTTGCCAAGAAAGATGAAGAGGAAAGGCAGAAGAAGTTAGAACAGCAGAGAAAACGTGAAGAATTATTTGCAATGCGTGATTCAAAGGCATTGAAGAAAATTCAGAAGACACTAAAAGTAATTAAATCGGCCAATAAATCAGTGTTAGCGGACGCTATTGATCGTGACCACACGGCTGTAACCAGAGAGGGTCCGGACCAGCCGGATCAGGATGATTATGGCTATGAGTCACAGGAGGCTGCAGCTCTCTATGAGAAAATGATGCAAAAATACAGCAAGATACCTGATGAACCCAAGTTTCCTTCATCAAGTAATTTCAATATTTTTTCTTTTTAGTTTTGAGGCTATGCACATATTTGTGGCTGTGCTCAATGTATTGTCATCATGTAAATAGGTGTAATTCTATATTTATAAGAAAATGTGTAGGAAATAGGATGTTCCAGCTTTCTCGGCAATTTAAGGTGTGAAAATAATCAATAAGAAAACCATTTTTACATAAACATCCTTATGTATATTGTGGCTACTGTGCTATATTATTCAAGGTTAAGTTTATGATGATCATAGATTGAAATAGATACTGCAATTTTGGGTCCCTGTCCTCAAACATTATAATAATATGGATAAGCCTTGCGGGGAAGGTGGCATTTGTAGAAATTTATTAGGAACAAACAGAATATTAAGTAGGTATCTGTTCATAAAAATGAAAACAATTAGTTATAATGAATACAAATTTTATTACGCATAATCACCCTCATATTTAAAAGTATCCAAGGTTTCTATAGGGTTAAAATAAAATAATTTGCTCTATAATTACAATCCATAATCTATTTCTTCATATAAAATATCACACTCTGTTTCTCGAGCAACGTTTCTCGACATTTTTATCAATAGCAGTCAAAAACCGCGAAACTTTTTTTTATCTGATTTAAAATTAGGTACTTGGTATTTCCCACTTTTATTATTACTACAGTAGCTTAGGGTCCATGTAAACTATTTTTATGACAAATGTATATTTAAATGTATATTCGGATAATTTGTAAATATTTTTATGTAAATATCATTTAGTGGAAGTGTTTGATTCAAATATCCATATTAAGGTAACATCCAAAACTGCTCTACCTTTTCTGATCTATGATAATGATGCACTTGAGTTGTGTTCATTAACAATTTGAATTTTGATTAAACTAACATTAGGCACTTTGTGTGGTACCTATGTATTGTAACTGTAATATTGTAACTGCAAGGAAGGTCTTCGGTCCTGCCGAAGAAGATTGATGTATTATTACAATAAATAAAATAAAAAAAACCTATGTATTGTAGTTACATACAGATTGGTAGTGCAAACCAAACCTCTAAAACATTTGTAGTTTAATTTGAATATCATATGTGAAATAAAAGTAATTTACATCACAACTAATTAGTTACTATAATTATCAATATAAATATTACATGAAACTTTTGTTAGGGACCTGAATACTTCTTTATCTAGCCTATTTTAATGTATGCAGATATTTTAATCCCTTTTTTATTTTTATGCTTACTAATACACCTTGGTAATTATAATGGTTACTTTTGTCTTTTACAGGTAGCACTGTAAGTAAAGATTTAAATGGTACCAGAGAGAGAGTTCGAAATGCCTTGCTGCACGAGGGCGACCCGGTGCCTCACAAAAGGCGAAGGAAAGGAGAAAATGCCGGTATGTTTGTGACTCGCTATAGTTTTGGTAACTGCACAATGTTCCAAAATATTCAGAGATTTTTATTTCAGACAGAGAATTAAGTCCGCCAACAAAGTATGAACCAGAGAAAAAGAAAGAGGAAAAAGTAGAAAAACCAAAGTTTCGGAAACCTGCGCCACCACCGATGGATTTCAATCAGTTGTTAAAACTGGCGGAACAGAAGAAAAGTGAGCCAATAGATGTTGCTGCAAAAAAAGTTGTCACAGAACCAGAGCCGGATAGATTGATGACAAAAAAACAAAAGCGCGAGTATGAAGAAGAAATGGCACGTCGTCAGAGGAGGCAGGAACGCATGGAAGCTGAAAAGTCCGGTAAAAAAGGTAAGTATAATATCGTTGTATTTTACATGGAATTAAAAAAATTGTGAAGCAACATTTTCGTAGCAATATTTAGCTTAATAATACACTATAGTAATTGTTATAAATAATATATAATTATGTTAAAGAAGAATTTGTTGAGTGGTGTGCCCTTTAATTTCTGAGTAAGCCAGTTTTGGCTTAGCATTCCATTTTTTCGATTTGTGGTTTGTGGTTTAAGACATTTATTCTCATAAAGACATCAAACGTCACTTACATGAGAACTTAATCTACATACAAAACATTTATAAAATTCGTCGTCGTCACACTGGCAAAGTTATAATAATCTAAGTTGAAAGTTGAACTTATTTTTAGGAATTCACTGGCATTGTCTTTATTGTAAATTCTTAATAATGTATTGAGCAAGTTCACTCTTAAACACGTTATACGACTTTACATTTTTTATATGTGAGGGTAATTTATTATAAATTTGTGCACCTTCAAAAGTAATCATAGTTTTGCCGTAATTTGTTCGAATCTTGGGTAGGACAATAAAACTCCCTCGGCGAGCGCTTCTTGCTGTTTGTTTGATGAACGTTATGTTAGTGTGGATGTTCCGATTGAGTGTTTTTCGAATAAAAATACAAACATTGTATATATAAAGATTTTTGACAGTCATTATTTTTGTTTCGTTGTATATTTTACTAGTAGGTGTTAAGTAGTGATAATTAAAAAGTAATTTGATTATTTTATTTTGTAATATTTGCAGTTCATTTATTTTTACTTTTGCCGAGCTTCCCCAAATCTCAATAAGATAAGATAGGTGTGGTTTAACCAATGTATTATATAAAATGTAACGTATTTTACGTGGTATACATCGCACAATGCTGCGTGTTGAATAAATAAATGCTATTAACTTATTTTTTATGTGCTTAATATGATCCTTCCATGTTAAATGAGTGTCAATAAGAAGGCCAAGATATTTTTCATGGTTTTTTTGTTGTAGGGGGATATCGTTAATTGTAAGTGGAGCGTGTGGTGGAATAGGTTTATTTTTAGCTTTAAATAGTGTGAAGCAGGTCTTGTTAATATTAATAGTTAATAAGTTGTACTGGAACCAATTGTATAATATATTTAAGTCTTCCTGTGCTTGTGAGATAAGATTATGTATGGATGTACCAAAATAAAACAAACAAGTGTCATCCGCGTATAGGGTGATATGTCCCTTTAGTCCTAGATCATTAATGTTATTAATGTAGATTAAAAATAGCAAAGGTCCTATTATAGAACCTTGGGGTACACCGCATGTTATTGGTTGTGTTATACTTTGGTAGCAATCCATTTTAACTATCTGTGTTCTTTGAGTTAGATATGACTCAAACATTTGCAAAGCTTTACCAGCTATCCCGATGGTTTCTAATTTCTTTAAAAGTAGTTTATGGCTGACAGTATCGAATGCTTTTTTTAAATCTATAAATACACCGAGAACTATGTTTTTTTTATCTATATGTTGTTTTATTTTTGTTACAAGATCGACAGTAGCTGTGAGTGTATTACTTTTAGGCCTAAAACCATATTGGTTTGTGGAGATAAAGTTGATAGAATCCAAGTATTTATGTAATCGTGTGTGGAGAAGTTTTTCAAGAATTTTCGACAATACCGGCAAAACAGAGATAGGTCGATAGTTACTTGGGTCTGTCTTTGATCCCGATTTGTGGATAGGTGTGACCTTTGCTACTTTTAGCGTATCCGGAAATATACCATCTAGAAACAATTGATTAAAGCATTCGGCTAGTTTATTGGATATTACGTGTTTAATACATTTTATCGCCTTGGTACTTATTCCATCAAGACCCACGCTGCAGTTGGAATCAAGATTGCTAATTATATTTAAGATTTCTTTTTCGGTACACGGTTCGATGGATGACATTTGAACGTTTTGAGTAATAATTGATGATTGCAGTGCCTGCATAGTATTATTGTGAAATTTTGTTGGTATTTTAGCAGCCAAGCAATTTCCTATTGTAGAAAAATATTTATTAAAAACGTCACAAATTTGGATGGGATCAGTTATTTCGTTGCAATCAACTACGAGTTTTGGAGGAGCACAAATTTGTTTAATTTTATTATTAACTAAAGTGTTCACTAAGTTCCACATTTTCTTCGGTTTATTGCTGCATTTTGAAAATTCTTTAAGATGATGAGATTCTTTTTTATCTTGAATAAGCTTAGCTACTTCAGACTTTTTTCACGAAATTTCTCTTTCAAAATATCATCATCTGGTTTCTTCTTAAGTTCCGCCCACAATATATTTCTTTGATTAATTTCAGTTATTACCTTTGTGTTAATCCAATCATCCTGTGGTTTGTTTAGAATTTTGATTTTATTTTCCTTACTTTTTTCTATACAACTCTTAATCATATCTTCTAATATTGTGTATACATTGGTCGCATACTTGAGTCCTGATTGTTCTACTGAATCCAATAACTTACTGTAGTTCACAGTTTTATAATGAGAGTATAGTTTAGATGGTGGTTTTAATTTCTTTATTTCTAAAAATATGTGTTTGTGGTCGGATAATGGTGAGTTTATTGTTATCATGTGAAAGTTATCATGAATCAGGTTAGTGGACACGTGGTCCAAAATGGATTTTCTAGTTGCCGATGCTCTAGTGCAGTATTTTTTGTTAACTTTGTTAACAATTTTGTGTCCTGATGCCTTTAAGAGTTGATTGTATTGCTTAGTCTTGGCGTCTTTCGTCAAAAGATCAACATTGAAATCGCCAAAGACAATTGCTCGGCGCCTGCGTTCCAATTGAGATTCATATGTTTCGAGAAACGCTTTAAAGTTAGTATGACCAGGATTGTATACAACTCCTACATCAAGAGAATATTTTTCCAGTTTGACCCATAGATAATTGTTACCTCCAATGTATTCGGAATATGACAAGTTGTGTTTAATATTATTGTGCACGTACGCTGATACACCACCACCACCAGTATCTGTTCTATAATTATAATAGTGAGTGTAATTTGGAAGACTGAATGTTTGTGCTTGGTGATCAGAGCGAAACCAAGTTTCAGTTAACAGAACAACATGAACAGTATTCGGTATTGCCTTCAAAATGCACTTAAGCTCGTCAAATTTACCTTTTTTACATATACTCCGGGCGTTGAGGTATAAAAATTTAAGGCGTGATTTGTTTGTTGGAAAGTTTTCGTAACTGTCTAATATTTCATAGGTGCTGGTGTTTATACTGGTATCAGTAGCCGTCTCGTTCAATGTTTGTAGTTTTTTGAATTCAATTTTATTATTTTAGGCGTTCCATTTATATATTTAATAATAAGATTGGTTTCACCATTACTTTCACGATGTCTTAATTCTTCTTGTAGGCTCTTAAGAAAGTTTTGTTGTGCTGGAGTTTGGTCAGAGTACATCTTGATTCCGTCTGGTAGCTTGTTTTTATTGCGGAGGAGCTGCTTTGCTGGTCCGACTATATTAAAGCAAACCTTTAAGCTACGGTTCTTACCCGCAGTATGTTTGCCAATTCGAAATATTTTAACTGGTTTAGGGATATCTGCGTTTAGTGAAGAGATAACTTTAAGAACATCGGCCTCATCTTGTGCTATTTGTTCCTCAATTTTCAGGAGTCTTGGTTCCGGTAGGCCCACGAGTATTATATTTTTTTCACGGATGTTTCGATTCTGAAATTCTTGAATTATTTGCTCTCCTAGGGACAATTGGTTCTCTAGCTTAAGAGGCTTGGTTTGTGACAACTGTTTTATATCGGTTTCAAGTGACTTTATTTTATTTTCACCAAGAGATATTGATTGCTCTAATTTCGTAATGTTACTTTTTATACCTTTTTGTTCTATTAGTATATTAGATGTCGATGATCTGATATCATTTATTTCTGTGATAAGCTTATCCACATTATTTTGAATTGAATTTATAGTAAGTTCATTGGAAGATTTAATTTCAGCGATTTGGTTTTTAATATCTGTGATATTTTCTTGCATTTTTTGCATGATCTGTTCATTGGATCCTACATATTTTTCCAATAAAGAGCTTATTCGGGACATCTCCGATCGCATATCTTTTATATCATCGAGACATTGACATTCTTGAACATCTGGCTTCTTACGTTTACGAAATGTTATTTGCGTATCCACATTAAGATTACCCATTTTAGACAAGTCCGGTTGCGACCCACTCATGCTAGTTGCGGCGCTTGTTGAGGGTAGATGCGGACGAGGCGGAGATCGCTGGACACTCATTTTTATAAACTAGCCACACGGTGCGTGAACGTTACAGATAACAGCTGCTTGGTGTCACTGCGTATAATGATGCACTGTTTCAAGTATTTAATTCGTGGTGTATAAATTATATTGAGGATAGATTTACTGTGAACTTCGACTAGGAAACTGACACACGTCTGCTCTGTGCGACGAACGACGAACGATTTCTGTTTATTTTTTGTTTATGAAGCTTAATATTTTCTCAGTTCATTCAGATTCAAGAGGCGAACGACAGCAGCCCGTCGAAAAAGAAAGGAGAGAGGCGAAAGAGGGTGGTTTCAATCGCATTCCAAAACTCAGTGACAAAAATTCTAATAATCACAGGAGTGATGCTCCAAAAACATATGAAAGAGAAAGAGAGAAACAATTTTCTGAAAGGGAGAAAATTGAAAAGATACAGAGGGAAAAAGAAAGGCTTAAAAATGAACGAGATAAAGTGGATCGAGAGAGAGAAAGGATAGACAGAGAGAGACTAGAAAGATTAAAAGCTGAAAGAGATAGAATAGATAGGGAAATGGAAAGACTGAACAAAGACAGGGACAAATTGGAAAAAAAAGTAAAATTAGAGAGTAGACCTTCTGATAAGAGTACCAGACCTACAGAAAAGCTCGTAGATAGGTCTAAAATAAGCTCAAAGGAGTACATTTCTAAACAAGATATGAAGTCAAGCATAGATTTAAAATCTCAAAATACATACAGGATAGATAGAAATTCAAATGAAAGAAAATTAGTTTCGGGAAAAATTAATGATTCTAGAGTTATGAATGGTAATAGTTCACATGGTAAATCAGTGCCAAAATTATCTAAGGAGGAAATATTAGGACAAAAGAATGGTGTTAAGGATAGGGTTATTCCTAAGATGTCCAATGAAGGATCTCACAAATTAAATGGACATGCCAAATTAGATAGTGGTAAAAGGCCCTTGGAGAATGGTAAAACTTTGCCAGGTAAAAGGCCTGATGACAGGCGATCGTTACCAAGCAGTGGTAAGCCTCAAGCGGGACCTAGCAAACCAACCATTTCCAATAGCTTTGACTTTGACAAGCATGTGAACTCCCTGTCTAAGAACAACTCAAAACAATACCCATCGAGCAACGTCAAAAGGAAAGCGCAACTTGAAGAAATGAGAAAGAAAAAACGTAAGTAAATTAAAAATTTGTAATTAAGAAACGTAATTTACGCACTTTTTCTATGGCTTTATAGTACTACTAGTTTTTATGATACGATTTTAGTTACGATAATACTTTGTTTCTATTAGTATTATTCGCTACAAATAATGAAAATAATACCGTAAAACCTTTTTCATCTGAATGTATGGAGTAGTTAAACTCGTTTAACAAAGCAATTTTATCTCACAACCAAAGAGCATAATATAAAACATTGTAATTAATGTATATATTTTTGTTAATATGTTAATGTAATAGGTTATACCTAAGAAACAAAGTAGCTATCGCAAATTCATCCGTTTTATTCGAGTTTCTCCGTATTTTCCGTGTATAATATATCCCAAGGAGGCTTGGGTGATTTGATATGATGTCGGATAATCGAGGTTCCACCTAAATAGGTAGTCGTTGAAACTTTGGGGCCTAATATGGTATTCTTTAGTAACTCCGTATGGGAACAGATAAAATTATCATTTGGCAGCTGCATTGACTATTAACGATCTAAATTCATATACTGTATATTTTTTTGTAATAAAGATGCAATATTGACTTCCAGGTCGCACAGTACACTCCGATAGCGAGTATGATTCCGAAATGGATGATTTTATTGACGATGGCGATGAGAATATGGACTACTCTACGCACATCAAGGAGATATTTGGTTACGATAAATCCAAGTAAGTTCATTGTTTTACTATTTAAATTTTCTTTGTACTTACTATATTTATGTAAATGCCCTATTGTCAATGTGATTGGCTTCAATTCAATGCATTACTACATTTGGTGTAGGGTACACTCCACCAGACTGTTTCTTTTATGCTAGAGTGTCGTAAATTAAGCTGCTGGAGGCCTCCGACATGGCTTAACAATTGATATCAAACGATAACAACCAGAGCCGGCGCTTACAATCTATTTACAATGGTAATGATTCATCAAAATACAGGCTAATCAATAAATTTGATATTTATTGGCACAATAACACAAACTATATGTATCCATATACATAAGTCGCTGAGAATATATAATTGCTACTCTCCGCTAAAAACGAATTTATTACTGGTACCCACAGTTTTTAGCTTGTAAACAAAATTTACTGACATCATTTTAAATTTTCGTTGTCGATCTGCAATGTACCTTAATTATAGAGACGGTAAGGTGGAAAGTGAATGAAAGTAATTCCATATCCAATGCCAACAGAGAGTATTGTGATCTATTGCATTGCACAAAATCTGCCTTCCGCACACCCTTACCATTAAAATAAATAATTTTACAATTCCACATGTCAAATTGAGTACGAAATTGTTATTCCTGATCAAATATTTATAGACTAGATATTTTATTCATGGGTTTAAATTATGTTGATCAATTGGACAAGCAATTTATTTCAACTTCAACATAATATACATTTAGATATATTATTGTGTATTTGTTCAGTTGATGATGATGATGATAAAATATAAAGCTCTGACAAACCCAATATTGTCGTGTCTAGAATAACACTCAGAAAAACAATAATTGTGAAAACAATATTTTCGACTTCTGCTGGCCCTGTGAAGACCGTCATTGATTGTTTTATCAAAAATTAAACCAATTACAGTTGTATTATAGCCATAGATAAGGCACTACATAACATATTCAGTAGGTATCAGAAAAGAACATAAGTGTTAACAAATCCTTGGTTATTCCAGATACCGTTACATGGACGACGACGACGACCCCACGATGGAGTCGAGCTTCGCGCGCCAGCAGCGCGAGGAGTACATCAGCAAGAAGATTGGTATGCTTATGTTCTTACTTTATATTTATATACACTGTGCCCGGGATGGAACTACTTGTACTTCTTACCCCCACTGTAAAATGAAATGTCAGCTTGAATAAAAAGCAATGAACCAATATCAGTTTGTAAGACCATTGTATGTATGGTAATTTTATGCTTGTGACTCTTGTTTGTAAGACTTCTAAAAGCGCGAAAGGAGTATTTTCAATTGGCAATATCCTACTTCCTTCCTACTATCCTACTAATATTATAAATGCGAAAGTTTGTAAGGATGTATGTGAGTGAGTGTGTGTGTGTGTGTGTGTTTGTTTCTCTTTCACGCAAAAACTACTGAACGGATTTTCATGAAACTTTGCAGTAATATAGCTTAGACATCGGAATAACATAATTTGTTAAAATTTATAGAGATTTTTGACGGGACTGGTTTCCCGAAGCGAAGCGAGGGCGGATTTACTAGTAAAAAAATAATGATAGTAATTTAGTCAACATTTTGATGTCCTTTTGTTGTTTATTTCAAAAACTCTCGATTGAATTGAAATGTGGTCTTGACGGGCTTGTTTTACACAATGTAACTTGTATTTTAACATTTTGCACAGTGTACTTTACATACACGTAACTTTACATACACGTACTTTACATACACGTACTTTACATACGTGTGTTTTAATTTTTTTGTTTTTAAAGTTACCTTGCCGGATCGTCCTTCAAATGGTCCTGGGTTCAATTCCCAGCAAGGCAGATATTTCAATGATTAGTTTAAATTTCCTTTCTTCGTCTGAGTATGTGTTCATGTGTCATTGATTGAATGCTTATGTGTTGTCCATGGCGTCGGCGACACAGGGAATCGTAGTACGGGACTATCGTGCGTTCGCATTTTGATTGCATCCCACACAAATGCCAGCTCTCCGCCCTTGTTATTATGAAGAGAGACGGAATGAAAATTGAGCTGTGATTACATGTAATTTTTGTGTTTAGTGAGGAGTGGCAATTCCGCATTTCCGGCGCGTTAGGTACATGAGTGTGTAGCATTTTTCATTATTTATTTCAGGTATAATGGAGGATTTGGAGGATATGCGGATGGAAGCAATGGAGAAAAAGAAATCAAAACGCCGACGACTGAGCGACGATTGAGCACGACAACTGGACTTACATTTTGGACCAATTTGTAATCGTTATAACATTTTATACCTACTGTATTTGCTTGTTAGACGACTGGTATATTCTGTCAATTGTATTCAAATCTAAATCATCACATGACGTTTGCTACAGAATTATTAATTCTGCTTATTGTCTACACCTTTGCACATCATTTACAGATCATCACAACAAATTGTTTTACACCGGTAAGCTCGGAAGGCCTTATTCTATCAATATAAATTCATTATTAAATTATTTATATTATCGCTGTATAAAAGTGCTAACATAAATTCAATAATTCTCAAATTAAAAATTTAGATCAACTCAATTGGAATTATTGTCAAGGTTAAAAATAGAAAATGTCTTGGTGGGCATAATTAGTCGATAGTAATTACAGACATCACAGAGAGTATTATGAAATATATTTGGATAAGCTGTAGGATTTATCACAATCTTTCTTATTTACTAAGAACTACGAACACGACTACGAACATCTATGTACATAGAACGATTAACATAACTATGTTGATAACAAATCTCCCAATCAGCAATGAATAAGATTTTCTGTATTTTTTGGCTGTATGAATTACTTTTAAGTTACACTTATTTTAATGGAATAGATTATGGTAAGTAAATGTAATTGTTAAAAACTGATTTTTATGCATCACAAGCAAAATATTTTTGTTTAAGAATGAAAGATGTATTTTGTATTTGTAGATGCAATCTCTGAATAAATTATAAATAGTTGTAATGGTACTGGAAGGTGGCAATAGTAATACTTTTTCTCGTAAAAATAATTTACTTTTGAGAAGCTATAATAAAATCAATCAAATCAACTGCATGGACTTTTTCATGTTGATCAAATATATTTTCATGATAATCTTATTTTAAGGCGTTATTTTGCAGCACATTGATAACTAGCTGCTATGCTTTGCGTGAAATAATAGATTTGTTTTTTCGCTGCATATAATATTTTAAAAGTGTGTAATTGAAATCCCAAAATAATATTTAAAATAATGGTTTAAGCAATATTTTTCTACTATTGTAATATAGTAAACATCTTTATTCTTTATTTAACAATATATTTGTACCGTTTGTTACCAATTTTTTTTGGTAGTTTGCTGTTTATGGTATTATTGTTATCATAGGTTAGAAGTTAGAAGTGAAAAACATCATGAGAAAAAATTACATTGATGGAGAAGATAATTATGACGCGGTATTTTACATCAACGAAGCAGTTGCTTAGTAGTTACATTTATATTTGTTTTCTATATTTAAAGTTTAATGTTCAAACTAATAAGCCTGCAAAAAAAATATAGGTATGAACATTTTCCTAATGCCGCATACAAATTAGCGCGCTAACCTCTTGGCTACATTTGCGTAATGTCAAATTTAGTGCACTAATTAACGCGATAAGGCGCAGGTGGAGCCGAAGAGTAAGTATAACTATTAATGAGTGGTCCTTTGATTTGTTGGTTACTAATTATGGTTATAATTAAACAATAAATAAAATAAAGTTGATTTAAATTATTATAGTTCTAGACATAATATATTGGCAATTTAGTTCATTTGTACAAAATCCCATGCTTATCCAATTTAACCTTGATTATTGTTTTCATTATAAAGAGACAATTATTTGAAGCTTGTACCATTTTGGATTTACAAATCGAAGTAAAAAGAGTTGAAAAATCTTTAGAATATTTTATTACTAAAACTAACATTCCTGTTGTGCTCCTGGTGGAATATACCCGTTGGCAAAGTGATTGTCTTTATGTGCGTGGTAAGGTTGTTATTTAAATAAACTAAAGTGTATATTAATATGAATTGTATATCTTGTAATGTTGATGAAATGAAAAAGCAAAAAAAAATGTTTAATAAAAAGTGTGCAGAAAGGATTACTGTGTTTTAATGAAATAAAATGTATCAGTATTTGATTAATACGAATAATCGCTACATTACAGTACAGGTCATTTAATTAATTAAGAAGTGTCAGCGTTAAGCACTGGACCTATTACAACCATTTGGGAACCGACAAACTAAAACGAAAGAATTCAATTCTGATCTTTATGGTCGTGGTTATTACGGTTGTATAGGTACTTGAAAGATACTACTCGCCACCCACACCTGAGTAACTCGTAACTCCGAATCAACACGAAGCATTGAATTGAAATTCAACCGTAACAAATGAAACTTTAAGATCTTAATCGAATTTTTTCATTTAAGTTGTATTGGTTACCGGGTTATTATTTATATGTATGTGCGTAGTGTTTTACGATTCTTATTTCCGCTATATAAAATATAGACTCGTGTCAGCTATCTGGAAAATCGCAAATATAAGTACAGTAATTTATGTCGTCTAGTTAAGCTCTTATTTTGATTGATTTTAGTCTAGATGTCGATGGAACCTGGCTCCGCGGGGTCTCTTTATTTCATAGAGATAGAACGGTTTTTTCGCGTTAAAAATACAGTGCACCCAGCTTATCTCTGAAATGGCAAAAATTGGAAGAATAGGTCTTCCTCGTGGTCCACCCCGGGAAGGACGACGGTATGTGTGGCCGCATATCGTTGTAATGCGCTGGCAAGCGATGGGGTTTAGTCCCTCGCGGGAAGAGCCCGAACATAAGGGCGCCGCGCTTGGAGGACTCCGGTTGTGTTCCTCTTGGAGATCCCGGAGTTCTCCACAAGCGCTGAGGAAGGCCACCGGGGGGGTTTTAGTGGGTAAAAATCCCACATAACCCTGTGTCGCTCCCGCGGCACCGGGTACCTTTGGAAGGTTTCCCCCTCGTCAACAAAAAAAAAGGTCTTCCTCGTGGTCCAACGGTCAAATCACATTAATTTGGCAGTTGGACCACGAGGACGACCTATTCACAACTATTCCTCGTGGTCCAACTGTGACGTCATAGTTGGGCCACGAGGAATCACCCATGTTAAAATCGTAGATTGTATAACGGAGCAAAGTAATATTTTTACGGCGAGGGCGCTTTTTTGAATCCAGAGCGAAGTGAGGGATTCTTTAGTAGAATCCTGAACGTAGCGAGGGATTCCAAGTATGTCGCCCGAGCCAAAAATATTTGCTCCCGAGTGATACACTCTACTTTTCATCCCCCCCCCCCCCCTATGAGAAAATAAAAGGCCTCAAATTCAGGAATAATACTGTCAGTCACTAAACTAACTAAACTGACTACCCGACTAACCCGACTAACCAACTAAACTAACTAACTAAACCAACTTAACTAACTAAAGAACTCATTTTTCAAAACAAAACCATGAAGTCCATGAATTTCTAACAATCCGAACTGAATTTAAAAAGTGCGCGGAAAAGATCTTTTCCGCGCACTTATTTAAATAACGGGGAGGAATAACTCATTCCCGCCTGCTAAAAGTTTCTTAAAGAAAACACCAACTTGGGGCCCCTTTAAGTGCGAACCAAGTCGTCTTTTTCGAATAGGTGGGATGAAAAGATCTTTTCCGCGCACTTATTTAAATAACGGGGAGGAAAAACTCATTCCCGCCCGCTAAAAGTTTCTTATAGAAAACACCAACTTTGGGCCGTCTTTTTCAAATAGGTGGGATGAAAAGTCATTTATTTAATAGTTGTGTTTGTGCTTTTGCGCTCTAGTGTATTATCTCTATGAGTAAAAAGGCCTAAAGATAAAATAACTCTGGTTATGTATCAAATGAAATAAATATTGGTTTGTCAAATATTGTTTACCCAAACAATACGGAAAAATATTCTAAGTTTACGGGAAAGTAAACCATGGGTGAAACGGAAGGAGGCTCGCTCGGGAGTCCCCCGCCGACCCGCCGATAATACTACCGCAATCCTAGGACAAGCCTAGTATATTGTTCTATGAGCCTAGGACAGAGGAGTTAGGTTTAGGTGCTATAGTAAATCCAACTTATGATTGAAAATTGAAACGAATTACGAAGGGAGGGAGGCGCTGTCAGATGCATTAAACCAATCATTACTAGCCGACCACGATAATTAGGCGCATGTCAGTTAAGACGTCATTGGAAATAGGGATGGGAATACGTAGTACATTCTGCAGTAGTACCAAAAGTACCATGGTGAATGTTTAATGGAGGTACAATTTTTTTTATGGAATTAAGATAGCAAACGAGCATGCAGCACCACCTTCCGCTGCCGCCCATAACAACTGTGACCGACCCAGAACTAGACTCAATGAGTCTCGTTCTAATTCGGTCACACATGCGTTGCTACCCCTGAGGACTGAGATGGTCGCCTCTAAAAAGTGTAACCGGCACCACACCTTCCTATCCGGAACACAATTGTTCTTAAAACAATTATTACACGGTAGGAATGGTACAAAGTACCGTGGCGGGCGGTGGTACTTCCCCGGGTGAGCTCTAGGCCCTACCACCTGTACTTGGTCAGTTACTGTACCTGCGCAAACATCTCGGAAAACGAAGTTCACATCAGCCTAGTCTAAATGACCTTAATGTACAATTGTACACGACTGCGCCTCACTAGGGGAAGCGCGGGGCTAGAGCGGGGTGGGGGGCCCGCGTGACTGCTATCTGACATGCGCCTAATTATTGTGGTCAGGTAGTACCATAGAGATAATACACTAGAGTGCAGAAGCCAGGCTTCAGAGCGTCATTGGATAAAAAGAGACGAAATCTTTAGAAATCACCATCACCATTCTCTTTCTGGCTCCTCGGGATCGGAGAGAGATAGGTAATTACCGTTATCGTTGTTTCTCTTTCTAACCGGGGGCGATTGCAATGTATGGGGAGCCGTATGGCTCGCCCACTCTAGTGTATTATCTCTATGATTCTTTTACAACTTTGTTTAAAAAAGTAATGTTATGTCATTCTGACATTACTGACGGAAACAGACTTTGACGTCGAATAACACTACCTATTTGACGTGTGATGCAGAAAATAGAAAAAGGAATTTTCATCTAAATTGAATACTGTGAAGCTCTTTGCTGTGAAGTCACTTTTAGACGTGCGCCTGGTTTTTCCTTGATATAAGAGAGAGTGGCGATATTAATACAACACAAAGATTAAAAATCTGTTTATACACGGAGGAATATATAATTATTGCAGGCGATTAACATATGGTAAATAAGTTTTTTTAAACTTACGTTCAGCTTTGTTTCCAGATTCCCAATTCTACAATTTTGAGCAATAAGAACGCTTGTTCTTTATGTAATACTTTAACTTACATTTGCAATACTTGAAAAAATATATAATAATCGGTAATCTATTATTTTCAGAGCTGTGGCCATGAAGATTGCAAATGTTACTGACATTCCAGAGCTAAATAAGCCAAATGTTTACATACGGAATAAGGAGGATTTGTTAGTGAAAATAAATAAATTAATAAAAGATGGACACAAGAAGTTACAGATTGTTTCAGATTTCGATCACACTCTTACGAAACACAACATGGAGAACGGGAGTAGTGTGTTAACCAGCTTCGGTAATTATTTTCATATTAAGTATATTATCATTGTTGATAAGTGATAAGACACGAAAACATTTCTAATTATGAACAGCTGTTCTTTCATTATAGCTTTACTAGTAAATCCGCCCTCGCTTCGCTTCGGGAAACCAGTCCCTTCAAAAATCTCTATAAATTTTAACAAATTATGTTATTCCGATGTCTAAGCTATATTACTGCAAAGTTTTATGAAAATCCGTTCAGAAGTTTTTGCGTGAAAGAGCAACAAACACACACACACACACGCACACACTCACATACATCCTTACAAACTTTCGCATTTATAAGTAGTAGGATTGCTTAATGCTATAACCACTTTACTTCATTACATTTCAAAAATGAATAATATGGATATTTAGTGCAGTAAAATACCAGAATATAAGATAATTATACTGTGAATTAAATATTTTAAGAAGTCCTTATTTTTTGTTTTAAATTAGGTATGTTTAGAGAGTGTCCATCTGTGCCACAATTCTACAAAGATGAAGATAACAGGCTCGCAGCCATATACAAACCTATAGAAGTGGACCCTGTGATGGGTACTGAAGAAAAAATAAAACATATGATCGATTGGTACACTGCTGGCCACAAGCTGTTGAAGTAAGTTATGGTAAAAAAAAAAAATTAAAAGTAATCTGTCAATATTGTTGTAGGTTCCATTATTCCTTTCAGAAAATATATTAGGTAGATGAACTAATAAAGGCATATAAAATAATTGTTGTATTTGTGTGGCTGTCAATGTTGACCATAAAAAATATCTTAGTGACATATTGGAACTGTTCAGGTGGCATTTTAAATTAAATTTAAAATTAAACAATAAAAACAATTTAAATTTTTTCGCTAAATGAGTGTTTGCATAATTAAAATTGCATTTTTAATGGCCACTTATTGCCATTTTAATTCATTTAAGTACTTTTCTTCATTCTCCTATTTAAAATTAGTGTTGAATTAATATCTTTAATTCCTAGTGTACCTACAGACTGAATGATATCTAGGTACTAGGTATTTATTGAGGAAACTGGGAAATTCCCCGCTCAAATGACAAATATATTTATGTTGCTAGTTTTATCAACTGCCGATACTAGTAATATTCTGTGTTTGTTTATAATTATTTCAGATAATGATTTCAATGAAAAATTAATCATGTAAGATATAATGTTCAATACTGTTTGTATTATTCCATTAATAAACATAGTAAAGTTACAGTATGGGTAAGTCCCTTTAGGGGAATCTGTGAATCCAAATGATTGAAACTGTACATTTAAATGAACAAATGCCTTCAATTATCTGTTCTTAATATTTTGATGGTGCTATTGGTATTGCTAAAGCATACTGCTCGAAACCAGCTGTCTGTTGGTTATAATGAATAAGGAAAATATTTGTAGACATGTGAATTATAAATCTTATTATAAATCTATTGTTTTGTTACAGAGGACAGAAGTTTCCCAGCAATGAGTTGCTGGAAATTGGTTACAAGATGATAGAATGTTTTAGGTAAGAGGGAGCATTCCCAAACAATTGAATTTTTTTTTATGGAATTAAGATAGCAAACGAGCATGCAGCACCACCCTTCCGCTGCCGCCCATAACAACTGTGACCGACCTAGAAACTGGACTCAAAGGGACTAGGATGGTTAGTCCAGTTAGTAGATGGTGTTAGATTGTTAGATTGTTTTAGGTAAGAGTAGTAAGAGGGAGCATTCCCAAACAATTGAATTTTTAAATTACATCTATAACTCTTTTTACTTTTTGATTAGTTGTTTGTTTGTATTTTAATTTTTTTTTGAGGTGACAATAACCTAATGTTAGCATTTATAAATCAGTTATATTACGACTGTGTACATATTGTTTGTGCAAGTAATAAACTAAAATTACTTGTAAAAACGTCTCCTTTTGACATAGAACTATAACATAATCCTACTTGTATTGAATACTTCACTTGAACGTGACAGGAGTGGCGTGAAAGAGCTGATAGCATGGAGCCAAGCGCAGCTAAAATAATCCTACTTGTATTGATTGTCTCACTGACGTATGTGACAGGAGTGGCGTGAAGGAGCTGATAGCGTGGAGCCAAGCGCAGCAGGTGCCGGTGTTGGTGTTCTCCGCCGGGCTCGGGGAGTCCGTCGTCGCTGCGCTCAAGGCCGCTAACTTTTTGCTGCCTCATGTCAAGGTACTTTCAGATCTCCCTAACATTGAAATGGCCCTTTCCCCAATATAACTGACATCAGTCAATTGAAGGCTTCTATAGAGTTCAGTCTACCCACAATTGATAAAGTACCCATTTGTCAAAACAATGCTGGGCTATTTAATGCGGGTTACTCACGATATGTATTTTGGTGTGCCGATATTTCGACCCAGTTGCATGGATTGTGGTCCCGGCTGAACTGCGGTGGCGCATGTGTGAAAAGTTTCTCCGCGCCTATGAGTTATGAGTGTAATCCGCGATGATAAAAGTTTAAAATCAATGCTGGGTTATCTCAAAGGCATTGCTCAAATGTATATTCAAATATAGAAATATATATATATTCAAATTTAATCAGTTCATATCTTAACTAAATAATATATCTGTTGCTACAGGTGATATCGAACTTCCTCGCTCTCGACGACGACGATACGATAGTGGGCATAAAGGGCGAAGTGATTCACACGTATAACAAGAACGAGACGGCTATCAAGGGCACTGAATACTACGAGATGGTCAAAGACCGCACTAACGTGGTGCTAATGGGAGACAACATTGGGGACGCGGGCATGGCGGAGGGAATGGATCATTGCGACGTGGTCATCAAGATCGGATTTCTGGGACGAAACCCGGAAGGCAACCTACAGAACTACCTCAATAAATTCGACATAGTCCTCGTAGACGATCCCACTATGGACATAGTCAACGCCATATTGAAACTAGTGCTGTGATTACGTTAGCGAGTTAGTTTAGTTGATTTGATATTCTGTATTACGTTTTGAGATTCAACTTTTATGTCCGTTTACTGGACATAATGACCTTGTAAGGTTTGGTGCGTTGTTTTTCGTTTTTAATTAATTAATCGTGTTTAAAAGGATCTGCAGTAGCTCAGTTCATGTTGGTTGGCGGTCCTCGCAAACTACCGTAAATTGTTAGGTTGTTTGGACGAAACAGCTTTTGCTGAGAGGATATTACTAACATTTTACAATTACTTCTGAGAGTATTCCATGTGATTTTTATACGCAACGATTTTCAATATTTAAAATAATAGTCAAAAGTGACGTCTATAAAAAATGGAATCAAAATCGCATAATATGTACGATAATCATGGCAAAAATGGCATAATATTTATAGTAAAGCATAATGTTGTTGTAGGTACATGAATTTATTATTGAATTTTTATTAGGTACATACATTTAATTAATCTATATTTACGCTTCATCAATATCCTACTACATATGTATTCCCACGACTGCTAGACGCAGCAGAAGTGGCAAGTAATTACTGCCAAGGATGTTGCATACGTTTTTCATGAACGAAATGGTCATAATATTTCATTTTGTGTAATGATGTGCCATCAAATTGAACCATTTTATTTGTACAAACATCCACTTTATCTTATCACGTAGAAATCTTCAATTCAATATATTCAAAGTAAGTAAGATAAGTACAAACAAAAATTAGCCCGACAATAATTTGATCGTCATCACACACATGTAGCTTTAAAACGACAAACAAGTAAACTTGTTTTATGCTCACACTTAAACATATTAATTAATTTTGTTTATCTCATTACAAATAGTTGCATAAATTATCACTAAACCACTACTATCATTTCATAAATCCTCAGTAACATAATATATCTGTTATCCCGTAGAAGATTCATTTTCGAGATCAAACATATCAAAAGTATTTACCCTAGGAACTGGCTTTTTGTAATATAAGAGGCAATACAAACATGTCAAGTAGTATCCAAAAAAAATAATAAAAAATCTTTATACGCCAACAAAACAAAGCCAAATATAGATTTTACACGATTAGTTGTATTATACTTATTATACTATAGATATAATACTACGCATACACATAATATGCCATTTTGCATTCTATTCACATCGGCGCAGCGTACCTATAGGAAATGTGATATCTGATAACATAATTTTTATTTACATTCTGTAGGATTTATTGTACATGAGTACAATTGTTTTTATTTGTTAATACCGTTTTTTTTTCATTTATATTGTTATTGTTTTTCTCGAAGGCTAGTTGCCAAATTACAAGTAATTTTTACTAATATAAAATTGCATTTGATTATTGTACAAGATAAATGTTGAAGTGTTTGCTTGTGTATCTCGTGTCATATTGTTACGGGTTTAATACATTATTAATATGTGTCATGCTAGAAATACTTGGTTCAACTAAATGAATTCAATTCAATGGAGGCGCTAAATGGTCAATATTGAATGCTCCTAACATATGTTTAAGTAGTTGAATTGGCTTTCTTCGAAATTGTACGGTATTATTGAACCTTGTATTGTCAGCATTATAGTTTAAAGACCTTTTTATCGTCGCACAACTGTTGTAGGTGCACAATTTGGCGTCTAAATACGTCTTACGTGATTAGAGCGGAGGGTTCGTGGATGAAGAATAAAACGAACTTTTAAAGAAATTAAATATTTTTATTATTATTATAAAACAACACTTTCAAATATTAAATGTATTTTCTAGTCATTGCTGTGCTTGTTTCTGTGCCACTAGGTGCTCTTATCAACTCAGTATCACAATTTAAATGCATTCATGTGACAATGTACGCCGGCCCGGCAGAAGCGCCGACCGCTTACACGTTGCCTTGCGAGTACCTGGCTTACCAAATAATTTTAAAACTTACGAATAAACGTTCAAGAACTACGGAAGATCGATAAGGAGATAAGAAATGCAAAACTAACTATTATAGAACGCTAAGTACGTAACACACATCAACAGATACACGACCGAATCTTATTGGCAATGGAATAATTACTTCGTAAAGAATCGACAAAACTACGTTAAATATATAAATAGATTCAGTGTTCCTCGCCCATTCACACGGTACGTTCAGAAAGCTTCGTCAACATCTAAAAATTGTAGTAAATTAGTTTAAAATAGCATATCAAACATTATTGTTCTGCACATAGTTTGTTGCAACTGGAATGCGACAGCACAAGTCATAGTTCTGAAAACTGTGCGTGATTGCAACCTACGGAAGTACAAAAACGGTAGAGTACAAAAAGTAGCCAAGTTCGTGAACATTGCATCGCGAGCCCTCCTGGCATGGCAAGATCCGGGCTCCGGCGAGCCGCCCGTCGCCTAATGACTGGAAAATACATGTTCAATCACATTCCTACCATTAGTTAATTCAACTGAACAAATTAAAAGCTCTAAAATAAACAACAGTCTTAGAACATACAAGTTATTTACACAAAGATTTATTTATATAAAAATATCCTACTGTACATTCAACAATCATCGTCCATGTAGAAATATATAATTTGTGTATGTACAACAACTAGAAACAGTATTAAAAATAGTCAAATCTTTAGGAATCATCTAGTCGTAGGCAAAGTCGGCGGCGGGAAATACACTGCGGTGGCAAGGCACTTCAGGCTCACTAACTGATTGTTCTCGAACAAACGGCGAACAATTGTTAACAAATAAACTCACCTTTATAATTTAATTTTTCATTTCCTAACACATTACGACAAGTAATTACGCAATATGCGATTTCTAGATTGCTTTAAGAAAATATAAGAGACCGACAACATCGGAATGTCTTTAATTTTACATCGGAATAAACGAGTACATTCGTTAAAGTGAAGTATAGAGAGAGGAGGGTCGTTCAAACGTGCAGAATATTTGCTGTAAAGTACAAGTTGCCTTTGCTAGAACAATACGAAGCAAAGAAATCTATATTCAAAATTTAAATAACACAGCGTTATTCCACCTTTTTCCACAAGTTGAAAAACGCACTTAATTCGGTCACGGGAGTATTCCCAACGAGTGTATTTCACCGCTCTAGATAGGTATAGTGCCCCAGAAGGAAGGTGCAGTCGGGGGAAGCCGGCTGACATCACACACATTCCGTACACTCATTCAGTCACATCACTCAGTCAACTATCAGAATGAACACCATAGCGCAACGGGTTTCTCAAACCCGTCGCCGACATTGTTCCGTCGCCGAGTTCATATTGCAACGTCTTGGCCCCCTGCGATCGCGCATCAATCATTAGTAATTCCTCCGAGATAACTTAGTGGCATTTCGTTCGTTAATTAAAAGGAATACGATCGATAGTGTCGTTAGTACGACGGTTGCAATACACACGCAGCAAGTTACAAACTGGCAAGTACACGAACCGGAACACATTAACAGCGCAAAGAAGCGATCAGCCCTGTAAGTACATCGAACCTCGAACACATATAGTTAATACGAGAGGCGGGAAGATCTACAGTGATGCGCACAATACTGAACGAAATGAACTACGCTAAATACTAACACGAAAATGGTTGGCAGATCTATCTGGCTCCCTCTGCGGGCGCCGCCGGCCGGTCGCGCCGCCCTATCCACTGCCGCGGGAAAGATGACTACTGCAAGTCAGTTTACTACACTATTATCAACTGAATCGACTACGATCAATTAATGATTACAATATGATAAATGGATCTTATTTTTACTGATTATGATTGTTAGATCAGACTGTGATTCATACAACATACTGATTGATAGATCTAGTCATAGACTGTAGCTACGATTGAACTATTACATTTCAGACACCGTCCTCACTGTAGTCATCTTTTGCGCGGCAGAAAACTACTCCATTACATTCTCAACAAAACGATACAGATAACAGAGATACTTACATATAAGTTTTAAATTAAATAATGTACAAAAAGGATTTGTTTAGAGAATCATCACGTTATTACGTCCGCCGCCGGCCGGCGCGATCCAGAGATGAAAAAATGTAATCATGATTAATTGTAATCTGTAATGATGATTACTTATAGTCCATCTCCGACCGACCGGCTGTGGCTCGGCCGACCGCCGCTTGGTCCCGCGTTATCGTATAAAAGCACAATATTAGTCTACGGTTATAATACAATAATAGTTGTAACGACAGATCACAGCCTAGGTTTAAACGTAAACGGGTGGAGGTATTGGCGCGGCCTCACGTCACCGCCGGCACGTCCGACTGCGGCTTCTGCAGACCGTCCTCGTCCGTGGACCTGGGAACAACATGTTACAGTTGAAAGAAAGCGGGTTTAGTGGTGTAGATGTGCTTATTGATGTTGATCGGAGGCAAATAATGTTTTATGTAATTATACATTTTATGTGTGCGTGTGTGTGTGTCTGGGTGCAAGGGTGTGTGTACGTGTGTGTGTGTGTGTGTGTCTGGGTGCAAGGGTGTGTGTGTGTGTGTGCGCGGCGTGTTACCGGTAGACGTGCGCGGAGGCGGTGGTGGTGTGGTAGTGCGCGGCGTAGGGCGCCCGGCGGCGCGCCAGCACGGCCCGCCGCAGCGCGCCCGGCCGCGTCGAGCTCTTCACCGCGCGCCACGCCAGTCTGCATAAACGTTTACATAGTTATTAATAAATTATAGTAGGGCCATTTTAATAGGCCACATTTGACAGTTCGTCAAAATTTTACAAAGTAACCTTGTAAGGGAGGCACTCCATATTATTTAATATTCCCTACTAGATATTGTTAAAATTTTAACACTTTTAAGTAAGGAACTGACGTCATTACAAAGTTACGTCAGTGAACTCTTGTTCTTTTTAAACATTAGGGATGGTACCAAAAGACACAGATCAGTAGATAAGTTGAATTCGAGAAGTCGAACTAATCGTCAAAAAGTATTTCACGATTTCAAAATAAAATATATTTTAATGGGAACAGAATTAATTTTCTTACATTTTAGGCCAAAAAATATGTAATCATTTATTTAAATATATAACGTCTGGCTCAAAAGCCAGTATCCAGAAACGTGAAATGTTACAAAAAAGTCATGATTTCATTTCGCGCCATTATTAGACGCATTATTTTTGTCGTTTTTTTAGTCATTGTTTGAACTGTGCGGTCATTAAAATAGTTTTTATAACAATCACATTCAATTTACAGATGTTTGAAGTCCTTATCGATTAATTAAATTAATCGATGTTTTTCAGCAGGTTACCTCACTATAAAGCAAAGACAGTTGTCAAATGTGGCCTATTAAAATGGCCCTACTTTAGTAATAATTAGTAATAAGTTAGTAACCATTGCGCTACACGGGTCATCGATAAATTAAAAAGTCTTAAGTACATTTTCCTTACAAGCTAAACTGAACCGTGATCTCTGGCAATAAGTTTGGTATTGGCGTGTCGTCGTACCTCGGTGCTAGCGCGGCGACGGTGGTGAGCGCGATGAGCAGCCAGTAGACGGGGTCGGCGAGCGCGTGGTGCATGACGCGGTACGTGGACGGCAGCCGGAAGCACGACACGCACACGCTCTGGTACGCCAGCGTCAGCACGAAGAACGAGCCCAGCGAGCCCGTCAGCGCTATCACGTGGATTATCGTCTGGAATATAATGCGATATGTTAGTGGAATGGAAGTGCAGCTTTAAAGTGTCCGTGACTAAGGTGCACTGCAGATTGGTAAGAATAATTTGAATAGACGTAAGTAAGTTTTGTTTACAAGCTAAATTGAACTGTCAGCACAAGTAGTTTTGATTTTAGCTGAAAATGACAATGCCATTTCCTCGATGCCTCAGGTAATTATAACCCAGAGTTATCAAACTTTGTAAGCAAACGTCAGCTGACCGTTGAATTTGTTCTTGTGCCACATAAAAAACGTAGTTTCTCGTGCTATCTAATGTAGACCATGTTCATCAGAGGTTTAACTAGTAAGTCTATGGAAAACCATTATATTATTATGCTTAATAAGTGTGTAACGTGTGATGTAAGAATAGATGTGATAAACAAAAAGTAGAGTGCAGATTTTACTAAATGCCCTGCTTGAAGTCTATTGCTCCTCATATACATTTATTTTTATCACTTTAACAACGTAAATAGATAAGATATACAAAAAAAATATTAATTTCTTTGAATATCCACTGCAGATTCTCAAATTAAGCAAGAACATAAATGTAAACTGTGACTAGTTTTATGACAAGGCACTGCTAATAAATAATAAGTTTAATTACTAATGAAGAGTAACGTATGTGAAGAACTTCAGTGTGCATTGATTATAGTCATTTAAAACACCACATCGCTGCAATGAAGTAAGTGTAATGTAAGGAAAGTTGTGTACACTGCTGCTACCCATTTGTGATTCTAAACTGTGACGTCATACATGCATAATACGCTCACACTACACAACCACTTACAAGCTTCATAGAGAATAGCTGCATGGAAATAGCCAATTGAATTTTAGTATTTTGTATTTAGCCAATATTTTAATTATTCCTTTTAGTATTAAAATGTTTATAGTAAAGATAATATTTTACCATTAATATTTTTTAAATGAAATGATTATCATACCAATGAACAATACAATACAACAAACAAATGACTCAGTCAGTATGTATGAAAATTTACACAATTTGCGTGTATGTTACAGCGAAATGCTATGGAACAAGTGAAAATGAAATAAAAAGGATATGAAAAAAATTAAATGATGATCCTTGCTATAAAAAAACAGCAAATTGTATTATGTGCCCGAATGAAACATAATGGGGCACACAATTCGAATAACGAATCAAAATTTCTATTCTCGATGTGGGAGTGTGTTCTTGTGTTTGTGTTTTGTTTATCCTCACCAGAGGATTCCTTAATGTAGGTTATGACTGTTATGAGTGTGTACATTTCATTTGCGTTCCATATGGAATTCGTTTTAATAGCATCCCACATTGCTTAACAACATGATTAAGATACATTGCAGATTTGCAATAAATTTATTTTTGGCAGGGAGGTGTAGTGCGTGTATTTATCGCGAGTATATCGTAGGTAAAATACATCAATAAACATAGAATATGTTAATGATTGAATTATTTTAATAGTGAAATAAATTATGAAATCAGTTCAGTAGTTTTTTAATAATTTTGTTACAAACATCCAAAACCTCCCACCAGACAAATTCGTCTTTACACCAAGAATACACAAACTCTATTGACCCAGCTCCATGTCTTAAGTTTTAATACAAATTCATCTTTACTCCAACAACAACAGCCAATACAATCCACTAACCCAACTGCGCGTCTCGATCGCAACATAGACCAGCATGATGACGAGGCAGCAGGTCATGTTGACGAGGCCGAAGGTCCAGATGTCGACGTCGCGGTCCCAGTAGGCGGCGGCGCACGTGAAGAACACCACCACGCTGATGTACAGCGACTCGGCCAGCACCGCCCAGTACGAGTGCGCGCGGTAGGCGAGCCCGCGCCGCGCCGCGCTGTAGAGGCCGGGCCGGTCGAGGAGGAGGGATGACGGCGCTACGCGGTCGTAGGCTCCTGTAAGGGTAGAGGTTATGGTTCATTCATATTTGTTGAAAGTTTTTTTATAGCTAAAATTAAGACTTTTTTAACATTATGTTATATTTAATCACTGTAATAATTATTACAGTATTAATTAATAAACAATGGTAAATTTACAAAAGAAATTTTATTATGTTACAACGCAAGTAACGTCACCATTCGCAATGGACGTGGCGAAATATTTCAATAACTACTCGATAATAAATCGTGTACACTGACATCACTACGCTATTAAACCAAATGTATGTTGCCGCTGGAAACCGATCTATCGTATCTCGAAAAAATGATAATACAATATAGCTCATAATTTCGAAATACGCCAAGATCGCAATACACATTTATCGTAAGTAAAGAGGGGTTGTTTACCGATGACGATGGGCGGGAAGGCGGTGAAGATGAGGTTGTAGGCCATGAGGTGCAGCTGGTCGATCATGACGGACGACGAGAAGCCGCAGTACAGCTGGTACCAGAACACCAGGAACACGAACGTCTGCAACATCAAACACCAGGTCACATACTTACGAGTGAGTGGTTTTGGAGATAAATGGTAACATTGGTTTTTTAACAAAAACATATCTCACTCCAAACGCATATACCGTCTCCGTTCCGCCGTGGGTATAAAGACTTAAATCAGAGATACATACAAACGAATTTAGCCCTAACCAACCACCAAACCCCTACAACACAAGTACGACAATCGCATACATCCTAAAGCTACTTACGGCGTTCTTGAGGAAGAAGTATAGTATCATGCGCGCGAGGCCGTCGTAGCACCAGCGTCTCCGTTCCGTCGTGATTAAAAAGAAAACTTAAACCAGAGAAACCTACAAGCGAATTTAGCCCTAACCCACCACCAAACCCCTACAACACTAGTTCGACAATCGCATACACCGTGACGTGACTTACGGCGTTCTTGAGGAAGAAGTAGAGTATCATGCGCGCGAGGCGGTCGTAGCACCAGTGGCCGTGCACCAGCAGCAGCCGCTCCAGGTACTTGAACCGCGACAGGGCGAAGTCCGACGCCATCACCGCTTGCCGACCCTCCTGGCCTGACAGACCTGCGGACAGACACATACTTTATACTTAACTTCAATAGTCATTTTGAACATTGAAGGGCTTGTAACCCTGTCATCATGGGCGTAGCCAGGGTGGGGCAGCTGGGGCACTTGCCCCACCCTGGCCCAGCAGCGCAGTACAAGGGTGGGGCACTTGCCCCACCCTGGCTCTGACCCTGGCTCTGAGGTACCTTACAGAAACCTAACCAAACCTAAAACCAAACCTAAAATTATCTAGGCACTAAGGCACTAACTACATAATTATCCGTAAAAACGTAACACTTGACAGTCATAACTCGACAAAAACAATCACTAGCGCCATGGGTGGAGCCGGGTGGTGGTGGACTCTGAATACAGGTACCTTATGGGGTACTTGCCCCACCCTGGCTCTGACCTGAGGTACCTTACAGGCACCTACCGAAACCTAAAAAATTAAATTATCCAGGCACAAACTACCTACATAATATCCGTTAGAAAGTTAACGCTTAACGACAACACTTCACCTAACCGCAAGCGTGTCGCATAGCATCCATCTGCCCCATGGCGAAGACCAAATTCATTGGCAAAATTGGCGAGCAGCTAGTCGGCAATTCGAGTCGAGAATTCTGGTCGCTGGCTAAGGCTGTCGAGGGCAACTTCTGTCGGTCTTCTTTTCCACCACTGCGATTACTAGATAAATCAGTTGTCCACACGGTAAAGGGAAAATCCGAACTTCTTGGCACCAGCTTTGTCGCTAACAGGTTCGTCATGTCTGTCTGTCTGTCCGTTAGTCCGTATGTCACAGCTACTTTTTTCCGAAACTATAAGAACTACCTATATTGTTGAAACTTGGAAAGTAAGTAGATGATGTATTCTGTGAACAGTTTTAAGATTTTCACAGAAAAATGGAAAAAAAGCAATAAATTTTGGGGGTTCCCTTTACTTAGAACTTAAACTCAAATTTTTGTTTTCATCAAACCCATACGCGTGGGTACATGTATGGATAGGTCTTCAAAACAGCTATTAAGGTTTCTAATATCTTTTTTTTCTAAACTGAATAGTTTGTGCGAGAGACACTTCCAATGTGATAAAATGTCCCCCCGTAACTTCTAAAATGAGAGCACGATAAAACTAAAGAAAAATTATAATGTACCTTACCATGTAAACTTCCACCCATAATTGGTTTGAACGAGATCTAGTAAGTAGTTTTTTTAACACGTCTTAAATCCTAAAGCACAATTTACCTTTCATTCAATCAACTCAAATATAAATATATTTTTATAATCTGTTACTAGCTGCAACGAAACCCTTCATGAGCGAGTCCGACTCGCACTTGGCCAATTTTTATTCGTAAGTCTGTCAGACGAGCACTACTGTCCCTCGATACCAAGAAGTCGAATGAACCAGATGGTGTTTCTGCAGTGGTGATTAAGACGTGTGTGTGCTCCCGAGTTTACTCCCGTTTCAAAGCACCTATTTTCGCTATCCTACACCACTGGAATAGTACCGTCTTCATAGAAAGTAGCCCTAGTTCATCCTATCCCCGAAAAGGGCAATCTTAGTGACCCGGCTAAGTACAGCTTAATCCTAAGGTTATGGAGCGTACATATTATAAATTTACAGCCCCTAGGATATCTGGAGGATCTCCAGTTGATCAGTGACCGGCAGTACGTGTTTCTTTACGTACGTTCAGCTGGCGATCTTTTAGTATATCATACTCATCGATGGGCCCACGCCCTTGATAAGCAACGAGGAAGCATTCCTGGATATCGCTAAGGCCTTTGACCGAGACTGGCAGGGCTCTTCTTGCGAAGCATCCATCTACGGTCTCCCTGAGAGGTCATGCAATTGGGTAGCCAGATTTGTATCTGAGCGACATTAAAGGCCGTACTTGACGGTGGTTGCTCAGATATGAAACCTATAAACGCTGGTGTTCCCTAAGGGTCTGTGCTGTCTCCTACTCTGTTAATTCTGCATGTTAATGATATGCTGGAGCGTGCAACCAGTATTCATTGCTATGAAGATGACAACACGGTAGGAAACTTGTGTCTGAAGTTGAGAATTCTCTAGAGAAAGTCTCGGAATGGGGACGACTCAATTTAGTTGAGTTCAACCCGAGAAGACACAAGTTTGCGCATTTTTCGCTTAGAAAACCCCATTATTCATGGCGCCTCCATTCCAGGGCTCCGCGCACACTATTAGTACATGTGTCGGTGTGTCGATGTCATCTGGAAGCTAAGGCCAAATTGGCCTCCGAAGTGCTTGACGTCATGAACCGGGCGAAGCAGTAATTCAATGCGAAGGACCTACTGATGCTTTATAAAGCTCAGGACACCTCTCACATGGAGTACTTTCTCATCTCTGGGCTGGGGCGCCACAATAACAGCTTAGTCTTTGGCGCCGTGCAAATGCGCGCAGTTCGAGTTGTCAACTATTCACGAGTCACTAACAGGCTAGAACACCTAGGTTTTAGGAGAGAAATAGGATGTATCTGCGTGTTTCAACGACTTGACAACGGTGAGTGCTCCGAGAAATTGTGCGATTAGGTGCAAACTTCACGCTTCCATCATCGCACTACTCGCTAAATATTGAAGTAAATATTGAAGTCTCATCCCTTGGATTCATGACGAACAAGGAGGCTCCGATTTTCACGATCATTTTTGCCGCGAACTTGCAGGCTGTGGAATGAGCTTCCTTGTGAGGTACGCCCGGAGCGCTTTAATATAGGGTTCTTCAAGAAAGGTGTAAAAAGAGTTCTCCTTCAGGACCGGCGTTGCACTGGTGACTCCCCTGGTGTTGCTCGTCCATGGGTGAAAAAAAGACCGTGTGTACAGTTTGCTAGTTATTAAGACTATACCTATTATTTCAGAAAGTTGCCTCACCCTGAGCCCAGGGCTGGCTACGCCCATGCCTGTCATAACTTGTTGAAAGTTAAGCAACTGTGGGCGCGGTCGGTAGTTGGATGGGTAACCGCTACTGGCAAAATTTCTTGAGCGCTTCCGTGCTTCAAAGGGCACGTAAAGTCGTCGGTTCCGGTTGTTATCGATAGATAGCAGTCGTTAAGCCATTTCGGAAGACCTTCAGGTGGCTTGAAAACTTCCGATACTGGGTTGGCCACTAATCCCTCCACCAACCCGCACTGGAGCTCTCAGCTTTCAACAAAAAATTGCAGAGCTTTACTCGCTTCTCGCCAGCGGTCGAACACCTGCTTTATTTTTATCATATAGAGTGATATGCAAACGCACCGACGCCGACGTCGGCCGTCTGTATCATGGAGACGTCGTTGGCGCCGTCGCCGATGGCCAGCGTGGTCACGCCCAGCTCCTCCTTCACCGCCTGCAACCAATGTACGCCTCTATAATAGTTACAATACTATAACCCATCGCTAGTTATAATAAAACAACTACAATATACGTTACAGCAGAAGGTATTGTAAATCGGGGTCCCATACGCCACATCGAATGCCACTACATCGAAGTTCCTAACGTGAACACATCGATAATTCATTGCATCGAATTTTCATTACAACGAAAGCTTATTACATCAATGGTTCATCACATCGAACGCTTATAAAATCGAAGGTGCATTAGTTCGATTTATGACATCGAAGCATTATCGAATCGATAGATCATGAAATCGACGGCATTACAACAAAATAGAAATGGACATAAATATAAATAATTATTTTTATGCATCCCTATTCCTATTTTTTTGGTAAAACAGCAATAATAAAACAGTAGTGCTGTCATGTGTCGATTACTGAAATGGATTGGGTGAATTTATATTTGTTGTATAGATATCGTCGTATTAATTGTAGACATATTTATGCCTTTATCTTTGATGTATTAAATATCTAGATTGAGCGTCGCCCTACAATGAAAACAAAAAAACAAGGCAACATTATCAAGCATGTGTGCGTGCAGGCGATGTTTTTCACGTTCCTCTATTGTCTATGTGTGTGTAATGTGTGCGTAATGATATAAAAATTGTGGCTAACTACAGTTTTTTTGATACGTTTGCGCGGATTCGATGTTCCATGTAGACATTTAAAACATCAAAGGCCTTTATCATGTCCGAACCATTAAAAAGATAAGCAAAGCTTTAATGATACGGATTATTATTTAACGATTATTACCATAAACATTTCAGATCAATAGGTAATCAATTTGCGGAAATTCTTTATCACAATAGGAAGGTCGGCGACATTCATGTTAATTAATCGATTACGTCTTAAATGTCACACGATGCATTATGGAAATGATAACTAACGGATTGTGGTAATTTTATTATTTTCCTTGAGAATCTATATTAGGGTATATCCCTATTTGAGATTTTAATATAATCACAATCTTCATATATTATATCCTAGATTATATAGCCCTTTTTCATGAATCTACGTGCGTGCATGAACGTGTGCATAATGTGAGAGTCAAAAATAGTGAGCACCTTGCTTTTTAAAATACTTAGTTTGTTTATGCACATAATTATATTGGTGTGCATGTTGTACAAATATGTACACACGGGTGAATAGATGTGCGCTTACGTGTACAGATCAGTGCGTACATGTACAAATATGTGCGTAAGATTACATAGATGCGGAAGTGCTTGCACAGATGTGTACAGGCGTGCACGTGTGTGCGTACATGCGTATACGCAGGTGTTTGTGCGTGTACTGACGTGCGCGAGCGTGCTTATACACATGTGTGCGGGCGTGTACAGACGTGCGCTAACGTGCGTACACACGTGTCTGCGAGCGTGCACATACTAATATGTCGATGTGTCAGCTCACCTTGACAATGTAAGCCTTCTGCAGCGGCGTGGCGCGGCAGCACAGCACGGCGGAGCAGCGGCGCGCCAGCGACAGGAACGGCGCCACGAGCCCCGAGCGCCGGTCCAGGATGTAGGTGAGCGTGCGCCCGTCCACCACCAGCGCGCGGCCCTCGCGCGACCGCCCGTCCGCCGCGCCGCCCTCCAGGTACGTTTTGATTGTTGATTCTGCGTGCTCCTGGTGATTGGGGAGAGTTTGTTGGTGTTAGTTTGTAGTTGTAAATTGTATGTTTTTGGATTGATCGGTTCATTGTAAGTGATTGATTTTTATTGTTACGATACGGAGTATACAATAACAATAAAAATGGAATTTTCTAAAAAGATTATTTTACGGACCACATACCTAATGAAGGGTCAACTTTTGTTCTTATTAAAAACGTTATTTGTTACGGATATACATTTACAATTTAATGTATCAATCAGTATGTGTAAGTATATTCTTCTCCTCTGATTTTATCTCACTCACTTTCCTCCCACTCTCCCTTTCTGTACTTAATAAACATGCCAGGCTACATGAGAGAAAACAATAATTGAAGTGTCACATGTAGTAATAATGTCTTACCTTATCCCTCGACATGAGATACAGCAACCGATCGGTAGGCGAGAACAGCGCGGCCGAGTACGCGATGTTCACGGCAGTATCGGGCTTGTCGCCGGTGAGCACCCAGACGGCGAGGCCGGCGTCGAGCAGCGCGCGCACGGTGCGCGGCACGCCCGCCTGCAGCCGGTCCTCCACGCCCGTCGCGCCCACCAGCGTCAGCGCGCTCTCCAGCCGCGCGAGCGATTCGCGGACTCGACGCTCGCGGCCTGAGCAGAATTAAAAAAAAATTGGTTTAAAAAAGGAAAATCGCGGCCTAGGACGGTAGGATTTTTTTATTAGGTTCGGAAAAGGAGAAAGTTCTAAATTTGAATATTTTTTAGCTGATTTCGAAAAAGGAAAAGGTTATGAATATGACCCTGCAGCCGGTCCTCTACACCGGTTGCGGTTGCCCTCAAGAGCGTCAGTGCGCTCTCCAGCCGTGCGAGCGACTCGCGAACGCGGCGCTCGCGGCCAGCGAATTAAAAAAAATTGGTTCAAAAAAGGCAAAGGTTCCAAATTTGAATGGAGGTTATTAATGTGACCCTGCAGCCGGTCCTGCACGCCGTTCGCGCATACTAGCGTCAGCGCGCAGACGGTAGGGTCTTTTTATTAGGTTCAAAAAAGGAAAAGGTTCCAAATTTGAATGGAGGTTCTTAAATGTGACCCTACAGCCGGTTCTCCACGCCGCGCCCGTCCGCGCCTACTAGCGTCAGCGGTCACGGTAGGGTTTTTTATTAGGTTCGAAAAAGGAATAGGTTCTCAATTTGAGCGTATTTTTAATCGACTGCAAAAAAGGAGGGAATCTCAGAATTCGACAAAATTTTTATTTTACGAGTATTTTTATTTCACGAGTAGTTTTTGACTTACTGAACTTGACAATGTTGATGTCGATTTTTTTTTTGTAAAGTTTAATTATCTGGAGTCTGTTCGTATCGTCATAGAGACGTAAAGTCGAAATATCGGTATAGATAAGTTATACAACTAGTGTGTATGAGTTACAGTACATTTCGTTATAAATACAACTTAAAGGGGGTTACTATGTCATTACGTAGGATACTTGAACAATTGTATATCACACTTGGTAACAACAAGGAATGTATTGTGCCAATACAGTGATAACATTATCAAGTCGTCCAATTTCGTTCTATTTTCCTTATGCCTAACGCCAACTCTGCACCATCAAATATAATTTTTAAGTAACATTATGACGGACACCTAACATTTTAAACGTAAGGGTATTCACAATTCACCAATATTGTTAAACTACTAATTTTATCCCAGTTATACGGTCATAGCACTCATTGCGAGACTAAAGTAACAATAAAATCGTGAGTACCCGTTAGCGTTTAAAATAAAAGTTTTTTAAGTGACCATTTTGGTTTTAATCAGTATCTGGACATAGGAGAGACATTATCGATGCACAGCCCTACGGCGGACGTATCGACAATAAACATGAAATGTGAATCACTCTTGATAAAGAAATCACGCTATCTTAGCCGAATGAATCATGTTTGTACTATTTTATGATAATACTAGCTTTTGCCAGCGGCTTCGCCCGCGTGAATTTCGTTTAAACTTCACCTCTTTATTTCACCCACTTAAGTGTCATAAACGTAAGAGTAGATAAAATATAGGTATACTTAATCAGAAAGCTTCGAACTGCTAAGCTATCGGGAGTTACACGTGTTATTGTGAGTCAACCATAAAAGATAGACATATGCTGTCGTGGAATATTTTTTATATAATTTTAAGGAGAACATTTCCGTCATACATGATTTCTGTGTAGCTTTAACCATTAAGGTTGCACACGCGACGGAAGCTTAAAAAATGGAGTAACTTCTCCCGTTTCCCCAACATTTCCCTTCACTGCTCTGCTCCTATTGATTGTAGCGTGATGAAAAGTATACTATAACCAGCGCGGGAGTATGAAAAATAATTGTACCAAGTTTCGTTAAAATCCGTCGAGTAGTTTTTGTTTCTATAACGGTTATACATCCGACAGACAGACAGACAGACAGACAGACAGACAGACAGACAGACAGACAGACAAAAATTTTACTGATTGCATTTTTGGCATCAGTATCGATCCCTAATCACCCCCTGATAGTTATTTTGGAAATATATTTAATGTACAGAATTGATCTCTCTACAGATTTATTATAAGTATAGATAACGGGAAATTATGTTGAAACGAGGAATTAAAGGGATTTTGTTTAACTTTGTCACCTCGATCTACCAGAATAAAACCATGCAAATAATACAACACTTGCGTCAGTTAACAAACAGGAGGGATTACACACAAATGTCAGCTTTCCGCCTCTGTAATTATGGTTCATTGTAGATTGCAAAGGTAACAAGTTTGTTTCTGGCGTGGCAATTACACATCCTAGGCGACTGAAGTATAGAAAAGGTACGCAATAAAAATAAAGCCAGCACTGACCCTCCCCAATCTCAGCGGCGCGCGCGTGCTTCGCGGACCACGCCTCAAAAAACGCGAGCCGTTAGTATCTATCTATACTTGAGTCGCCTAGGATATGGAATTGCTACGCTCCGCTAAAAATAACCTAATTACTTAAGATCACAGTTCAATTTAGCTTATAAATTCTCCATATCCTCGGCTCCTCAAGTAAAAAGCCAGCACTGACCTTCCCCGATCTCAGCGGCGCGCGCGTGCCCCGCCAGCCACTCCTCCCAGAGCGCGGGCGACATGGCCCGGCGCGCCATGACGAGCGTGCGCAGGCCGGCGCGCGAGTACTCGGACAGCAGCGCGCGCGTGCGCTCCAGTATAGACAAGCTGCGCTATAAACACAAAGCCAGCACTGACCTTCCCCGATCTCAGCGGCGCGCGCGTGCCCCGCCAGCCACTCCTCCCAGAGCGCGGGCGACATGGCCCGGCGCGCCATGACGAGCGTGCGCAGGCCGGCGCGCGAGTACTCGGACAGCAGCGCGCGCGTGCGCTCCAGCGCCGCCGCCTCCGCCGAGCCCGCGCGCACCGGCGTCAGCGCGCCTAGTACCGTGCTGTCTGCGCCCTTCACGTATAGTACCACCTGGGAAGAAACGTTAAATTATAGTAGGCATGCTTATGAAAATCTTCCTGAGCTCTTTGGTGCCAATTATGGGCTTCGTTTTGTCCTTTATGCGTAATGCAAAGGACTGGAATAAGTTGCCTTCGCAAATACAATGTGTTGTTTGTTAATCCAATGTTTACGCCTTTCTATGACTGTAACTTTGCTAACAAATACGAAAAGCGGTCAAGCTATTTTCTTTGAAATTAATAAAACTGCATAATCGGTACTTCACATTTTTTTGTAAATTTGAATGACGATAAACGATATCGATCAATCGACAACAATATTCCAACGTCATCGATAACAATGAACATCGATATAAAGTCGACCCAGGTTACTCGATAACAAGAACAACCAACATCGATCCAAACTCAACCCGACTTTAACCTCCAAACTCCCAACGCCACACACTCACCTGTCCATTAGGCATGCGCATGGCCACGGACATGCACTTGCGGTTGCTGTCGAACTGCTGCACGCGCAGCACCTTGAGCCGGGTCAGCTCGCCGCGCACGCCGAGCTCCACGTCGTCGGGCGACCGGCTGCGCAGCTCGTAGCCGTACGCCAGCGCCGCCTCCGCCAGCGCCAGCTCGTCCGGGCTCTCCGCTTCGAAACGCGCCAGCTGGAACCGAGCAGAGACTATCAGAGATGGGCAGTGTTATCGCACGCAGGTTACTGTCCGGCTCGGAGCGCGCCAGCTGCAACCGAACACTTCACTATCAGACATAGGTAGCGTTGCTAGGAGTCTGGATAAAGCCTGACATAGTTAGGCTTTTCAACTGTGTGTCCGGCCAAAATAAACTAAACTAAGGTTTTTTACATTCGAATTATAGTTAATTCATGAACCATGATTACATCTGAAGACCCGAGGATGCAACCGTCAGCGCTTTTCGAGAAAAGCTAGTATAGTAATGGCATTCTTGGCGGAGGCATTCCCGTAGGTAGCCATTCCTCTATAGGCAAAAATTTGTAACGAATCTTTGAAAAAGTTCTTCCAGGTCAAATGTCATGTTTGACTCGACTCCCTTCCTACACACGTCACACGTGAGATTGTTTGAATGCATATTTTTGCTAATTGAGTAAATTTTTGCTTGATTTCATTGAACCGATTGAACGTATTAAGGAAAAATACTTATATTAAAAAACTTAATAAATTATTTATCGAAGAGCTACTGTGCTACTTTATCGCGTTTGCATAATCGCAATAAATATTATCGTGTCGAATTTCTTCTTCATTTAGACAAGTTTTCTCGTAACTCTACACTGTTTCTTGCGGAAAACAATTAAGTACGTAACATGAGCCGAGAACTCCCTTTTCAAATCAGGCTATCAGCACTGGGATAGCGTAGTGGACTTAGAGCACTATGGCCTATACTTTTCGCATTGTGGGAAGATACCTGAGCTCAATAATGAGATAGTTGAGTCGTGATGACGACGATATATTACACAAACATGTAATTATATCAGAAAACACATTTTTTTCTTATTGAAATAAAACAATACAGGTTATTGTCACAGATATAAAAAAAGGAATTTATCACGTCGTTTTATTATCGCATTCCGACTTTACGGTGACCTTTTTGGCAACAATTTGTGCCCGCGTTCGACCAGCTGATTATTAACCTCTGTTTAATTATTTAAACAAAGATAAAGGTTGACCTTGACCTAAATACTAGAAACGGACGTGAACAACGAATTAAACAGGTTTACATATTTACAAAGCGGTGAGCTTTTACCCTTGCGTCCCGGTAACGAACTAAAACGTAAACGTAATTTTTTTTTTGTAGCTCAAAATAGATTTTGACCTTTGCAGAGAATAACGTTGTAAGAATAAAGGATAATACTTTCATGCATGACATACTTATTACTTTCATGAAAGTATACACCAATCATCATACATACGAGTTTGTTCGCGGATTGTTGCAAAGTAGATTTAACCTCTGATCTGTATTAATGGAGTTCCGCAAAGTAACGCCTGATTCAACTTACTATGTATGATACCATGTTTTATAATTACTCAAAAATAAACCTAGATACTCCTCAAATGTAGGTATTATCCCTAATAAATTGAAACAAATTTCACTTAAGTCATCTGATAATTTCTATTGGATGTTATAATTTTCCCGTCATTACCAATTTTTAATTAATTAACGAATTTAACTCGTTATCGCTATAAGTTTCGGGAATGCCAACATGGATTGAAGATAACTAGGTAGGTAAGTATATTTAACCCAACTTAGGAAGAGATTACAGACTACTGACTAGACAATTAAAAATGGCTCTGCAATATTGTATAGAAATGGATGATTTTCTAATTTCCGCGTTTATTTTCGTCAACAAACAATAACCGAACAAATTAAATCTCAGCCCGACCTTGAGTTAGCGCCGCATCAACGGTTCAACTCAAAGGAATGTGATTTCGTTCTTTTTTGTATCTCGTTTAGATATGTTTGTGTAATTTACAGTTTCTAGGTGTCTACTGCTTAAGTAACATCAAACTAACAGGTTGTTTTATTTTATAACGCCAATTAACAAACTGTAGGTATATATTTACTTTTGGAAACGATAAAATTAAAGGTTTGTTCAGATCTATGGTAGCAATATTCGCTGCCACTATGTGTAGGTAGGGTAAAACATCGCGTGATATTTACCTACTTATCAGCCAGATACTCTGAGACATTGTAAATCATATCATACACTTTCGCTGGGATGCGCTGGCGTGAGAACAGCCTCACAATGGAATTCTCTTAATGCCAAAAAACAACAAAGATTTGCTAGTGGTTTCGTTGATAAAGCTATATCATAATACTATTTAAACACATTAGATCAGCAGATAAAGCCATAACTAACACAGCTGACAGCTGTTGTTAGGCAACGTATTTGGGAATTTAGCATAAATAGAATAAGATAGATAACAGCCGTAAGGAGGAAGTAGCGGCGTTGTTTTTATAAGGCCTTCACATTTAAGCGCTGTGTGAGAAGTCCTGGATACTCGTATCAGGTTCGATATGGAATTCATTTAACCTTCAGTTACCGACCCTCATTTTCAGTACATAGTTGCCGAGGTTAGGTCATGGTGACACCCTATTTGAAGTCACGCTTTCCATCAAATGTATATTAAAAATATGTTAAAATTATATATATTCTGAATGATTATTTGAGAAATATTGGGATGAAATTATAAAAACGATAAAAATAAATTTTATAAACTTTTAATAGCAATAATAAAAATAAGCACATTTTTCGAAACCTAGTTATGAGTCTTTGGAAATAAGCTAAGTAAGTCATAAAATATTTGGACAAAATTAACTTTTCTTCTTATAATCAATAAAAACGAACTCTCATTAACAAGTAAAAATTAATATTTTGAAAAGTTTAATAATTTGAGGCACAATTCTGGCAACCTTTTTTGGCGCATTGTAGACATGTATATTTTACACCCGACGCACTGATGAGGGGTCTTCCTTTTGGACTTAGATGGGCAAACCTTACACAACTTCCTTTTTTGACTCGTTACAACTTCCTCATGGTCTGAATCATGCTCGCTGAGTAGGTGAAAATCCGGGTCGACCAACTCATCATTACAATCACTAAAATCTTGTAACTCTTCGTCTAACCAGCTCTCTAGAATAATTTGATCACTAGGGCTATTTATATTCAGTTGTCTTTTTCTTTTACGTCCGATTCCTGATGACTTGCTTGCGCCGTCTAAAAAATTAACACAAAATTGGCATTTGTCAAGTTTTCACAAAAACATAAAATAGTACATTAACACCGACCTTACGTCACGTTGACACCAGAGGTCCGATTACGGGCACACCTGTGAACGTGCCGTGTGTTCACGACTGACCAACAAAAGATCGAGTCAATACAAGCAGCTACTGAAAGAGGCAAATCTATAACCCTATTGATTGTTAAAATATTCCTGTTTCAACTTGCGCGGTGTCACGGTGACACCACCTCGGCAATTAAAGGTTAAATGGCAACCCAAACAAATGCCAGCTTCCCGCCCCTATGATTAAGGCTCACTGTAAATTGTCGGCGAGAATATAAAACGCCCTAGGCAAATCTTGCTTACAAGCTAAATTGAACCGTGCGCACCGGTAATAAAATCGTTATTCGTGGATAGCATAAATTCCATACGCATACCTGTACATCGGTGGAGGTGCTGGGCTCGCTGGTGCTGTCGTCCTTGGAGCCGAACGGCAGCCGCGGCAGCCACAGTTATATATGGTAAATCTTGCTTCCAAGGTAAAATGAACCGTGCACACCGGTAATAAAATCGTTTTTCGCGGGTAGCATCAATTCATATGCCTACCTGTACATCGGTGGAGGTGCTGGGCTCGCTGGTGCTGTCGTCCTTGGAACCGAACGGCAGTCGCAGTTATATGGTAAATCTTGCTTCCAAGCTAAATTGAACCGTGCGCACCGGTAATAAAATCCTTTTTCGCGGGTAGCATTAATTCCATACGCATACCTGTGCATCGGTGGAGGTGCTGGGCTCGCTGGTGCTGTCATCCTTGGAGCCGAAGGGCAGCCGCGGCAGCCGCAGCCGCAGCGGCGACGTGGTCGACGGCGGCGGCGACGGCGTCGTCGACCGCGACTCCGTCAGACGCGAGTACCTGCTGACCACGTCACACTTTGTATTGGTATTGATTGATATAAACATAATAAGTATTTATTCAATATCTCTAATTTTTCCAGTCGTGCCCTCGAGATGAAGAGAATTTTCTTATGTTAGATACTGATAAACAGTCAATTAAGGACACGCACGGTATACCGAAAAAATCTTCCAGGAGGATTTTCTGCGCAGCTAAAAGAATTGACAATCGGTCATACGCCGTTCGCCCGCTAAGATCATAAACCTGTGGTACTTAACTCGAAGATTAGGTAATCTAACCACTTCGATCAACAATTCCAAGGAGATGTCGGGTCAGTGGTAGAAAACCGTCTACTAAAATAAGATCTCACTTCATATGTCAGCTTTTAATTTGGCTAGTAACGAATGATCATAAGTATAAGCTGATAATGTTTAAGTATTTATGACTTTATTGCTAGGTAACATGCAATTGAAAATAAAACTATTGTCTTAGTCTGCGTAAACAGATAAAACTGTGTAGGTGACGACTTATTTACGCGGTTGTTGACTTCGACTTTTTATACTTACGTCGTTATCTAGTTGGCATCGTTGATCGAAGCCTAACCAGGAGGCTTACTACGAAAAACAAACGTTACCTTCTCGTTCTGAGAAGAGACCCGTGTTCAATAGTGGGCCGTGATGGGTTGAGATGATGATGATGAGACGCATTCGAGACCTGCTTACTTTGCTCACACCAGCAGCATTCTCCAATACAAAAATGTATTCATTATTCGAGATACGATCACTTTTGTGGGAAGAAAACGAAAGTACGAACGTCGACGTAACGTACTATGTCAACGTTCGTTTTTCTCCCTCCAGAACACAAGCGTCTGCAGCAGTACTGTCTTGTCGTTGGAGCGCAGCGTGCCGTTGGAGCGCGCGGGCCGGTCGGGGAACTTGTCGCCGGCGCTGGAGCCGCTCAGCTGCATGTCGTCGAAACCTAACCAGAACACAACCTCCTGCAGCAGTACTGACTTGTCGTTGGAGCGCAGCGTGCCGTTGGAGCGCGCGGGCCGGTCGGGGAACTTGTCGCCGGCGCTGGAGCCGCTCAGCTGCATGTCGTCCACGTGCGGCTGGCTCACCACCACCGTGTTGCACACCGCCAGGATCAGCAGGAACTCGCGGACCTGCATAATAGTCACATTGTTATATTCTGAGATGGCAAAATGTAAATTTTTCGCACTTTTGTTTCCCTCCAACCTTTTATTCAGCCTTTCGAGTAAAAAATATAAGTTAACAGACTTGTTACAATCTTATTTAATCGTAGTCTTATTCAATCATAGGCACTTAATTCATTGAAAAGAAAAAACAAATACTATTACATATTTTATGACTAAAACGTTCTGATCTTTTTGGAAATGTCCGCTTTTAAGACTAATCTTTTTATAAGAAATTGTTCAAATTGTAAGTTTACTGATTTATCAAATGGGGTCATAGAAACTCCATTACGTTCTTCAATAAAAAATAAAAAAGTCACCTTTTGAGTGTGTTGAGCATCGTTGCTATCGAGTAAGTGCTGAAGCATCCTTCTATTCGGCGACACGCTGGTTATCGGCGTGACAATCGGCGGCAGGTCGGCGGAGGGCTCGGCGGGCGGGCCCGGCGGGTGGTCGTAGTCCACGCCACCCACCGTGCACCGTCTAAACACCATCTTGTTCTCCGTCAGCGTCCCCGTCTTGTCGCTGAACAGGTAATTGATCTGCCCCAACTCCTCGGTTATATTTAACGCTCGACACTCCGTCCGCGTATTCGTCACAGGATCGTACATTTCCACGTCTTGGTGAATGTGGTAAACCTGCAGCAGCTTGGTCATTTCGATCGTAACGTACAACGACACCGGTATCATGACCTGCAGCACTATTATGTAGGTCCAGAATATCAGCAACCCTTCGTATGCGGGCTTCGCCGTGGAGATGATGAATGGAACTTCTTTGTTGATAAGCGGGCTGTATTGGTCCAACCACACCTTACAACCGACGGCGCCCGCGCAGCATAGGAACAGCAACACCAGGACGCACCATATCACATCGGTGTTCATCTTTCTCTCTAGCTTGGAGCATTTGTACCTTGGTCCTCCGTTGTTGAGCATGGCCTTAGTTTCGTGCCCCGCGTACACCACGATACCTTCCACGAAGTCTGTGTTTTTGAGTGTACATTCCCTGAGCAGAAGGTTGTCTGATGTAAGCGGAACCCGTCCTCCGTCAGGATGCGATATGGTGCCATTAAACCTGTATATTTTGGTCGAGGGTCGCTCCACTTCAACTGAACTTCGGAATTTCATTGGACAAAATTCTAGACGCTGAAAAAGAAAAGTTTAATTTAATTCTGTCTGTTCTGTAATTAGCACTAACAACCGACCTTTTTGCGGGTCTAGGGAGAATGAACTTGAAGATCAAGGTTAATGCTATTAACTGCTTCTTATTAATTGAGTTTCATTTAGCTAATTTCGTTCACCTTCAGAACAACATTCATATGCGTGGAATGCGAATCCAGGGGCCTTATTATGAACTCTTAATTCGCTTATGCGCTTATAATATGTTATGCTTATAATGTGCTTAAAGCGCTTTATGACCTGCAAAGCGCTGTTTCTGTCACTCACACGTTGTGAACGTAAACTGTCTGGAATTAAGAGTTCATAATAAGGGGGCTGACAACCGAAGTGATCATTGTTTATGGCGACAACACTATAAAAGTATTTGTTTTTTCTCACATAGATAAGTCGTGTACATAGTCATAATACATACCAGAAAACACTCATTTTACACTTTACGTGCGAAACAATAGCAGTTCATCAAAGTCTACTGACGCCAGGGAAAGTTTCTCACGCATGCATCGTCACTGCAGCTATTATAATAACAGTCAACAGCTTTGAGCATCGCCATTACCTCGCGGATCGAGTGATGCAACAGTAGTTTAGTGTGACGGATTAATGAGGCTAACCGTAAACCGTAAACAAGTACAGGACCACCAAGTAAACGATGCATACCCAGTTATTCTACATAATTTAGAGTCGTAAAGCTTTTGCATGGTTTATAGCGATTTTCTTGCGAACGGACTGCGGCCGCTTTTACGTTAGCGGGATGTAATGCTGTGGTTTACTCAGTTTACCGCCTTGGCAGTTTACTTTAATGTTTGGATCATCATAATTTACGTTCAAGACATAAATATTCAATGTAAGCAATAATTTTTTCGTATTTTTAACTGTGTACTCATGGGAAACTGGCCGATACATTTAATCTTTTACATGGGCAGTGATATTATAATAAGATTTTTCTCTTTCTTTCAATACTTACAAATTCGTTTTGAAGCTGTTGAATTCGCGGTGGAAGCAAAATCTGATCCTAAGTTAACAGCGATCCTTATGTAGGTACAATCCTCAGCATTATTAAGTTACGTTACCTTATCCCTAAAGCCGGGCGCCACGACCCGCTGCTTGAGGTTGGTCTCGCCGTCCAGGTTGCAGGTGTCCAGGTAGCAGATGCCCATGGGGTTGGACGAGTGCAGCAGCACCATGTCCGCCGGGATCGCCTCGTTGTTCGACAGGTGGACTATGTCCCCCACCATCACGTCCCGCCATTTCACGCGCACGTACCGTTCTACTGATCTGTGGACGAAAGAGATTATATGCTTAGTGTTATTTTTATAACTTTTCGTATCTATGGTACGTACAGTCAGCGTCATATAGTACGTAGCAGTCATGATTACCAAATACTTGGAAACATTCATTATGACCATTAAGAACGGCCCAACCAAAGCGATCAAATTGTTCAGACCATCTACCGTGTACAAATATATCGGAGCACTCACAACACCGAATACTTGATAACACCCAAGTCGGCATTAATACCGTGACAACCACAACGCCACTGGTTGCCTAACAGCCAAAGTGTTCAAAAGTATGAAGCAACCAAAGTATTCAAAAATATGTAGCACCCAAGTAGCCAAAATTATAGTAACACATAATAAAAATGGACTTTAAATGACATGCGATAAAGTTCATTGTGCATCATTTCTTCCGATAAGTAAATTGATTAATTCAATGTCAAGTGCAAGTCATGTATGTCAAATGAAGTGGTGCTTCAATGCTTGCTTTGATATATTTAATACAAAAGCCATCACATCCATAGAGATATTACAATAGAGTGGGTGAGCCATACCCATACATTGCAATCGCCCCCGGTTAGAAAGAGAAACAACGATAACGGTAATTACCTATCTCTCTCCAATCCCGATGATCCAGAAAGAGAAAGGTGATTACTAAAGATTTCGTCTCTTTTTATCCAAAAGACGAAGCCTGGCTTCTGCCCTCTATTGTAATATCTCTATGATCACATCGGATACAGTTATGCATCAATAGATATTATTTCAAACTTGCCTTAGTATTAAACTTGACATTGATTTGAATTATAGATATTGACATACAATGATAGATAATAGAACGACATGCCAATAACATTAGGTTTAGTTTATTGTAGTTTATTTTTCTAATGTTCCATATTTTTGAACGCTTTGAATGCTTGGATACCATTGACGAGATGACTGTAACTATGTTTATGGTGTTATGACTGACCCGATGTATATGACATTTTAAACGTCTCGGCCATTTGAGCGACTATATTGTTGTCAACATTAAGGAAACTTTGCTTGTACCGATATTATCGACTTTTTGGTTGCGTCTATTTATTTGAATACCCTGATTGTCTCTAACTATTTGACGCTGACTGTACCACCTAACATAAAAATTATAGATTCCTGTTTTCTAAGAAGTTGGCTAGCTAAAACCAAACGTGTTGGTAATGAAGTTAATTCATTCATTTGACTGGAAATCGCGCATCTTCAATGAGAGAGATTTTGACGACCCGAATGGCGCAATGGTTAACACGCCGATCGCTGTTCCGAGGGTCCTGGGTTCGATTCCCAGCGAGGCGGCAATTTAATGATGAGTTTCCGTTCTCGGTCTGGGTATGTGTCCTTGTCTTGTGTGTTGTCCAAGGTACCCACGACACAGGGAATCCTAGTGTGGGGCTTTGAGTGTGAAGCGTTATTTATTTATTTATTTGAATGATGTTAGTGCTACCGAAAACCAAATTGGTGTACAAATAAATGAACAAAAAAAGTTCAAAGCATTAAATAAGATATAAATGTCTTCATTACGTTTAGCGCAATCCACATATTGCATTATATTATGTTAGAAACAAACAACAGTAACTTAGCACTTAGTCATATAATAGATAATAAACTGACATCACTACCATCGTAGTCCGCAAACAAAGCGATGTAATAATAAACATTATTGAGCTATTGTGATACGTAGGATGCTGAAAGTTTTGCATGAGTGGCTCAATCAGCGTAACCCTTATAACTTAGTAGAAGATCCGAATCTATATCGACATTCACCGGGTTGATAATAGAATCAAACTTATTTTATAATAAATTTCGTATATTAGAAAATATATTAAAAATGGGTTGACAACAAAAATCCTGGACAGAATATTTTTAATTATTTAAAAAAAAAATATTTTTCATAAAAAATGTTGCATGATGAAGATAATAATAAAATTTTATACTGGACTTAAAGTATAGAACATATAGAATGTGCAGACGTAGGGTAGACTATTATTTACCTGGACGAACTACTGGGTAGACAGGTATAAACAGGTATGTCAATACTAGTTACTTTTCACTCGATTTGATAATAGTCTGCACATTCTATATGTTCTATACTTTAAGTCCAGTATAAAATTTTATTATTATCTTCATCATGCAATATTTTTGAAAAATTATTTTTTAAAAAATAATTAAAAATATTCTGTCCAGGATTTTTGTTGTCAACCCATTTTTAATATATTTTCTAAGATACGAAATTTATTATAAAATAAGTTTGATTCTATTATCAAGCCGGTGAATGTCGACTTAGATTCGGATCTTAGACCAACTACACTATGTAGTGATTATCTCACAGCTGGGATGAGATCTGGTGTAAGAAATAGTTACTACAAGGTACACCATGTAGGTCGGCCTCATCAGTTCAACGATCCCAACTGGTGGTAAGTGGCGATGAAGTCCAAGATTATGAATGCACTAAGTTTTAAAAGCTTATTCACTCTCTTCCTGAGGACTGTTACACAGTACACTTTGTAGCTACATACCTACTGAGATTTGTTTAAAAACTATGAAGCTTTGGGCAAAACGTCCCACTCGAAAATCGTCCCATGGGACGTTTTTGTCCTTTGATTTAATTTAATTTTTTTCTTAGGGCTAAACGGACCACTTATAAGTATATATAGAAATTCTATTGTTCGCTGCTAAATTTTGTACAGTCTGCAGAAAAACAACTAAATACATAGTATAAAATTAAACAGAATATTCTTGAATAGAAAAAAATATCTATTATTACTTAATATAAACATATATTTAATTATAGTATTTATTTTATTTACCGTATATTCGTACATATATCAACATTTGATTTAAAACAATCACAACTTAGAACAATTATATTTCCTCAAGATCAAAGATTGCTTGGATAACATAAGTCTCAATGCTCTGTACTAAACTTGACTTATTATATGTGTGTATATATGTATACAGGGTGTCCCGTAAGTTGTACGACAAACTGAAATGGGAGATAGCTTGGAGAGAGACCTACCAGATGTCAAAAAATCGTTTTAGTAAAAGTGTCACCGTTTTCGAGATTTTGACCTTTGTTTGATTTTTCAGAAATCGAGCTCGATAAATTTTTTTTCACGTACTCTCAGATAGTTGGTCTACAATGCTAAGCTATGAGTGCTATGACTGAATTCAAATTATTACGTGATTCCTAGAAATTCGGGTTTATTTAGGACTTTTTATGTTTTTGATTTTCGTGGATTCAACTTTAACGGTGGCTGATGGAAAAAATGTCCAGTTTTTTAATAGTGCAATTAATTTTAAAAACTTGCTTGGTAAATAGAGATTTTAAAACCGTAAAACACTGACTACTTTAAGGAGAAATTTACAAGTTATTGGCATTTTAGTGTCGAGGGGTGTTAATTTGAAGCTAAAGTGGTATTATGTATTAATGTGTTTGTAAGCATAAAAATGACCAAAATCATTTATTACGTCATATTTAAAAGGTGTTCAAATATTGCCAATCTACTTGAATACACAAATGATATATTAAAATAAAGATTTTAAAGATATTATGTTCATTTGTGCGATTTCAGCTGCAGGTGATTGAATTGCCCCCCTTAGATTGCCTGTGTTAATTATGGCGTTCGCTTTAATCACACAATCACAGGTAGTTTAAGTCATGGTGCCAGGTAACAATTTTTGTATTATTAACGAATATTAATTAATAAGTAGGTAACAATTTCAGGCTTGTCTCATTATTTTTACATAAAGCTAAATTCTAATTAAAAACAGATATTATGGCATTTGTATTAGTCATTGTATAATTATTTAAAAATATTTATATACATATTACTGTATTTCAATTGATTATCAAATAGAAGCTAACCTTAATATTTAAAGTAAAAATATCTCACACACGTTTGTAGATTTTTCTGCCGATTATATAATTTCATCTTGAATTTCTGGGACCGACCCAGTCAAAAATTGACGTGGGCGAAACGTCCCATGGGACGTTTTCCGAGTGGGACGCTTTGCCCAAAGCCTCCTATTAATGGTGACTAATAAGTTGTCTAATTTAACATGTGTTGTGTTGGTTTATTTAACCCTCAAATTAAAAAAAAGTGGTCTATCGAGTTTTTTCGCTTAGGTGCATTTTAATATTTCCGCCTTATGATACAGTGATACTGCATATTTTATACATGCGCATTGGAATCTGACTGTATTTATAGAACGGATAACCTTTTAGATTGTAAGCGAAGTCTAGAAATAACTATTTATTTAGAACTGCCACAGCAAAGGAGGTCAAGACGATATTACTAATACTTGTAGTGGAAAAGGATATATGTATATACACGTATGTAGAGTAAGTATCGACAATTTGCTTTTGCTCTATTTATTAAACATAACACATATGTATAGAGGAGCGTTTGTTTCTCTTCATGACTTACTCGTAATCGTAAATCGTAAGTCCCTAGATTACCTAATATAGACGTAGGTAAGCACGTAGCATAAAAATAAACACTAAGAAGCTACCTAGAAGATACCTAGAACAATCCTATGACACTTCTACAACAGGCTGTTGTCAACAGCACTAATCAGGCAGACTAATGATAATGGCAATTTACTTCAATATTGTGTTTAATATGCTGTCACAAAAATCATCAATCATATTGCACTTAGAAACTTAATATAATTTAATCTATACCTAATTATAAACCTATACCTTTATATTTTTCAAAGCTCGCTTCGTAATTGCCAATTTTGCGAAGAGCGATCTAGTTCATTTCACTTATATTTCGATCAATTTCGGCGTGGGAGGTATGTGATTATGTGATAAGTTATTTATGGCTTTACATTTACATGCAAAAAGCCAACGCCAAATCTTTGTTTACTTTTGTGAAGGTTATATGGCTTAGTTGTTTAGCATAATATTTATGCCTAAAGAAAAATACAAAATTACCATATCCATTACCTAAGAATTTAGCAGTAGAACCGCGCGAAAGGAGTAGCATAAAAATAAACTGGTATTTAATATTTTATTTTTCTAAGCAAATTCTCACTTCTGTTATACCTTAGTACAGTTCGTCTTTTGACTTTGCTAATATATACTTAGATAGATAATAGGCATATTTTGACCAACTTAATTACGATGCACGGAGGCACTTTAAAAATCGACGGTAAGACGGTAGACTGCGCGGCTCTATGCAAAGTTTGCATTGCAAACATAAATTATTCATTTATATTTGCTAACATGCAAACCCCTGTTATTGGTTTTTCTTTTTCCTTAGCAAGACATTACCCTAGTGATAAGATTCATGTTAAACTGTTTTAAACTTTTTCAACAAAAATAATTGAACATCCAAAACAAAATACTATGCACATTTCTACAAGATTCTATTAGTGGGAGCTGGGAGCATCGTGACCGGATCCATTACACGGTAATTTGTGTTTCGTGTAGTTGAAGGGCCGAACAACGGCGCCATAGCGCCTCGCGTGACACCGTTCGTATCGAAGCGATGTCGTGATTGTGACGGCGATCGTATCGCGATCCCAGACGGGCCGTTTCTTCATCATACCGCCTGCCAGAGCAACAGGTGAGCAGTAAATAATAGGCCGCTATCGCGCTACCGCAATAGATACAATGAATGTTAAAATTAGAACAGTTTAAAGTCTTGTAAACATGTAAAAAGGAAAGCTTTTATTGATTGACTGACTAACAATATCATAGCAGAGACTACTATTAGGATTAGAAATTAGGTTTTTTGCACTATGCGTTGGCCCTGGATAGTGCAGATGTCCACTAAGAAATGACTTTTAGAAATTTGCCTCTTAAGTCTTAAGGGTGTAGGGTTAAGTTCATATAAAACTTCGTTCGTCTTGAAGCTGAATCGACTTAATAAACAGGATCAGAGAATTTATTCGCGGTTCATTGAAAGCTAGTTTATTATTATGTTAGGGTATTTAAACCAAAAGTGAATTATCTAAGGAATATCTCATACATAAAACATAACTAATTTTCTCGCGCAGAAACTCTGCACAAAAATAGGGCCTGCAGAACTTACCTAAACCGTTGCAACTCAAAATTATCGAAATCATAATTAATCGCCCGGAAAAAGGTAATAATTAAATTTGCATTCATAACGCATTTCAAACGATGTCCTTATTGGACTACGATTTTTAAGGTCTATCTTATTCTCTTTCACTCACAAATCGACGACCGGCGATGAGCAAAAAGAAAGCTAACGCCAATAACTTACACTAGATCGCTTTCGATGCTTTCTCCCTGACTGCTATTGTTCGGTGTGTTTTAAATTCAATTTGATTGAAATCCAAATAAGCTTAATGGGTTCAAGGCATGAAGCAACTTCATGGTTCAAGGTAGTATTAAATAATTATTACAGTTTCGATAAGCATACGTTGCGTAAACCTCTTCAGAAAACTAATTCGAGAGGCTCTCAGGTTTTTTTGTCAAAACAACCCAAATGTTATCGCGTGTGACCCAGTCATAATGCTTAATAAGTTAGTAAGTTCTAAATTAAAATGTTTCAAAGTGTGCTTGGACCTTGACTAGTCCCAAGTACGCTGAAGGCCAACACAAACCACAACGAGAATCTCTATATAGTAACATAACAGCTGAACAAATAATGTGTATACTGATATACTTCGCCATGTCTTTTTTGTAGTCTGTACCTATCTGTAGAAATTATGCGAGTATGTATTTGAAATGGAAAACTTTACTTAGTACAAAATCTACAGACTGTTTATAGAGGTAATCTTATTCCATACACAGATTAAACTGTTATCACTGGAAGCAAATAGCATTTAAATAAATTATTTTCCTCACACTTCAATCTTACTTATTTGTCTATTGTTTGGTAGGTAAATTAATACCTTTTCGCAATTCATTGCTGTTGAATTCGGACGATACAAAAAATATACAACTTTTTCATGTCAATATCAAAAGATAAAGATCTTTTTTATAGGGATAAAGACATGCTTCTGCGTAAACCAAAATTACCTAAACATTATATATTTATATTTCATAAGCAGATTTGATAAAAATTACAAAAATAATTGGAAAATTTTCAAATTCCCATATTGTTACTTAATTAATGGCTTGAGCTGTTGCTTTTGATGGTTGTTGTAAGATAGCATTCGTTAAGCCGACTGACTTGGAACTGATCCAGAAAGGCCGCTGTTATTTAGATTTCTCTGATATTTGCAAAAGGTTTCTCTTAATAAAGAGCACTGACTGACTGGGGGGCTACTGGTTAATAAACAATTGCGAAAATTCCTAACTGACGTCTGCATTCTTATGAGAAATATCGAGATTAAAAAAGTCCCGTTGTAGGTTCCGTCACAGATTGACATAAGCCTGCGAACTAGCAGACGACCAACTTGATGTTAAGTGGTCACCGTCGCTCATGGACATTAGTTACACGAAATGTTTGACCAACGCGTTGTTGGTCAAAGAAGGAAGAGGAAAGAAAGAAACAAAGCTTCCTTATTAGTTTCTTCGAAAAGAAAACCGACTATACATACATGTACCTACCTCTATGCCAATATCCGACGTCATACCTACGTTTAAAATCAGTACGCAAGCACGAAACTTTACGACAACATAATTAACTTTTTATTTGACATCGGTAAATAGTTAAACGCGACCGCGATGTAGGTACGTAACGTAAACGTAACATTCGTTAAGTTAGTTTATAGTTTAGGCACTTCTCACATTACGCTATTTATTAGCTACGCGACTGCGATGCAATCCCAAAATTCTATGTATCTGACACTTTTGACTGACAGACGAGGCGTCTCCTGTCAGTAGTGTCAGTACATAGTGTCAAATACATACAAATTTTGGGTTGCGTTGCAGTCGCGTAGCTCATGAATAGCGTTGTGTGAGAAGTGCCCTAGACGGCGATGTGAAATTTGTTCTACAATATAAGATATCCATTTGTAAAAACCACATATTCATAATAATGAGATAAATCTTACGGTGTGTTTTTCTTCATTTATTTTAATGTAGGTAGGTATAGGTACCTAGTTAGGTAGGTACAGTCAGCGTCAAATAGTTAGAGACAATCAGGGTATTCAAATAAATAGACGCAATCAAAAAGTCGATAATATCGGTACAAACAAAGTTTCCTTATTGTTGACAACAATATAGTCGCTCAAATGGCCGAGACGTTTAAAATGTCATAGGTATACATCGGGTCAGTCATAACACCATAAACATAGTTACAGTCATCTCGTCAATGGTATCCAAGCATTCAAAGCGTTCAAAAATATGGAACATTAGAAAAATAAACTACAATAAACTAAACCTAATGTTATTGGCATGTCGTTCTATTATCTATCATTGTATGTCAATATCTATAATTCAAATCAATGTCAAGTTTAATAGTTTGAAATAAAATCTATTGATGCTTATCTGTATCCGATGTGATCATAGAGATATTACAATAGAGGGCAGAAGCCAGGCTTCAGAGCGTCTTTTGGATAAAAAGAGACGAAGTCTTTAGTAATCACCTTTCTCTTTCTGGATCATCGGGATTGGAGAGAGATAGGTAATTACCGTTATCGTTGTTTCTCTTTCTAACCGGGGGCGATTGCAATGTATGGGTATGGCTCACCCACTCTATTGTAATTATCTCTATGGATGTGATGGCTTTTGTATTAAATATATCAAAGCAAGCATTGAAGCACCACTTCATTTGACATACATGACTTGCACTTGACATTGAATTAATCAATTTACTTATCGGAAGAAATGATGCACAATGAACTTTATCGCATGTCATTTAAAGTCCATTTTTATTATGTGTTGCTATAATTTTGGCTACTTGGGTGCTACATATTTTTGAATACTTTGGTTGCTTCATACTTTTGAACACTTTGGCTGTTAGGCAACCAGTGGCGTTGTGGTTGTAATGCTATTAATGCCGACTTGGGTGTTATCAAGTATTCGGTGTTGTGAGTGCTCCGATATATTTGTACACGGTAGATGGTCTGAACAATTTGATCGCTTTGGTTGAGCCGTTCTTAATGGTCATAATGAATGTTTCCAAGTATTTGGTAATCATGACTGCTACGTACTATATGACGCTAACTGTACTAGACTAGTCGACAATCGCGCAGATGAGCTGTCTGATTATAACACCAAACGCATCAACAACTGTTACTGATGTGCCTAATCCCTAATCATCTATAATAGGAAAATAAGTCACTTAACTACGGTCTCGACATATTATAGCCAATAATATGTTCAATGACACTTTCAACTAGCAATTGTGGCAAACAAATAAACGATTATTGGTTTTACGAGGGCTGTGAGCAGTTTAATAATGTTAATAGGTACAATGATCTTGATGTTTCGTGGTCATGCAGTGAACTGTGAATATAACTGAATGAAATTTTATCTATCTATTAGCCTTTGGCTGATCAATTTTGAACATAAGATTAGGATAATCAATTAATTTCTGGCAATCATGAATTATAAAATTTCATTTAAATTAGTTTTTGCATCTCATTATAATATAAATAGTGCCATTAATGATACAGCTTTTTAAATCATGGCTTCGTTACATCTGATCATTCTCAAAAATTGGGAAGATACAGAGGTTAACTGAAGTTGTGAGCCAAGAATAGATTAACTTAATTGAATCACCGCAACTAAACAAATTGTTTTGAATGAGAATACTATTATTACAAGCGTAGCTAGCTTCAACAGCTCCTCTAGCATGGGGAATTTGCGCCATTACTTCTCGTTCACCAATAAAGAAGGAGAAGGGGTGATGGAGATTTGTACACATTCATAGCTTTACACTAATATTTCTGAGCCACAGACTGACCACACACAAAGCAAGAATACACACACCCAAATCGGAAACAGAAAACACTAGATTATATTAAACTTATCGCCTCGCGGGATCGAACCTGCCTCCTGTCCCTGTCCTTCCAACGGCCACAGCGTCATACAGGTTATATTTTGTTACCTGACAAACAATTCTACCAACAGCGGATGTAATAATGAAGTAGCCATGGAGCCACTCCCGCCTCCAGCCACGCAGCAAACCACACGCCATTACTATACGAGTAGGTATAACGCAAACAATTTATATTTAACGTTTTTTGGCTGACGTATTTTCATTTTATTAATGGATTTTAGTTTAAATCATACCTGATTATAAGGTAGTGCATTTATTCTTAATCTGATCTAGATGATAGATAATTACTTACATAAAATATCAATAGACACTTTGCTTTATTGATAAATATAGATTAGCTAAGTGACTTACGTATATAAATAATAAATAACAGGTCCCTAACAAAACCCTGGAATAATCACAGTGCAGAAATTTTTATAAATTAGCATAAAAAGGAACTAATATAACACAACTCCTGGAATACAATGGATATAGAATAAACAATGCAAAATTTAGACACCAGTGAAGCCAAAAAAGCATTATGACATCATGGACACTTCATAGGATTCCTAGGCTATTGAACGTAGTAGCTAATGTGAAAATCGACGAGCGTAATCGACGAAGTTGAAAGGTAGCTTCACATTCATACTGACAAGATCAATAAACTCTAGTGAACCCGAAAGTGATGAGGGTCAAATTTAAAAAAATGGAATTTATGTACAGTACTTACATAAGTTCCTACCCATATGGTGGTTACTTGTTCTTTTTACAAAATTACAAAAATATTTGTTTAGACAAAAATATTTGTTTAGACTTAAGTTACAAAATGAGTGACCAAAAATTATTTTATCCCCTTAAGCATTTCTACCGTCATATTAATACCATGACCTCTACTACCGGTATAAGGCTATATGACCAGTGTGCAGAGATGCGAATGATCTGTAGATACGAGTGGATGTAAGCTTCATGATTTTGTAAGAGTCCTTGTTTTTAGAATTAAAGCAGCAAACGAATATGCACACACTTTTTTGCCCATTTTGCCGCCCATGACAACTGCTGTTACCGACACAGGAAAATACTCAAATCGAGACTAGCATACCTAAGCTTAACAAAATGTACTGCATGTTTATAAAACAAAGTGAAATACTTATACTTTTTAAAGAACCAACCGCGCGTTTTCCTTGAATTGATGCACACGCTAAATGTGGCGGGATCCTTAGGTACCTTCCGTCATTACCATAGATTATGGAATTAAGTACTGGCTATATTATCAAATATTGTGATGTTCATGTGATATCATAACGTGGGCTATCGTGAGATCCTCGTCCCGCCCAATGTCACTGTACAACGTGTACGTAATCTTGACACACTTTGCTTTATTTGTACTGAAATATTATCTTAATTTGGATTTTGTGGGAAGCAAAAATGTGGTGTCAAATTGTGTTTACATAATAAAGAGATAAAGACATCCAGAGACTATCACCAAAGGGAGGCAAATTAATTATTTTTGTAAAGCTGAGTCTTCGTTACATAAAAATATAGTTTTTTTGCAGCTTTTAATTGAGCTGGAAGTGCAATATGAACTGGATTAATTTTAATTTAAAATCACATTATAAGTGTCCTAAGTGTCGCTGTCAAACCAATTACGAGTATACCGAAACTGGCAAAATTTAATGCACGAATAAGTAACTTGAATAGCTTTAATTTCATTTAATCGTTTTATAACTGCACAATTTGCGTATACAACTAAATAATTAAATCAACCGAGTCTCTCGATATTCACGGCATCTGTCCCACGGCACTCATTTAATGAACATGTGCACGTCATTCATTTCCCACACTCGGGCCACAACATGCAAACACGGGGAGTATTCGGCAATAAACTTTGACATTGGTTCCTAACCTTCATTCATATTGCGTGCGAACGTCACATTAAAGAAACCTCCGGACGTGACAGAGCGCGGGTTAGTTACGGCTTACGGCTCACTTTCTCCCGAACTCCAAGCGGTATTCAGGCGAGGCGCGGCTAAATTTGTGCGCGTTTGAACGATAAGTGTGTCGTTACATCAGCGAATCTTGGCCAGGGCGAGCAATGTGAAGGCCAGGCGTTCACTATCGGCCTTACCCGCTATGGGCGAACCTCCCCGGCTCCCCGCACCGGTCACAGATTAGAAGAAACGTAAAAAAAAACTTTTGATTTATATCGTCATAAGATTCATAAGTGATAATCCTCTTCAAATAATAGTTCATACGCTTGCACATTATTGCACATGTCGTGGCTTGTGATGTCCACGCTTCTTGCAATTACCATTTTATGCAAGTTTTCCTTGTTTCTTGCAACCGGTACATTACAACGTGATGTTTATAAAATACGAATAAAAAATATACAAGCAATTCTTTAAGCGCTGCTTGTTGCCTTTGCACTGTTAAAGTTTCGCCCTTTTTTAGAAGGATTATTTATTGTTCTCTGTACTCACGTTGCGTTCCAAGTACACAAAAGTAGGTTAGACTAGAAACTTGATAAGTTTGTATATTTTAACTTTTAAGAAAGGACTGGAGACCCTATGATAATGTTCACTGGTAGTTAGTTCACATTTACCATCAGATGGCTCGTCTGGTGGCTTGCCTTTGGTGGTGGCTTACGTCTGGACTCTGGTGGCTTAACTTTGGTGGCTGATAACATAGATATTTAAAAAATATATCTATCATAACATTCATAAAGTAGTCTTTTTGAAATAAGGACACAAAAATAAATTTCCATATTCTGTAATTTTATACTAGGTACATATGTACCTACAGTTATAACATCACATAACACAATTTCTTCGCGATGACCAATGCAAAATATCTCAATAGAACCATAATGAGAGGTGATTCGTGCATTCCTAATAATGATCGGGTTGTTCAAAGATGTAAATAATGTAAATATATACAAGTAACGTGTGTGCGTAATACGCGCAAAGAATTAATTTGACTGTCGGTCTTTAGCCGTCCCATTTCGACTTAAAAGACTAGTATTAGTCCAGCCGCGTCATATAACGACCTAACGACAGACATGTTTTCTTTGGAAGCTTTATGAGTGGACCGATATTTACATAATAATTATAATTATGTAAAATAGACGCTTGAGGATAATATTAGTAAATATAGATTTGGCTATGTTTGCACGCTTTCAATTTGCAATGGAGTGATAATTAGCATCATTTATAAATTGTGTAATTTATCATTCTTAAATATAAATGATATATTTATATGCCATCTCTGCTATGTCATAGCAACTGGAATAGATACAGGTTAATTCATTTAATTTCAAAGTAATTACTTCACAAAATTATTGGACATCTTGACACCGTAATTGGTGATTATTATCTCACAATTTAATGCTATCGCTGTCTCTATAAATCAATGGTGACCTGCCCTTGCTCTGCTTCAAAAACGTAATCCTTACATCTACAAAAAGGATCCGAACTAGAAATTATTACAATCAGGGGTAAATAAATAACACTTATCCTTTTGCCCCGTGGCGGGTACCGGGCAGCCATTAACCTTCCTTTAGATTTAGACTACGAATTAGTAGTTTTTTATATGACTAAGTTTTACTTAGTAATCTACCTCAATAATACTACCTTTATAACTACAATATACGCGAACCTTTTTGAAGTTATACTTCTTTAGGCGCGTTATGGAAAAATCATGAGAGTGAAATTTTACGATGCGCGCGCTTCTGTAACACAAAAATTAACAGTATGAAGTTAGGCGCGTTATGGAAAAATCATGAGAGTGAAATTTTACATTGCGCGCGCATCTGTGACACAAAAATTAACAGTATGAAGTTGCCGGCTAAACCACTGACGTCTCTTTAGTTTTGCTTTTGCTTGTTATCGAAATTATATATAACCAGCCAGGTTTGTTTTGACTTGTTTGTGGCACATTGACATGACATAATAATATGCACAGACTAGCTAAAGATTAATGTTTCGTTATACGGTATGCAACGACTAGTCTTTTTGGTAAAATATTTAATAAAGGTTTTTAACTGCAATATAACAGTAAATAAATTATAACTAAGTATTCAAAGATAGTTTAGGATGACTATTAGTGATTATGCTACCATTCCATCAGTATTTTCTTAAGACGTTGTCACGTTCAACCACAGAACAGATAAAGGAGGATCTCCTTTATCTGTTCTGTGCGTTCAACTATCGTCAGTAAACCGACTTTACAGACAACCAATTTTTTTTAGTATAATTAATACTAAATATTATGAAATTATTAACGTTGAATATTTATTATTTAATGATGCCAAAGAAGTATAACTTCTTACGCGCGTACATAAGTACACGCAATTTTTTTTTTTTAAATTAAAGTTCAATCACATTTCATGCATTGATTGATAAGCTGATTAAGCCAAACAAAAAGCAAATTCATTTGAACAATCAATTTAATTGGTCGCAGATAGGAGAACATTTTAATCAAGCTCATTACCGATAGAGTGATATTAAATCATTGTGGTTATTGTGTTACTAGCGAATTATTTGCTTCGCTTGCTTGAATTTAATCTTATCGAATGCAAATCGTACAATAGAACAAAAGAAAATATATTTTTATTATTGAATTTATTCTTGATAAGGTAAATTTCAGTCGGGCGACGTGTTCATTGAAGGAATCTCTTGGAATACGAATATATTGTTGTATTTTACTAGAAATATAATTGAATTAGATGATTATAGTACACATGAGTGTCTCAGAGTCTAAACTGACTTCTCCTAGTGACATTCATAGCAACAGGTCTCCAGTTGAAGATCGTCGAGTTCTATGCTCCGCTCTAAATCTCTACGGGCGCATTCATGTAGAACGCTGGTTACCGGCGCTGATCTGCCAGCGCTTATCGGTATAGTCTAAGATCCGAATCTAAATCGACATTCATCGGGTTGATAAGAGAATCAAACACACTAATAGAAACTTTTTTTGATAGTTAAAAATATTTGTTAATATTTAACAAATAATTTATTAGAGACCACTTTTTAGTGCTTAATAAATATTTCTTAGTATTTTAATTAATCTTAGTATTTTAATTTATTTTATTAATATGTAATAAATGAATATCAGATTTATTAAACACAAAAAAATAATTTTAAATACTAAGAAATATTTGTTTAATACTAAAGAGTAGTATAAACTAATACTTAATATTCTGTCCAGGATTTTTGTTGTCTACCCATTTTTAATATATTTTCTAATATATAGGAAATTTATTATTTTATAATTTTGATTCTCTTTTCAACCCGATGAATGTCGATTTAGATTCGGATCTTAGACTATACCGATACGTGCTGACAGATAGGGACAGGGATGGGCAAATGGGAAAAACATATCGACATTTATCGTATCGATATTTTCCAAATGTATCGATATATACCACCCAAGAAATTTAATATTGATATTTCGATATATCGGTATGTTTTGCCTAATGTGCAATTATTTATAAAAATTGCCAAAATATTCGAAATTTTAAAGTACCTAAATACACATCTGGCTGTTATGACATCAGTTTTATTATTAAAAAACATGTTTATGTACCAAGAAAAAATCAACATACAGTGCCACAAACTTATTTGGTCCGGTTGCCAAAATTGCAACTAATGCAAATGTTATACTGTTGTCAGACAAAGACCAAGATAGTAGCGCCCCTCTTACCGGGTCAGATTAGTTTATTTTTATTTTATATATATTTTTATTTTATAGATATTTTTCTGAAAAAATATCGATATTTTGATATATCGATATTTTTTACCCAAACCTACTGGCAGATCGGCGCCGGTAACCAGCGTTCTTTTCGAATGCGCCCTACGGTAGGTACCTACGTGACTCGTGGTATAGTATATTATTTATTTATATTTATACCTAAATGTTCTTCACTGACTGGCTATTTACCACAGTCTACACTACTTTTAAAGTCATAAGATAACTTTTGTAATCAGTTTCAGTTGCAATATCGGATAGAAAACGATAAGCCTATTTTCTCCATTTCCTTTTTTGGCAGGGAACGTGTGTATCGTGCCTTATTGTTATTGAGTACCCACCACGTAGGAGTGTGACATAATATGGTACATATAATACAATTATATGTAATTTATATGGGGAAGGAGAGCTGAAAGCTATAAATGCATAATATGTGTATTACAAATACAGCTATTAAAGATAATTCGTACTTTCATAGTATTAATGTGAAGTACCTACATCATAAATTTAGAATGAATTACGGTTGAATTTCGAGCACAGAGCGGAACCCAAGTAAATTAGCACCATTTCATTGTGGGGGCTATTATATTAAATATGTGTATTTAACTGGTTCCTTCACTGTAACACATAAAGGAATTGAAAGATGCAAATTGTTTATATCTCAGTGTAACGTACGTAGCCCATCTCAACGCTGTTGCCGTGTCATTTATTACGAGTAGTCTAAATATTGGTACAGTTATTCCAAACAAGATCCACGCGCGCATTTCAAACAATGTTTTTGTAAAAATATTATTATTTCGTGAAGCAGTGATAGCTAAGTGATTCGAACGGTTGACTCCTAAATAGGGGCCTGGATTCTAATTCTACATACACAACTAATTTTCATTAAAAAAAATATTTGCTTATTTATACTATTTACTTATAAATCTCTCGCTTTGGAAAACAATAACATACCTAAAGAAGCATACACACCAGAGAATTATTCACAATATTCTCAAATGTGTGTCAAGTCCGCGAACTCACCCACAGCCAGATTGGTGGACTATGGATTGTAGGTACACTGGACCCGTGCCCAGCTATACTTATGTAATCAAAGGCCTCCTTACTAGTAACCGAAAGTTTGTCTAACATCACAAACAAATATCAAGATCCAGTTTATTATTCTCGCAATAATTGTTCACACAAATTATTAAGATATTTTTAAACAAATACTGTTATGGTGACACCGTTTCGTCAAGATAATAACGGCATAATAAACACGTTTAATGAATAGAAGTGAAGATAATGTGAATGAAAGTGGGATTTTAGTTAACTGCTACCTTATAATACTTAAGGTGAACGGTTTTGGATAAAGCTTCATGTTTCTACTTTCTAGAGTCACTGATTTAGACTATGAGATATTGGTATGTAAATTTATTACGTAAAATTTGCATGCCGAATTATGTATTACGTAAAATACTTACCTACATAGCCTGTACCCACCCACATTAGTGATATTAGTGACAATTACACTTTTACCTTTCAGATGATGATAGATTTCAGATAGGAGTGGTGGTATCAGACACCAGTAACACAGTAACAATATTGGGGCTTTCATTATAGAAGATCGTTAATGGAATATCATATTAAATAAATAATACTTGAATAAAAATTAAATAACGGTATAATTATACAGTAAAGCAGACACACTAGGAGATCCCGTGTCGTACGTGGATGCCATTGATAACACACAAACGCGAAAACACATTCAGATCAAGTGTATAAAATCGACACCAGCAATTTATACTACGCTAAGTCGAAATTTGGCAAAATCGTTTTTTTATGCCAAATTGCTTAAAATATGGTTTACTATATGTTATAAAAAAATTGTGTAGAAATACACAAAAATAACGAAATTATAAATCTTATACAACGCTAAGTAAAGGTACTTTTTTAAATCGCACGATTTATATTATGCCAACTATACTTAGCGGAGTGTGCGCGGGGCGAGGACGCACCGCTTGTTTGTTTAAATTAATCTAACTACACTTGGCGTTGTGTTAGGTGTGATTATATATAAGTATTAGCGGGTTTTAATGAAAAAAGTGAGAAACCTCTTAATACTGTCGAGAGATTTAAGTTTAATATGTTATTCAAGATTATAAATGTATGTCAATGTATACAAATAATATGTTTTATAGCAATACGCTACGTTTTTTTGAAAATTTAAGTCGCTTAGGTTATGACTTTCCGTAACATACACTACGCTAACATTAGTTACTTCCCGTACTAAACTATGCTAACATTAGTTAGCGTAGTGTAGTATGTAAAATATTATTGAGGAATTACCTTTATAAACGGCTAACTTGCGCTAAATCAAAAAATATAAATAATTAAGGAATAATAAATGTGGGATATTACAATGAATAGATTCATTACTAAGTGTACCAAATTTCAAATAAGTATCTTATTTAATATAGAAGTTATCACGTTTTTCCCTTTAAAACCGTCTCCTGTAAAGTACACTATTATGAGTTAGCCTAGTATAAATTGCTGGTGTCGAAATAGGCTTTCTTTAGTTCCATTTAAACAATAGATAATTAAAACTTATACAAGTTTACGCAAACCTTCACATCCTATCCTATATGAAATACTTATAAACCGCAATATCGAGTGACGGCTGTGGATGACGGGGTGTTCCCAGAACGTTACGGTAATCGTTTTCCCACAGCCCGATCCCGCTAACAACGGGTTCCACGGGACTGCGGGAACACTCGCCGTCGGCGTCGCCGCGTCATCGCGTCGTCGCCGTGGAAAACCCACCGGTAGTACCTACGTCAGTACTATACAACTGGATAGCTACGAGTTATTTACTCAGTTTAACCTTTAATTGAGTTGAGAAACCAGATTGCAATGCCTTAGCATTGCAATCTGGTTTTCTTCTGGTGCCTTAGCATTGCAGTCTTAACTCGGTATGATCAATAACATTATTTTAAGTGTTGCGCAGACCGCCTTGATATAAATTTGGGAAATCAAAGCACTTACCCACAATCAAATAAATGGTTTGACGGTAAGTATTCATTGAATTGTCTTTTTATTAGTGAACCAATATAAATAAACATTAGTTTCTAGAATGCATCTCTGAAAACAACACGTAATTTTGAAGCCGTTTCTTTAATTCCAAGATTCCAACTAACAGACAAAACTTCTAACATCATTGTTATGGAACTTATTGTGTTAATAAATAATCGTAACAGGTTATTCCTTCTTAAATGTATTTATTATTTACCATGGTAAATATCATTTTATTATTTTTTTAGTAGATAATGGACGTTTAAATGAATAATGTAGCTTTAACGTAGGTAGGTATGCACGGAGAAGAAATGTTACAAAATATTACATCAAATCGCCCTTAACAAATTGGAGCAAAGCGATTAACGAAAATGACGTGTACTTATTTTATGATGCCGCAAACGTCAATGTCAACGTACTCTGGGAGGCAGCGATGTTTTCACATGAACTCTCCGAAATCTACTCATTTAGTGGATGTGGATGTGACTAAGAATCTATAACATGAGCTGAAATTTCTCTAACAGAAGCTAGGTACTTATAGTTTGTGGTTCTGTCACTGATTTAATTTTCTTTATAAAATACCTTATCCTTACCTACTCGTAGAGACAGGCAGACAGAAGACATCGAAATACAGACCTTTGAAGCAAAATGTAACTTTTAAAAGTAATATGTAAATGTATGTTTCCTGAAGCGCAATAATGCGGTACTGCCGTATCTAATATCTTTAAACGAGCAATTCTTGTATATTTATTTATTTATTTATTTATACCTATATATATAATCACGATCTCGGAAACGGCTGCAAAGATTTTCATGAAAGTTACAGATTAGGGGGTTTTCGGCTCAAGGAATCGATTTATCAAGGTCCCAGGTTCGAGAAAAGCTCGGTTCCCGAGATAAAGAGATTTTAAAAACATCATACTGACGTCATCTATGAAACATTAGGATAACTTCTATGAGGTACTGTTTGTAACGTGTTGAACTGACGCCATCTATGAAACATTAGGATAACTTCTATGAGATACGGTTTGTTTGTTTCAGTAGTATGAAACTAGATGGCGCTCGAATATATTTTTGTTCGGCTAATACTAATATTAATATTCATTCTTACGTTGAAGCGCTATTTTTGCGTTATACCTACCTATTTTCTGTTTGAATAAAATTAAAAATCAGTGCGATTATCTCGCTTGACCTCGCAGGACGCGTAGTGATAGTTTAACGTGCGTTTGTGATATTTACGAGAATATTTGTAAATAAATGTTAGTTTTGTTATTATCGATTTAATAATATATTTTAATAAAGTTTTAAATAAATAATGGTCAGATCGATGAAATTACTATTGTTGTAAATAGAATCAATAAAATTTTAAGTACGCCTAACAACTTGCTCATTAAACTAAAAGTATATTTATTTATGTTGTTTAATTATCATAAACATTCAATACATTTTATCGCAAATAAAAATTTCAGTCGGGGACTGCCTAAGCCTGCGAAAAGTACGAAGGAAAGTTCAATGAATTTATCTAATTAAGTATGTACCTATTTAAAATGCAATTAATTCGCTCACACAGTTAACTTCTATGAGGTACTGTTTGTAACGTGTTGAAATTTCAGTAGTATGAAACTAGATGGCGCTGTACAACTTTGTGAAACACGCTGTTGAGATCCTTTGGCCGTAACATAAGTAAAATGAATTTTGTGCTCAGTGAACAGTTGTATGATTTGACTCCTGAATAGATGGCGGAATTCCTCGTATTTCTTGCGATTCATACTAAATATAATTTTCAACCGAGCAAAGCTCGGTCAACCAGGTACTATTTCTTTTAAAGAAGCAATGAAATAATTACACGGTTTGGTTTAGAGGAACTAGCGGTCAACAATCCTTGAAAATAGAACAAAAAGTAGGTGTGGACTTAATTGTTTTATAATGAAATTAAACCAAAGACTAATTCACAGGTGTTTTGTACCACCTGTAGAAAACATTGAATGCGCGATCTAATAAATATTGTTGTACACTTTACTTCCGATTCGCGATGTCGGTTTGATGTATGAACGGCGGATTAACGAGTCGAGCGGCCTTGCTTCTACCTTGTACCAGCGACCAGTCGCTATCCACTGACTTCTTAATTCTTACTGATGTATTAATTTTTATGTAAGTTGTTATAAAGTGCTTTGAAGTAAAGTTAAGGGAAGATAGTGCTTATGTTCACCAATTAAACGGTTCACTAAATAATAAACCCAAACACATTTGTACTTATATACTACTATACATAATTATACCCGTATACATGTAATTACGTAATCGGGTATACCGATAGGATTCCCCGTAACTCTAGTGACACCCACGACCACGAAACTCATTTATCTGTCACGTAAATATCTGCTCAGCCGGGTTCAAATCCAGAACCCCTCAGTATACTACCAAGTAGGCTACAGGGCCATCTATAAAGAGATACTGTCAACATTACAGTAAAAATGCTTTTGAAATGAACGCGTAAAAACAGGTAGGACATTTTTTGGTGTCGCAGAGTGGGTGGGTTAGCAACTATAAAGTTTTATACATATAAGTGATACCTACCCAGGGGTTATAACATAAATTAACGTCGTTCTTTGCAAGTATTATCTATCAACTGTCAGTATTAAAGTCATAATTGTATCTATGTATCTACGTATCTAATGATCACTTACAGATAAGAAACCTAATTAATTGGCTATTCATTTTCATGGAATATTAAATTTAGAAATTACTTAATTTTATCTTTTCGATTTTCTGATTAATTAGTAATAGATAGGTATATTTTTGGAAAATTAGAACTCTGAACAATAAATTTTCTTTACTGATTAAATAAAATAATTTTAATAATAGTGTATACCCATATTCTCTCAATTACGAATTTAAATTTTGAACATGAACCAACATACTATTAAAAACATACCAATACCACAGCGTAGGTAGGTAATATAAATGATCTACATTTAATTAAGGCAATTAAGGCATAAATTATTAGACTGTGCTGATACCGTCTGCCTGTGTGGAATTAATTAAAATTAAGGAAAAACTGTCGCTAAGTGCTCGAATATTTATATTAAAATAACTCGTGTATGTGAGGAAAAACACATAATGTTAAGCTATCATCATAGCAACCTATATCTGTCTGTGAGGGAACAGGCCATACATAGTCCACTGGTCAAACACGGATTTCTTTAAGATGCTTTCTTTCGCAGAAGCAAGTGATAGTTAAATTCTAATAGTAAGTATTTTTTTAAATGGAAATACCCTTTTTATTCATGAAACAATATAAATAAAATGAAGTTACTTAGTGCCCTATAAAGATGAAATATGTGTCATTTCACTAAGTAGTTTTAGTAATGCGCGGACAATACAAACTGATGGACTACGTTCGGAATCTGTTGATAATGTTCCTTTTCTGGTCTATGAGTTCCGTTGTTCCTACATTTTTTTCAAATAATATATCCTATGTTTGGACTTTGGACATATTATGTGTAATGTATGTTAAAGTTTTAGAAGTACATATAGGTATGTAAAAGCAAGCAATACATTCATCAAATGAACATCGCGATCGAAGTCACACCCGTGAACAACGTGGGCGGGGACACATCAGTCCCCGCACCTGATTAATAGCTTTCGATTTCGATTTCATGCTGCTAATGACTCAGTGGAAAATATTGTTTGAACTTTCAGACTATGCCACTTGACAATCCGTATAAATAATAAAATAAATAATTAACCACGTAAGTCAATTCAATAGATAAATCGTGAAGTGTTTTTATAATTTTATTACTTAGCTTTGTTTAACTAGATTTATATTTTTTATATTACCTACGATAATTGTCACGATACTCACGATATTCCTATTGCTTAATATTAATATTTTATTGTTTATAAGAATAGTCACATAAAAACAGTCTACTATTATACGGTGTTAATAAATGTGATTCAATATGACATTGAGTGCATCTCATAGATACTTTAACAGAAGCGAAGTTATTACATAGGTACTATGCATTATCAAAATATGAAAATATTATTATACCTACGTTACTCTGCTAACCTTTTCCATTAATTGGGACCTTAGAAATTTACCCTTCATTGCGAGCCATAATTTTTGGTGTCATTGCCATAATAACAGCCTTTTGTCTGATATATTCGGCATGTACTTATATATAACGTCTAGTATAGTAACGTATAGTCTAACGTATAGTCTTATAACGTATAATATGATAATATGTATAATATCCAATATCTACGATAGGAACGTAATTGTGAAATTGGATTGAACAGATCCCGCATAAGGGTCGGGCCACATTGATCGACGGCCTTTCGCATTTTGCCGATTGAAAAGGAACACACTATTACGCATTACGGAAGCGAACGCCTCCGTACAGCTCACGGCCGTCAGCCGTCAGCGTGCCGTCGATCGCCGTCGATCGCCGTCGATCGCCGTCGATCGCCGTCGATCGCCGTCGACGGCGCGTTCGGCTCGTCGATGCGAAAGGACGCGTACGGCTTTCCATACTTTACGCTCTTTTTGTATGGACAAACCGTCGATCGCCGTCGATCAATGTGGCCCGACCCTAACGCGTTAAGTGGTTATTGGGGGAATCTGTGATCGATTAACAGACAATGTTGAGCATAACAATAAGAGGAAAGATATTTAATCGAGCTATTCGAATGCCGGATGAAGCAGTGAAGCTACCACTTGACGTCAGTCATTAGCAGCACGCAATTACGCAATTCGCAAGTGAAATTACTACTCTGTGGCAAATTTACAAACAAACCGAACACGATAATGTTTATAGATTGAGAATATTCTGCGGCTGCAAGTGGTGATGAATTGTAGTAGGTGCTAATAAAAGTGTTATTGACTCAGTCGATAGTTCCGTCGCCCCGTGGCTTTGTTTGAATTTACACGGACCACACCCACTCACCCACGTTTTCATTAGAGACCTATCCACTAATGCTCTTTTCTTAGTACTTAATGCCCACATAATTGCTTGCAACCTTAGTACTCGTAGGTACTTATTCCATGAATACTAATCGATCGAAATCTATTTAATTAACTGATGGTTTTTTCCTATTTACATAATTACTTTCCACAGCAAATCTTTACGCAATATTGCTTGCATTGTGTTTAATATGTACTTAAAATAAAGATAAAAATAATTCGTACAATTAGGTAAACCATAATTCAACCATATTCTGATAAAGAAAAGGATTCTCAGGTTTAATGTACTAAGCTTGTTCTTTTGTTACAATATTGTTTATTTGAGTAGGTAGGTACGGTGGGCGTAAAAAGTTCAGTATACAAAGAGTTTTGATGATTGTGACGGACATAACTGTACAATAATTTGATATCGGGGTTAACTTTTGGGTAGAAAAGATAATAAAAAACATAATATATAAATGTGTTTGCCTAAAGTTTTTATTACTGATGATTACCTAATATCTTAATAATTATTTTGGAACCCTCTATATGACGACAACAATAGTTTAATTATAATAATTAGATAGCAACAGCAAATCGACATAAATAATTTTTTAAAACAATTTCGGTCCATATTGAATGTATGTAAGAGGAATACTTTTTGTCATTAAACTTTTTTCATCATAATCATAACTTTAATCGATATACTCGTAATCATTTACGTATTACCAGCTTATGATCTATTATCAGACAATCCGATAATAATAATGTTCCGTATCGCAACCGCACACCGCGTCCGGATTCCGAAAAGTTATGGACATTTCCGGCAAGCAGCGGACGAAGTGACGCGAACAGATGCGGATCCAATGAAGCCTCGTTTCGGCAGTTGTTTTGTGCATACGACGCGATTTGCCGAGTCGCGGAGCTCGTACCGTTATCTATTCGCTTTCTTTTCGGACGCGTGCGCGGTGAAACTCGCTCGTACGCGGAAGATGCACTACCTACTTATCTACGGATGCTTTTGTTCCATACTCTGTAACAGCGCTTTTGTGTCTAGGGTCACTTGCGACCCACGTAAGGGGTTGTTACCAAGTTGTAAGGGGTCGCAAGGAATAAAGTAGTAGGTATCTGCAGAATATATTTTAAAAAATATAAGGCAAGCATGGACGAAAACGTTATGTTGTGCAATTTCCTTATACAGTAAAAAAATATGTTATAAAAACATTCACTATTTTTTATAAACCTTCAAAATAATCATCTTTTTGCGTGAAGAAACAACAAAGCTTCATTCTACCTGAACAACTCACGAGAGAGGTCAATATAAAACGTGTCAACGTATGATTGAATGCAATGCAGGCCGCCGATATTTCCTCCGGCGTATCAGCAGGAAGCTGTGACGCGGCCTCACCGACCGAACTGTGCCACTCATTGCCATCGGCTCTTCCTCCTGCACAACACTATTACGGTAATGATAAGCTCAAGTGTAACGTTACGGTATAATTTAAATTGTTTAACTAATCCGTCTTTATATTAATATTTCTGCACATTTTAGTATAAGTAGATAGTATTTTTATTATACTTTCGATCATTGGAACCAAGTTAATTATCGCACGGTTAGAATAGAAGCTAGAAAATGAAAAGTATAAGATTTTTGCGTGTCGGAAATGGGAATGTTTGCCAGCCCAGTCATAGATCCGCGTTTATTGGTCTATCAGTTTCATTAATTGCAGTAAATAAAGTGTCAAGGTCAGGTAAGTCAGGTGTCAGATGAGGTAACGTAAGACAGATTTTCAATTGTCAGAATTAAGGAGCAACAATGGCACTCTTTCCAACAGATTGTTCTACAATACTCACGTATTTTCTTATTTTAGGAAATAACACAGTTACACAATAATGCTTGTTGTTCCAATCCTTGCCCTTGTCCAAAACTAGTCATAACACACCCTTTGTTCCCCTGCGTCCCCGCCTAAGTGACCTAAACCTAAATAACACATACGTAAGCTGAATGTACCTACTTACAGTTAGTATACTACAATAAGTATCAGAGAAATACAGTCACAGACATAATTATGTTTATTCTACAGGTGTCGGTTTTCGAGGTGACCGCTAGTGAAATAGATTTCAGGAACCTAAGTACATACCTACATAATCTTATAGTAAGCATGATTGTTATAACAATAGCCCAAGTGAAGTCGAAAGTCAGTCGGACGTGGCGTGAGCGTGACGAAGCACTCCATGGTGCGAACTAGACCAAAATGGTATTGTTCTACATGAGTGTAACATGACAGGCTTTTTTGAATATTGTGATTAAATTTTAAAAGACATAACCTATTTTTTTCTGTTCCGTTCCGTGGACATAACATTAAATTTTTCTTCCGAATAATCATAATCTCAAGAATAACATTTTGCCAGTTGTCGTGGGCAGTAGCGGGAAAATAACGATCACGCTGGATTTCTATCTTAAATTAAAAAGACATAAATACCTGTGTTATCGTATTTCTGAAAGGTATTTTTGGTGCTTTGCCAAAACTACGAATATGTAGTAAGTAAAAATTTAATATAAACTTGTCAAAATGGTTCGAACATAATTAAAAAGTTACATAATAATCTTCACGGTTTGATTCTTCACAGCCGTCAGTCAGCTAAGCACTCGTATCGTACACATTTAATACATTACAGTACCTACCGCAGAACAGACATAAAAAGTGCAATAAGCGGTGAACGGTGTAATAAGCAAAGTAAGGGATCCCTCTCAAACAGCCCACATTAACGATAACGTTTACATAAAAGTAAAAAGTAATTGAAGTGCTTCTTAAAACAAAATGTTTCACCATTGTTTAACTCGCACCAGATTTACCTTACTATAATAACGCGCCCAAGTTTCGTTGTGGCAACGGTTACCGCACAACGCACAAGTAGCAACTGTCACGAAAGTCAACCAATACAAATAATAATTCATTTGAAAATTTTGAAGGTTATCCAAGAATATTTTTTCTAGGAATGCGTCCAAAAATATACGTAAGTCATTCAACTTTTAGTTTATTAGTAAATAGATAAAATTTACGTTATATACAAACGTATAATAAACATTGTAAGAAGTAATAAATTACATTGAAGGCAATCTCTCGGCTGCCGGAAACTGCAGATCATTATAGTTTCCAGCAGTAAATGCTATATTATTTTGATATTTATTTCGATAACCTAAAGCGAATTTAATTTATTAAATGTATTAGAAATTAATAACGTACATAATGTATTCCGTAATTGAATAATGGTGGAATAATGCACCTAGATCTATTAATGACTCATTACTTAATAACATATCATTATAATGCGGCTCGTGTGAACGCATACGGTATTTGCCCACATTTGAGGAGTCACATAGCGTATTGGTTATACGCGCAACGCAACACTGCCGTTCAAAGAGTCCTGGGTTCGATTCCCAATGAGACGGAAAGGATAAGTTTAGTTTAAATTATTGTTCTGAGTTTGAGTTTGTGTTTTCTACTGTGCTAGTGTGGGTTTATAAGCGAGTACCGTATGTATATTATTACTATTTATACTAAGTAATACACAATGAATGAAATAGTATATTTGGCGCCGAAACATAACGAGTATCATGGTCCCATATAATATAGTAGGTATTCACCTTAACAATTCGCCGAAGCAGACGTCATCAAAAGCGCGATGACTGCAAGTCATTAATAAGCATTGTGATTTACAAAACGCCGCGTGGACAAGAAACGTTCGATTTGTTATAAATTAATACCGATTTGAAGTGTAGTAGGAAGTGAGTGGCGTGTCCTCGGTGCGACGATGGCCGCAAAAACTGCAGTCGAGTTGCGGGCCTCGCGGGGCTCCTTTGCTGTTGCTCGGTCCAGGGTTGCCAGGTTGTTTATAATTTCCGGAACAATTCTGTTAGGGTTGGCGGGACCGTTCATAATTTACGGGACAATTCTACTGGGGTAAATGGGGCCGTAGTAACAAGAATGAAAATACATATAAAGATCTTGATCTTAATTTAACATTTACCACTGATTTATTCACTTATTAATAACGAAATCAACACGCGTTCAGTAACAAACAACTAAAAAAGGCTTTCGGAATCCGGAACAGTGAGGTGTAATTACTGGACACTGGACAATTATCAAAATTCCTGGACAAACGTCAAACCTGGATTTCCCGGCTATCTGACAACCCTGGCTCAGCAATCGGCCCGTGGCGCCGCGGCCAGAAAGCGACCTTCACACGTCAGATCAACTCCCGAACCCGCTGTCAGACCGAATTAGACATGTATATTGTTTCATTTCTTTCAAACGCATTGACATTGAGAACAATTATAATCTGTTGTGTTTGTAATGTTGTAATAAATTATATTAGACAAAAAGAATATGACACCGGATAAAACGCTCAACTTATTGGGTTCAATGGAATCGATAACGTTAATTAACATTTAACAACCAGATGTCTAACGATGTTGATAAAAATCTCGGACGTAATGTGCAGTACAATGAAACGAACAAAAAAGGTTTCTAGATAAACTCTGAAATACATAGTGTTACAAGCTCTACTTCCGGCACCCCGATATAACCCAACATTAATTATTAATTACAATAACTGTATAATTGTTTGTATAATAATTCTGTGTATAATAATTTATTCCTATGATTTATTAATAAATTCATTTATTGTTTGAGATTATATAAGTGATATTGACTTCCGATTTAATTGTAAAGTGGGGTTGAGAGTAGGATATAAATATGGCGGACTAAGGCAGTGCAGGTCATTATTTTTGTAACAGTTGCAAGGGGAAGTTCTGCCCGAATGTATACTTGTAAAATTAATTGGTAATTAAATGTAATAAGTGTAGAGAACAATGTGTAATAAACTATATGGAAATATACTGCTGAAGTTTATTTTTGTGAAATAACTTATCGATAGGGAAGTTCATCGTCCTTGCTGCAGCCAGTGTGATAGCCATCGTCACACTTCAGAAGTGGGGATATTTTCCTTTACAGCCCATATTATCTTGGTCAAAGGAACGGAGATTTTTTTTTGACACGCCATCTATGTCTACCAAACTACTCGCTGGCATGCGGCGGGGACTTCTTGTGATCGAAGGAACAAAGAAACGAACAGGTACGTCATATTCATTTTGTCTTAATCGAAGGAAGTGGTCTTTCTTAGAAGGTTATAAAATCTTATGACAGTTCTTAAATATTGAATGTTTTGGTTAGTGGTTGCTGACCCGTTACCTAACGATAGGTATATCTACACGACAACACAGCACTTGTACGTATTCACATGGAAAATAATAGTAATAACAATAATTGTCTTGTTGCTATCTAAAGTGAAATGACACCAACAACAAAATCCTCTTTATTATACGCCAAAACATATTACATGATCACAATATGTGTTTAAAGAATTTATTCTCACAAAGACTACAGTCACTTACATGAGAACTTAAAAATATAACATAATGCACTTATACAATCGTTCGCAAAATTAATACTTAAAACATAATGAATACAGTATACATATTACCCGTAAAGATAATTTAAACATGATTCTCAATAATGTACTGACTTAATTTTCTTTTGAAATCTTTCCACTTTATTTTATTTTTAACAACTGAGGGTATTTTGTTGTAAAGTTGTGCTCTTTCAAAAGTAATTGTTTTTTGCCGTAGTTTGTTCTTATTCGGGGTAGAACTAAATAACTCAATATCACACAGAGATTAGTGCAACAGGCGGCCTTATCACTAAATAGCGATCTCTTCTAGACAACCTATTAAGCTGAATGCATAAATAACTTTGGAAACAGGGTAGGGCGTACAATTGAGCTATAGAAATTTATTTTTTTGTCAGCATTAGAACAGAATAGTATTTTCAAAAGGAAATGCAAAAAGGAAATAGATAACAAAATAACAATAAGACTGTGTGGTTAGAATAAAAACAATCGATCTAATAATATCAAGCCGTTATCTCGCATAGGTAAGTGACTACATGGCAGATCTGTGTGACCACTATGAAAATTCTCCTACTTGGCAGATTTTTACGGCTACTATAAAAATACTGTGTGTTTACATGGTGAATCTGTGTGGCTAGTATGGAAATGCTGTAGAACTGCATGGAGATCTATGTGGCTACTAAAGAAATGCTGTGTGTCCCCATAGTTAGGTTGTAGGACTATTGGCAGATCTGTGTGACTTCTATGAGAATTCTGTGCGTCTACTTGGCAGATTTGTATGGCTACTATGAAAACACTGTGCTTACATAGTGGATCTGTGTGGCTACTATGAAAATGCTGTAGAACTGCATGATAGATCAATGAGGTTACTAAAGAAATGCTGTGTGTCCCCACAACCAGGTTGTAGGGCTATTATGAAAAACTTAAACTTATAACCACACCCAAAATAGATATGTGCTAACCTAAGTAGTAAAACCTTTATCATCTTCCCAAAGGTACTCTGGAAGAAATCGCAATTTTGCTATAGCCTTTTCTGCACAAGTAATATAAATTGCAATATTTTTATTCCAATTTGTTGTTATGGTGTGCAATAAATTGTAATAAATAAACCAATAAAAATAAAATGCGAAATAGATTAACCTAAGTAGGTATAAAGGATTAAAAGGAACAAGCGCTCAATAGTAAGTTGCAAAAAGTTTTTATTGAACATGCGATAATGTTATTTTTTTGTTTGTTGTAATGATTTTGCGAATTAGATTGGACCTCTTTTAACATACATTCTGGTGTGACAACATACCTACATAATACACTTTTGACATAAACATGATCTGGTAGCACGCTCAGGATTGACTGCAGCCAAATCCTCATTTACCGACTTGCTTTACAATAACATATACGCTGAGTATTGTAAATAAGTTATAGGTCAACCTATCATCACTGTTGTAGAGTAATATGTTTAACGTATCTATGTATTATACGTATGTATCTTATATTTAATATTTGGTATCTATTGACGAAAGCTAGAGCATAGCTATATAGCATAGCTATAGCATAGCTATAGCTATGGCTAATTGACTTTCTCATGAAAGAGGGAATTTGACAAAATAGTCTATATTATTTATTGTTACATGGGTCATGAATATTTAATTAGTAATTCAAATCAAATAATTACGTAACAACGTGCTATGTGTGCCGAAATAAAATTAATAGACTGTATATTTCATGGTCTTAATTAGTCACCATATTTATTGAAGGAAATTTTGGGTTCAATCCAATTATGCTCTTGATATATTAATTTATTTATGTATCGTTATTCACAATAATATACAATACGCAAACTCGAGCCACCTAATACATTTATTTTGTGATATACCTACCTATTTACATTACAATTTTCAATTAATTGGTATATTACTTACAACGCATGTTGAATTATTCAACACAATTATTTTCATCACGTATTATCTCTAAAATTATGCCAATTAATAATTTTGTCAAGTAAATACGTCAATTCGTTTAGTCATAATCATTCTATAATAATGATTTACTAAGATATGATTATTACTCTGTTTATTAAGAAATTTATATGAAATACACTTAATGCATTAGGACGTAGCACCTGTAATGTTAATAATAATAATTTGTAATAAATAAAAAATACGCAATTGAAGGTGTTACTTTATGTGTTAATGCTGTAAATATTATTTCAATAAAATAATTGCTTATGTTCCTATATTCATTCAAGCATTATATTTACAACACAATGAAACAAAAATTTAAAACAAACAAGATTTGTTTTAGCTTTATTTTCAATAGATATTAAGTAATGGTTATTTACTCCACTTATATCACCTTCTTATATTATTCATTTGTTAAGGTTCTTCAACAATATATATATCATAAATAAAATTATTACATGTATATAGAATAAATAGATGCTGCTATTTATGCTTACAACATATGAAAAACAAAAAACAAAACAAATAAATATAATATAATCAGTTCTTGACGATTTCATATAAGTGCACCAATACAATCATTTCAATTACATACTATTACATTAACAAAGTAAGGATAAAAAATACTTCCTCATGGACATTTATTAATCAATTAATTATCATAAGAGAAAAAAAAACAACTCCAATTTTATAATTTTATTTGATAAGGCCTTTACACCTTGTTATACTATTAAACTCCATAATTGTATTTGCCACAGGATTATATATCTTTCACCAATCATCACATGACCAACCACACGTTCACATTTATTACACACACGTTAATATTTACTATTATTACTAGTTCACATATATAGTACAGCCATCGTATATAACGTCATTTGTATATGTTTGTGTCCTTGTATATGTTTGTGCTCTTTGACGTCCTAGTATTTATGAGAAAACGGAGTCGGTTCGCATAACAGTTTGAATTTGCCTCTAAAATGGTCGCTCCCAGTTTTTAACCTACATGTTATTGTATAAAGCAACTCACAATATTACACAACAAAATTAAAACATTACATATTTTCGTCTGTAACAACAAGAATAAAATACTTATTATGTACTATATGTACCATAATTTAAATAAAAAGAAAGTACTTCAACACACTTCAACATTAATATTTGTAATCTGTAGTGTAAAGCGAATTATTTTTTTGTTATTTATTTTGTTTTAAATCTACCCTCAAAAGTTCGTGGAATTATTTCTGACTAATAACGAGAAACAACCGCTCTCTTGATAAGTCCATGTCAGAAGAGTATATTTAGACATTTTTATTTTATGGTGTTCATTTAAAATTGGTAATTGTGCCTGATTGCTGTATGTGTGTGTGATTGCTACTCTGATTCGTGATGGACATGCAAAAGGAAAAATTTATTGATGAAATACAACCCTTTAGGTAGTGTTTATATCAAAATAATATGAATTAAATAATTATTATTATTCTTTGTGCGACCCAGATTATAAACTAAAAATTACACAAAGGGTATTCAGTTGCTAAGTGCGCGTTCTCTATTCTGGTGCTTAATTCTTGTACAATTACGAACTAGATTAACTGGGTTTAACTAATACTTACAGTATTTGCAATAATTATGTATCTACTGTTTAAAGTCATAGGTACGTGGAAATAATAAGTTTTAGAAAAACAGGATAAATTGAAAACAATGTAGGTACAAGCTGTGTAAATGAAATTAAGAGCTGTGTGAATGAACTGTGTGAATGAAATTAAAAGCTGTGTGAATAGAATTAAAAGCTGTTTGAATGGAATTAAAGGCTGTGTGAATGGAATTTAAACCTGTGTGAATGGAATTAAAAGCTATGTGAATTATATTAAAATCTGTGCGAATTAAATTGAAAGCTGTGTGAATCTATTAAAGCTGTCAAAATAAATCAAATTTGTGTAAGTTACATTAATAGCAATGGGATGAAATAAATAAATTAACTTTCTATCCTATACGTAATAAAACTTTAACTGATCGGTGTCTGTACATGGCAACAAATTTAAAAATTCATAATAATATGAGGTCTTTATTTAATCAAGAGAACCCAAAACAATGTTTTGCCATTTTGTCTATTTGTCTGTAGGTTTGTGCACATTAATCCTCTAGAATTGCTTATCCGATTTGAATGCACTTTTCAGATTTCTATTTTGATGGGCTTCACTTAATATTAGACTGAAAAAAAATTCAAGTTATGTGTTGGAAGAAAATATAAACTGTAAATAAAAGTTGTATAAATAGAAAAAAAATATGCAATTGAGAATACAAACGTCACCAAAGAAAAATAAATATCATTTTATTTAACTTTTATTGACAATAAAGCCCGATTATTATTTATTACTTAGTACATGTGGCGAGCTTGTACGTGACAAGATGTTATTTGTAGTAATTACAAGAACCAGTTACTCGTTCGGTGTTTCAATTTCAGATGCCGCCGTAGACCGGTGACAAATCGGGACGCGAGCAGACTAGCAACGATGACCTAATGATGACCGCCGTGAGACACGACAGCTGCAGGATGGCCGAGTGTTACAAGCTCTACTTCCGGCACCCCGATATAACCCAACATTAATTATTAATTACAATAACTGTATAATTGTTTGTATAATAATTCTGTGTATAATAATTTATTCCTACGATTTATTAATAAATTCATTTATTGTTTGAGATTATATAAGTGATATTGACTTCCGATTTAATTGTAAAGTGGGGTTGAGAGTAGGATATAAATATGGCGGACTAAGGCAGTGCAGGTCATTATTTTTGTAACAGTTGCAAGGGGAAGTTCTGCCCGAATGTATACTTGTAAAATTAATTGGTAATTAAATGTAATAAGTGTAGAGAACAATGTGTAATAAACTATATGGAAATATACTGCTGAAGTTTATTTTTGTGAAATAACTTATCGATAGGGAAGTTCATCGTCCTTGCTGCAGCCAGTGTGATAGCCATCGTCACAATAGTAACACAGTGGTATGGTATGGTATGGAAATGTCCAAAAAAGTCAAATCCATTAAGTTGTTTGTTTGTCAGCTTATTTTGTAACGAAACGAAGCAATAGAGTTATTTATATATGTTTGCATAACGGAGTTTAAATTGAAGCAATAATAATGTTATTAATTGCAGGTAATTAATCCATAATACTACTAATACTATAATATCGCATGTTGCACACGAATGTTCCATTTGGAAATAGAGCATGAACCTTGTGGAATACTAATGTAAGAGACTACCAATATTTCTACAACAGTCTTTAAGATCAAAACGATTGAACTCTCAGACATCCGCTGCTGAAGTCTTCGAATCAAGACGTTTCCTCGAAGCAAACTGCGTTGTAAGAAATAAAATTCACAGAAGCAAAATTAATCTTAAAATAATCTGAATCGAAACAAAGGTCCCGATAATATCGATTTCGATATCGTTTGTACCTACATGAGGACGGATGACGGATTTAACTACGTAACACTATTATTTGTAAAGTCTAATTGGTAACTGGAGCCCATTATAAGGTAAGTAAAAAATGAGATACTTGTCTGATTAAAATTAAACAGATGAGGGCAACAACCTTTAGCAGCATTTATCTCGTACCTACATCGATCTATATTTCCGGAATAATGTAATTAAATGTTTTATTTAAAAAATTGGAACGCCTTTATTAATTAATTTCAATCATAAAACTGAAGGTTCGAAAAGAAAGAACCGATGTGTAAATGGAATAACACGCTTATATTATAATTCTAAGTGCTTTCTATATGTATAAGGTACACATACAAGTATACAAGTAGGTACTGTGCAATGCCTGGCGAAAGTTCGAAATAAATAAATGCGTGCATGAGTAAGCGGATAACTTTGAGTTATTTATGTTATATATTTTTACTATCGCAGAATGGTTTTAGAGTTATCTATTGGCAGATAAGAAAAATATTTGACCGACACTAATTCAAGTGCAATCTTTTCTTAACTTCTTTTACCCTTTGTAATCAATAGATATCCAAAGAAAGTGTTTAATACCAATCGCAAGCCTTGTTCGCCAACGACCAGCCAACCAAAATGTGTGCAATAATAGTTTCATTAATGTCATCGCTGCCAGTTGCCACCTCGGAGGCTGGGAAGGCCTTCGGAGCCGATTCAGCTTATTAAAATAATACTCTACCATAACTCAACCAATTTCGACCAGTTGATCATACCGACCTTCGTGAATTGATATAAATTATTTGATATTTTACTTTTTTTTTTCAAAAAATACAAAATATCTTTATTTGGAATATCTTTTAAAACACGTAGGTGCACATATATCAATACATTAGTAAATACATATATTCCTTAAAGTATATGATATGATATTTTACTTGTTATTATTAAAGAAATATCTGACTTAAAAAAATAAAAACTGTCTCGCATATGGAGAGCACGTGTGTTGCTATGGGCGAATAACGCCTCCACTATGTCGTATATTGTGTATATGTTAACGGAAATGTGTTAAATCCGTCATTGTATACAATTCCTAGGCAATGTATACAATGCCTAAAATCGCCAGGCAATGTGTGAAATTAATTATATTGGACACATTTCCTAGGAAATTTATACATTTCCTAAACAGCAATCGGAAATGTAGTACATTAAGATTATAGATCAAGATTTTAATGGGTACGCGGGATAGATAATATGAAGATATTTTATTTTACGTTATGATTTTTACCAGATTGTCTCACCGAGTGCCTTAATCAAAAATATTATTGTGTAAAACAATGAATACTCATTTCCATTACTACTCAGTCAAATTCTTCAAGGTGTAGGTAGGTCGAATTGGTTACAGAACCGAATTAGCCTACCCCTACTCCACGTAGTCTTGTATGCCCTACCCCTAGAGTTTTTTTTAGAACCCGGAGGCGCGGAGGGAGGGCAGCCCCCGCCCGCTGTAACAAAACGCAGACACCCGGGCGAGCCGGAGCGGCTGAGGCTGGTCGCCGAAGGCGACCAGCAAGCCGAAGCTGCGCAGGCAAGCGTGGGTGTCTGTGCTTTGTTACGCAAGGGCGAAGGGGCTGCACCTTCCGCAGCGCCGGAGACGTCACGGTTCGAAATTATGCCCTATATTCTGCGTTTTTACGATTTGGCCAAACGTGGATAACCAAACGTAGACGATTTAACGGTCTGGACAAACTGAGTTGCCCATTTCATGAAATGCGACCATTTGAAGTTAACAAATCTACGATGTGGTCACGACATACACATTTCCTAATACGATATCGGAATTGTATACAATTCCTAGGAAATGTGTACATTTCCTAGGAAATGTATGAATTAAATAATTTTTAAAACAATATTTTACACATTGCCTAAAGAGCTTAGGAATTGTATACATTTCCTAGGAAATGTATACAATTCCTAGATTTCATACATTTCCGGTAACATATCTATACTAATATTATAAAGCTGAAGAGTTTGTTTGTTTGTTTGTTTGTTTGTTTGTTTGTTTGGTTGAACGCGCTAATCTCAGGAACTACTGGTTCGAATTGAAAATTTTTTTTTGTGTTGAATAGACCTTTTATCGAGGAAGGCTTTAGGCTATATAACATCACGCTGCAACAATTAGGAGCGAAGAAATAATGGAAAATGTGGAAAAAACGGGGAAAATTATTCATTCTCGAGGGCTTTCGTTGCATGCGTTGCGAAAACGATTCAAGATACCAAAAATATATGTATGAAAGAATTATTCCTCTTGAAATGATCTAAAAAAATGTCCACGACAGTATATGTCTATCTTTTAAGATTAACACACTAGAACCGTTTTTATGGTAATCAAATTTGGTCGAACCCACTGCCATACCAAACTTGCCGCGTTTCCAAGTTTAATCTGAATTAATCTTGCTGTGATCCTTTGCTACTTTGCTATTATTTTGTCGTAAGCTTTATTTCTAAGTTTAATTTAATTTAACCTGAATTAATTTTGGTGATAGTTTATTATCTTCCCGAAATTCCTACGGGAGCGGGACCTACGCGGTTGATACTTACGGGTCCCGAAGCGAAGCGAGGGCGGTTCGCTAGTTAATTAATAAAATTAATACACAATCTGCAGGCTAAAAAGTTCGTCTACGTTAGTTTGTCTATGTTTAAGGAAACGAATAATATACCTCGCTGAAAAGACTGACCATACAAAGGTACCAGGTTCCTACTGTTGACGGTCACTTGGTTTCAACTAGGAGTACTATGCTGGCCACAGTACCGGCAAACGTATTTTGGTACTCTTGCGGTCTTTGATACGACCACTCTCCCACTTTTGGTCGTACCTATTACCTAATCGCGAATGACCCAATAGGTCACGTAAGTGATCATATTTAGACATGCTCCATAACATAACGACTCTACCAACACGCTGCCAGGTGATAAAGGAAGGGTGAATCGCTTCACGCTTGTTAACTGGGTCTAATACCACTATTAGTAAATGCCAATAATAACCATGGCCGTCGATGCAGTACGGAAGCACTCAAGACACTTTGCCACTAGTGGGCAACCATCCAATTCTTATGCGTTACTATATAATATGAATTACTCACTCCATAAAAATGTTTTTGCCTTGTTGTCATACCTGGGTCCTGTGTTGCACACATTTATATATTTTTTAACATTATATGTAAATACTAGCTTTTGCCCCCGGGCCCGGCTTCCCCCGCGTGGAATGGGCGAACCGGGGAAGTGGGGGAGGGGGTACGTCATCAACTATCTTCCCGGGAAAATTAATCTAATTCGTTTATGCGGTGCAGATTTTTCATACAAACTTTCATCCCTTATTTCAAGACTTTAGGGGTTGAGTTTTGAAAAAAAAAGTAGCCTATGTGTGACTCTAGGACTTCAACTATTTTCATTCCGAATTTCATCCAAATCGGTGGTTTAGCCGTGAAAACGTCACAAGAGAGACAGACAGACAGACAGACTTTCGCATTTATAATATTAGTATGGATAATACCTATGTGGTATTATTATATTATGTATAGGTAAAATAAATAATAAAAAAATGACCCAGGCACATTAGACATAAAATGCTTCAAATTATCCTGAAACCGAACAGTTTTAACTTTTATAGTAGAGGTAAATTATATGGTCGGTGCTGTTTAAATATTCAGGAGCGTGTACCATGAAGGCAGGTTTACAAAAGTTCATAAATTCATGATCATAAATTACTTGTTTACAAACAGCAACGAGTCTCCTTTGAAACTTTAGTCAACATCTAAAATATTTATCAAAATTACTGACAAACCTACTTTTGTTAGCTGAAAATGAATTAAACTGTATTTTTAATTTTTATCGTTTTCAATACCTTTATCATATTCTTTACGAACATTCTATAGTCCAGTCTTACAATTAGAATTTTTTATTATAATATTTTTTCGAAAAAAAATTGAGCAATAAAATTGTAGATAGGTACGTTTTATTTTTTATAGATGCACCTATTTACGCATTTGTAAATTCATAATAAGAAATAATTATATGTATACATATACTGAAAAATGAATTACTAACCAGTTCTGCGAACAAATAAAATTCGAACAGCTTCTACCCATATATATCCCTTTGTATACCGCATGTAGGAAACTTGTGAACTTTCATAGGCACATAAAACTTTATGGACGTAAGTTTATTCACCAAACAAATCCAGAATTTACCGGTTTCTGAACTGATACATCTGGAATCATTATTGCACGTGCTCACATAACACGTATATGTTATAGTTCAATCAACGATTGAGACTAAACAATACAGATTGAATGCCTTAATTGGTCGAGATGAATCTGGCTGATGTAAGACGAGTGGGCACTTGTTAACAATGCCTCCGTATAAAACAGTACGAGCGTCTTGGACTGTAAGGTACGTTGGGGTAAGATCGGCGGTGGGGTAAGACCGTTGAAATCAAATAACTCGCTATTATGGCTTTATTTTTCAATGTGAGCCACACTGCGCGAAAGATCATTTTGTTACGCCCCACCCCGCAGTGGTCGCCAGTCGCTCCTGCAGGACGGACGTGTGCTACGTGCCATTAAAGTCAACAAGGTAAATTTTCCAAAATTTTTGTCCATCCGGTCTTCCACCTTAATTTTTTATTGAATATTGTAGCGAAAGTATAACTTATTTTATTATTATTTTGCCTGAATACTAAAATGTAAGCAGCGGTAATTAGATAGAACTAATTTATATCCGTCTAACAACTCTGCAGGCTGAAATCCGGTGTTATCCCTCTCGAGTGAAGATCGGATAAAAATATCCGATCTTAACCCGTGATGAAATTTTGCAGCGGTTGTCAAACTTTTATAATATATGATTAAAAATCAAAATAGAATAATAACTAAAATCTGACTACAGAATAAGCAACGTAACTTTAAGTAGGTATCATATTAGTTTAAATGCATACATCGTTACTAACAGTAAACTACATTTGTGATATATTTGTTTTTGGACAAATAATCGTATTTATATGTGTATCTATATGGATGTATATTATATATATTCATATACAAGATGGATACCACCATTCAACAATAAATGAAACCACGAGTCCAGCTTCATGCAAGGAACATATTACATTTAGTAGATAACACCTAACATCATATTTACAAAAATGTTTTTTTTTTCAAAAAAAAAACTAAATAGCACATAAATACAGGAAAAAATAGAACAGCCTATCTAAACATCGGTCACTCACTTCTTCGCAACAATCTTCTGCTATTACAATAATAATAGTTAAAATTGAAATTACGTGTTGAAATTTTGAATAAGTATTGAACAAAAATTGCTGTGGCTAAAGTAAAGGAGGTATTTGATTGAAAATCTTTTTGGGGCCTCAGGTAATCATTAGGTACATAAAATTAAATTTATTGTTGTATTGTGGTAACCATGCTGTATATATATATATTTATTGTATTGACATTATATTGTAAATATATATTATCTGTATGTATATGTTCCTTCTTCAGGCATCAGACAGGTGGTTAAAACTATTGTATCAACATTATGTAAAGAAACTGTCAATAAACGATTATTATTATTATTATTATATTTTCAATTCTTTTTATCATTACACTGTACACCCTACCAACATTTCTTGTTTTTTCCCTTTGCCATCTTCCCAAAGGTTATCTGGAAGAAATCGCTATTGAGCGATACGATCGCCTTTTGTGCACTACTTATACTAATTATAGCATAGTTTTCTTATTTATTACTATGGTGTACAATAAAGTGTAATAAATAAATATAAAAAATAAACAAACAAAAATATAAACTATTCCTTATAACTACCCTGCGTATTTTTACTATGTTAATGCGATCTTACTATGAAGAATACTCTGCGTAAAGAAGCTTAGTTCAGTATTCTGTACCCATTTTTCATTATTATTATCACACGTCTGTTTACACTAGGACCATATTACTTACTACAACAATTTACTTACAGATGCCTCGCAAATACTCAAGAAAATCATTGCGGGCCACTTCATATACAAAAGAGGCGTTGCAAGTCGCTATCCAAAAAATAATTAGTAAGGAGCTCACCTATGCAGCTGCTTCAAAAATATACGGTATACCTACATCCACACTTAGTGACAGGATTCTAAAAAAAACAGCAATAGTCAGCAAAACTCTTGGCAGGCCGACTGCTATTCCAATGGCATTAGAAACTAAACTGGCAAATTGCCTTCGTACAATGGAAAAGTGGGGATGGGGTTTATCACGGGAAGAAGTACTCGATGTTACTCAGGAATTTATAAGAAACAATGAAATACAAACCCCTTTCAAAGATGGTAGACCAGGACCAGACTGGTTTATTTCTTTCCGTCAACGCCACAATTTGTCAATAAAAAAACCACAACCTGTAGAATACCTCCGAAAAAAAATGACTGATCCTTTCATCATTCATGAATATTTTACTCTTCTCGAAAAAACACTCCTCGAGTTAAATCTCTCTGATCCCAAACGAATCTGGAACCTTGACGAAACATCAATTTGTCTCGATCCTACAAAAACAAAAGTTGTAGGTGCTAAAGGAGAGCCTTGCATACGTACAACATGTGGGAGCGCTAAGGAAAATGTTACTGTTTTGACTACTGTCAATGCAGCCGGACAAAAATTAGATCCCTTGATCGTATTTAAAGGCAAATACATATATGAACAATGGATGTTAGAGAATCCTGAAAAATACGATTTTGAACTTGCGTATGCAGCCAGCAAACGAGGCTGGATCGAAACAGATATTTTTTATAATTATATGCTTAAAGTTATTATACCTAACTTGGGTGAAGAAACACCAGTATTGTTGCTGTACGATGGACATGTCAGTCATGTCGATGACAGAGTGGTAGCTTTAGCAGTAGAAAACAATATTACAATATTGAAGCTTCCTGCACACACATCGCATTTATTGCAACCACTCGACTTGGCTGTGTTCAAATCTTTTAAACACATTTGGGATAAAAACCTTGTCAAATGGCAACGGAAAAACGTCGGCATCAAATTAAGAAAGGAATGTTTTGCCAAAATGTTTGCTGAAGCGTGGCAGGCAACCAAACCAGAAATAATCCGAAAAGGCTTTGAAAAAGGCGGTATTTACCCTTTTAACGCCAAAGTAATACCACAGCACAAATATGATCCAGCAGCTTATGCGCGATGGCAAAAACAAATATCTCTGGCGAGTTTTAAAGAACCGAGAACTCTTACACAATTATGTATGGATGAAATAAATAGGAACATGTCTTCTAGCGGCTTTAGTTCTGTTACAAATATTGCTCGCTCTAATGTTGCCACTTCTTTCGAAGAATTACTTCTAGATAAAGTTTCAAAAACTCCTCAAAATCCTCAGAACAATATTGCTAAGAAATTGAAACGAGTATCAAAAGGTGCAGAGGTGATTACGAAATCTTTAATTGAAAAACAACAAAATATAGGATTGATAAAATTGACGAAGGAAAAAGATAAGGCGAAGACAACAAAACAGAACCAAAAAGTACTTAAGTCTAAAAACTGTGTAGTGGAACCTAAACCTGGGCCTTCTGGCATTCAGAATAAAAACATAATAACAAAAGAAACCGTAGTCAATGAACCTATATCATCTAACAAGACCAATATTAAGTTGTGTGCTTCTGGAAAAGGGAAAGGAGTAGGTAAAAAGACTAAAAGGGGCAAAGAAAATGATTCAGCAGTGAATACATATAAATTAGGAAACGAATGTGGCCTAAAAGATACAACCAAACCTGCGAAAATAAAGAATACAAAGAAAAATTTTAAAAGGACTAATAGCACTGGAACTACAATAGAAAGTATTAACATGGACAAACAAATTGATTCTGATTTACTAGATGAATTGAGTGATATATTTTCTGACTGTGATAAATGGACTGACCTTAAATGTTATGAAGAAATAAAGACTGACTTAGAATTATCACTAAATAGAGAACAAGAAATCGAACGAATTGTTAAAGAAATACATGACATGGATAATCAAACGAAAGAAGCAAGTCAAACTAAACCTTCTGACATCCAGAATGAAAACATATCAACAGAAGAAATGGTAATTAATGAGTCTATATCATCTAAAAAGGCCAATATTAAGATGTATGCTTCTAAAAAAAAGAAAAAAGTAGGTAAAAAGACTAAAAGGGACAAAGGAAATGATTCGGAAGTGAGTAAATATAAATTAAAAAATGAATGTGGCCATGAACCTACAATGAAAGCTGTGAAAATGAAAAATAAAACGAAACTTATGAAAAAACGTAAAAGAACCGATAGCACTGCAACTACAATTGAAAGTGTTCAGATGAGCGTACATAGTGATTCTGATTTACTAGATGCTATGAGTGATACATTGTCTGCTTTGAGTGATACATTTTTTGAATGTGATAAATGGACTGACCTTAAATGTTATGAGGAAATCAAGACTGACTTAGATTTATCATTGAGTAAAGAACAGGAAATCGAACAAATTGATAAAGAAATTGACATTGATGATCAAAAGAAAGAACAGATAATATGTGAAATAGAAGAAAGTCATACCGAATATCCAAACACACAGAAAAATAATAAAGTAACTATATTATCCTCTGTAAAATTAACACCTCAAAATCAACCTTTCTACAAAATCCATGGAAATTTACACCTAAACCCAATAGATAAAAATACAGATTTATTTGTGAACCAAAAGCGAAAATTGTTGCAAAGTACAAATGTTTCTAATATACCAAAGAAAAAAACAAAGAAAGTTGATTCAAAAGTAACGACAAAATCTGAACATGATTACAGCAAAAACATTTTTATCAACATTGACAAAGATGATGACGTTGGGAATAAAAAATATATTGATGGTTTGACGACGTACAATGTTGGGGATACAGTTCTTGTAAAATATTTTAAAAGAAATTGGACATATTACGTCGGTATTATTGAAAATAAAAGTATTAATTCTAACCCAAATCTGTATACAATAACATTCTTTAAAACTACTGGCAAAAAAGACAACCTGAAATTTGTCATTCCCAAGCGTAAAGATCAAGACTGTGTACCCGACTCTAATATAGTTAAGGTGATCGAACTTATACAAATAAATGAGGATCCTGTGGAATTTACTCTTATGAATGACGACGACGAAAATTTCTTTTGATGTAAATATTGTTTACATTGATGATGATTATTTAATTATTTCAATGATTGTGATACTTTGCCAATAATTTTTTAGTTATTTTTTTAGATTTTATAGTGACAGACACTAATATTTTGTTACTTAATTTTTCTTTTGATAAAAGTATTATTTACATTGATAATTAATATTTAATAATTTGAATGATTGTGATACTTTGCTAATAATGTTCCTAATAATTATACCAGTTATTTTTTTTAGATTTTATAATGACAGACACTAATATTTTGTTACTTTAGTTTTCCTTTTGATTAAAATATTGTTTACCTTTGATGTTTAGGTAATATTTAGTATATTTCAATGATTGTGATACTTTGCTAATAATGTTCCTAATAATTGTAAACGTTTATTTTTTTAGATTTTATAGTGACAGACACTAATATTTTGTTACTTTAGTTTTTAATAAAAACACCAATTCATAATTTGGCTCTAGTCTCCTTGGCTTCCCTTTACCACTCTCTCATATCCATAGTTTTTACTTATATTTTAATACATAAATTTGCTTGATATTACTACTTTTATAGATACATACATAAAGAATTAGTAAGTGGGTCATTCACTTGTAACAATCTATGACAATTCTATTAGAGACAAATGTCGACAGAACCTAAACTTTGGGAACCATTAATTTACAATAAGGGGTAAGATCGGACAGCCCGAACGAAAAAAAAGACGAAAAAAAAGTAATCATCTGGAACATCTTTGTTCGTAGCCTTATATAGATTTCATTGATATCATATTAAAGCAGAGAAAATATCGGATATATCCTTGTCATACACCTTGTGTTCTTCACAATAGAAACGGTTTTAAATTACTGTCCGAACTTCCCCCTTAATGACCAAATTGTGATTATACTCATAAAAAAAAATATCGAGTTTTTCTAAGCGTATAAATAATAAAATATTGAGTGTACGAAGAGAAATGCTATTTTAAATTATGCTATGTTTATTCATCATCCGTTTGCACTATATTTCATTGACATAGCACTTACTGAACTCCCAAAATTAATTTTTTTACAACATCCTTCGAACTTGTCGTAAATCCGTCCGGTATTCCCCCAACGTACCTTAATTATTAAAAGGCTAACTTTTGACTTAAGGCTCTATTTTAAATGATAATTTCAACTCGAACGGGTTGTTTTGCATTTTCACTGAAACGCGCAGACGCATGCACGACTATGTAACATAACATGTATGCCTACATAGAAATTTCATGCTACATACCGGGTTATTTACCTACAGATATTTAGCACTGAAAGATGAAATAGTGCAGCTTTTTATACCAGGAACATCATTATTAAATCTATATATTATCTCGCAAGTATCGTAACCGTAGGCTCGCCAAAAGCTCGGAAAAAAGCTTTTCTGTATTTTTATTTAGGACATGTCCATCAAATTCGATTGCTTATAACACTCGTACAGTGGATTCATAGTGCGTCACTGAATGTATATTTTGGGACATCTATTGCAATACATTTAAAGTTCAATATTGAACGATGGAATCAACTCACACCAAAACTAAACAAGCGCCTAATACCATTCGAGAAACAATAACATACAAAATTGTTTTATTTAAAGTCACGACTGACCAGCTAACATGGCACGAAAAATAACAGAAATGAGAGATCGATAACAACACTAATCTCGAACTGTGTTCGGTGGCTAACAATCGATCACAGTTTAGTTCTAAGAACATGATGAATGATTATTTTAACTTCAGTCACAGTAATAGTTCAGAATGTGATAAAATAATTCAACACTAGTAATAAATATTTCAGGTGGTCTTAATTCATGAATTTCAGCGTTTTTTTCCAAGTTGTCAATAGTAGGTAGGTACTGGAAGTTATAAATATGCAAACTATTCATTCTTTCAACGGTGAAAAACTATTTGATTAATTCATTAGTCGGCGTACTTGAAGTGACCAAATATAAAATTATTAGCACCAACTATAAATACCAATATGTACTTGACACTCCTGACATCCACCACTACTTAATGTCAAGTTCCCAAAATAATCGTTATGTATAGTCGGCACAATCATAAGATTCCGATATGACGTCTGTCATGTATGAACACAAACTAACCTTGTATGGACGTCTTCAATTTACTTATTACGGAAATCATTTTTTTTTTATTTGAACCGCTGGTAATGATACTATGAAGTGAAGATATTTCGTAGTGAATGATAGGTCACTTTGGTTAAATTATGCAATGCACTATTTACTGTGCATATACAGTACACAGTTTATATTTATTATCAATGCAGCTTTATAAGTAGGTACATAATGTACTTGTGAATCCACCTCCTCTTCGCTTTGGAAAATTGTTTTTATGTTTACAGATAATAAACACTTCTTCCCATTTTTGCAACATATTTTATTGGTACATCGCTTCTATTGCTCGTAGCATGATGTTATAAAATTGCCCACAGTTTGTTAAATATTTTAATTAGGCATTAGTCCGTAATATTAAACGCAAGTAACTAGCGGGTTAAACGAATTGGAGTAATATTGTTTACTTACTAAGTACGAGTATTTAGATAGGTACTTACTTACTTATACGTACTTACATAAGTAAATACTAGAAATTCTGGCGAAATATGTAAACCATCCCTGCTTGTTTTTTATTTGTGTTATTTATAAATTGTTTAAATAATTTTATTTTAATCAGTTTACTTCATAAATTGTGTAAAATTGAACAAATATTTAAGACGTCACTACAATGTTTTATAAGGAGGCTGGATTTATAGTTATGTGACCTCTTGAAACAATTTATGAATCGACCATAATCGATACATTACTATAATCGAAAGTATGTGCTACCATGTCACACTCAAAATACAAATAGTTATAGATTTCTTAATATGTCTAAAGCATTGCGATTTTTCGTAGCTATTATAAATTCCCGATATATACGTTTTTAAGCCTTTTCCACTCAAATTGGATAATTATTAACCGTTTAATAGTTTCTTCGTTTTCACTAGATTAATGAAATTTCCATTTTAATAACTAATATAGTTTCCTCACCTTAACTTACTAGTCAAATTGTCTTATTATCCCTTTCGGTGTTAATCTCAACGCTACATCTGTTTTTACCTGATTTTAAGAAAACAATCAGAGGTCGGTTTATAAATTATCGTTCCGAACTTAATTAACGAAACGATTAGAAAGTCTTATTCCTTATAATCGGTTAAATTTATAAATCGGTTTATTTAATGCATCGATTTTTGTTGTACTTCACTATTGTCACTGTGATGACAGCCTTCATATCGGAATCTTATGATTGTGCCGACTATAGTTATACCTATACTACAGAAAAAAAAATTACCTTACCTAATGAGAATTCCCGCTAGCTTTAACTAATACAGCTAATGAAAGCGACTAGACCGAAGTCATTTTGATACTCGTAATAGTATGGCGATAAGATAAGCACGTTTTGACAATAAGCCGTTGTATGATACGCTAACTTATTTATAGATTCACTATCGTAAAGTTGAAAGCATAAGTACTTGTTTTAAAATATATAATAATGGATATTCGACATTTAGGTATATTAAAAGCTCTCCGAAACCAGGTTAGGGGGCATCTTAAAATAACATGAGGCAAAGGCGGGATGGGGTAAGGCGAATCTCAGACAACGAACGTGGGGGGAAGAGGGGAGGAGTCTGTTCAACAATCCGATAATAAATTTCCCTATAGAAATTACGAGTTTTAAGACTTGCTTTTCCACTGAAAAATACAACAATATTTTTCAACTAGTGGAGCCCACGACTTCGTTCTTGCATAGGAGTTTTTCCCGCGTGAATCCATCTCGCAAGGACTCCGGGATAAAAAGTAGCCTATACGTTGCTCCACAACCTCTTTGATCTCCCAAGGAAAGTCCCGCAAAAACCTGTTCAGTCGTTTCTGAGATTAGCGAGCACAATCAGTTATAGTTTTATTATTATATGTATAGATAGAAGATAAAAATTACAAAGAAATCAAGAGAGGTTAACTTTTTACCTACACTAAACAAGAATATCTCACGTGAAATTAGGCGGGCGGGAATGGACTGACCCTTTCATTAAGTCCAATGCCAACATCATCTCACTTAATTGACGCCCCTTATTTGTTATTCTATATCTTTTTATGAACCAAATTTTAAGTTGGTCCATCACGCACCTATAATACGAAGATATGAAAAAATCTTATCATACGCATAGACTACCCGACAGACAGACACGCAACATATCGCATGTACGCAATCCTAAAAATAACTGATCACAGAGACAAGTAAAAATAGCAATGATGTATTCAAATTTAAAATCCTTTGTTTTAATAAGAGCTGAGAAGTGGGCGGACAGGCAATAGACACCTACAGCATTAATCAACCTGATCTATCAATCAGCCTCTTATTCCGGCGATTGATTTAGATAATTAAAATTATGACAATGACCACATTGAGATCTTGGAAAAACCTTATTAAGTATATTGGAAACGAGACTTTACCACATTTATTCATTACCGACAAGCCGGTAAGCCGGCTTTATAAGGATCGAAAATGTAAGATTTATTCTTGAGAAAATACAAACCTTATTAATAAATTAAACATCAACATCTTCTATCGATAATAATTGCTTTTTACAAAAAAAATAACCGACTTCAATCTTGATAAGAAGAGATAACTCAAAAACTACTCGCCAGATGGCGCTCAATTCAACATGTAAGTGTAAAGTTCTCGTCACTACAAATTAATCAAGCCCAAACACTAGATAACTGCAGTAAATCGTTGAGGAGTTCCCTCGACTGTCTTTCGGCTTCATAAGATCGACTCCAGATCTTCATGACATGGTAGCGCTTTAATGTACTTATGATAACATGAACAAACACACTAGTTGTCCATACAATTTTCGAAAGTTCTTATCAGGGTCTGGTGTCCTTATCAGGGGACCCACTGCGTATATCTACTTTACAACAAAAAAGGAATTACCAAAATCGGCCCATAAACGACGAAATAATCGCTGAACGTACATAAAAAAAAGCATATATACGGTCGAATTGAGAACCTCCTTCTTTTTTGAAGTCGGTTAAAAACACAAATATCAGTGCAGTGTTTTTGATTATAATACCTATTTATATTTATATAAAACACATAAGTACAGATTCTAAAGTTGTTGTTGTTTTTATTTGTTGTATTGTATAGTATAGTAGATAGTATTGTAGTATCTAGTGATTTTATATATTTCCTGATTACTTTAATGTCGCGTAAATTAAAATTAATTGCCTGTACCCGAGATGCTTTATTCTGTCTATCGTCAACAATAATTGACGCCGTCGAGTTATGACCACTTTAACCTTACTCTTGACTATGTATTTAAAATTTCTATATTATTCTGTACTACCTTAATGGTGATACCCAGTTAATGGGTATGACCATATTAGGGATATTAAGCGAGACAGGTTCCTTCTAATATTTTGCTTCAACAATAACATTACGTCTGTGCACAAGATGAGAATGAGAAGTGATTAGCAAAAGTGAGGTGGTACTTACGCCTAATTATCACTTTAGTCCGTAAACAATTAGCAACGTATAGCTACATTACAAGGTGTTCCGTATGAGGAAATCTTAGAGCCTCTCTAACAACCGTGTTTATAAAATCCTGCAATGTTATTTTAAACGTAACTTTTATATAATGTTTCAATCGTGTGTACGTCTATACTCGTATACTCTGACATGATATACTTTGTATTTTATTATAACATATAGATATAATCGACGGCACCGAAGCTTTCCCGGTCAAGGAGACAGTGTAGCTGTAGCCGCTTGTAAATTTTCTCTCTAAGCTCAATAAGCTTCGAGAGACTCATGAACGCTCACCATTGACCGGTAAAAACAAAATGTAAGTGATTTTATAAGAGCAACTAAATTACAAAATTTTAGCTACATTATTTAAAATTATTTGCAAATTTAACAGCCTTTTGGGGCTTGTCTTGTGTTTTAAGTAAAATATTACTAGCATGCATTAGTATATTAAGGATCCAGTCGGGGAGTAGGTACAGAGGCCAACAATCTGGACAAATCAAAGCTATTGCTACTACCGTGAGTACCACAGACAATGACAGTGTACACCACGAGAAGAAAAATAATGGATGCGATATTGAAACAACGACAAACTTGATATGAAACAACAAAAGAAGTATAACAAGAAACGAATTTTAAATGATTTGCGAAAATATATCATGTATGTGACATAAAGATGGCTTTAGATCACTATTAAAGATTAGTCCACTACTGGTCTAAGCGCGGAACTAGAGCGTATCTCTTTATCTGCGATAACTTAAAGTAGATACGCGATAACAGTTACAGTATTTTACATTGTAGTACTTCGATGAAGGAATAAACGTATGTATTTCCCCTGTATAATTATTAACACTTTAGTGTTGTTAATGGAACGTAGTTTTATTGTTTGCATTGAAATGATTACTCGATTTATTTTACGAGCTAACGAGCAGGCTGTACTACCCTATCATGACATTTATGACACATCCACCACCCATTACTAAGATTAAGTTAGTAAGAGTCTCGTTCCAATAACGTCACAGATGCATTGCTACACCTGAAGACAGAATTGATCGCCTCTAAATAGAGTAAAATGTTCCACACCTTTCCATCCTAAGTTCAAGATCACAACTTTAGTACCTAGAGGTCAACTCAGGAAACGTGGAGGGTTCATTTATCGACCGGAATACGTATCAATTGACAAACAGAATAATTATCTTGTTTTGGTTTTTTCTGAAATTTTATTTAATACAGTATATTCGTTCTTGCTACTACATAGAAAAGCTTAGTTGGGTTTTGGGTTTGTTACTGTCCTTTTTCAATTACAAATATTATTATCATAAACCGATAATAGTTAAGAACGTTTAATTTTTTTTTGGGTTAGTTAGACCCACCATAAGTTCCCATAGAAATGGGCATTTGTCCAGGTATGCTGAATTGAATTCTCATAAGTTTGCCGTTTTTGGCAGTAGTTTCAGCGCGCGCAGTACTCTGTGCTGTGACATGCAAAATTCTACATACTACTCAACTGAGACCCTGTCCGATTCTAGCAAGGCCATAATAAGCACGCGATCTATACATTCAGAGGTTATAACATTGATTTGAATAGTTTTGCATAGATAACTGTCCTAAAAGGTCGCCAAGTACATCCATGCTATCCTGCAAAAACGAGGTAAATTTCAGAGATTTTTATCAGCAGTCTTATGACATTTTTATAGAACCATTTTCTAACCTATGGTGAACACAATCTCAAGATGGTTTAGCTTTTTTGTTTTGATAGTGAACCAGTCAGACCAGTCAGTCAAACCAGTCAGTTAGTTATCAGTTAAGATTGATTGCTGTAAGATGAAAGAAGCAAAACAAAAGATCCAAAAGAGAAATATTCTAATTCAAAACAAAAGATAAAAACATCACCGACAATATTATTACCATTGCAATAAAAAGTAGCGTGAAACTGCAATTTATTATAGTGTCAAAATTGTATTGTTCCATTAGTGTTTAATGGTATTGACGACTTAACGTGATGTTGTATCATTAAAAATGATCGTGTACGATAACGCTTCAGGAAGACAAAGCACAGGCCCCGCATTGCAAGACAAAGTCACGCAATGAGTAAACAAACCACAATGTCAATTATATATAAGTACATGTAATAATACATTATATTCTTTGATTAAGTTACTCGATGAAAGTTGGCATGACTATTTAAAAAAGTGCATTCAAATACTTAATACGATTAAGAACTGCAATTTAGGTGACTGTATAGCTGTTTCTTTGAAACAAACAACCATGAAGAAACCTGCAATTATCTTAGAGTTGTCCAAATGTTCTGTTAGTGACGTATCTATGTAAGTCACTCGGCGTGGTAAACCACACACTGGAAGGGTCCAGTCCGGTGGAGGGAAAGTTATGAACATTTCCATTCGGTCCATGTAAAAATAATGCAATGCTAGTTTAGTAAAATGAAATTCAGAAGAATGTAGCAACAAAACACCATCTATTTGTGGCGCTGCGCTGCTACAAGTGCCTTATTTTTAAACACACTTCAATCGCCATTCTCGATAGCGCAATCGAAAACATATTTCCTAAGATTATTTGGTGTTAAACATTGGCGGGCTGCCATGACGAGCCACGTTCCCGTGGAACTGTGTCACTAAACTTATTCCTGAGTTGGGACAGAATGCTGCCTATGGGCGGATGAAATACCATAGACATTCCGATGCATTTCTGGCCAAGAACACTCAAAATACGAAGCACGAATTTTTCTTAACTAGAGTAAGTATAAATCTAAAATTGACCTAATGATATTAGGACATCCATAGGACATCATTCAGAATTCTAGAATACAGCGATACCATACGGCCTCAAAAATTTTAACACAGTGGTAATTTGCTTTTATTTTTACAGGAAATGAAATCATTATACGGATGGACAGCAACATCATAAACAATAGAGACAGTTCGTTAAGCCACGTCCCACTTTCGGCATTGACCAACCCGTGTATACGTCACCAGCTCACCAGCGTTATGTCCGTGAAATATTCGTTAGTCACGAAGTTTGCACAAGTGTTTCCATTTGTTCGCCCGTTTATCAGCAACGCTTCGTAACAGCTGCACCAACTATGACGTCCTTCATTACGCGTAATTAATACTTCAGTTAGTGCGAATGAGGTGTTACTTTGAAATTACTTAAACTATTGTCAGTCTCATACATTCGATACAATGTTAAAGTAAAATATAGGCGGATTCCTTCAGTTTCCGAATCTACGAGGAGGCAAAAGATTTTCTGTGGCACACATACATATTGACGACCTAATTTGACATAACCTTAACGCAAGTAAATTCATTCCGATTAGGAAGTAACTAAAACATTAAATAAAGCTACGGTCCAGTTTCAAATCATTAGTATGTGCGACTAAAACTCGCGTCCATTGCGCTCGCGTATTGTTGCGAATTAACTTGGCACCAACTTCAATTGACCCCTACCGGAAACAGTTCTCATTGCTCAAAGCTGAAGAGGCATAAAGCGTATTCCACCAAACTGCTCTAATAGGGATTGGGGGATCATGGTTCAACCCAAGCAAATCTGAAGTACGTCACTACTAGTAATAAACAAAAGAACTTGATTGTCCAATAAAACCGTTCCACTGTAATGTATAATGTTCCTGTTCAAAATAGAATGTGCTCCAGAAGCTCATATAAAAGGCGAGTCATTAATCACAAAGTGCACGCATCCGGCCACTCGCTTATTAATTCAACAGCTTCGCACTTTGGTCAGTAAATAGAGACTTTAGGACTCTTCGCCATTTTAGTTCCTGCTCCATTATTCAAAAGGCCATTCGGATATTACTAGAAGAGTAAAATTCCATTTCCATTTTAAATTTTTCAGTCCATTTCCAAGCTTCTCTATTCTTATCTTGACCGAATTTCAGATAGTCGAGTGTGTTATGAAAGCCAAAAGCCTTGGATCGGTGGTGACATAAACACACTTGGAAGTTCAGTAAGTATCTATTCAATATTTTTTAAACCGTTAAATGCTACTTAAATAAATAAATTGGCAGCATAATCCAAGTGAGAGAAGTGTAGAATAGTCTCTCTCTAGAATTCTAGTAAAATATTAATACTTCAAGAAAAATTTTTGCACGTAGTACTCGTATATCTCTAACTCCCGACCTTACCTCATTATAATTTCATGTCTAAAACGACCTCAGTAACAAATTACTTGTACTCGTACTTTAGTAAGTTTGTAAGGACTTATTTTCCGTGTGCTCCACGGGATTTCCCGTCGGCAAACAATCGGGAACCAATTAACTTCGTTTTATTATTCAGTCTCTCATATTACTTTTGTGAAGTTTTGCTTCTAGAGATATCAATATGTGGGTTGTCTTTCAGTAATTTTTAAATCAAATGAAATGAAATCAAATTAATGAATGTAAGGTCTAGTTCACGCCCAGCTTTTAAATAAAATACGAATACTAAACCAATTTTCCGAGTTCACTTCGAAAAGCGACTTGAAAATATTTTTAATCCTTCAGTCTGACATTTGTCTAAAAGAAATCGAGCCGTTACATCTACGATACGTTACACAACTTATGTACGGGTCACAACTTCAACTCAAAAAGAGTGATAGGTACATGATTTTTCAAAAATCTTCTTCGATGTGCGGATATACACAATAATGATAACTGCTTCTGTAAGTCTTGCACATAATTCTTAGTCTCCGAATGAGTGGCGCGTCGACTAAATAAAGTACATAGCTAATTATAAAATTCGTGGCAAAACAGATGCCAAGTGTGGCTCCACTGATCCAACTGCAACGGAACACGCCATCCGAGCACCGCATTATTATGGCGGTACTTGTTTCCTTCGTTGCATTTATTTATAGCTTCGAGAACCGCTCTACAACTTCGAACTTCGATTATGGAAATTGCAATTACTAGTTTATGCATATACGTAGGTTTCAAGTCATTGGGATCATTGGGTAGCCAACATCAATGTCGCATAAAAGGCAATAAATGACTAACGCACAACATCTGTGTACAACTATATTCAGCATGTACTTTGATATTAATATTATCAACCGACGCAGCTTTAGAATTCAATTTGTTTGTGCGACATGCTATAAATAATAATCAAATTATAACATCTGGATGTTACTTTGTTGTATATAACTGCAGTACCTGTTCAAAGTATTTTTATTTTTTATATAATTAGTGTTCCGTTCTTGAAAAAACAAAACGGAAATCATAAAGGATCATTTTGTTGTTCGTCCGTCAAGACCCTTTGTGTCAGGGTTGCGTGGAGATTAAGCTGTAATTAATATCAAGTACACAAGTGTACAATCCTTTGGAACAGAGAAAAAAAAATTCTAAGTCAACACAAAAGATATGGCTGGTTTATTTTTATTTGGAATCATCATCAGTTATGAGCAGAAGCACATGTCGTATATCAGGTCATTAATGGGTTGAAGCCATTTCGAATCGCGGTCACAGCTCTGACCCCTTTGTCTCGGTGTGCCTAGTTTATTAAACTTTGACCGTGACCTTTTTTCCTATATTCAGGTTTACAGTCCCAAAATTTGAAATGTCGTCAGGGCAATTAACTGCATATTTAATAAAATATGGAAATTACTTAAAAGTTCGCACATTACCGATCCTCCAATTCTGTGGTGTTAGTTATTTCAATATACTTGCAACGGCGGTCTCTATTGTATTGATCGCTTGAATTAATTCGGATCAATTGGTTACATTCACCCCGATATTCTCGGCGGATTTGAAGGTGAGAAGACAAAATTAGTTTCATTGGCCCCAGTGGAGTCTGCATCGACGTTTAAAGGGGAGTAAGATATGATTAAATGAATGTTTCAATTTCCCCAGAAGGAACTCTGCGCCGAAGAACCATTTCCATCATCAATAAAAATCATATCCATCCGAAGAACCGAGAATCCTCTTCAACGTGATTAAAGTCATCATTGATATTGCCTTCATTTTTTCAAGACACGTTTACGAATCTGAATTTTTCCTTTGATATCTGCAGGCTCAGCAATATAACCTCCTGTACCTTATTTCATACTAGCGGCCCGCCCGCGGTTTCACCCGCGTGGATCCCGTTCTCGTGGGAATATATGCATGTATTATACATAAAAACCTTCCTCTTGAATCACTCTACCTATTACAAAAAACCGCATCAAAATCCGTTGCGTAATTTTAAAGATTTAAGCATACAGACAAACAGACAAACAGACAAACAAACAAACAGACGGACAAAAATAGCGACTTTGTTTTATACTATGTAGTGACTAAACACATAAAATTTCCGTTCCTGACTCATAGTATCGCTAGTAAACGCCTCGTAAAACGGACAAAGCTATCGTAAAATCGGCCATTTACCAACATGACGTAAGTGGCTCTGTTACGATTTACGTGACAGATACTCCCCAAGCTTTTATGTAGATTTTTAGGATTAATTATTAATCCCATATAAAGTTCTCTGACGTACCTACCGCTGTCAAAGACGTTATTAGCGAAACTAAGAACCAACCTTTTAAGAGTTTTAAGTACCAAGTACTTTTCCTGTTGCGAGGCTGCAAGATCCTTGTATTCTTTCATTTCTTCTCTATTTTAACTGCTTTATGCATGTTCATATTTCTAGTCTGATGGCGTGTGTAACTACAATGAAAACTCAGCATCGTGAAAATTTAAATTCTCTGAATTCCTTACTGTTCTGTTAATATAACCATAGTTATGACTGTGCGCTACTAAAACATTAATGGGTAAGTCCCAGACATACTAAACTTAAAAACTTTATGCGATTAAATAGAGAACGAGAACGTGCACCAAAACAAACGGAGGAACACAAGAAATCTTTGCAGTCTATGACGTTGCATTTCTCACAATTGGACTGGAGCCGCTGAGGATATGGAATTGCCGATCCCCGCTAAAACACATTTATTACGTGTTCACACAGTTCAATTTAGCTTGTAAACAAAATTACTTAAGACATTTTAAATTCTCGCCGTCAATCTAGAATGCACGTTAATCACAGGGGCGTAAAACTGGCATTTGTGTGGGTTGCTATTATAACGTAGTCTATATCGAACGCGTATGGAGTATAATTGATGAGGAACCCACATTGTTTTATATTGTACATGACCCCTTTACTAATTCAACATTGTGTTCCAGGGGCAACGCGATTTGGCCATGAACAAATCTCTTTACACTGCCATCGAATATTCAAATAGGCGCCAATTTAGTTATAAAAGAGGCGTATCCGTACTCTAAATAATGTGCAATTGCGTTCAAATTATATATGTCTACAAATATATAATTTCTATAGTACATGCCTACCACTTTTAGTCATAGGACTTTGTGATAGGGCTATACAGATCATATTTCACTGCACTGCGTGCCTTTATAATCGAAATATCGTCGGAAAAGAACAACTTTAAGTCGTTTAAGTTATCGTTATCATTTTCAGGGTCTCAAACAATCAGTGAGTATATCAAATTTCATCTAAATCAATCAAGCCTAAGCGCGAAAAAAAAGGTATACTCCAACTTTTAATTCGATTCATTAAATTGACGTTTACTAATGTCACTTTTCGAAATAATGTTGCCAGCTTTTCAATAATAGTTATTTCTCACTCGATTAACGAACGATGTTTTGATTATTCGATTTCTCTTTTCTCAATATTTCTATTATGATGTGTGTTAATTAAATATAATTAAAAATCAGAGAACAATCAGGAAAGGTTATTAATTTAAAATTATATAGTAAACAAAAATATTAAACACCGGTGCATGCATGCTTTTAGGACATACATGCACTAAAAGCGCTTAATAATTAAATATGTTGGGGAAAATTGATAATGATTAATTTTTTTATGTGTAGTTATGATCCTGTAATAACTTCATACAGTATTTTAGCGATTTACTAAATTATTCAAAACGATTACAATCCGATTAATATTTTTATCAAATCGAGAATCATTTGCGTCCAGGTTACATCACTATTTTTGTGATAATAAAAAACGGTAACACTGGAAATGTCATTTTACTGAATCGAATTAAAAGTCGGAGTGTAGAGAACACAGTAACTTTCGCATTTACAATATGAGTACGAACAAATCATAGTAAACAAAATGTCCGAACCTAATGTATTAGAATTGAACCTAGACTAGATAGATAATACTGTTACGTGTCAGGAGTACTGGGTTCGAGAAAATGCCAAAATGTACCACAAAGACTTTATTGTACTCGTAGATACACAAATTACACTATGTACACAGTACACACCAAAACACTCCGCACGTAGGTACTCGTAAACACACTCGTCGAACACTGTATCGCTCGTAGAAATCACTTCGCTTCTCACTGGTATCGCTCGTACCTACGAGCGATACCAGTGAGAAGCGATACCTATCGCTGGTATCTTCCTGGTTTCGCTTTGCCGGCGACCAAGGGCCCCTTTTTATATCACTCGCCCACCATTCACGCCTTTCTAGATTGTTCCCGCTAATTCCGCGGACCCGAGTCGAATAAGATTCGAGTATGTTCCTTGCAACCGACTTTCGCCCTTATGACTATTGCCGTAAGGTCGAACGAAGCGTCGCGTAGTTTCGAGGCGGCCGCACTCTATTGTTCTATTGTTGACTCGACATGTTTATGGCCCCTATTGTTTATTGTTTCCGAAGTAGTTGCGCTAGGGTTGTCACAATACTTTCACCGAAGGATTATCACAGTTATCGCCATAGTAGGCTCGGCATGGGTGGAGCTAATGCGTAAACAGAGCAACAAACAAGCCGTGTTTACCGACGTACTCTATCGGCGGACACGTAAGCAAGCTAAACATGACACTTTATTTGCTTATGGACTACTCTCATCGTCAGCGTGTAGCGAAAAACAAAAATATTAAATTTTATCATCGTTTACCAGTAATTTCTTCATCATCACTATACCTAATATTAAAGCATATTTAGCAAAGCTACAGTTACTCCTGTGCTGCCTACTCGATTCTATAAACTATTTCAATTCCGATGCCTTACTTTAAAATAACCTTTTTCAACAGACTCAAAAAATCCGATTGCTTTTTTATGTGTGCTAAGTACCTCATAACTTCTTACTGAGCATTCTGGATTTTATGATTAATTTTTATTCGAAAGATGCTGCTTGTCGTGTGGTTCCATTAGTCCCATATAAATTACAGTGACATCTGGCGAGTACTTTTGAGAGTTATCTGTACTTGACAACAATACAATTAACCTCATACCCGATTTTAATTGCATCTTTTAAATTTTCAGTTATCGATACGTGGAAATTACTTCGTGACTCGGCAATGGTGAGACAGTCCAACAACACAGGCGGTTTACAGTCGTTTCGTTTTGATTTCAGGTTGATTTATTATCCACACAAAGCCGATTTCAAATCAAAACTACAAGCCATGAAATAAAAGACACGAATTAGATCAAAACATTTAGCATACAACGTGGTTATAGGAATGACAAAGAAAGCACTAATGTGTTAATTTATTTTGTTTGTATGAGTGGTTTGAACGTTGCATTTTCGAACAGGTTCTGGATTCGAATTCTGTACGCGTCTCTAATTTTCAAAAATAATCTGCGTAATAGAAACTAATTACATATCACTTGCTTCTGTAAACGAAAACATCATGATAAAACCTGAGAATTCTCCATCATGTTCTTGGTTCTTCGTTGTTCATCAATGTTTGTGAAGTCTTCTAATCCGCACTCGGTCAGTGGGACTACGGACTGTTCCACTTTGTGAATGGAGATGTGTGCCTAGCACTGCTGGGACAACTATGTGTCGCGTTGAGTAGGAAATCTACAGTAAATTTACAGGAAGACAGTGAGGAGTTCAAGTCCATTTCCGAGGACTGATAGTACTTTTTGGCCGGCTGCGTCATATCCTTAGCATCAGTTATATTACACATTTACACCACAATAAAAAGTTAATGAAAACAAACAAAGTTTCTCTTCAACATCAACATTGCTTGTATGAGTTGTTCATAATTTGTTATTTTATGACATACGAAAAGAATTTACGAATTCCAAGTACACGCCCGAAATTCTGTATTCTTGGCAGTAATACCACTGTCGAATTCATTATTAATACACGTGTCGTGAAATATGTAATACTAGGAACTGAACACCTTAGACTGGTTATTTTTGCTACGATTTATATTTGGTAAGCCAGTTTTAGGATTATCAACATTATAGTTAGTATAGATATTAATAAAAGTTAAGTATGTTTGTAAGTGTAAATTTTGTGTTGGTACAGAATAGAAGTAACTTGAATTTAGTTAAGTTTCATTCATTTTTTTTTTCAAAAAGTCCGATATTTCTTATAAAAATAATTGTGAACCTGTGAGACTTATTTGAACTTTTGGACATTATCTATTCTGTCGAACAAATCATCGTAGTTTACGGCGTCATAATTATCCATCACATCACCTTCACCTTTGGTTGAGAGAAAACCATACCAAGAAAGTCATTATCAGATTGATTTCTCTTTTAATAGGTCCCGCGACCTACACTATGTCGATCGATACATTTTGTGCTTAAAAAATTTGTAACCATTTGTTCGAATGCTGCGAATTGAGTAAAAATCAATCTAATTCTTGATAAATTCTGCTGTAGAACAAACAAGCACAAAAAACTACATCCGAGATTTTGGACGTTGGATTCTGCCATCAGATTTAATTAAGCTACCGACGGTATTCCAATCTCTAAAATCGTCCGTGAATAGTTTTTTGGCGTGATTCGGTGTCAAAATAACGGGATCATTTTAACACGGTATGATAGTACCGTGGCGACCGGTGAAGAGAGCGAAAGTCAATACGTGACATAGAATCCATTTGATAATGTTTAAAGCTCTGAAACAGTAGATAGCAACAAGTCAATTATTTAAAATACTCAACTGAGAAAAATAACCGCTGAAAACCTTATAAATACACCTCACAATATATCAAAATCAGTCGTTGTTTGGGCTGTAGGCATGCCAAAGAATTGGACTTACATAGTAAATACATACCGTACATACACTCGAAAAACATTACTATCCTTCCGACGCAGCCGGGTAATTATTAACAGTTTAGAGACCCAAACTTTTCAATTGGAAAACACTTTACTGTGTCATTAATGTCATTATCATTACGCGGGCAGCATGCCCACTGTAATCGATTCCTAATGTGGACCAGTGGCGGGCTGACGGGTGGAAGGCCAGGAGGCGGACCTTGACCAATGACCCATTTAAAGCTCGTTCCAACCCCCACTGATACGTCGGTGTAAAATATTCATAGCGGCAAGTAATCACCGTTCAACCGTAACTGATTTTCTGAATGAGTGCCTCCAGTTATTATCGGCAAACAATGACGTGGTAAATATTTAGGTAAATAATAATGCATTTTTTTATATTTAATTTAGCGTGTAAGTGTGTAACTGTGTTCTTGCATGTTTCTTAAGTTTGTAAGTTTTTTTTTCTTTTCGTTTGTAGTTATAATTTATTCTTGTTTAGTTCTGCTGCAGTGTTGTTAACAGCCGACTGCGAATAAATACTTTTTCTTTCTTTCTTTCTATTTTATTAATAAAGCTGCGATACACTTGCGTGTCGCATTATAACGTGAGGCATGCATTGAGTGTGCATACTGATGTGTCGAGTAGTTGTAATTCTCAATAATATTCCTGAACGAATTTTGACAAAGATCTGACTAAATGCCATGCACCAGTGACAACGGTATAATTACCTCGATATAGATGGCATTAATGAATCTAATAACCATAATAATATATGGTTGTATCTAATAACCATAATGTACGAGTAGATACGAGTTAAACCGTTACCGCTGTTATGCACATGTAGCCTAATTTTGAAAAGTATGTCATAAACAATTGATGAACATATACGTTAGAGGTAGGTATGCCTAGGTATTATAACGTATTGTTGCACGTAATTTAATTATGTGAGGTAACACGCTAGATGCAATCTTTCCGCATTCCTGTATAGCTAAGTAAAAATTGTATAACCAAATTATACCTTTCCACAGATATAATACCTACATTGTAATTATTTTAAGTAACCATTTTGTAATTTAAATAATTACTACTATAAAACATACTTGTATTCCACTAAGTCATCGCCGTTAATCGATCCAATAAAACATTTTACAGGCCCGTAAACATAGCCCTTAAATGGATTATTGTTTTAGACATAAGAAACACGAGTTCTACATAAAAGGCACTTTGCTGTTTAATACCGTTCTATCTACCTACTCGTATATTTCTTACAGTTCTCGATCAATCCAAAATTTATTTATGTTCAGTATGCTACCTATTTATTTAGGAACTCAGAAAAAATATGATAGACGTGTCAAGCTGCTACGTTTACTTACTGTACTAGATAGTTTGCTAGACAGAAAAAGAGTCTCGTATCTACCTAATACCTATATCCGGTACTTTAGAGGACAAGCGTCCAAAAAAATTCAATAGCAAAATTATTTTTGATAAAAAGCAAGTGTTCTCGACAATGTCAGATAAAAAACTTATACCACTATGCTTGCAAGCTTGCAACAAACATGCAAGGAAAATATAAACGGAAAACTGAAGTTAATCCACAGTAATTGAAAACCCGTCCCGCTCATAAACTACTCATGGATGCTAATAAACAAAGTTAATGAGTTCCACACGTTATTACAATACAATCTTCTTTTCCAACTATAGCCTACATCAATCAGTGTTAACTAAGCGCTAAAGAAGGAAATATTTACCAACATACCGCACACCTGCCCGCGCTCAATTATTTGTAACCAATTTTCCGATTTCTCATTTACTTTTGTTAGTCCAAGCCGCAGCGCAAACATCATTAATATCGGAATAGGAATTAGTAGAAGCCATGGAAAATAACATTGTACAAAAGTATAGAGAAGGCTCGCTCCTTGGGCTTATATAAAACAGATTTTTTATCGCTTACCCTTTTTTTATCGTGCTGTATGAAATTGTATCAAACAATTAATGTGACAGAAATTACGTTAATAATATTGATATTTTAAGGGTCATTAGAGCTAAATGACGCACCGTCCTTTAATCTAGCTCTTACTTATCCTCGCTCATCCGCCGTCCGTGTCTGTGAATAACGGGATGGGCTCGGTAAGTAAGGACAGCCCCTTTATTTAACATTCTCCCGAGAGATTACAAATTGACAAGGAATTTATGTATTAAGTGTTGAATTTATGTATTGTGTGCATTTATATCTAACTAGCGGCCCGCCCGCGGTTTCACCCGCGTGGATCCCGTTCTCGTGGGAATATATGCATGTATTATACATAAAAACCTTCCTCTTGAATCACTCTACCTATTACAAAAAACCGCATCAAAATCCGTTGTGTAATTTTAAAGATTTAAGCATACAGCCAAACAGACAAACAAACAAACAGACGGACAAAAATAGCGACTTTGTTTTATACTATGTAGTGATAGTATTATAAGTGCAAAAGTAACTCTTGCCTGCCTGTTTGTTTGTCTTTCTGTCAGTTTTTCAACCTTCAACTGCTGAATTAATTTAGATGGAATTTTGTATGGATATTGTTTAAATCTCTGGAATGGACATAATTTTTTTTTAACCCGGAAATCATCTTTTAACGGAATGAAAAGAGGAGTAGAACTTGGCGACACGTTTGGCAAATGGGTAGTCCGTGACCTGGACTGAGACTAATGCCCGGTTCACATTTATTCCAGTCCAGTAATCCAACGGTAATCCAGTCCAGTGCTGGACTGGATCATATCGTTCACATTTATTCCAGTCGTTCAAAAGCTGTAGATCGGTAACACTACAGTGACAATGCTTTCAAGAAAGGAGTTTGAAAATTGTTTTAAAACTGTTCAATTATTACTGTTAGAAGAAGTAGCTGATTTCTGATATTTGAGAAGAACCTTCTATTTGCATACCCTCACAAATATTTTGCAGGGCGGATTGGCGCATGTCTTTGTGTCTATAAAATTCGGAAGTAATGTCCCACAAACATACATGTTCTCTGTACAAAGAAACAAACTGAAGAGTTTGGTTTTCAGTTAACTTCATTATTAGGAATTAGTCACCACCTATTACCTATCCCAAAAAAACAACAATTCGTATTCACTCTTCAATGTGTAATCCAGCACTGGATTGGCCGTTCACACTATTCCAGTGGCGCTGGAATGGGCGCGCTGGAATGAAAAATAGACCGCCATTCCAGTCGACTGGACTGGATTGATCACTGGAATGGTACATTCCAGTGCAGGTTCAGCCCGGTTCACATTATTCCAGTAGCATTCCAGCGCTGGACTGGAATGCTGTACTGGAATAATGTGAACCGGGCATAAGGCTACCTACTTTATTCTTGGTGATAAGTTCAAGTGAAATCATTTTGTTGTGTTGTCTCTCAACCAGGCGAAGACGCGCACATCCAGAAACTAATCTTAATTGATACATGTATTTTGATTGAATTATTATTGAATTAAAAATATTACAAAATAACTAATAATAATAAATAATTGTATGATACTTTTTATTGACATATCTAACCATTAAGTCTTGTATTTTTCACGAAGGGGAGCCAGGACGACTTACTAAAATATTATTATGCAACTAAGAACATAATTTTCATTCATTGATGATCTAATCATTAATGAGCTCTGCTTACAAAACTATTGCAAAATCGATGCCGTATCGAATTCGCCGTGGACACGACGAGCGAGCAGGCGAGCACCGACATCCGACACGGTTACAAATAAGTGTCATCGGGATAAAGTTACCTCAGCAAGTTTCCTAGGAAATAGAACAGTTACCCTTCGAATGGTTACACAATCGTACCATCATTCCTCGTTATCATAAATTCATGATCATAACAAATCGAATACGACTACGACACCACGAGACCGTTATAAACGTCGTCGGTTAGTCTCTGTTTTGAATGTGAATACTAAAGTACACATTACATAAAATAATGTTTATTTATTTGTTTGTTTCTAACAACATAAAGATACCTCCTAAATATATTCAAATTCAAATTCAAATTCAAATATTTATTTCTTCGAAGTAGGTTTTTACAAACACTTATCGAACGTCAAGTTACGCCATCGCTTCAACAAATCCCTACGGCGAGTGGTCTTGGAAGAAGAAGCGGCAAGAAACTCCCAAGGAGTCTTTTTTTTCTCTTTCTCCACTCACAGTTACAGTTGCACTTACTTCTAATTACGGCTAAAATACGAAACTCATGTCCAAGCTGATTTATCATTAAAATATTCATCAAGTTTGTAATATATTGAATGAAAGCACTACTAAGTAGTTTTTACTGAAAGACTGCGAACGAATTACAATAGGAATAAGTACATATATTATGTATATTGTAAAAGGTAAACATACGAAGTAACCTACCTACCTAGTAAAGTTAATTGATGTCGGAGCAAGTTTTTAATGTGTAATTTTTTAACCTTTCTTACTTGCTTCCAGTGCCTTGCATGTCTGGTTATGAGCGAGTATGTACAATGAATAAAATATTTCTTTGTAAAATCCCTAGTGGGTACAAAACGATGTCTGAATACAACCGCTAACCAGCATAAAGGCCAAGCAGCCAAGCACAGTTGTCGGCAAACATCATTAAAGTCGTATGTACAGAAGACCTCACTCAAATATACCGGCGTATCACGCAAAGAATATTCTTTTTGTTACTATGCAACCACACTTTTATTTTGATTTTATTATCAATACAAATACTATACATATAGATATACTTTAGAGAGGGGCCTAATTAACATAAATATTTATCGAATGAATGAAGTTAATTAAAGTTAAGAAGAATATTATATTTTACATTTGATACAGTGTTGTTGTATTGAAATCGATTACCTATTCAATCCAGTTTATTCACCGAATCTGACTGACAGGTCAATCGCTATGAATTTTTTAGTAGATAGGCGGTCAAAAATTGCTTATTTTTATTATTGCTAATCGTCTTTTTCGGCAGCTTCCATCAAATTGATTGACCGTTTTAAGCTGTATTATTCAACAGTGGGCGGTCCGGGCCCCTAGTTGGTTTAGTGACCGCTAGTGTCAAAATTTCTTGAGCGCTCCGTGCTTCGGGAGGTACGTAAAGCAACAGGTTCCAGTTGTTACTATGAGGCAGGCCAGGCCATGTCGGAGGCCTGTGGGCGATATAAAAACTTCTGACACCTGGTTTGGCCACTATCCCACCCCTCCATCCATCTGCACAGAGGCAGCATGGTGTAGGTATGCTGAAAGCCTCTTCAAGTATTAGACATGTGCTCATTTGTGGAAATAACTTTTAAATCTTGTTACTTAAAAAGTATATTGAAAATATTATTGGAGGAAAACAAAGTTTTACTGTTAAAATACTTTAAATAACTACTTGACATTCTTTGATAAGTTATTATTTGTATTTTTACACTAAAAGAAGCATTGCATGCAATCCAATGTTCTAAAGACCTACTTTACAATGTCTAGGAATTTTTGTTTCTATTTAATATATTTTAAGTTTATTGTCAACATATTTTTATATTTTATATTTTGTAATTAACATAAACAATGCTTTTCTATGTGTTGTGTCAACTATTTTATACTGTGGTTAGGTGTTGTTAAGGCCATTGGCATTATAAATGAGGCCATTTGAATGTAGCAGAAGAAAATTTACTTAAATTGATGTTTCTTATCAAAACAGGTCTCAAGTGTCGTATTTATTTTTTAAATACTGGCTATTTTTATTGTTAAACAAGTGACAGAAAATTATGATAGTACTTTTAGTAGGTACTACCTTGTCTACTGTATCTACTTATACAAATATACAATGTATTATTTATGCGCCTTATCAGTAAATAAATGGCATATAAGTTTACCTACATATTATATAATATTATAGTATGAATTGAAAAGAATATTGCATCAATTTTTTTTATCTTATAATTTTCATCACTATCTTAGCTGTTGATGCTTAATATGTCATATTATGTTGAATTCATTTTTAACAAAAGTAATAATGTTTCAAATCTAATTGTGCATACCTTGAAAGGTGGGAATGTTTTATGAATTAACAATATAAATATTCATAAATCTTAACATCATAAAGTACACCTAATTATAAAAAACAGGGTATGTATGTGCATATTCAACACATGCTTGTAATGCATATTATTGGTTTTTTAAAGTGCAAACCTGAGATTAATCAAACCTACAAGTTTAGACATTTTCCAACCCTACTTTCCTTTGTTATTACCTGTGCAATGATGGTTAAAAATAAGAAAATTTTTACTCTCTACAGAATTCCCTCTATGAAAATGTATTAAGTACGAAACTTCCGTTTAAAAAATATGACAAAATTATTTATTTCAATAATCAAATTAAAAAATACACTCTCTTATTCTGAATATGATATTATGGTAACATGATGTACTAACGTTTAAATAATGTAACTTCGTTGCCTTCTGCCCTCCTCATATTTTAACTAAAAACCCAGCCATTAGTCATTACATTTTTTTATCTCTATCTTCAGGAGAAGCCCCTTAATTACTGCATAAATGATCTAGATATGATCTCGATTCAAATGTCTTTAGGCTCTAATAATCATGTACCTACAGATAAACTGAATGCAAGTTTAATCAATGAAGTTAAGCTAGTTTTTAATGCATTTTCATATTATTTAGAATAAAAAAATAGTATAGAACTATATCAGATTCCTGCGAATAATTAATTATTTTGGATCAGTATAGCCAGTACATTTGTCTGCAATACTTGCCAATTTGTTTATATATGGATGATAGTGACCATAAACCATCAAAGGGCACAGACGGATTCTGTTATTAAAACTAATGGTAAAATAAATGAAAATATGACTTACTTTTTATAAACTCTACAGAAGGAGTTGTTGATCCTCTTGTCCGAGAGATGCCTTCGCCGGTCTTCAAACAAATCCTTGATGGCAGTCACTCCGAGCACAAACAACACTGGCAGCATTGCCACTTCTTTGCCAAACGCATTTATTGATGGCACCCAGTTTAGAAGCACTATGAATATAAAGTACACATTGGCAATTCTATGGAACTGTTCAAACAAATTTTTAGGTATAAACGATAGCAAAGTGTATTTGGTAGTCCTGACTTTGTTATCACACCGTTTCCCATTCGGATGGTCCTTCGGAGGAGTTTTGTCAGGGACCAAGTGATTGGGGATAACGATGAGGTGTCGGTTATCGACGGTCGGCTGCTGGCGTCTCATGAGCCAGAACACTGTCCGCCGCCACGGGCCTATCACGGAGGGTCGTCGTAATGTGTAGATGGAGTCGGACCGGGAGGCCTGGCGCGAGTGTGCCCGGACAGAGGCCAGCCGGGGGAGGGCGCTCGCTGGCGCGGCTTCCCTGTGACCCGGAGGAAGAATGAAATCCGTCCGGCTACCTGTCCGACTGTGGCCGGGCCCCGAAGACGGTCGGGGCCCCTCGCCGATCTGCCCGTGAGATAGGGCTCGTTGATGGCCACGCATGGCAGACTTGAGTGGCGGTCTCGCTGCCGCTGGGTTTCCGGCCAGCATCGGCGTCCCGCCATGACTTATAGATCTCGAATGACCTTTGGCTTTCGGAAAAAGGTAAGTTTGCTCCGGTGCCCCCGGCAAGCTTGGAACGACCGAAGGAGTCTCTCCGCTTCCTTCTGTTGACATTTTTATTCATCTGAGGAACGGTCTGATCGCTTCGCGCTTTCATTTAAAACTTTAATTCCTACTTTGACTGATCGTGTGTATCGCTGTTTTCGATGTAAATGAAGTGAATGTCTCGTAAACGTCGAAGCATATGGTTTGAAATCATCTGTTCACTATTTCACACATCACTGGCGTTTTTATTTTATGAATAAACACAAAACGGGTCAAGATAACTTGTAATAAACTGTGTTGTATGCATTGCTGGATAAAAAAGTTTAAAAAATGATAGTTCAACGTTATTTGACCGCCACGATGAAAAATTGAAAACAGTGTCTTATGTTATGTGTGCAAGAGACAGAACAAAACTCGAAGTCGAACTAAAAAGTAAAAACAGGAACACAAGCAATACGATACGACAGTACAAAACTGACTGCTGACAGTGCTGAGTGCTGACATTAAGTGACAGATAGTTAAAAAATGGACATTTGACGTCTACGTCTACGTGTCAATTAGACTAGGCAAAAGTCAAAGGCAAAATTGCGCTTAGCCAGAGACTATCCTAGACCTGGACTGTTTATTAATTATAGGTTGACCAGAAATATAAAAAACCTCGCCATATTGCGGTAAGCTCATGGAACTAATTTATTTTACTGGCAAAGCTCACTTTCTAAATGTCACTCGTAAACTGCTTGGCAGTGTGCTTGTCAGCGAGTTAAATGTCATAGTTTGTTTTATTATTTTCACAGTATAATGGTTGCAAAAATGCCGAAAACTATTTATAGTCTTGAAAGAAAAGTGGTTTTCTATGTGCTAAAATAAACTTTCGTTTAAAATATAATTTATTCCTATAAAAACATTTCCGACTTAGTTGTCAAAATAACAATAATAACATGAGCGTTACTATAGTTACTGTTGTCTGTGCTGTTGCCATAAAAAAGAAAACTTTAGCGCCCTCATGACAGGTTTTTTATTTTCGTGGTCAAGCAATAGGTGCTTTTAGTATGAGGACCATCGACAACATTTATAGACCACGCATGTTTTGTATGTGTTGGGGATTGTCAATATGTGCAATATGTCAATGGACTTAATATAACTAACAAAGTTATATTAAGTCCATGTAAGTATGTCTATGTAAGTAGCACGCATTTTTCTCCCATATGTTAAATCTTCTTATTTTTTATTTATTTTTATTATTCTGTGAAAATGAAAATACCCATAAAAAAAAACTCTATGATCTCTGGTTGGACTATAGCATAGAGTAATTTTAAAATACTGTAGTGTTGCTAACTGCGAAAATAATAAAGTCATAAAAGCTAAATTACACCGGTGTCTAATCGATGTATACTATTATTATAAATTCAAAGAGTATGTTTGTTTGTTTGAACGGGCTAATCTCAGGAACTACTTGTTGAATTGAAAAAATATGCTGAACTGTTATGTCCCAAACAAATTCTGTCATAGTTGTGCGGTCACATCATGCAACTCGCATGCGCCAATATCGGAAATTCTTATGTCCCGTTTAGATACACGACGAGTAGCGTTTTTTAACGAAGTATTTACATAAACACTCATAGCCCTGCGAGTTGCACCGATTTTATATTATGATAACTTATATAAAGTTAAGCAACTGCGACTGCTAATTATACAAGTATATTAAAATAAAAAGATTTATTTATAAAACCAAAAAATTAATTAAACAAAAATATTGTATTCAGCAACTAGGGCGTAGCAAAAGTGAATGTTTGTCATTAACTAAAAAAATTAAAACATTACAGGCAGAAATAGAGCAAAACCAGTCTTTGTATGATGCTGAATACCAGCACCTATTAAATAAAATAGATAGCTTAGAAAAGTCTTTGCAGGACATGACTAGCTTATATTCAAAAGCTCAAGTTCAAATAGATGAGCATATTAAATCTTTTGACCAATTACTTGAATCCTGCAATGACAACATGGATAGGTTTCAGTCTCTGTCTAATAATCTGCAATTTAACCAGTGCTATACCTGTCAATGCAATATGGAAGAGCAGAGTGAAAGTGTCACAAAGACTATCCCTCCTAGTACTTCACCTACACCATCTTCTAAATCTATGAAAAAGACAATTATTATTAGTGACCAACTGGGGAAAAATTTTGGTTCTATTATGAGAAATAACCTGACACACTCAGTCATTAACATGTGCTCACCGGGAGCCACTTTTGAACATCTAATAGATAAAATGTGTTCTAATAATAATTTGGACAGTAATACATCTTTAATTCTAATGATTGGTGACAGTTTAAGTATAAAAAAATGGGAACTAATTAAATGTATTGAAAGACTGTTGTTGTTACATAAAAACACTAAATGTAAATTTATATTATGTGCTTTTCCATATTCAAAGCAACTAAGCTATACACAAAATGATCATATTTATAAACTTAATCAAACATTGTATAACTTGACATATCATCATAGCGATGCATTGTTTTATTTTGACATAAATAAATTTATTTCATCATCTTTTAAGCTGACCGGGGATACTATGTATCTGCCACTGAGGTGTAAACGACTTATAGCTACATTGTTAGCATATAATTTAAATGATACAGTTACATGTGAGGTAACTAAGTCTATTGACTCATGTATTGATTGTGGTATTAGTACCACTATTACTATTGCTGACACATGTACTAGCTCAAGTACAAATGATAATTTAAACTAAGCTCAAAGACAACGGATATGGCTCATAATATGAATATTGTATATCAAAATATACAGGGCTTATCCGGCAAGGAACTTGAATTAGAATTGTTTGTTAAGCAATTTAATATACATGTTATATGTATTAGCGAGCATTGGCTGTCTAGTGCCCAGGCTAGTATTAAGTTATGTGACCATATTTTGTCAAGTGCGTTCTATAGAGGGAAGGCTATTCGTGGGGGATCACTTATATTTGTACATAAGGATGTATCTTGTAAAAATCGAAACGACATTGTGAGTCTTTCTGTTGAACGCACTATTGAACTGGCTTGCGTGGAACTGGAGCGATTTATAATAGTTTGCGTATACCGGCCCCCCTCTAGCGACTTTAACTATTTCGAAGATTCGCTGGAGGACGTACTTAAGCGATTGAGTGTATCAAAAAAAGAATTAATAGTATGTGGTGATTTTAACGTAGATATTCTTGTACATACATCATTAGCTGTAAGGTTGCTTGACTTATTTAAATGTTTTAATTTAAATCCACTTTTTATTGAACCCACTAGGATAACTGCTACGTCAGCGACTTGTTTAGACAACATATTCTGTAATTGTTCAATTTCAGGAAAAGAAGTAATAAGCAACTTAAGTTCTGATCACTGTGGACAAAGAATTTCGGTCTCCAATCTGCCTTGTAAAAATAAGAGATTAATAAAATGCAGACCTATAACCAGAAATAAACTGTTACTTTTTAAAGATAGAATTTCTTCGAAAATTACTAACCCGCCATCCTTAAATCAAAGTGATCCTTCAAATCATTATAACTTTCTTTTTAAAAATATAAATGAAGAATTTAACAGGGTTTTTAAATACAAGAGTGTTCAAGAAAATAATAAAAGTAAATTCAGTGATTGGGCTACAAAGGGCATTTTCAAAAGTAGGAACAAGTTATACGAACTTTATGACGAAAAACAATTCAATCATAGTAAGGCTTTCCTCGAACATGTCCGAAATTACTCTAAAATATTTAAAGCCGTTTGCATACATGCCAAGTCGCTATATATTAAAGACAAAATTATAAACTCGGATGATAAAATAAAAGCTACATGGGAAGTCATTGGTAAAGAGACTGGTAAAACCAAATCACGTGATTGTAAATACGAACTAATTATTAATGGAAGTAAAATCACGTCTGATAGTAAGGTAGCGAGCGCTTTCGAAGATCACTTTCAGAATATACCACTTTCGTTAACAAACTCCCTTCAATCTTCTCCGGCAACTGCATGTACTCTCTTGGGGGGTGTCGTTAGTAAATGTAGTGATCCGTTCGAATTCAAACATACTACGACAGCAGAGGTAATCAAAACTTTCAAATCTTTAAAAAATAAAAAAACAGGTGATCTATGGGGGATGTCAGTAAAATTAATTCATAATATTATTGATATTGTAGCCCCTCATCTAGCAGTAATTTTCAATGATTGTGTAGAGCTGGGTACTTTTCCCGATCTTATGAAATCTAGTAAAATAATACCTCTATTTAAGTCCGGAGAAAAAACAGACATTAATAATTATAGACCAATTGCAATTTTACCAACGTTAAGCAAAATTTTTGAAAAAATCATGTTAAACCAAATGATATCTCATTTTTCTAACAACAATCTGCTTCATTCCGAGCAGTATGGATTTATAAAAGGTCGTAGTACAATTGATGCAGGTGCTAGGCTCATAAAACACATATATGAAGCCTGGGAAGCATCACAGAATGCTATAGGTGTATTTTGTGATCTCTCGAAAGCATTTGATTGTGTCGAGCATAAAACGTTACTTCTTAAATTGAGTCATTATGGTCTTAACGATAAGGCACTTAAATTAATATCAGCTTACTTAAATTCTAGAGTTCAAAGTGTCTGCATAAACGAAGCTAAATCGTCAGGATCCCCAGTTTCGATTGGTGTCCCTCAGGGTTCAATTCTAGGTCCTTTTCTCTTCTTGATATATATTAACGATCTTCCACATTATATTAGTAAATATGCTGATATTGTACTCTTTGCTGATGATACCTCGATTATATTTAAAACTAATAGAGATAAATCAAACTTTGATGATGTTAACAGTACCCTCGCTCAAATCTCATACTGGTTTGCTGTCAATAATTTAGTACTCAATGCAAATAAAACTAAATGTGTAGAATTTGTTTTGCCAAACGTAAAAAGTGATAGTAAGATTATTAAAGTGAACAATGAAAAATTAAAGATGGAGGTATCTACAGTTTTTTTAGGAATAACTCTGGACTGTAAGCTTCAGTGGGGAACCCATATAGCGACGCTCGCAGGTAAACTTAGTAAGGCTATTTATGCTATAAGGAAAATTAGACAATTTACGGACATTGAAACAACAAGGCTTGTATATTTTGCTTACTTTCACAATATTATGTCCTATGGTATTTTGCTTTGGGGTAAATCAGCAGATATCGATATAATTTTTAGATTACAGAAAAGAGCTATTAGGGCAATATACAAACTAAAATCACGCGAATCTGTGCGCGATAAATTCAAAGAAATCGGAGTACTGACAGTAGCCTCACAATATATTTATACCAATTTGATGTTTATTCAGAAAAATTTAGGCTTATATAAACGAAAATGTGATGTTTCTAATCGGCATACTAGAAATATGCACCATCTAGTCATCTCCTCATATCGCCTTAGCAGGGTACAGCGATCTTTTGTGGGGCTCGGTGTACGCTTCTATAATAAAGTACCTAAGTCGATAATTGATTTGCCCTTTGAAATATTTAAAAAACATGTCAAAACACAGCTTACTAAGAAAGTATATTATACAATCGATGAATACATAAATGACAAGGATGCTTGGATATAGACATCCGCGACCGGTTCCACTCATGTTCGTATGTGTAAAACTGTAATTAGTTGTAAGTAGGTATGTATTGTTTTAGAAGTTAGCCGTAATTAGTACTAAGTGCAACCTGTACTGTGAGTGGAGAAAGAGAAAAAAAAGACTCCTTGGAAGTTTCTTGCCGCTTCTTCTTCCAAGTCCACCCACCGTAGGGATTTGTTGAAGCGATGGCGTAACTTGACTTTCGAAATGCGTTTGTAAAAACCTACTTCGAAGAAATAAATATTTGAATTTGAATTTGAATTTGACAACTTCCAAAACACTTTTTGCCTTGGAAAATGTTTTGTAGTAGAAATAATATAAATATTTAATATTTTGATAACTAAATACATTTTTTTATACTTACATTAGTCAATAATCATCTAGAATATCGGGTCATCGAGTTATCAATATTTATTATGAAAGAGGGCCGATTTCTGGAAATCGTGAATAGTCATGAATTTGGGTGTATTTGTGTAAGCATATTCGGTAAGACAGTAAGCCAATTATTCGCCGAGTATCTAAACAAGGCTTAATTATTAAAGGACGCTTGGAATTTAAACTGATCATTAATTTATTATTTTGAACTGGAAATATAATTCGCGTAACTAGCTTTTAATTACGTTTATGTTTAGGTCATCAAAGAACATTTATTATATGTTGGGAGTATCTTCATCAATGTGAATAAACGTTAAAACGCTTTACATCGATGTTTAATTGAATATCGACCATCACTAGAATAGAATAAGTTTGTTGGTGAGGTTGGTATATAATCGTCGACGTCATCGACGGCGGACATATTCATTTAGGTAGGTACTTACTTCCGACATTTTGACATTTAATCCCCGGTCTACTTTGCTGTGTTGGTTATTGTCCGGATTTAATTCATAATTTTAAGGCTACTAACATCATGGATGAAGAATATGATGCTATCGTTCTTGGCACTGGCCTCAAGGAATGCATTCTAAGTGGAATGCTCTCCGTGTCTGGGAAGAAGGTTTTACACATTGATCGTAACAAGTATTACGGAGGAGAATCTGCGTCGATTACCCCGTTAGAAGAATTGTTTGCAAAGTTCAACGCACCGGCGCCGGATGAGACGTACGGTCGAGGTCGCGACTGGAACGTCGATTTGATTCCTAAATTTTTAATGGCCAATGGGCTTCTTGTGAAACTGCTGATCCATACGGGCGTTACCCGCTATTTGGAGTTCAAGTCTGTGGAAGGAAGCTATGTGTACAAAGGCGGTAAGATCTCCAAGGTGCCCGTGGATCAGAAGGAAGCGCTGGCCTCCGATCTTATGGGTATGTTCGAAAAGAGGCGTTTCCGAAATTTCTTGATCTACGTTCAAGATTTCCAGGAAGAGGACGGAAAGACTTGGAAGGATTTTGATCCGAACACCTCTAATATGCAATCCCTCTACGAGAAATTCGGTCTCGATAGAAACACGCAAGACTTCACGGGACACGCTCTGGCGCTGTATCTGGATGACACCTATCTCCAGCAGCCTGCCATTCAAACGATTCGCCGTATCAAGCTGTACTCTGATTCCCTCGCCCGGTACGGCAAGTCTCCCTATTTGTACCCCATGTACGGCCTCGGTGAACTTCCCCAAGGGTTTGCGCGACTTTCGGCCATTTACGGAGGCACTTACATGTTAGACAAGCCTATCGATGAAATAGTGCTCGGGGAGGGTGGAAGGGTCGTGGGTGTTCGTTCCGGGAATGAAATAGCTAAGTGCAAGCAGGTGTACTGCGACCCTAGCTATGTCCCCGACAGAGTTCGTAAGAAGGGTAGGGTGATCAGATGCATTTGCTTATTAGATCACCCCATTGCCAACACTAAAGATGCTCTGTCTACACAAATTATTATCCCACAGAAGCAAGTGGGTAGGAACTCTGATATTTATGTATCCTTGGTGTCGTACACTCACCAAGTGGCTGCCAAAGGATGGTTCATTGCCATGGTGTCTACTACAGTTGAAACTAATGACCCGGAGTCTGAGATCAAGCCGGGTCTGGATCTCTTGGGCCACATCCGGCAAAAGTTTGTGTCCATCTCGGATTATTATGAGCCAATTGATGATGGCAGCCAAAGTCAAATTTTCATATCAGAATCTTATGATGCAACCACACACTTTGAAACGACATGCTTAGATGTCCTTAAAATTTACAAGTGGGGCACCGATGAAGATTTTGACTTCTCCAAAGTGAAGGTAGAGCTGGGTGAAGAAGATCAGTAAAACCTGACATATTATGTATATTGCTTGTTATTAAATATTATGTGTTTATATAAAGTGGCTACAATATTAATGTTCTTTAGGGTCTTTTGGTAAATATTATAAGAGCTTAGAGATATTACATGTAGAATTGGGCAACACTGCATATTAATTGCTACCGGCAGTGATTTTACTTTCATGTCTATCAAACACTCAAAAATATAAGATTGTTATCTATAGGATTTTATTCATCTTGTAAGAATGCTTTTTATAATTTAAGATGTACAAGGTATAACAATTAAAGATCTGCACAACGGATGTGGTATGTATATGTGCATTGGAATTGCATTCCATTTTTGTAACATTAATTGGTCTAGAAACCATATCATTGTTGTATTGATACACTTATTCAGCTTTGTAATCAATGCTCACTGTACACCTAAATATTCTGTGTAAGATCAATAAAAAGTTACAGTAAATCCTGTGCCTTTTTTATTTACCTATTTCCTCTTGTTATGTGAAGTATACAATACATGATTTTGAACTTAACTCATTGGAGTTCTACGCATTCGTGGGTACTCACGATTATATTGCATTTTAGACACCATTTGTTTGACTATTGCATAGTATTGTGAGTACCTCAGAGTAAAATACGACAGTTTAACAACTAAGAAGTTCGAAGTGAAATAAAATATATTTTTAATTATATTTTGAATAAATTTTAATTGCATTTAATCAATTTTACAAGATTTATTACAAGGCAACTCATTTAGAACTTCATTACCCTATGAAACTTCATAAATTGTTGTAAATTGTAATTGTAAAATGCGACAAAATATTCCGCTTCTTGCAATACCTCAATGAAATTTAACACTTAGTGACTATTGTTTGGTGAGAATATGAAACATTGTAATAAATAAATAATTTAACATTTACAAACGGGTTTTGTATGTACAATTAATTAGGCTCGTTTTTATACTTATTTAAATTAATCAATGTTGTGGAAAATTTAGTGCAAATTTAATTGAATACAGATGATCATCTCTGCATCCAATAAATATATAATCGCCGTATACAGCTGGGGAGGAAAAGGCCTCGTTTGGCAATTGATAATCTCCTATGATATTGCCATTTTCAGAATCAATAATGCACATTAGTCCATTGTTCGCAACTGCAAGAAGGTATTTGTGGTTTAATTGGCAAGGTGTCGCGTAAACTGGCGAGGTCAGCTGCGTTTTCCAATGCAGGCTGGGTTGGAAGTTTTTTACGTAGATACTGTACACTTTACTGTCGTGGCAACCGAATACAATTTGCCATTTAAGTTTTTCAATTTCCTTGATGCAGACAGACGAAAAGATGTTTCCTTTTGCACCTTGGTATTTCCAAACCTGGAAAAAATACGTAGATTTTTTATTATTATGAAAATAAATTAAACGGACTTAAAAAAAGAGAACTTAAGAATATTTCGGGACATGCAGATATTAATTTGTATTAAATCACTGAGCCACAATTTCGGTAAATTACAACACATTTGAGGAGCCAATAAAGTATTATGAATTTGTCCAAAATGAATAAATTAAATAATCTGATATTAGTGTACTAATGTACTAATATAACTTAATTCATTTAAAGGTATTTCAGTAGAAATGTATCGATTCTGTTAGATCGGTTAATTTCAGCGTTTTTATAGCAAACCGTCATAATGCAATTCGTTGTGTAATACCTACAATGAAAGAACACCCAGGCTTTACTAGTTTTTTGCCACAAACATCGGGCGAAGGTTACCTTGATGCCTTTCTCAACTGTTCTGCAATGTATTTCCCCATTTACTTCGGCGAACACGACGTATTTGTCATTGTCGTAGACTACGGGACTAGCGAACACGGGACTCCTGAGGGTGCTGCGCCACACTATAGTCTTGGTTTCAGTCTGTAGGCATGCGCACACGCTGCTCAGAGAACCCAAGAGTATGTACTGATCCTTGGCTATAACTAGATCTGCCGATATAGCTTGGTCTGTGACTTGTACTGTTTGCCGTAGTGTGCCGGTCTGAAAGTGAAGAAAATTAGTAATTCAAGGCTATGCAGTTTTAGTGCAGACAGTTTCAGAATCAGATCGGAGGCAAACGTAAGTGTAAACTGCTTGCTCATGACGTTTCGTGCTAGCGTGGAATAAATTGCACACGTCGAACCGGACGAAGCCGATTGCCGAAGTCGAACTGTACCTTTGTTATATAATTTTGATATAAGGTTCTCTCAAATGACGGTCATCGGAAAGCTAACAATAAGCCGTTTACATGATTTTTCACATGTTCTATATGGACACGCCCATTGGCGCCGTTTAAGTTAAAAAAATGTTATATGCATCTACATACTTCAAATACCTAAATAAATTATAAAAATTACAAATTACACACGTTATGCCAATTGAGTAATTGCCAATCGTAAGATTCAAATCGGGCGGGTATTTAAAATATGAATCGCGCATCGATAAGATAATCTCTATGATCGATAGTTGAATGTGTTGCGACCGCCGGCCTTTTTCAGGGCGTTACATTGCAGACTGAGCAGACTCCCCTGGAGTTGCTCATCACAAGTCTATAGATGTGTTACGATTGAGTCGAACGTTTAGTTTTTGATTATTCAGGCTTTAAAAAACAATGGTATTTCTTACAATATGATTGATACATACCACAATGTCAATGCAGCATATTTTCCCATCATACGTCGCTACATAAAACAGACCTTTACTACAGATCCCTTTACTCTTTATCATAGCTCCAACATTAATTTTCCATATTTCTTTGCAAGTGTTTAATGCATAACAAGCGATGGTCCCGTCATACGTCCCCACTACCCCGCAGGCTTGCGTGATTTCATCTTCAAAACACAGTACAGCCGCTTCTATTCGTGACTTCAATTTTACAACACCTTGTAGAATGCCTGTGATTGCATCGACAACCAAAACTTTTCCAGAATGACTACCTACAGTCACAAAGACATTTCTGAAAAATCAAAACTGTTTCAAATAATTTGTTTATAAATATATCTGTTCTATGTAAATAGTTAATTATGAGCTGACAAGCCAGCTGATAGCATGATTTGTAAGCAAACAATATAATTTAGAAAAGAAATTACTGACTGTTAAGACCCCAGCAAAAATGTGAAGTTGGTGACCAATTCAGGGATGAGTGTTAGCAATCCACCATACCACTAAAAGTATTAATCATTTAGGTACTTAATATAGTACATTATGATATAAGTGCGCGAAGTTGGTCATTACAGTCGAGGCGGTATTGCACAGCCCGAGCCGCAAGGCGAGGGCTGGAATAGAGCCAAGACTGTAGTGAACAAAGCGCACGCGTATCATACGACGTTTTTCAACACACTTGCGAGGAAAAAAACAATTAGGTATCGACATTTTTCAGTCACAAATCAGCAAATTATAAACGAACAAATGTTTGCACAAAATGGCGCCGAGGTTTATTTTATTTTTTCGCGCGCCGTATCTTTGGTTGAATAACTATGCGCGCGCAGGCGCGCAGGTTAAGTCCAGAGGCAAAGAAAACCGCTATTCAGCCACAATATTAAACTAAATAATTATGTACCTATTTCTAATAGGAATTTACGGTAATTAATGATTTAAAATATTGTATTTTTTAAATGCTTTAATAGATAATTAGATGAAGTATAATCTTATCTTATCAGATTTTGACTAAGTACAACAAGTTTATTTATTTACAAAATAATAAATCTTTTGGTAACAACCTCTTTACGGATATTAAAAAAAAAGTGGAATAAGAAAAACACTAGTGCGGCAATGAAAAGTAAAACGCACTATTGTGTAATAAACCGCATTCCGGGCGTAAGACTAAAGAAAAAATAGCAACTTTACGAGCAAGTGTGTTGAAAATGATATTTTAGTCCAAAAGCGAAGCCCTACCAACAGCAGGCTGGTTCTTCTGTCGCCTCGCCTGTTCTGCTGGCACAGCATTGCGGTCGAGTATTTTAGGCCCACCTCAATAAAATTGTGAGTAGAAGTTATATGAGACAGTAAAAGGGTTAGTGGTAGTGAGTTAAAGGTGGTTAATTTGAATAAAAAAATGACATGTACTTACAACCCAGTTCTAAATAATGTTGGGGATGCATCCACACATTTGCCAGTATCATATGACCACACTACTGCAAAATCAACTGGATTGACTGGACTCAAAGAATGTCTCTTGCAAGATTTAGAAGTAGATGCAAGACTATCTGTAGTTGATTTTGTCCTTTTCATCCTCTTTTTGGTTGTTTTATTGTCAACTCCCAGTTGCTTTTGTGCAATCTGAAGAATTTCATCAATGCTGGTTTTTGGTGATATTAAATATGACAAAATAAACTTTGCGAATTGGGGATATGTCAGGGCTAATTTATTACACAGTGTAATTGCAAGAAAAGATGTGCCACCAATTGAGAAAAAATCTTTATCTTTTATATCTTCATATATAAGTTCTCGATGTAAAACTGCCTTTAATTCTTTTAATAGAATGTCTTTGAGTAACCCTGTAGATTTTGGTGTCAGTAGAACTTTTTCATACATCTGAGATAGAATTCGTTTCGACAATTTCCCATGTTTATTTGTTGGTAGACTTTCCACTCTTATTACCTTATCAGGCCAATGTTTGTCATCAAGTTTACATTTCAGAAAATCTGATAGCTCCTGACTACTGAAGGTATCTGAAGAATAATATACAACAAGATGCATCGGTTTTGGAAGCCAAATGCATGAGCAGGTTCTTACTCTTGGACACTGCATTATAGTGGATTCTATCAATTGCAGATTTACTTTATTACCAAATCTTTTTATAAAGTCGTCTTTGCGCCCTCTATAGTAAACAGTACCATTTCTTTTTTCTCCAAAATCCCCAGTGTCTATGAATTTCAATGAATTTTCTTCTTCACTTCCATTTTTTTTATTTAAAATAATACATTTCCGTGTTTTACTTACTGTAACCATAAAATAGTTATGAAATGACTACAAAGCCCATAACTTAAAGTGATATACTCATAAATATGTTTGTAATAATTATATTATTTTACTTGCCTAATATAATTTTTCCAGTGTTCTTGTTCTTATCAACAGGTTCTACAACTAATTGTGTTTCTGAAAGACAGTCACCAAGAGGTATTTCTCTATCGGTGACAACTCGTTTCAAATCAATTTCTGCAGCACAAGCCCAGCAGGACATCTCAGTAACACCATACAATGTGAATATTCTGGTTTTATTATTAGCATCTTTCAATTGCTTCAAATGTCGCACGCCATTTAGAGGTTCCCCTCCTAGTGCTAAAATCCTCAGTGTAGAATTGGCACTAAGAATTTTGTTCCTTATGTCACTATTTGTTTGTTGAAAAAATCTTGATGGTGTTGTTTGCCAGAATGTCACAGAATTTTCACCATTCTCAGGAAATAATATATCAGCTCTTTCAGGTGCGATAAGCAGAGATGCCCCATTTGTACAAGCTAGCAAAATCTCAACCATTGAGGGGTCAAATGTTAGCGGAGTTGAAAAATAAATAATATCTTTTTGTGATATGTCAAACATTTTAGTCAAATCATCAATATTTGGTTGTAGGCATTGTATTGGTACTTGAATGTGCTTCGGTTCCCCTGTACTCCCAGAAGTCATGGCTATGTATGAGTGCTCAGGAATAAAGTTATTACTGTAAGCAACATAAGGTTCAATGCTGTAAAAATTTACAAGTAGGTTAAAAACTGTCACAGATTTGTCTGGTTTTCTATTGAGAAATTCCAATGAATTGCTTCCTGTTTCTTGGATACTGATGATTACATTAAATTTAATGTTTTTGATTATATCTTCTATGTCCTGTGATGGATCCAAAAACATGAAAGTAGTTGAGCACTTGTGAGTTCTGAAAATAGAATAAACAAACAAAAAAGAATTATCATAATTCAATCAATTTACACAAAACCTTAACAAAATATACACATAAACCTTCCACATAAATCAATATGTCTATTGGTGAAAATCCATTCAGCAGTTATAGTTTATCCTAAACAGACAGACATATAGATGCAGCAAAAGACCAAGCTTTTTGTTACAATAACAATACACAGTATGTACTTAGTACTACACTGTATATACTTGGCTTGAACCCATTAAGGCCAACTACTAAGCACCAATCTCTACTCATAACAAGCGACCTAGAGCATACTGTATTACACTGCCCCAGCGGGAACGGGTGGATATTGTAGGAAGGAGATAATTTATAACAATTACTTACGCTGCAATAACACAAGGGATGATAATGTTTCTTCTTGAGAGTAAACCAATTACACCTTTGTGACATTTTAGTTGCTGTAGATTCTGGGATATGTATTCGCAGACCCCATACAACTCAGAATACGTGTATTGTTTGTAACTCTCCTTGTCATCGTAAATTCGCACGGCAACGTTCGAAGGGTGCCGGGCACAGGCTTGGACAAATACATCGTAGTACCCACGTTTTACTTTCATTGAGTGTCAAGTTTAAAGGTAAAAAGTAAAAAGACACTAATAAATTTTGAATTTATTCACAATGGAATTCATCTCTCAGTCACAAACCTGCAATGTTATTTATTTATTAGCTGATGCACATAATGATGTTATTTCCAACGTTTTAAATGGGTAAATATTATTATCTTCAAAATCCAAATTATTGTTTAACTTTTTATTTTATTTACCTTTCTTCTGTCGTGACGTTTGTCAAATGTCAATCATTGTCAATGAATGTCATAGCAAGAAGAAATCATAGGAAGAAATTCTATCCTCCATGGAAGAAATTTATCAAATGACTACGTAGAACGGGGTGAATAGAGATTGCGGGTTGAATAGAGACAAAACTGAAAACGTAATTCAATGCGTGATATTCAAAAGGAAACGTTACTAAAGGGTATATTTTGTTTTTTAATTTGTAGACTCTAATAATATACACTTTAATAACGTTTCCTTTTGAATATCACGCATTGAATTACGTTTTCAGTTTTGTCTCTATTCAACCCGCAATCTCTATTCACCCCGTTCTACTACCTACCTATCAAAATTTTCACAGACAGAATGACGTTTGTCTATGCTCTTTTTTGGCACATGACTGACGTGAGGGTGACAGAGACAGCACCTTATAAGTTTGCCTTCCTCATAGAGATAGGAATATACCTATAGTAAACATAGAGATAGTAAACCCAACTTAAGATTGAAACGAAAGAGGCGCTGTCGGACGCATTTGACATTCATTTGACCAATCATTGCACACTAGTAACTGACAGATGAATGACCACAACGTACTTATGAATGACTTTTCGTTAGTTCCAATTTTTGCCATTTCAGAGATAAGTTGGGCGCACTGTACCTACTTAGAATAGATCAATAAGGCGCTGTCTCTGACACCATCACGTCAGTCATGTGCCAAAAGATCCTTGTAGGTGTAAAAGGAGTTCAAGGTTCAAGCACGTTCAAGTCACAAACTTTCATGAATAAATTATGCTTCTTAGCATCTTTTAATTTTAATGATTTATTTATTAAATTGTCTATGCTTTGCTATTTATTAAATTTCCTATGCTTTGGTATTGATAAATGGCTTTTATAGTAAACCCAACTTAAGACTGAAACGAAAGAGGCGCTGTCGGACGCATTTGACATTCATTTGACCAATCATTGCACATTAGTAACTGACAGATGAATGACCACAACGTACTTATGAATGACTTTTCGTTAGTTCCAATTTTTGCCATTTCAGAGATAAGTTGGGCGCACTGTATACACCGTTGTTGTCAACTAGGTACTTAGTCCTCAGACTTATAAAAATAGTAAAAAACCGGCCAAATGCGAGTCGGACTCGCGTACGAAGGGTTCCGTACCATTATGTATAAAAGCGCCAAAAAATCTGGTCTGTTGTATAAAAGCCTCACTTAAATATTTAATTGTTTTATTGTAGCCACATATTACGCCCAACGCCATCTCTTGGACCGAATGGTAACTAAACTTACGTCGAATGTATGGCCACCCACTTAAATATTTATTTTATTCTGTTTTTTAGTATTTGTTGTTGTAGTGGCAACAGAAATACATCATCTGTGAAAATTTCAACTGTGTAACTATTACGGTTCATGAGATACAGCCTGGTGACAGACGGACGGACGGACGGACGGACGGACAGCGAAGTCTCAGTAATAGGGTCCCGTTTTACCCTTTGGGTACGGAACCATAAAAAAGCGTGCCAGTTACAACTACATAGACATGGTTCACACATTGACAATTCCCATACAAAACATTCATGGTTCTCTTTCGCCATGAATCATAGTGGCGGCGCTAGGCATCGCGGCGACGTCGGCCACCGCCGACGGCCTCGCACCTGAGAGGGCCTCGCAAAAGTTTTACAAATTTAAATTAAAATAGCCTGTTTTAATTTCTGTTTGTGTAACTTTTGTCATCATTTTTGATTAGCAATAAAACTCGTTTACTCATACATTAGTTTCACTATAATTCGGCTCATGTACTTAATCTAACGTTTTCATTTTGAGTGGGAAATAAAAAAGGCCTCGGGTACCTAATTTCGCCGAAGTTTGGTCTAGCGCCGCCACTGTGATGAATTCAAGCGATGTGGATGATACTTCAATCTTTGGCGAGTGGTGCGATGATGGAAGGGTGAAGTTGGCACCAAATCGAACAATTCCTCGGAGCACTCACCGCTGTAAAGTCAGTAGAACACGCAGAGACATCCTATGTCTCTCCTAAAACCTAGGTTTTCTAACCTGTTGGTGACTCGTGGGTCGTGACAACTCGAACCACTCAAATGGACTTAGCTGGTATTGTGTCCCCTGCCCAGAGGTAAGAACAGTACTCCATGTGAGGCCTGACCTGAGCTTTATAAAGGACCAGTGAAGTACTGTTTCGCCCGGTTCAGGACGCCAAACTTTTTGAAGGCCAATTTGGCCTTAGCTTCCAGATGACACCGATACTGCACGTTGCTCGAAATGTCAACACCCAGAATCCCAACAGTACTAACGGTGAGCGCGGTACCCTGGAATTGTGGCGCCATGAAAAATGGGGTTTTCTTAGCGGAAAACGCGCAAACTTCTGTCTTCGTGGGGTTGAACTCAACTAAATTGAGTCGTCCCCATTCCGAGACTTGCTTCAGAGAGTTCTCGAATTCAGACACAAGTTTGATTCTGCTATCCTCCACATGAGACTGAGAGGAGTTTGCAGGGCCTGTGTAACATGCATCTCCCGTGATTTCATCCGCATAGCAATGATTGCCGTTTGCACGCTCCAGCATATAAATTAGCAGTACCGAAGGTCAATAATTATTATGGCCGAAGAGCAAGGCGATGGCTAATACCAGTATTAATAAACGTCATATAATAAACGTCATGCCTCGTCATATATATAACCAGGACACAGAACGGTGTAGCAAAAATGCACTTAAAAATATTTTGAGAAAACACTACCTGTCTCAGTGTCCGTAGCTAATTTAATTAATCCGTAAACGATTATATTAACACATGTGTTCATCCACAAACATTCACACGCTCAAAAACACATAGACTCACACACACACACACACACACACACATGCAGACACATTACACACAACCGTACAAGCTAAATAATAAGAGGATGGAAATATTTATGATCAAATTAATTAATGTAGGTACGTCGTAATTCAAATTAGCATAGAGATAATTATTGCTTTTTACCAAAAAAATAACCGACTTCAACCTCGATAAGCAGACATAACTCAAAAACTACTCGCCAGATGGCGCTTAATTCAACATGTAGGTGTAAAGTTCTCGTCACTACAAATTAATCAAGCTCAAACACTAGATAACTGCAGTAAATCGTTGAGGAGTTCCCTCGACTGTCTTTCGGCTTCATCAGATCGACTCCAGACCTTCAAGAAATTGTAGCGCTTTCATGTACTTATGAAAACATTAACAAACACACTAGTCGTCCCTACAATTATCGAAAGTTGCCCTCGATTTCTCCGAGATGCCATCATCAGATCCTGGTGATCCTTTTAAAAGGACCCCACTGCGCATATCTACTTTACAACAAAAAAATAATTATCAAAATCGGCCCATAAACGACGAAAAAATCGCTGAACAAACATAAAAAAAAGCATATATACGGTAGAATTGAGAACCTCCTTCTTTTTTGAAGTCGGTTAAATAGTATTATGGAACAATAGCAAATATATGTATATGTATATTTTTTTCTTACAATAATAGGCGTTAGCAATAAGTATAATTACATATACTGCCGATATCGTCGGCAGTATATTATTAATATACTGCCGACAAACTGCTTTGCAGTTTGGCAGACAATGTATACGTGAAATTGTACTTGCTTGTTTAAATAAATAAATAAATAAAATAAATTAATATGCAGAACAGAAGTACGGAACAGAGTAGGAGATAGTACTGAACCTTGGGGAACACCAGCGTTTATAGGTTTAATATCTGAGCAACAACCGTCAACTACGACCTTTATATGTCGCTTAGATAGAAAGCTGGCTACCCAATTGCATAACCTCTCACGGAGACCGTAAGATAGAAGCTTCGCCTTAGCGATATCCAGATATTTATAATACGCTCCATCACCTTAGCAAGCAGGGAAGTTATCGCTATAGGCCTGTATTGGGCCGGGTCACTAAGATCGTCCTTTTTGGGGATAGGATGAACTAGGGCTATTTTTCACGAAGACGGTACTATTTCAGTGGTGTAGGATAGCGAGAATAGGCGCGTTAAGACGGGAGTCAATTCGGGAGCACACGCCTTAAGCACCACTGCGGGAATGTCATCCGGTCCACTCGACTTCTTGGTATCGAGGGACAGTAGAGCTCGTCTGACCGACTTTTGAGTAAAAAGGATATCGTTTTACGAGCTCTCACACCGTGGGATGTTAGGCGGTGTGGTCCCTCCATCGTCCAAGGTCGAGTTGGCGGCAAAGAGAGTACCAAGAAGTTCGGCTTTACCCTTTGCCGAATGGATAACGGATTTATCCGGTAATCGCAGTGACGGAAGAGAAGACCGACCGAAGTTGCCCTTGACTGCCTTAGCCAGCGACCAGACTTCTCGACTCCAGGAGGGGTAGCCGACTAGTCGCTCGCCAATTCTACCAATGAATTGGGTCTTCGCCCTGGACATTTGCTTCTTAACCTACTGGGAGGCAGCGTTGAGCTTTCTCGTAAGCTCAGGGGCAGATGGATTCCTCGAAGAGTACGCTGATGCCCAGGCCTGGTATGCGGCACGCTTGCGGTTAGATGCCGCAGTACACGAACTACTGTACCAGGGCCGGGTTTTATCACCAATAGATAAGACAGAGTTAGGAATAAACCATTCCATACCCTGTCGGATCTATGTTTCCTGCTTTATTTTACTGATGGGTTTCTCCTGTTTTGTTTGACTTATTTAATCTTATTTCGTAGTTATTTCTATTAAAGTCGATGACTTATGAGAGTGTCCACTGATTTTAGTAAACTTTATTGATTAATTTAGTTAACAAATTTTCATCCCATAATTTTTACCCTCCCAGGATTATTATTGAATATTTGTGTGGCACTTAAATTAATATTTTTACTATAGAGTATTTCTGCAAAATTTCACGAAAATAATCAAAGTTTAAAAAAATCTTCTAACTTTCCACGCCTATGCGAACCCAATAGGGTTAATTTCAAGAATTTTACTGATGATTTCCTTTTTGCACTTTACTGAAAGGCCAAATACCAATTTTCACGTTTTTAACTACAAAACTGACTGACTTTCGTATGAAAGTCAAAAAACTAGCTAGCTAGCTAGGTTTATATTTAAAAAGGTTTGGAGGTGGTTGTATATTTGTAGAGACCATTACAAACAACAACAAACAGGACTAACTGTCACTAATAGTCCCCGTCCAAGTCGTCACATTTATTAACAAACTAACCAATTAACCTTCTAACTAGTCTAACCATCCTAGACCCTAAATTGAGTCTCGTTCTAGGTCGGTCACAGTTGTCATGGCCATGACAACATAGGCGACATCTTAAGCGTGGTGCTTGTTCATTTCTTACCTTAATTCCATAAACACAAAATATTCTACCTAATTGTGTCTGTCTCTAACACAAATATGTAGTTTGATACAAGATCGGAATGGTACCTAATTAGGAATTGATAACACGAGAGAATCAGTGGTGAAGAGAAAAGAGGTAAAATTAGTACCTATATTTTAAGTTTCCAGAACGAAAACAAAGGTTTGAATATCAAAGTCCCTCATATATATGCATCATATTTATACACTATACTGCAGAAGAATTTAAATTAAAACTAAATTATCGCATTAAGGAATGGAACTTTGATAGCATTATTCGACGAAATTTCGAAAATGAGCATTTTCCAGAGCAATTCAAAACCAAGTATTCTTACCGCGCTAATATGAGCGCGAACCTTCGTAAATTACAAGAATTGTCGCAGCTTTGTTATATGTATATTTATACCATGAATGTGTCAAAACTTCGCATAAACCTTTACATAGGTAAAGTACGTCCTTCACTTGTGGGTCCGCGTATTGGCGCGAACGTTTTTAAACCGCTCACTCACATGCGCGCGAACTGTCATAGCTTTGGCAGTTTGGAATACCTCGAAATTGTCAAAATATTCGCATGAATAATATCATTTGCGAAGGTCCGTCATACACTTGTGGGTTTGCGTGTTCGCGCGGATGTGAGTGAGCGCCACAAATAAATGTACCTACCTAATTTCAATGTTCGGTTGTAAAGCTACTTTAGCTTTACAATGTAATTCTTCATTGTAAAGCTACTTTAGCTTTACAATGTTTTTTCACAATTCGACTGTATTTTTTAATTATGTTACCTTATAACTTTGTACAGGGTGAACCGATTTTGATAATTCCTTTTTTTAGAGTTCCGTACCTAAAGGGTAAAACGGGACCCTATTACTGAGACTTCGCTGTCCGTTCGTCCGTCCGTCCGTCTGTCACCAGGCTGTATCTCATGAACCGTATAAGTTACACAGTTGAAATCACAGATGATGTATTTCTGTTACCGCTACAACAACAAATACTAAAAAACAGAATAAAATAAATATTTAATTGGGCACCCATACTATCGATATCGACGCTTCAGCGATACTTTAGTTACCTTTCGGTCCAAAAGATGGCGTTGTGCGTAATATGTGGCTACAATAAAACAAATATTTAAGTGAGCTAACAGACTAATACAACAGACCAGATTTTTTTTGGCGTTTTTATACATAATGGTACGGAACCCTTCGTGCGCGAGTCCGACTCGCACTTTGCCGGTTTTTTTATTTGAAAAGCATTGCTTGAAATTTGGTCTCATTAGAGCGACATCTGGGGAGTTCTTTTTGAGTTACCCTTAATAATGTATTTTTAATTTATGGTCATTATCTAGATACCTCACATTTTTGTTTTGATGTTCCGAATTTTTTTATTCTTATTTTATTTAAAACTGGTGACGTTTCAAAATTCCCATTCAAGGATTTAATCAAATAATTTTTAAAATTTTGAGCTCATAGAAGTGAAAAGCTGTAAAGTGACCAGCAGGGTAAACCATTTTTCGATTTTTTTACTTATTTTACTTCCCTTTAACTCATGGGTGCAAATTACACAGAAAACAATATAAATTGCCATTGAAATGCTCGATCAAAAATTGATAGTAGGTAAATGGTACTCGTAATCTGCAAATAGGTCTTTCTTATACCTATATCGATATCAATACTATTATTATTATGTTGGTGCAATTGTATTCTTAGTATAAATACAAAAAAATGAGACGAAAAACATTAAAAGGAGGGCCTCTCTCCTGTGGAGGCCCCGCGTTAGTAATCCCCGCCTGCCCTCTTCTAAATCCAACCCTGGGTAGTACAAGAAAACTATAGGAGAAAAAATACCACCTTAAGGTACCTACCTATCTGCTTCAGACGTAACTGGGATCTATACGGTTTAGGGATCGCTTAGCTAAGGGTTATGAATCTAAAATAATGTAGGGCAGCAAGAAGAATTATAATGAAAATTACGCTAGTTCCTGAGGGTTGAAAAATCAATGACACTGATGGGCATCGCTCTCTTTGAGTACAGCCGTTGTAATGCAATGCTCACTCAAGTCGGAAGGACCGAAAGGAAAATAATAAAAAGAAAAGAAAATATTGATTACCGAAACTTGGCTTCGATAATTTTGAAAGGAAAAAAGCTTAATGGCCTGAATTTTTTGGAAAAGGGACAATAAAAATAAAACCTTTGAACAATCAGAGCAATGTCAATAGCAGTTTTTTAAAATGACCACACGAAAATATGTATATTATATTTTGGTAGCCTGGATGCTGACAGATCAGGATTTCGTAACAGGCGACGGAAGTCCGCCTAAATGGTGGGAAGGCGGAATATTAGAAAAAATAATCAAATATCATTGATATTTGAGATAGTGCCTCGTAGTTTAAATCTGTCCTGTAAGTAAGCATCGTAATCTTCCATCTATCTATATCTGTCTGTGCATAATTAAAGCAAATTTCAGAAACGGCTGAACGTATTTTTATGGGACTTTCACTGGGAGATAGAGGAGGTTGTGGGGCAACCCCGGAGTTCCCGCGGTGCGCGATACACGCGGGAAAAACTCCAATGCACGAACGAAGTCGTGGGCACAACTAGTCACAAATAATTTTTTTCAGCACATTTCAAGTTATGGAAGCATAAAATGAAAAATATGCTTTTGTGTTTCAATTTAAAAGTCATTTATATTACAATGAAGGCACTTATAGAACGAGTTTTCCATCCCTTTCCCAGAGCTAGAATTTAGCGACGCGTCGATCCAATTGATTCTGCAGATAAATGGGTAATGATAACAAACGACATGGTGGCCTTCATAATTTTCCGTATTACTCACCTCATTTCTATTGATTATTTTTATGGTAAAAGCAGGGGACCGAGCTACTTTATGGTAAACTAGTAAATCCGCCCTCGTTCGCTTCGGGAAACCAGTCCCTTCAAAAATCTCTATAAATTTTAACAAATTATGTTATTCCGATGTCTAAGCTATATTACTGCAAAGTTTCATGAAAATCCGTTCAGTAGTTTTTGCGTGAAAGAGTAACAAACCCACACACACACTCACTCACTCACTCACATACATCCTTACAAACTTTCGCATTTATAATATTAGTAGGATAGGATAGTAGGATAGTAGGATCGGATATTATTAGGAAGTAGGATGGACTGCATCGCACATAGTTATCGGTGACACCAGATGTGTTAACGATGCCTTTTTAAGCCAAGAAAGGAGAAAGAGGTTCCCGAGCCTTCTGCCGGGCTTCAGCTCTGCCACTCAAGTTTAGGTTGATAATTACAAAGTCTAGCAACCTCTGAAATTATAGCTCGTGATATTCTATAGAATACGCAGCATGATGGGTTGAATACAAGGTTTAAGAGCTTTTGGCTCTGATTTCGAACATTTGGAAAAGATTTTTATCAAGCGTCTCGAAGTAAACTCAAGTTCATGAAAATTATGTCTGTCTTTGTAAATATTTTTTTTTATTAATACCTTACAGACATAGAGGTATGTAAAAAAAGGAGTTAATTAAAAATTACCTATTATAGAGTAGGTAAGTAAACTAATGTATAAAGCAAATCTTTTACGAATTTAGGTTATTGTGCCCGGGACTTCCGTGCTCCAATTTTTAGCTGGTCGGAAATTGTATTTTGGCAGCTTAAGGTAATCGCCCCTAGCACAGTTAATCTTTGCCTAAAGATTGACCGAGTTAAGTAAATTTTCGACGTGGCATAATGAGGTGGGACTTGAATGGGGATCTTGAGCGCATTAGTGCAGGACTTTACGTTGTATGCTTCAGTTTTTATCGTTATTCAACCGTCATTAAGCTGCGTTGGAGGATATGATGTTTAGCAATAGGCCGAGTTCCGACTGATCTTAGTCGAAACTAGTATATAAGCAAGTAGTGCAAAAAGCTTCAAAAGCGAGATTATCTCGCTTTTGAAGCTTTTTGCATTATTAATACATACCTACATATTATATTTAAAATCATTCAATTATAAAAACTGGCAGGATAATGCCTAGGTGTAGCACTCAAGAGGACTATTCTAGTCCGCACCGGAGCTGCAAGATGGCGCAAGCTGCAGTCTTGTGACACGTGTCTCGAAGTAGGCCGGTCGTAGTCCTTCGCGAGGTCGACTGATATGTCACGAATGTTACGAACTCAAAAAGCTTATGAATTCACTGAGAGTAGAGTCGGCAAATGTTCATGTCTCTACGTACTGAACTAGTAGCAATTACTGAATAATTGTACGTAATGCATTGAGCTTTCGGTTAAACTAGACTAAATGCTGGGTAAGTTTTATTTTATAAAGTAATAAAACTTGTATAACAGCGTGGTGCCAAATTGGGTAATGTAACATTTATTTGGTTGCGGATGCTGGAGCAATATTCGCACGATCCTATGGGTGGAATGGGCAACATGACCTGTTTTTATGTAAATTTGTGCAATTGTAGAAAAATATGTTACATGAAATGCAATGTTTTGATATTTTACATGCATGTTTCTTAGGCGGTTACGGCAATAAAAATCATCATTTGAGATGAATTAAAATATTGCCGTTTTCCTTTGCCTTTTATAGTTTAAATATAATTACGAAATAATTTTATTTATGATTACCTTAGTTTACATGTACCTACAGGAACAACACGCATTTAGTAAAAAAAATTTTCTCATTTTAGTATTTTTACACATTAAGAAATAATAACTGAAACTTATTAACAAAAAACCTAATTTCATTCCATGCATTTGTAAACTTACTTATTTATGGTATTTTGGTAGTTCGATGAATTTATCGATTATCAAAAAACTGATTCTAATTGTTAGTGTGAGCAACCAAGAAAAACTTTACAAAGTTAGTTAAGAACTTCTCAAACCAGAATTAAGTGCAACTCTAGCATGTGCTAAAGAGGTCTCCACCAAACAGATAAACATTGCGCAAAGGCTCTGCGGCGGTGCTGACCTAAAACGTATTCGGCAAATGAACGGGCCCAATCAATTAGGGGCGGTCAGCGATCCGGCGGGAAGGAGGGCAGGCAGCGCGCGCGCTCTTGGAAACTCGGGAAAATGGCGGCGGGGGGCGCGCGGGTGGGGGGCCGCGGGGTGCGGGGGAGGGGGGAGGAGTCGAGGGTGCGTGCGGCGCGCGTGCATCGATCGCGCGGGGCGGCTCGCTCCGCCGCTCAGTCCGCCGGGGCGGCCGGCGAGAGCGCACGTGTGATGCGCCGTCGCTGACATGGCCGGCGCTCGGGCGCTCGTGGCCGCCTGCTGCTGCTGGTGGTGGCTGTCAAACGCGGCCGGTAAGTACCACTCCGCACGCTACCCCGGCCCCGGAGCCCTGCCTGCGACTCCGACATCGATCAGCTGATCGCTCACGTCTCTACGACGACGACTTTTCATGATTTTTAACGTACGTGCGTGTTTCTTGTAGGCTCTGTAAGATGTGTTACCGTAATCGTCACAGGGTGCGTCCGATCAGCTGGTCTCTGTGTTATTTTTTTCATTCAAATGCTGGTTTTCCGACTTACTTACGATATTTTTCTTGGTTACGTCGAAAACTTCGTGCGTGTTGTATCCGCGGTCACCATGCGTAAGGAGTATTCGAGGCTTCGAGGCAAATTCTTAAGCCGCGAGCGGTTAGACTTAATTTACTGATGAGGACTAATACTAAACGGATTTTCAAATCGGTATCAATTTCACGATGTGTGTATAATTTTTTGTGATAAATTATAAGATTAATATTTGTTAAGTATCTTGAATAACATAAAGTGCTTACAAAATTAAGAAGTCAAAAAATTCGGAAGTGTCAATCAAGTGAGATAGTGAAGGATCTGGAGTAGGTCCGCTGGCATCGTGGCCGCATGCAGCTCAGGCCGGGGCACCGTCTCAGTAGGCCTTAGGGCGTCCTTGCCGCGACCACTGGCGGCTAAACAAACCTTGCTAGATATTACGTCATACGGCGGCAGCTAAAATGACACATCTGCGTAAATATTGATCATAATCACGCCACTATGCCGCGAGGAAGTCGGATTAAGTGCAAGCGTGCATCGTAACACCTGCCCGAGCACATGTGGACTCGGAATTTCAATAACAAGTTCCATGTTTTATAATAAACGCCTGCGAACTGAACGTCCAATTTGGAGACACCTAAACCCATTTATTTACATTTCTTTCAGTTACTGCTACTAAACATACCCATTACGACTGATTCTTCAATTTTTTTATTAGTCTTTAAATTTAAAATAAATAAATAAATTTAATTTTTGTTATTTTTTGTTTCAAAATAATCCTTAATATCTGTTTTTACAATAGTTATTTATACTATGTTCGCACGTTTTCTTGCACGTATGCTATCAAACCCAAAGTGTGTCCCTTAAGCACTAAGGTAGGGATACACATTTTTGAATGGGCTTATCTTATCGAAAAGTCGCCTGATTCTTATTGGGTTTAGATTTGTAGTACGCGTCTTTGAGTGTGACTTGTTAATTTAAACTGTATGTCCTAGCATAATAGTTGTGTTGATAGCGAACGTAAACAGATATTACAAATATTATGTATTCTTTAATTATTGTATGGCACCATATAAATTGTGTGACGATATCGAAAATATTTTCATTTGTATAAGTTTGTAGTACGATGTCGATGTAAATTAAACGATAAATTAGTTTATCAAATGCCTTTAACATAGAACAGTAAATAATTACGCTAATAATACAATATCCTGACCCTCTCAAAAGACATCAACGCGCTTACTTAGCGGCAGAGGTCTAAAATTGAAAATAACTTAAAATATTTTAAAAATAAAGTTTCTCGTTATAAAATGATTTAAACCAAATATCCTTGCGAAATATTTATGATTTTAATTTATTTTCTTCCATATTTTTTCCGTTATATTTTGAAAATTTTAAAGGCAGAATAAAATAATGCTACTATATGCTATTACAATAATAGCATGAAGGCAGGGAAATTCGTGGAAATTAATTTTAACTGATATCACTCAATTTTATCATCTTGCTTAAAGTATCATAAAATCACTGAAAACTGTAAGTTGTGAACAGTCTGAGACTGAACTTAAAGTTTCCACATAAAGTCACGTAATTCGAACTCGAAACTATAGCTTTGTTTGACTTACAAAGACTTACCAATTAACTTCCAAAGAGTTGAAGATTAGTGGGTAGGGGTATACTTGAAGCCCCAGTGGGTCGATATTTGCAATATATTGCAGTGGTATCAAAGTGGAACATCTACGACCACAAGGCTGTCATTTGTCCCGGCCCCGTCCGGTCCGGGGCGACGGCCGCCGACCTGTCGGATAGATTTGGGACAAATCGTTCCCACTAATCCACTTTGCATCGGAATCGAGAATTGTATAGGTTATACGACATTATTCTTCAATATATGTATAATATTGTTGAACTTGATTGAGTCAACGATATTAGATCCGATTATAAATTGTGGATAGGCTGTGACAGTCGCTGTCGGATTACGATGTAACATCCTAATAGTAAACGAGATGGACTGTTTTTACGATAGTTGGTATTAACTCATCTTTGTCTATGCTTGAAATGTACTGCCACGGTGTAAAAACTTAGTACCTACTAATTTTACCTAGTGTGGGGCGTATACAAGTACTGTAATAACAAGTAATCTTCGATTAAGTTCAACTAAAAATTGTAGCTAATGGTCATCCTCATCAACGTAGCTGTTATACAATAACGTATTTTCAAAACCTAAATAACTATTTTAGGACTTTGCTCGTTGAAACAAACCAAAATCTCTTAAAGTTTATCAAATAATAAAGAGAGCAGAAGTTGACCAAAACAAAAAAGGAATAATAATAAAATATAATAAATAATATTAAATTTAAAATTTAAAAACCCCGAGTAAGAAAATCCCCTAATAAGCTGATGATAATCCTACTAATATTATAAATGCGAAAGTTTGTAAGGATGTATGTGAGTGAGTGAGTGAGTGTGTGTGTGTGTGTGTGTGTGTTTGTTGCTCTTTCACGCAAAAACTACTGAACGGATTTTCATGATACTTTGCAGTAATATAGCTTAGATATCGGAATAACATAATTTTTTAAAAGTTTTAGAGATTTTTGAAGGGACTGGTTTCCCGAAGAGAAGCGAGGGCGGATTTACTAGTTATTCATAGGTACGCCCGAACACATTTTCATCTAATTATTCAATTTACGCCAACAATTTAATTTTATCAGTAAATAATGCCTCACTTAATTTCGGAAAATTACTGATACTTTCTAATTTTCTGGACCGATTTTAACCAAACATAGCAAAAAAACGCACTCGAAACGTTTCATTCATTCAGGTGCTACAGTGACACAGACAGACACATCAGACAGACAGGTCAAACTTATAACTTTTTTGCGTCGGGGGTTAAAATAAAGAAAGATCCTACTAATATTATAAATGCGAAAGTTTGTAAGGATGTATGTGTGTGTGTGGGTCTATGTTGCTTTTTCACGCAAAAACTACTGAACGGATTTTCATGAAACTTTGCAGTAATATATCTTAGACATCGGAATAACATAATTTGTTAAAATTTATAGAGATTTTTGAAGGGACTGGTTTCCCGAAGCGAAGCGAGGGCGGATTTACTAGTATCAACGCTAACGCTAACACAACGCTAACACACTCATACCCCCGCAGTAGGTTACTAGGTACCTGTGTCGCGGGTGGCATGGACTACACATAATATAACACATTACAATTACACCCATGACCCGAGTACAAATATTTATCTGCCACATAAATATCTGCCCCGGCCGGGAATCGAACCCGGGACCCCTCGCGTCGCAGGCAGGGTCGCTACCAACTAGGCTACAGGGTCGTCAAATATGTAGTATGTAGTATGTATATAGTATGGTTATAAATGACAGGTTTAAATTTAGAAAAGTATATCCTTCGATCGAAGAATACGAGAGTAATTTGAGTATATTAAAGATCAGTGATCACCGACGATTTACGATTATTTTAATCTGTGTTTTCTGCAATGACTAGCAAGAGTAAAAATATTAAGTTAATAATAGGGTTAAAATATAAAAAAGTAAGGGGACTGTAAGGCTAGGTAGTCGTGACAGCAATATTAAGGTGTGTTTCGTTCTTTGAAATCTTCTCTTACTTCAACAATATTCAGTTAATAGGTAATAGGAAGATATGTTTGATGATCATCGGTCATTTTCTTATTAGGGGTCTTAAATTTGAATTTACGGATATTTTCTTAATCTCATTTAGCTCATTGAGCCGACTTTAGTCTTAAGGCTTTATTATTCTGGATTTGCTAATCGAAATAACTGGCATACCAACTGCAAGTATATTTCTATATACAAACATGATTATTTATATACAAAAGTTAATCTCGATACATATTTTTTCATGGAATTTAGGAAGCAAAAAGTAAGCAAACGAGCAGCCAGCACCATCCTTCCGCTGCCGCCCATGACAAGTGTAACCCGCCTAGAACAAGACTTACGAGTCTCGTTCTACTTCGATCACAGATGCCTTGCAACCCTTGAGAACTAGGATGGCTGCCTTAAAAAAAGTGTAACTATCTTCACACCTTTCTTTCCGGAACATAATTGCTGTTAAAGCAATTATAATGACGGTAGAAATTGTACTAAATTCCGTAGCGGGTGGTGGTTCCCCGAGTGAACTCTAATAAATCGAATCGATCTAATAATTCTGATAGATCAAATAGTGTCGGTATGGATAATTCTGTGAGTATACAGTGGATAGCCGTATTTTTACTCTCATATTATCAGCGCTGAAATTTTCCATAAAATATTTGCTTTCCTTACCGTACAAAGTTGTAGGTACAGTTGTCGCGGCGTCGGCGCCCCCGGTACTGACTTTAGTTCATAGTTTGCCTCAGTTACAATTTTATGTTTGATGTGTCATCTGAATTGCGATGCAGCGAAGAAGCTATCAATAAATAGTACACTAGTATTTTAAATATATGTACATACATTGTAATGAAGCTGAAAAGTTGGTCTACCTGATCAGCCAAAAACTTTTAAGTTAAAAAACCTATTTTGTATTGTAGGCTTGTCAGCCACATTTATAATGGAATCTTAATAGCTACCATTTTTGATTAACCATAAATATCGATTTTATAGAAGTAAAGAAAAGGGAAGTTAAGAGTAATGTTACAGTGCGCCCAGCTTATCTCTGAAATGGCAAAAATTGGAACTAACGCCGCCATGTTAAAAGTCATTCATAATTCATAAGTACGTTGTGGTCATTCATCTGTCAGTTACTAGTGTGCAATGATTGGTCAAATGCGTCCGACAGCGCCTCTCTTCATTTCAATCTTAAGTTGGGTTTACTATATATAAAAATAGGTAGAGATTATAGAGTTTGCTCGTTGCTGCATGTTCGTTTGCCGTCTTCAACCTTAAACACATAATTATGAACAACACATTTATGAGTCTTATTTCGTCATCCTCTTAGCTTTTGATCATTCGATTAATTCAATTGAAAGACTGAAAGTTGCATAAATAAATATAAGCTTTTAGTACGAATCAGGCATTAAATTCTGCGACGTACTGCAACGGTGTTAATTACTGTGTACTATTAGTTCATGAATAACAAAACGGATGGTACGATAAATTCGCGAAGCTAATTTTAAATACGAATGATTGCGAATGTTATGACGGGACGAGCTTTTTTGTGACCGCGGAACGTACAAACTGCAACGCGCGTCCCGTCGCGGTATCGCCGAGAATTACATCACTTGCTCGTATAATTCAACTATCTGTTCTATTATTCTATGCAGTGTCTCTTGGCAGACTCGACCTAGACGGCCGCGCGTCGCATCATAAATCTCAAATATCTTGCAAACATTTTCGCACGAATATCTTGTTATTCGATCATAAATATAGAAGTTAGTGATTATTAAATAAAATGGAATGCTGCTCTTGAAAAGATCAATATCAAAAGATCAAGGAAAGAAAAGTGATTCCTCGAAGTCATAAACATTTTTAATTTTGGAATTATGATTGATCGAACAACCAGGCAATGTTATCGTTACGGTTACTACGCAGATCTCGACCTTATTCCCTAGGGTCGACCGTCGACTGTAAGAAATGTGAATGTTAAATTCACGATACAGTCGATATAACATTAAAATGTGTTACGAGCTGGCGAGGTGCCAAACCTCACCTGCAAGTGGAGATGTTGAGCAGCGGTCTGAGCTTTGGCGAATTTCCCACCTTCACTTTTTGGTTGAGCAGACATTTCTCACGTGCATAGAGAACACTTTATTCCAAATATAATGCTGATACATGTTCCTGGACGGCTTATATATTATTAATGTGTTTAAAATACGGCGTCTCCGTGGGTTGCCCTTGCATCAAAACAATTTCTTCAGAACATACATGAAAGTACACTTTAGATCGCTAGAACAAAAATAGATTGTCGTGAAAACAAATGATGCTAAAAATGGATTAATTATGACTGGAATAAAAATTAAATCTGATGAACTTTTGACCGCGTAATAACTACGCGTCTGCTAACTGTTAACTACTACATAGAAGTTCTGGTTTTAATATCCTTATGGAAATGTTAAGATAATACTGTGCAATAAATAAAAGCAAGTGGGCGCTGTATCATTATTAATGTAAGACGGTGAATTTCTTCAGTAGTTCATTGTAGGCAGTTTTAACAAGTGTAGCTTTCGCAGGCGCTCACGCCCGCCTTACGTAAGCTACATTTTGCCGCATTGAATTTTTATCGCCGCGCCTACCGCCCGTCGCATTCAAATTTTATATTCTATTAGCCGTTTTATCAGGAAATATTGGCTGTTCGGGAAAAGTTAGTGAAGGAAATCGTAAGAAAATTCAAATTTTTATTTGACTATACTTTCCCTTGCGCCCTGCGTGACCTATCTCGCTGTTAAACTTGGGGGACGAAAAATTATTTTGACGAATTTCTTTACACTCTCTTGTACTCATAGCATTTCCATTTTTATTACAAATATCTTAAGATCTTCCAGAAGTTGTTATATAACTTTTTTTAATATAAAATGACTATACCTACCTAATCTGCTCTAGTAGGGCAGTATGGGGAGCGTAAGAAGGCAGTTAGTGCGTGTGTAATCCACCGGCTCAATAGCCAGTTCGCGTGAGCCCAACTTTGTCATGATTCCAACTGTCATATAAAAAACAATATTTGTAACTGAAATAATTGATACGCTTATTGTGTTCATTTCTTTTAACGCTCTGAACGACGGCACAAGTCGCTGCAAAGTTTTTTTTTCATCTCTTATATTAAAATCGAGTTCGTCTTATTACTTTTTTATCTTGGAAAAGGTTCCAAGATAAAAAAAGTAATACGAATTTATACTACTATACTATTATGTACAGACCAATAAATTGCTATAGTTTTTAAGCTTAAGCAGTATTGAGACCAGTGGTTTTTACTATCAAAGGTTGAGACTACCGTTACTGTCGAAAGATAAAAAATAACTGAAATGCCCTTAATAGGCAAAATTAAAAACATCAAATATTTAAATTTGATTGAACATCGCAGAGTTTTGTCATACAAATATGTTTTTTTTTTCGTTAATTTACTGGGAGGTACGTGGTACTATGTAGTTTTTATGTTTTTCTTAAGGCTTATTATATCACACATAGCTTCAACCCTACTGTTTTTAAATATTTCTGCTCGTATCACTTTATCATTTATTAACATTCTGAGGATATTTCAGTATGGAGTTACCGCCATAAACGTTTATGTTGCCGATCACAAAGCCTTATCTTACCAAGGTCCACTAAATGCTGTAGTTTGGATCGATACCCATTATTAAACTAGACGCTCTACAACTCCATTACAGTGGACGTCTAATTAAAGAACGATAAAAAAAAGCTAATTACATCATTATTCTGCAAAGCGGTTCATTTCTGTGTAATATTTAAACGATTTTTCTAGGCTAATTAAAAGCGTCAATTAAATCTTGTAAGTCCAAACTGGAATTTTTTATGATAAAAAGATTGAGTAGGGTTCCTGGTTGTCTGTTCCGTATGATTCTGTCAATTAATTAAAATGATAAAGGTTTCTAATATCCATGTGCATTATTTTATTCGAATCCGTTAATAGAGTTTATTGGTCAAAGAATAAAAATTTCATAAATTGTCATAAACTTCTAATTGTAAGCTTGTTTACATTCATTTATTCTATTATCACGCCGTGTAACAGACAATAAGTATAGGTATTCCTCTTTAAAATCTGGAAAAATATATACAGATTATTATTACCCATAGTGCCATTAAATACGAAAGCCTTCTTTTATTCTGACATCACTGAATGTATTTTCAAGTATAAAATAATACCTGTAACTTTCAGACTTATATTATAAAATATCGTAATTAAATATCACAAGAATAACTGTAAACTACTTAAAATACTTCACTCTAATGTAAACAAAATTTTATCGAAGGGTAAACTTTAGCACCATATTACGTACAACCATTATTATTAATACCTCATAATACTTAAATGAATAATTAATTTAATTTTCAGAGTTTCATAAATTATAGGCGACGAATGTTATGTTTTCTTCCTCTAGTGCAAGCATCTTATACCAAAACTAAATAAAAACATACGGTACAATGTCGAGTGTCGAATGTCGACGTAGAGTGGAGTCGCGTGTCAATATGTCAACTGTCAATAGATCGATAGCGTCTACGAGTACCTATGAGTACCTACTTATTGTAAGCGAGTATTATTGTTTGCATTTATTTGTTTCAACAATCTTCGACAGAAAGTTTTTACGACAAGAACGTTCTTGGAAAATGTTTGACTGGAAAAAATAAGCCTGATGCGTTTCGATGATATTCCGTTATGAACTTTTGACTGTTGGACACGAATTTACATATTAATACTTTATTTATTGGTATTACGAGTATTTGCGTAGGTACTCTAAAATAATTATGTCAATGACACATTTCATTGTTAAGTTAAAGTTATTATCAAACGTAATTTATACACGTACCTACACCACAGTTTGTGTGTGTAAAGCATTCGAATCTTAGAATTTTAATAACACGCAACAAACAAAAACACAAAATGCATTTGATATCAACATTAACACTTTCATGCTGTTTCTACAATCCACCGAAATGAAACTTACAAACTTAATACTAAGTAAATATTAAAAATGTAACGTCCAGAAAATCGATTCGACAGTTTTCCTGTTTGTATTGTAATGGTTAAGCGCAACAAGGGAAATCGATTTTACGTTAGAGATAAAGTAATCTGGTAGCAAATACGAGCTATTAGTACCGTTTACGTGTTGAGTATACAGTATCGTAAGATCCTGTTATCTCCTTTTGGATTATTCTCTTCAAACAGATTTGTGTGATAAGATATTGTGGTGCGCTTAGATATGCAGCGCGCGGTCGCCGCACTGATACTCCACTCCCGCTACATTATTTCAAAATCCTTAAGTTTGAACTGAGTTATTATACAGTTACGATGATTGTTTACAGTATAATTAAGAATTACTATTGGACGCCCTCGATTCACTATTTTTCGATTTTTGCAACATTTTTTTTATAGACGGTCCAATCCTATTGGTAGTTAACTTAATGATTCGTATTTCCCGAATCATACTTCCTGTTATAATCATACTCCATATCTTATTATTTTTTCGTATACTAGCGACTTACCCCGGCTTTGCATAGATGTAATGGAGGTGTATTGTGGAGCAATTAATATTCTTGTATACTAGTTGGTAGTGGTCTTGTTTGTGATATAAGTGGTCCTCATTCGATACTCGCAGGGGCAATCATGTCTTCATTACTTATCGCGCCTGCTCTTGTAGCTCTATTACGTATTAAGTAAACGCTACATTTGTATTCTATAACACATATTACAATACATGTTTAGATACGTATCAAGTCAGGGTTAAGACGTAAATAATTGAAGCGGATTCCAAATGTCTGCTCGTATACCGTACATCTACCCTTATAACAAATTCATTTTCATTTTCTGCAACACGATTCTACTGGAAGGTTGTTTCCCTTTCTAATATGAAGATATTACGAGAGTTCAAAACAATACGTAATCCGAACTAAGAAAGTCCGCGGAGTTCAGTGTCCGTCACGATATTGAAATAGTGAGGTGGTTGTACATTGTAAGTACATCGTTGTTGCGTGACGCTCGCCCTCGCTGCTACCCCACGTCTAGGAATTTTATAATATTTGGAAAGAGCAGCGATAAATTATTTTTTCATCGATAATTTTCTGAATTTGTTTCAAAAATAAAGCTATTACTATGTAATCAAATACCAGTAACAGAACATAATACAATGATAGACAGAGTCGTTTACACGGAGTGCCGCGTATTATAAATACTAGTGTAAAAACTCGCGTATAAAGCTAACTGAAGCATAAATGCAAAACAATAACAGAACTATAATCACTGCCGTTAACCGTTGAGGAGTTCCCTTGCCTGGAGCCTGCTAGCTTTGGCCATGTATGCATTGTCGTCGGCCTTTGACCTCTATGCGAATTTTTAAGTTTATCAGACTTCTTGAACTTGGTGAAAATAGGGCTGAAAGTTTCCGATACATAGGTACATCTATCTAACTTTTTCACCAGCACCCAGGGCGGACTGGTAGAGAATGCCATTAGGCTTATTTATTATTATTTATTTAGGTTTTTTTGCCCTTGTATACTCTAGATTAAGGTGTTGCAAAATTAATAAATAAATAAATAAATACGGGTCAACCTGATACAAGGGTGGTAAGTAGGTAATCTTCACTTGCTTTGGTGAAAGACAACATCGAGACGTGAGCTTCACGTCCGATATTTCTCTATAGCAAAATGCACTTGTAGCAAAATGGCTAGCGTGATGGACTACGGTCTCTCCCTTTGCACTGTGAGAGGAGACCCGCGTCCATGGGATAGAAATGGATGAATTTAGTTATTTACTGACATAATTTTTGAGAATAAAATCTTTACTCTATAATAATATTTAGTTTAGAGCTTTATTCTATTATGAGGATCGCGGAGTACGTAGTCTATATTTATTAAGAAAGCAGAAGTGAAATTGCACTGTGCACCCTAAATTTTTTCTTTCCCCTAAGTTTGATAAACTGCCCCATTATTCTATCCCCTTTCATAAAACGCTTTTAAATTGATATTTGGCGTTGCAAAGACTCCAGACGGTATTGTCCGTTTATAACAACCTTGGTCTTGAAGAATAATTATAAAACAAACTGAGCCCTTTATTTTATAAATCCTGACAGGGTGTAATTTAATATGTTGGAGTAGTGCATTTGTTTAAAATATTTATGTATTGTTACAAAATATTAGAGTCTTAAAATATTGAGGAAATCTTAACTTAGGAAACTTAAGGCTGATCTGTTTCTGAATGGGCAAAATGGTTGAAGTTAGTAGTTTTAATGGTACATTAAGTATTTGCATTTAAACGCATCTTGGAAGTATAAAGTTTAGAGTGAAGTGTTGTCTTCCATCAAACTTTGAGTATGCCCATGACATAGGTATAACTTTTGGAACTCTTACAATTCAAATAAATAGATACGTCGTAATATTATGATTGACGGTAATTTGATAACTTGGAAACATAAGTAGGGCATTTCATTGTGAGATGTGTTATAAGTTTGGACTATGAAACAATTGCAATTAAGCTATTGAAAAATAAAGTATAGCAAATAAGCACTTTTATTAAACTGCATTCATCGATTTAAGTATGACATTAATGCAAAGTTACAAATGGAGGGTGCGTAGTGCGTTATAATAATCCTGTTTCAAAACCGTTCACTCGCTGGCTTATTGGTCAATCAATGTCCAGGTCTTCGACGGCTTACGACTTGAATGAGAAACCTTACAGCGATACCACCGCTCTTGTCGATATAATTTAAAATTTTAAATGCCGTAGGTGTTAGAATTTTGTAGTTAAGTTAGTCAAGACTTAATTTTCGATTGAGTAAATTTTTTGTTATTTGTACGTGAATATTGTATCCAGTCCAACATCATGGATATGGACCTAGGTCTTACAATTACAGAATATTCTCACCGTCTCCAAGGGTTGACTGGTAGAGAATGCCATTAGGCATTAAGTCCGCCCATTGTAATACCTAGTTATAGGTTTTTTCAATAAAGAGTAAATAATAATAATAATATTCTAAATGCTCTACTTCGAATGTTACTTTGCAGCATTCTTCGAGGCCCTTGTACGTTTCTTTTATAAAAACCTAATTATTGCACTAATTACTCAGAGAGTGTATGATTATATAAAGTAGGGTTTTTTTCAATTTCTCCAATAAACTCCACATAAAATGCAATATTGTCTTTCATTTTCGTAAAGTCATTGTTGTCATTTTTGAAGTACGGCGCCACATAAAACGAACGTGTTCGATCTTCAATAAACTGCACCTACTACAAATGTGTCCTTGATGTGCGGGTTTACATACAAATATAGGGGGGCGATATATATGTCGCGTTACAAATGTGGCGTTACAATTATTGTAATACAAATGTATGCCTGGTGTGCGACCGCACTAAATAAGATGACAGGTTACATTATGTAAATGTATCAATCACTTGCAGTGATAAGTCACTGGTACGTTGCAGGCTAAGTAGAGAGAGATGAGAATTGTTAGGACCACTTGAGGCTTAGCAAAAGTTAACACGAAACGAAAGCTTAACACATTGAGGAGCGCGGAGTGATTAGATTAGGCTGTTTGATGCCGAGGTGTCCTTTGTGTCCACTTTCTACTATCCTTTACATGCTGGATTTCTTTTATGCTGGTATTTATCTTTTATTGAAGCTTGCCTGACGCCTTGCTTATTCTTGCGTATTCGGTTGGAGGTTTATTAGACAGTACCTTTCTTCAATCTCTTTGCTGCCAACTCAGTGACGATGCTTGTATTATAATATTAATGTTCGTGGGTGACGGTAACAACTTAGTTCGTTCTTCGTTAGTACAATATTTACATTAAGCATTGTAGTTTGGATTAAAGGCCGTATAATCGGGGGTTAAATTACACCATACATGGTGAACGACACCGAGGGGTAACGTCTTATAATTTATTAACGAGTCCATAACCCAGTTTCGTCGAGCGGAAGTTTTACTGTTGTACGTCACAAGTTATGGATCAAATGCTTCGCTATTTTCGGGTCACGCATTCACTGAAACAGGCCATCGATCATTAACCAGTCGCAGCCGTCTACAGCCTAATGATATTTTGCGATTAATGAAAGATGTAGGGTTGGAATTTTTTTGAAATAAGAACGGTACCTAACTACATATTTGGCAGTATGACTCTAATCCACTTATGTGCATCCTGCTGAATCGTAATCAAGTTTAATTTAGACGATATTAATATATGGTGCTAGTGTTTTATGCCGGTTTGTCTAGCCACCAATTTCCTTCGAAAATTTATCGAAAAAAGTTTACTATTTTTTACGTGTTTTGGTCAGGAGTCAGTAATGATGCACTGTTTAAGTCGGCAACACATCCACACCTTTGGCAGTACCGATGTTGATGAGTGCTTGTGTGCTGGTTTGTCGACTTGGAAAAGGAAAAGATTTTAGCGTAAGACGAAGCTTAAAGTTAACTTAAGGACAACTGAGATTATAAGCTGTAACTCTATTTATCCTTGAATTCTAATTAAATTTCCTGTTAGTTTACCCTTGCATGTGGGGCCCAAGACTGCTCATTTATAAACGACGCAATTGAAGCATTTGTAAATTGGGCCCGTTTACTTATTGTGGGTATTGACGTCATTGCGTTACTCACTTTCTACCCTAGAGGGTAATCCTACAGGTTCTTGATGGGGGCCTTCCGTGTCTAAATATTTTATACCTAAACTCAAACTTAAGTCGAATATGAAGTATTTTAACGTGTTTCGAATTTAGTATTATAGAGTCAGTTCAGAAATGAGCTTAGCTCTTCATACTTTGCTTGAATACAGCATATTGAATTTAGGATGCTCAAGACTGGTTATAGTTACTCAAGTAGTAGGTAACTCGTACAGAGGCCTATGACAAAGATGGATGCTCTGTGGAAATCACACGTGCCATTGATGTCCATTAGCAATGGTCGCCATGCGACTTAAAGTATTCCGGTGGCAACTTTATTCGTTTGTTAACTACTGTTCTTGAAGGGTTTTATCTTCACAACCTGTTCGGTTACGTACCTGCCGACGGCGAACATTCCAGTTTGTGCTACATATTTATTTGTAATTTAAATATTGGCAAAAAGGAAAAAAATATCGGCGCTTGACGATAAAACGATATTCAAATCGATACAACAAGTCTCCCAGACACATTTTCATTCAGGCCTTGACATTGACACTGATTAGTTTGGGGAACCTGTGCGTGAATAAAACATTATGATTTAATAATGTATATTCGATTTACAAGAAAAAATGTGAAATAGGTGGTTAGCGATCGGTAGACGTATTTGAATTTCTATTTCTAGAATTTTACTTACAAAGTTATATGCTCGACACGCTAAGTGTGGGTTTCGCCACTTAAGTATAGGTAACAAACCATACAGTTGGCAAATCTGTTTGCTTGACCAGAAAATGCCCCTTGGTATGTTTTAAATAGTACTTAAACCTACCCAAAGTAATTTACATACTGAGTAGTTCTGAGAATTACCTGAGGGTAGGACGACATGTCCTTTGTGGAAACTATGTATAACTGCCAATGTTTCGTGCGAAAGAAAATCGACATTTAAGGTGAACTATTCAGCAAATAGGAACTTACGTTTTTTTACATTTTAATTGAAGTTATTGAACGCTCGATAATTTAAAAATATTAATTCTAAACGTTACGTATAATGCGGTTGAATGTGTGATTAATGAGCTTTTGTACAATTTAGTATATAATATTTAGTAGGTGCGTGTGACTTGATTGCTACATCAGCTACCCCGAGGAAGCGTAGCACGTAGCGTGGTGTACTCGTAGTAGCGCGTGAGAGGAAACCGCTATATTACTTACAGTGTGTTTACCTACGCTGAGGGCGCTTCGATAACATTCTTCCAATTAACCAAAAATGCTTTGAATATAACATTCACAAATTGTCACAGCACTTTACGAATTTTAAGTAATTGGCAACATACGCCTAACTAGTTGACTACAATTTATTACGATATTGATGTTTCCAACAACGAATGAAATATTATGTAACTAACTGTAAATTCTAATCAAAAAGAGATTTCTTTTGGCTGACCATATTATGAAATATATCATTGGACTGTTCTATTATCTATACATAATAGTAGTAGGAACTCTACACACAAAACACATTTTGCGGAATAAATGTTCAAAGATTTATTTTATCAGAGGTCACATTGGAATACCCGAAATATTTTAGGCGACATTAAATTAGTTGAGAAAGTGGGTTTACTTGGCAGGCTCGTTGTGGGTATGTAGACCGTGAGTGAGGGAGCGTACAGCTCCTCCTGGGTTGAGATAAAGCCTGCTGCAGGCGGCAGGTGGCGCAGCAAGCGCAATGCGGCGCTCCTACGAATTCCATTTTGACCTCGTTCCACGGCCACTCTATAACTGTAATAAATAAATCATACCTGCAAGGAATTTCTCTTTGAATATCTAAAACAGCCAATGTACCTTATTAATTTGAAAAATTCTTAATTTTTTTTTCGAATTTAATGAATTGTAGGGTTTGCAATAATCTATTTGAACTGAAAATTAAAACTAACCATTCTTGAAAGAAATTCATATTTGAACATATCCTAATTGCACTAATAACACTGGGAAATAGTACCTAACAGCGTGTTTAACACAAAAATAAGGGAAAGTCTTTGTTAATTAAAAAATGTCTTGTAAATGAACTTCTTACTTATTTACACACAAGTAATATCCAGCATAGAAATGTGACAAATAAGCGAAATGTCCGAGATGAACGCTGCAAAGTTTCTGCAAAATGAAAAGAAAGCACAGAATAGGAGCGAGGCTTTCATGATTAGCCTACATAAGCGGAGCCAGACAAATATACAAATATAGCATAGACAGTTTCATTTACAGAATAAGCTCGAGTTACTAAGGGTATAAGTTTGGCGAAATAGAGACTTACATATTTTCATTGGGCATTCGTTAAATGAAACGTAGTCATCCCTGAGAGAGTTCAAGGTCGCCTTCCCTATTCCCCGAAGCGTCTGTCTTTTGATACTTACTTTTTCATTAGGTACCGTAGCCACAGCAACAAACTGCCGTAATAGTCTTTCGTGTTTACTCCGCTTCCGTTCGCCGCGCTCTTTAAAGCCCTTTAGATTGGTTAATTGTGTTTTCAGCTTTGCATAAAATATATTCATCGCCTTTCCTCGAACGAAACGCGTTAATTGGGTGATTTGGGGTACAATTGTTTACTTTCGTGAAAAATGATTTCGATAGTCAAACATTTTGTTTGAATATTACTGTGATATATAATTTAGCAATAGGAAGTGAAATTTAGATAAAGTTAAATTTTATTGGAGTAGTACACGTACTGTTCCTTTAACAAATTTGGTACTTTGGTACCTATTTTAGTAGAATATAAGTATGCTAATATAATTATATACAATGTAAACTAATAGTACTTAATTTCCTTATTTAAGGCCAAGTCGATTACCGTCCACCTCATCATCGTAACTCATACTTGTCCCAATGCTGAGGACGGGATTCTTTTCCTATTGTGAAGAGTACCTACAGGCTATAGACCACCATGGTAGCCAAATATCAATTGGCCGATTTCACACACTTTTGGGAACGTTATGTTGTCAAGTCTATGTTCGAATTATTTAACGCAAAATAAAGCAAGTGAACTAAATTGAAGCTTATACGGATCTAGTAAAGTTATAGCTCGGTGTGGCGAGGGAGCGTCTAAGTCTGAAAAGCCAGTAAGTCGGCTTAGCATTTGTGATTCATATTTGCCATCGGCGGCTCTCATACAACTCTGTCTCGCTGATATATTTGATGTTCTACATTTTACCACGCCTCTTTTAGTGTCGTATTCACTCGTAAAGGCAGACGTTAGATCCGAAGAAACAGGAATAATAACTTTTAATTTCATATCAGTTTACTTAACAAAGGAGTGGACAGGTCCCCTAATGGTAAGTAAGCCAAACTATTTTTCAATACTGTAATCGCAATTTGTCGTAAGGAGCTTAACGGAAGTATCATAAAAAATTTAAAGATTACTTATGGAGTGTGCAACATTTTATGTAGGTACAACCGTAGTTACAATTTATTAAAGCTGCGACCACGCCTTCAGCAAATTGTGACGCGCGAATGTCACAACTTTGTAAATTGGTATCTACGGCCGTACCAGTCGTTGGAAGTTTTATAATACCTAGACTTAGCAAAGGTTAGAACGCGAGGGTGAAAGTAAGGAAGGGTATGCACGTTAGTTTGACGGGGTTACCACGGCGACGTCGCGCCCGCTAATATAGACATCTATTGCCTACTTGAGTTACGTTTGTTCGATAATCAATCCTGTGGAGCGTTGTTTCAACTTTGTTGCTTACTCGTACTTTGTTAGTAGGAAATTTCCGGATGGATCTTTTGTCTCAATTTATTTGTATTTGCAGTTTATAGCAGAGATTAAGTTTACCTCCACAGTCAATTTGGTAATCTTATTGATCTTATTGATTAAAGTCCTTGCTGATGTCTCGATAAAATTATTTGAAACTTCACTATAAATATAGACTCTATATCTACAGAACAAATTTAATTTAAAATCTGGCTAAACATGAACTTATTATTAACTTCGCTGATTTCATACCAATTTACGAAAGTACACAAATGCTCATTCATCAGTCATCGTACTGTAGAGTCACAAAAACCTAATAATCTTGGTAGTTGCTTATAAAAAGGTATACGATGCTTGATGTCCAATTGTCCATACGAGGATTGAAAGGATCGTCTCATTGTCTCGTGCTTACAAAGCGTTTGTCGGCACGCTGCGCAGGCTGCGAATAACAGATGAGGACTGTAAAGCTCCATAACAATTTGGGTATCCGAATTAAAAACAAAAAAAACCAGCATTCCATTTCGCCTTTCGTATAGAAATTAAAATTGAGGGAAGCTCAATTCAATGAAGTCATTTCGAAATTGGAAAAGATTCCTTTCGTGAACCCATTAACGATTGAGACCCTGTTAATCTTTCTTTAGTAAAATGAAAAAATTCTCATATTTATTTTCTAATTCAATTGTTTGATATAATTTGATCGTTTCAACAAGTATTAAAAATAATAAAACCTGTTTTTACGAATAACTTGTAGGAGTGTAGTAGTTAGTTTACCTGAAAGTTTTCCTAAATATTTATTTTATTTGTAAAGAGAGAGTTCTTCTATGTACCGATGTATTTGTGATTTTCTGCCCAACAATAATTTAAGCTATATATGTGAAACTCCTTAACTTTTACATGATAATTTAAACTTCCATAACCGAAAATATTCCAAGGATATATTAAAACTTTTTAATTGAAAGAATTTAAGTATTTTATCCACGCAAAAATTATACATTGATTGCATCAAATCACGTCAAAAAATCGTTTAATATTACAATTAAATGGTACCGGGATCCGAACTGCCGTGTACCGTGTACTGTCGAGCGCGACATGCGGCCGGGTAGTGGGTACAATGGAGCACACACGTGCGCCGGCCTTATCTGCTATGCGCAGGATTACCGGCCGCGTGCCCCACTGCCGACCAAGTTCAGAGTGTCAAACACATCTATACAGCTATCCTGAGTCGCCGAAAACATGGTATTGTCACTCCCCACTAAAATCAAACTTATTACCCGTGCTTAGTTTAATTTAACTTGTAAATAAAATTTACTTACAGCATTTCAAATTCTTGCTGTAATTCTCCAATGTACCTTAATATCAGAGGAAGAAAGTTTACATTTTTTGTGAGAATAAAAAGAATTCAACATTAAAAGCGAACGCAGCCCACCTACATTTACTATCGGATGATTCTTCGCGGAAATAATAACGTTACACACTAAGATTCCCTGTGTGATGGGTCCTACGGGCTACACATAGGACAAGAACACACACACCCAGACCTAAAATTTATCAGTTCATCCAGCATGTTAACCATTGTGCTATTCGGGTCATTAGTCTACTTTGCAACGACCCCAAGCATAAAGCATGATGGTATATTTATAGACATGCGTAGTAACTTTCTTCTAACCGAGGTAACACAGAACTCCCAACCTCCAAAAAAAATCTAATCTCCTCCGAAAAATATATCGACTTACAAACAAATTACAATAATGATTCTATCCCAACGTAAATACCAGCACCAATACATTTTGTGCCTTGAAATAGAGCTTCATCGTGGTTAAGTAACTACGAGTAACATTGACTAATACAAACTTAATATGTACTGTTACTGTCTAAATGTTAGTTAAAAGCAACATTATTCCAGTGTGCTCGCATAATTACTATCAACGCGCTCGCAATATACTGCTCTACATTATTATTCTAACTACTAGAACCGCCCTCTCGCTTCGCTTTGGGAAACCGCCTTTGTAGTACCCATGTTCGGAAATTGTTGGGTGTGATTTTTAAACTGATAGAATTTTTTATTTATAAAATTTACCGTGAAAATCGCATCCAAATTATTATCTGCCGTTACTGAGAACAAAATCACGGAAAAATAGACGAAAATTCTTAGAATCATCATTTAATAAAGATCCCCAGTAATCGTTTTTCTCATAAATCTTCCGTATTTATTGCATTCTGTTACAGATTTATACAAATACTAGATTTAGATAATATGTATATATATAGAGAGATACACTAATATGGAATAAGACAATAAGAATTGCTTACAAATTATTTGTCGAAAAGATATCGGTGACCATTTGTCATCAAGTGGCATGTTTTCTCAGTTGACGGTTTATAATACGAAAAATAGATATTAAAAATCGTATTTATTTAGTTTCTACGTACGTAAAATACTTATATGTAACACATTATTATTGTTATGCGATCGGCGTAACAACAGCCAGTGAGTCTCGAGTTTACAATATTTGTAAGGATTCCATTACTTATTGAGATTTCTTACACTACCTTAATCCTACAATCATGACACATTTGTAAACAATTTTATTTTTTTAACAAATATTTTTATCTAATCCAATATATATTCTCAGGATTTTGTTCCAAACCTGTTCAGCAATTTGAATATGAAAAATGAATAACAGAGGCAGTATTTTTTAACCGTTAAGTAGCATTACATTAATCGGTCGCTTAGTTGCAGCGTGATGTTAGAATAAACAAATAAATACACTTTCACATTAGGAACGTTTTGTTCATTTCTACTTCAATTGGACGTTCGGAAACGGGATTATACTCGACCGTAGATAACATATTCAGTAAGGTACCTGTCTGATATTATTGGCATGCATTACCAAACGGTTAGGTGGTAGTTATTCTGATAAATGCATTAAACTTGTAAAACATTGAATAAACAATATCCCGAATATCATTTATCTGTTTGTGGCGCCACTCTCAAATTATGCAGTCTTTTGAAAAAGATTTATGTAATACAATTTTAGTACTAATACAATTTTAGAATCTCATTTTATCGAAGTACTTTTATTTAATGGTTTATGTGTTCAAGTAGAGATGGATTGGGAGCGAAGACAAATAATAACATTGAAATGTGAACGTTTTCACTCTGACCTATCTCCAGTTAAAATTGGATTATATCAACAAGAAACTGACAGTCAGGCCATTTCGCCTACGAAACGATTCTCTATGAAATATATAAGTATAAGAATAAGAATGATATTAGTCTCGACAAATATTTCTTTATTCTATCTCTTCTTTATGTTATCTTTTTACTGGGTGACTGACTATTACACTTCTTAAAGGGTGAACCAATTTTGACAATTCTATTTTTTGTGAAAGCTAAGCTTATCGTGTAGTGCCATTAAAATTTCAGCGACTTCTGACGATTTCGATGTTGGAGTCGGTTTTTTTGTAAAAAGTAAAGCTGTGGGTGTTTGATAATTATAATTACGCGAACAGAACCTGTAACTATCAGCTCCATAATATAAATAACTTAGTTTTATCTTAAAGATCTCCTAAGGTCGTAAAAAAATACTTTAACGTACCTACGCTAGCTTTTATGTTGCTGAAACAGACAGGTAGGTATTGCCTTAAAAGAGTTACGATATTTACAATTCGGCGAGATACATAATACATGTAACCTAGCTGTCTACGTAAGGTTACCGATATAGTGAATAATGATATCTAGTGACATGACAAGTTCGAGGTCATAATATTCTATAGGCCGGTATCTCCTCGGTAACCGGTGCATTACCAAGCTTACAGCTACTTGCATGTGCAAACAGCGAGATATTATAATCATTTTCAAGTGACCGGATGTTTTTGCAAGCGCCGGCCGCAAAGGGTAAACGAAGGACACAATGATATCAGAATTTCAAGTATAACATTAGAATTGCTTTGAAAATAAGCAACAGTCGCTACGTGGACTTGCGCGATTTTGATGTGCAACTTGTTTATTTCAGTCGTAGCTTAGTGAACATCCTCATACTACATGACTCGTCAAGGGGGGAGGGGGTTTTACAAAATACCACCCATGGTCTTAAATTTTTGTCAAAAAACTTTAGAAAAATCTAGCGCTTTTTCGAGATATCAAATATGTTTTTTTTACTTTTTGTTTGCAAAATGCGATTTAAGACCTAAACACCCGAGGGGCAGGAAGGTCTTAGCAAAAACTACAGGTGACATACAGTGGGGAGGGGGCCAAAAAATTGTAAAAAAGGTACACCTAGTATGGGTAATATGGGTATGTTAACAAAAATTCCCAAAGTTTATACAACAATTACGCAGGATCTATAAATGCTGAGCCACTAAACAGTATTGTTGCTAAAATTGTACATTAGTACGATTAAATGGTAATTCTTTTAGTCATAAAGATTTCGAAGAACGGTTTCCAATGACAGTCACGCCATGAATTCGTGTTTAAATACAACTGTCGTCGTAAGAATTTGATTACCTTATAGAAAATTTGACACTGACCGAATTATGAATGCATCGAGGAAATAAAACAAAGACTAATTTCAAGTATTGGAATTGATTAGGTAATCGATTGTCTTTTTCGATTGTTATGTTATTTTTATATTGCGTATTTTAATGACGTCTTTAGTATCTACTGAATTTAATGCTCATTGCACTTAAGATATGAGTTCATCTTAATAATTTGCAGATGTTTTAAATGAAAGAAATGTTAGTTAGGTACATACTTTAACCTACGGGATTGACACACAGTAGCTAAGATGGAAGTGACCCTCCCTGAAGCGACTGCCTGAAGCAACGGGTCACGGGTTCGATTCCCCGCTGGAGTAGATATTTATGCAACAGATAATTTATTATTGTTCTCGAGTCATCATTGTGAGTGATGTGTTATTTGTGTTTACTACCCGCGGAAAACTTAGCTAGATATTGGCTTGACACGCTACCGCGTGTCTAGATTATACACAGTGGCAAATGAAACGAGGCTAGTCACAGTAGATAACTATACAAGCTAGAGACTAAACAGAGCTTTCGGGTCTCTTATCTAATCGGTTTTCCGAACAAAAGGCTGTGCCGTATTTTACACGGATTGCTTTGAAAGGTCATGATAATAATAGCAACCCGTAATTCCCACTAGTAGGCTAGGGTCTAGAAAACATCGTGAGAGTGCCCTATTACCCGCAAATTGCAAGAAATCTTGTAATTTGATGGTAATAAACCACTCTCACGATGTTTTCCTCCACTGAAGGAAATATTAATTCATTCCTAATAAATAAATAAAACGCACATTTTTTTATACAGGTGTGTATTGGATTCGAACCCAGAACCTCCGTTCGGGAGTTCAACGTTCAAAGTACTTTGCAATCAATACTTAGAAAAGTACAACGTGTGTTTTACGATGATACGATTACACTGATACTTATAGTGAATTGGTGTCTATATTGTTATTATAATTATGGCGATATATATTTTTTATTATAAGTTGAACAAATTTTGGCATTTGAGGAGGTCTTTACCTTGAAGTGTAAGATGACTTTGTTTTGTCTCGAATCACATGGTGAATGAATCAAATGATAGACTTGTTCCACTTCATCATATCTACAAGCTTTCATTGCTGAATTGCTGTATCCAGTTCTTGTATTTATAAGTACGATCCGCGAAAGATTTCGGAAGATATCTTAAAAATCTTGGCATGTCTCAACACAAACACTAATTAATAGAGCCAAAACTTGATTCTGATATGAGACATTACCTAGATGCTATATTTACACCTTTTGTATGGTTCTAATTACAAAATTAAAGCAATGAAAAAAACTCGAATCACTAAATTTTTTTTCCTAAAAACTGGTTGATAAGAGCTGATCGAAATATACAAAGAAATACAGAATCATCTCGTCTTCGAAGTCGTTTAAAAATCGCTAACATTATTTATCTACTGACGACGTGTAATCAATGCAAACGATCGTTTCAAATTCCGTCGATTTGAATATGTTGGGGCAACTGTACCCGAATGTACGTTATACAGCAGCACACGCAATATTATTGAAGATAATCTGAATAATAATGTTGTGTGTGTGCAATGTTTCAAAGGTACGACAAAAGGGCCATTGTCGTACTTTTTGAAACACTGTATTATCAATAATCAATAATTTACTTAGCAACAATCCACACGAAAACTCGTATATATATTTTCAAGCAATAAGCACCTCTGTTTCTCCTACTATATATACTCCTACTATATAGGAATATGGGAGAGAGTGAGAGTTGCTATTTGTATGAAAATATACACAAACGTAAAATTATGCTCGCCGACTGTTGCAAAGCAGAAGCAATTTTTAATCTGTAATGATGTAACTCGGCGAAGTAACGCTTAATGTTATGATTATGATTGTCAGTAATATTGTAGGTGGCTAGTATTACGCATACGGGATTTGGGATATGGTTAGTGTGGGTAATAGGCCGGTGGAGAGCAGGTGGCGGACACGGGCCACTGGCGCCCCCGCCGGCCGCCAGCCCTACCGCTCAGTAAGTACCCTCCGGCAACGATATGCGCTCCTAGTACCTTACCGTTTTACTCACTTTTATTAGCTGTAGCAACTGGTGACCGTCTATCATTAAACCGGTGTGTAGATACGTGTTGTAATTTGTGATATGAATTATGTCATGATGATTACTGTTACAAGTTGTATGAAGATATGTCAAAGGTAGCTAGAAGCTATAAAAGGGTTATACACCATCCTAAATTTAGTCACCTAAATCTGGAGGGCTACTACGAAATGCGAACTACTAACAACGTACTAAGTTCGATTTCGAAACCTCACACGTCAGTTTTATACAATACAATTTTCAACGAAACGACTGACGTGTGATGTTTCGAATTCGGTTGTTCGTAGTTCGGATTTCGTAGTAACAGTGATATTTTTGTTCAAACACTTTGATGTTGCGATAACACTCCATACTCCAACCTTTAAACCAAGTATAATTTGATCACACACCATACAATATATAATTATTTTTCTCTTATTATCTACATATCCCCTAGCTAGACTCTACATTTTTAGATCCTCATTCTTATCGTTCGCGCCATAATGTTTCTCCTTTTTTAATCTACTTTTTCTCGTCCAGTGTTTTTTATAATAATCTCACAACAATAGTAGCACACAAAGCCGCTCCACTTTCTCAAACTAAGCGAATATTGGACAAAGATATTGGACTAGTGGAGTCACTCGTCAAAGAAATTTGATCAAATATTGGGTATTAAAATTGGACCAAGATATTTGACCCTTAGACCAATCATCTGTCTTTAGATTCTTAAGTAATTTAAATCGATGTGCAAATAAGTATGGTCGTTGGTAGAACTTTAAGTTTGTTCGGAGTAGTACCACCTACTGCCACGATATTCATTTTTACATGTAATCATTGTTTTAATAGCAGTTTTTTTTCGGTTTGAAATTAAATGAAATGTATGGCTTAAAATGAGGCGAAAATCTTAGTCCTCACGGGTAGCAATACATATTATACATATACCGGTGATCGAATTAGAATTACGACAAGGCTATTACTTACAACTGATAACCATGGTGAATGTCACTAACAAAAAATGTTTGCCAAGAATGCAAAGGGACATTAATAATGTGGATGTACACGTACTTTAAAATGTGTTTTTTTTAATTATATCTGTCCCCTTAACAGAACAGCAGGAAGGTCCTTGCGGTGTCTTAAAAAATAACAAGAACATACGGAAAGGGCGCACGGCGCACGGCGGCGCGCCATATGGCACCGGAACCCTTTCTGCTGGCGATACGGCACTTCGGTGTCGCGCAGTTAAATAGGTACTGACCGTTGATGATAAACCAAAAACAATTTCGTTTTTAACCGACTTTAAAATAATTGCTTTTTACAAAAAAAATAACCGACTTCAACCTTGATAAGTAGAGATAACTCAAAACCTACTCGCCAGATGGCGCTCAATTCAACATGTATGTGTAAAGTTCTCGTCACTACAAATTAATCAAGCCCAAACACTAGATAACTGCAGTAAATCGTTGAGGAGTTCCCACGACTGTCTTTCGGCTTCATCAGATCGACTCCAGACCTTCTTGAAATGGTAGCGCTTTAATGTATTTATGATAACATGAACAAACACACTAGTCTTCCATACAATTTTCGAAAGTTGCCCTCGATTTCTCCGAGATGCCATCATCAGATCCTGATGATCCTTTCAAAAGGACCCCACTGCGCATATCTACTTTACAACAAAAAAAGAATTATCAAAATCGGCCCATAAACGACGAAAAAATCGCTGAACAAACATAAAAAAAAAGCATATATACGGTCGAATTGAGAACCTCCTTCTTTTTTGAAGTCGGTTAAAAAGAAAGAAGGTTCTCAATTTGACTGTATTTTAAACAGACTTCCAAAAAGAAGGAGATTCTCAATTCGACTGTATTGTAAACAGACTTCAAAAAAGAAGGAGGTTCTCAATTCGACCGTTTTTCTATGTTTGCTCAGCAGTTTTTTCGGCGTTTATCATGATAATCCTTTTTTGTGGTCCCATGGTAAGGACATCAAAAGATCTGATGATGGCTTCTCAAAGAATTCGACTGGAACTTTCGAAAATTTTAGGAGAAATTAGTGTGTTTTTTAATGTTTCATTAAGTATATTAAAGCGAAACAATTTCATGGTCTAGAGTCGACCTGAAGAAGCCGAAAGGCAGTCGAGGGAACTTCTTAACGATTTACGGCAGTTATCTTGGATTTGGACTTGATTAATTTGTAGTGACGAGAACTTTACACCTGGATGAGTTGAATTGAGCGCCATCTGGCGAGAAATTTTGGAGTTATCTCTGCTTGCCGATGTCGATGTTGAACTCGGTATTTTTTTGTAAAAGCAATTATTTATTTTTGTGTGTGATAGGTCCCTCATAAATTTTTATTGGGTAAACCGATTTTTATAATTATTTTTTTATTCGAAACTTAGTATTTGTAGTCTGGTGCCATGAAAATTTGAATGATGATATCTGACGGGTGGTTTTTGAGTTATTCTTTTTTTGATTGGATTAGATTTTCATTTTAGTCCATGAATAGAAAGAAGTATGTGTCTCTATATTTATTTTAACGTCATAATTATACTTTGGATCCTAAGTAAAATACTAATCTTGTTAGGTATAGGTACATGAAACTCACTTAAAGTCCTGTGCTTTGTATTTCTTAATTAAAATTAGTGGATAATATTGCCTCCATGATGACAATTGCGGTAGATTTTGCTACCAGTCTCTTCGGCAAAAAGCCAATTTCATTACGTTACGTAACATTAGTGCTGTGGCTTGCTTTTGTTTCAGAGTGAAGCTTAGCTTTACTGCAATACGAATTGATTTTCCAAGAAATACGACAATAAAAGTTCTATAAGCTTGATTAACAATGTAGTCTACATGCAGTCATTGATACCCAAGTAGAACAAAATTAAAATGTTGCAGAACGTTTAAAACAAACGACGGTAAATTAGTTGCATTGTTGAACAAATCATTTTAATTACCATCGTAGCTTATCGTAATACGTTGTTAAAATAAATTTATGTGCTATTACATTATTATTTTAAGGTAAAATAACTTTACCAGCTATTAAACTCAAGTGAGCCAGTTTAAACCTATTAGGTAAGGCAAAGAAAAATAAACGTATAAAAAATTAGATTAATCATAGTCTATTAAATCTTAATGTTTCTTAATGTAATTGATGATAAAAATTGTAAGTGAATTACTTAATGATTAATGAAGTGTCACAAAAGTGTCCACTGTCATAAAGGTACAGTAACAGAGTCCATATGGTCAACTTGACCTAGGGGCAGGTTTCATCCACGTGCCGTCTCGAATTACGACGAGCAAGGACTTCAATTAATTGTTATTAACCCTTGCGAGCCCGATCACGTGTGAAAGGATAGTTGATTTCACAGGCATCGGGTTGCAGTATCCACTTGTTTATAAAGTGTAAAATAAACACTTGCCAATTCAGATGGGGTGAGTATGCTCATTATCATAATGCTTGGAGATAACAAAGAGAGGGTTAAAATATATCTTAAGGATTTAAGGGGACTTTAGTTTATTTATGTAGAATAGTGTTTATGTATTCTGTTGCTGTACAAGCAATAGGGGCTATAATATAGTAGGGACGTATTTTAATGTCGATATTAAGTAATGGCGATACTAAGTTCGCTTATATTTGAATAAAGGCTATTTGCTGAGAGGAGGTGAGTTTATAAGGGCCATTTTCACCCACCACACTCAAGTAATTAACGCTAGATTCGCTTAACACACACACGCACACACACACGCACACACACACACACGCACACACACACACACACACACACACACACGCACGCACACACATACACACACACACACAGGTATCTAATAAGTGTATATTAAAATTCTTTGTGGTTGGTGGCTGCGAAAAGTGGCAAGATATTATGAACTTGTAGTACGCATCCAGTAACAGTTCAGTTGCTTTCATTATATTGTCTAATTAAATTATACTGTGTATGATTGAATATATATAATAATTAAGCGTATTGTAATATTTGTGTAGTCCTCAGATTGGATTTCTTGTATTTACTATCTACTCTTGGTTGTGTTCATGATGTTTGAATGCTCATTTAGAATTAATGTTTTTTTTTTAAATCTGTTATTTCCTTACTTTTTTTTATTATTTTTATTTTAATACTTAAATGTTGTTTAGATGCATCAGGCCGACCTAGTGCCTCAAAGGTTTGTGCTGAAAACCAGCGCTGCTAGTATTCTGGTAGCTATATGCTGAGAACAGACCTTTTTGTATATAGTTCTACAGCAGTGTTAGATTTAGTTTATGTACTTTTTTTTTCTGTTGCTTATATATATATATATATGGATTGTTGTAGTGCTAATATGCAAATAAATATTTCTTTCTTTCTTTCTTTCTTTCTTTATTTATTTATTTATTAATTTCAGTACACACAAACAATTACATTGATAAACAATACATATAGAAAGTTTAGCACTGGGGTGCTGCTTATTCCATACAGGAATCTCTTCCAGCAGACCCGTAAAGAGGAGAATTGCATTGGTAAAGCAAACTAGGCGTGTACTAAAATAAAATATATAAATATATGAATACATTGCATAATATAAACTTGCATAGGTAAATACATATACCAAATGTAATACATAACTATATAACTATATACATATAAATATAATATATATAGAATAGGTATATAGGATGAAAAAAAAAGCATTAATAACATATTTATATATGTACATACTAATATTCAATGGTTACTGTGGTCAGTCACAGGAACGGAGATAATGTTCTTTTAACAGCGATTTAAATTTAGGCAGCGTTTTAGCGTCTCTAATGTTAGGCGGAAGGGAGTTCCATAATCTCACAGCCTTGACAGTAAAGGAATTGGAATAATAGCTGGATTTGTGAGGAGGAAATTTAAGTTTAGTTCTTAAACTGGACCTGCAAGGCATTTCAGTTGGACGAGCATAGGAGAATCTGTCACGTAGATAAGAAGGAGAGGTAGGGGAATGGAGTATATTGAAAAGGAGACATAATATCCTAGTGTTTCGTCGAAGACGAATTGGGAGCCACTTGAGATTCTTGCGAAATTGAGAAACATGGTCAAATTTCCTTAACCCAAAGATGAAACGAATAGCCAGATTCTGCAAGCGCTCAAGTTTGTTTACTAGCTCCTCATTGGCATCCAGATAGCAGGTATCAGCATAATCAAGTATAGGAAGAATAAGCGTCTGGGCAAGTGTAATCTTAGTTTTCAAAGGCAAAAAGATAAGTTTGTGGCACTGTACAGTCGAATTGAGAACCTCATCCTTTTTTTGAGGTCGGTTATAAATGAGCAGTGCACTTCATATCCTACACCACACCCTACTAACCAACGTGAATTTAAGACATAAGCCAATAGCACCGAGTCTCTTGTTTTAGAAGTTACTGGGTTCGTTACAATACATACCCGTTTATACAGAAGTGTTTTATCGTGTGCAACTAGGTACGTCTTCCCGTCAGTCAATAAGTGGACTTTTTTTTCTTCACTTGATAATCACACCGGCGCCGCGCCATTCGTCTTTTTTTATTTCGGTTATGCCTTTGAAAATAAGTATAATATAATTATGTACAGTAGACGTTATAGTAGGGCCATTTTAATAGGCCACATTTGACAGTTCGTCAAAATTTTACAAAGTAACCTTGTACGGGAGGCACTCCATATTATTTAATATTCCCTACTAGATATTGTAAAAATTTTTACACTTTTAAGTATAGAACTGACGTCGTTACAAAGTTACGTCAGTGAACTCTTTTTCTTTTTAAACATGAGGGATGGTACCAAAAGAAACAGATCAGTAGATAAGTTGAATTCGAGAAGTCGAACTAATCGTCAAAAAGTATTTCACGATTACAAAATAAAATATGTTTTAATGGGAACATAATTAATTTTCTTACATTTTAGGCCAAAAAATATGTAATCATTCATTTAAATATATAACGTCTGGCTCAAAAGCCAGTATCCAGAAACGTGAAATGTTACAAAAGAAGTCGTGATTTCATTTCGCGCCATTATTTGACGCATTATTTTTGTCGTTTTTTTAGTCCCTGTGCGAACACAAAATATTTGAATTCAATTTAGTTTTTTTAAATGAAAGTTTGAATTATATTTTTATAAAGATGCTGGCATCTAAAACATTAATAAAAAAAATTAGGAAAAACAAGTGAACATCGTAATAAGAACATTTATTACGACGCAATTTAAAAATAACTTTCAATACCTACTCTCAGCGTTCCAATTAGATTAGTAATTTATAAAATACTTTTGGATTTTCGGGATCATGACAGTTTGAACTGTATTATGCAATCACCATTGATGAGAAATTTAAAGTTTTTAAGCCTCTATATGGAGCTGTCAACGGTCGCTGACGGTCACGTTTTCGAAGGTATGTCTTTTGATTGGTGAACTTTTGCCATACATTGTTATGTTAGCAGTGGATAAGAGCTACTCTTACATACTTATACCAATGTCATAAGTTAATATTCTGTACAGCTACTGAGAGCGAATATATTAACAACCGAAAGTATTTTCTGTACATCTGGTTGGTCCCCAACAATCAACCGTTTACATGACTCAGGTTATTATACTATCTATACTGGTCTATCTTTAAGATGTCCGTTAGTACCTACCTAAGTTCGGTAGGTAGGAAATGTTTTTTAGATATCTGATGTTTTTGGCAAGCAAAATTTAGGTTACCGAGATTCATAAAGAGACGCTTAGTTAATGAACACTGTACCTAATTATTAGGCTGTGGTGACACTGTGTGATAATTTACTTTAGTAAATTGTGTTATGTTGACCATAATTAATTAACTATATTTTTAAATATTCTTACCGCGATCACTCACATGAGTGCGATATTTTGTACGAACGTTTGTTCGAATTTGTGGGAGACTACGCGAAAGTTCGAGGTTCGCGCGTTTTGATGTGACTAAAAAGTCTGCACATCTCACAAAAACCACGAATTTGTCAAAAACTTTGCATAATCGTTTGCGAACATCGTACTACATCTGTGGGTTTGCGTATTCGCTTGAGTAAGTGACCGGACATAAAGTAATTTTATTCTTTGATTGTTGTAGCAGTTCAAACCGCGTAACATAATATGTATTTGCGGTCCGACCCAAAATCGCGTTTAGATTGCGGATGTTCCGACTCACACTGTTTTGATGAGAGGCTTTTGACGAAGCTTTTATTAATTACTGCGCGGGCGAGGCGGTAAACCAAAATTTTCCGAACCGTTAAACCTTTTAGCCCGGTATCTAATTATTCGCTCCCAAAAAATTTTGATAAATTGCTGTCGGTATTAAATTTGCCGTGGCCACGTAATTCTCATTCATCCCTGTGGAATATTGTTTAACGGATCACGAAATGTGTTCATATTTTAATTGTCTGTACAGTCAATAAAGTTTATTTAACTTGGTCAACGCTATGTACTTGCGTGTAGACTTGCGGTTGGGCTGAAATTTATAGCATTATGATTACGTAAACTGATTTGAAAATACTTTTGATCGTACGATATTAAATATTATTTATATTAATCGAATAAACGTAAATGCAACAAAATGTTGAAAATACATATTTTGCAGTAGCACATAGGTACGTCTATACTGTGAATCAAGTTCATTTATTAGGTAAGTGTCTTACGTATTAGCACAGGTATTAGATTATAATGGAATGCCATCAGCCGCATTTCGAACGGTCAAGCAATTCAAAAATTAACATATACATATACACTTACAAATCTACACCATCTCAAAACGTGGAGATCTGATGAAAACTCGAATTTCGGGGTGACATCAAAACCTTCCCTATTTTAGAAAATTATCAGTTTTCCTAACGGGAAGTTCATATAGCCCCTAATTCGGGTAAAAAGCATTTTACGCGCAATGTCATATCTTGTTGTACGCTTTCCCCAAAACCGATTTTGGTAAATGAAACAGGGTACAACGTATAACGTGCGTGATATGACAAAATTTAATTAATTAAACGGTAACTTGGGTGACTAATCCCTTCCGATTGCATTGTTATCATGTTATCAGACTAAGTAATGGCTATCGTTTGTTCCGCAGTTAACTGGCTAATCAAACGCGTTAATGCAAGTACCGAAATACTTTTTATCTCAGTACTTTGCAATCGTAAAACGGCATTCGAAACTGGAATTTAACTCTTGGCCATTAAACCTGTTTGCAAGCTCTTTGGCTAGGGTTGTCCTGGGTGCTAGAAAGCCATAATACGTGTAGTTTTACAGCAGTTCCGGCGAGTGCACCTACATGTATACTTAAACTGGAAGTGGAGGAATTTACGATCGCGTGGAGAACAGTTTACGGCTTTCAGGCCGTACGGTGGAATTATCGTCCGATAGCGACTGTGTGGCGAGATGCCATGCTCATTTACTAAGCGTTATGGCTCCTATAATTGTTTATAGCTACAGTATATTCATCATGATATCTCTATTTGGCTAAAATAAGAGTGTAACCAAAGGAGAATTTAGTATCGATGTTATAGTTATTTTAGAATGATTGGAAAGTTGTGATTAATACTCGTATTTCTCTTTAACAAGTCTGGCAATCAGCATAATAAGATAAAGAATTTAACAGACTTTATTTGCGTGTGCGTGTAATGTAAATTGTGTGTGTGTGTGTGTGTTTAAGTACCCCTATGGGTAGGAACATATATTTAAAACCCCTAATGCTTTAGGAGGGTTTTCTAAAAGCGTAAAGCGTGGTTTTTCAAGTTCTGAAGACACGCATGTATAACTAACTAGTAAATCCGCCCTCGCTTCGCTTCGGGAAACCAGTCCCTTCAAAAATCTCTATAAATTTTAACAAACTATGTTATTCCGATGTCGAAGCTATATTACTGCAGTTTCATGAAAATCCGTTCAGTAGTTTTTGCGTGAAAGAGCAACAAACACACACACACATACATCCTTACAAACTTTCGCATTTATAATATTAGTTTATTTATAATATTAGTAGGATAAGAATGTACTTAGAATACTTTCAAAGCACAGTTCAATGTCCTTTGCTGTAACCGACTCACATTAACACATTCTGAAAATAGTGAGAAACCGCATTGGAAACAAGTGTTGTGCAAGTGATCATCCACTTACGTATACAATAGACTTACAATGTTAAGAGCAGGCTGCGAAAGAGCAATAGCACACATACGGAGTGAATAGAGAGGAATGGAAAATGCCGCTGGCTTCACGTTGAATGAATAGTGGCCGTTTACGAGGTAATCTGGTACATCAGTCGGTATCAATTCATGGATGTGCCGATAGTGTAGACGCGCCGGCGTCGGCGCCCCCTCGCCGCCTCTCGCGCCTGGTAGGGTTGTAGCGAGATACTACCCTATAAATGACATTATGTTGCTTCTCCACATTTTTTCATATACTGAGCCAATAATCCGTTTGTTTTTTTTGACATTGGTTAATTTTGGTAATGTTGGTATTTGTGATAATGTCATATCTAAAGATAAAATGGGACTAAGTAATTAGTAGGAAAAACTAAAAACACGCTTATGTAATTCTAAGTGAACTATAGATGCAAGGCAATTTTCGTCACCGTGCTTATAACTGTTGAGGAGATTCCTTCTCTGGAGTCAAATTGTCATAAAACTACGTTGTCATCAGAACTAAAGTAATATGAAAAATTTTATTTCCGTAGAGTAAGAGAAAATAGTTTAGGTTGCTAGATTTGACCCGAACACACAATATACTCGTTAAATAAAGACATTAAAAGTTTGGTAATAAAACGATGGTAAAAAACTGATAATGCATTATTTTTTATATCTTTCTGAATTTGGGTTTAGAAATAAAACGTACTCATACATCTACTTACCTTACTCTCGACGAATCTGTAGCTGTACCTAATGTTTTTCTTAGGTTCTAAATTCGACTGTATTTTTATTTGTATCTTCTGTGTAAACCAATTTTGATAATTGTTTTTTTTTATTCAAAAGGTAGTGCTTGTCGTCTAGTCGCATATTTAAGCGACACCTGACGGGTAGTTTTTGAGTAATTGTTAATAATGCGTATTTATTTTACGATCGTTATTCCATAACTTTTTACTCGGTGTTCCGAATTTTATAATTCTTTTTTATAAAAGACCAATATAATAAATTTAAGTTGTACAATATTTGACTCATTACAAGGAATAAATTTTAGTTGTGCAGGAATCTTGTAACTCAAAATGTTCAATATTTCAAACGTAAGGAAAAACAGAAAATTTAAATTTCAGTATTAGGTATTCAAAAGGAATCTATCGGTAAACCTCGTTGAAATTTTACTTTTACTTAGTATTTAAAAAAAGAGACGCGTACTTATAAAATAATCGCAAAATATTAAGAACTGTGAACCCTAGCTAGCGCTATGCGGCTGTGACAAGCACCGCAAATTGGGGCTTCCTACACGTATAAACGAGAGTACTTCGCAGAAGATGTGGCGCTTTATAATTCAAGTCGGAATTAAGTGCACAAGGGCTCATGGGATGCGCCGCGCTCATCATCACACTTTGTCCATTCGCACTCTGCAACCGTCACATTGTGACAAACAGCTCCTCATTTATCTCCCTTTTAAAACTTTCAACCAAAGGAAAAGTTGAGTCTTAACTACCTCTCTGTTTCACACGTGTTTGCGGATGAAGCTGCCTTTATTAGCTTTGCAAACGAGCTGATGGAAGTTCTAATTGCTTTTTCTTGAGCTGTCCGACTTATCTTATGTTTATGAGCTAACTTCAAGTTGAAATTAAAAATATGAGTCTGCGAAATGAGTTCTTTAATTACTCTGTAAAATTCTGCTCCCTACCAAAGCGTATATAAGTAGAACAGCAAAAATGTTTTATTCAACACTGTTATTCTAACTGAAAAGGCATGGAACGCGCGTACTTTAATACGTGATTTCAATGCAGATTTCTGATGGAATGAGTAGCTGAGTGTTGGAAGTATTTATGCTATCTAGAGGCTTTTGTTAACGCCCAACTGCTATTATCTAACGATTTCAACTGAGACTAACACCTTTATTTGCTGTTTAAAACACATAAATTGTTAACGATGGACTGAAGGAATAAACACTTTGTTACTTACATTTTTGAAACTTCATATTTGAAAGTTCATCCCCTAAAGAGAATAATTGAAATAAGAGGTTGTATATACATATATGTGTAGCATTTTCATGGATTACGTCACAATACTTAGTTGAAAATATTTAAAATAAAGTGTCACGTGGAAAGCTTTAAATAACGTATAAGTTATGACTGTAATTACCACTGCACTGTAGTGTTGTCTATTACTGGCCGCCGTAGGCTAGCACTAGCCCGCTACGGGCGGCGGCGCTACGCTGTAGCCGCTACGTGACCGGGTTACTCGTGATGGATGACACTTGTTCCTACTGCGAGAAATTCCTCTGCCAAGCGGATTTTATACTTTACACACTCATGCATTATGATTTTACAGTTCTATTTCACTTTTGTTCAACACTATTTTTCGTAGAACCGAGATACTCGTAGCAATGTAAAATTTTGACGTGGGAGTATTATGTATTGTGTTGATAAGGAATCAGTTATTAATTGTGCTCTTCTCATATTTATATTGACGCTTGACATTTTTACACAAAAGTCTTTTAATATTAGCTACTTAGTTATTAGATAACTATTTTAGCGATTCATGGTTTAGCTCTCGGTTCAGTGTTCTGTGGTTAGGCCGTTACAGAGAAACTTTTCTGAATACACTGCAAACACTGGAATATTACAGCTCGTACCTACCGTCGTTTCTTGCGATCGATAGCCGAGTCTGTGTTTGTTCTCCATTTTTCGGAGTTTGCCTTCGTGCCCGTCGACTGCTCGGATGTAGGCCAAATATCTAATATATCTTCATTAGATTATGGAAATCGGATTCGCGATATCGGTTCGTCGTGATTAGCTGTAAGCGGTTTATACTTTTTTTCTTTTGTTGATATGTATTTTAGTCTTTTATCATAATATAATCATACTTTGAATGACGAAGTGTTGTGTTAAATCTGTATAAACCGCAACATTTTCGAAATATTGTTTGTGCTATGTTTTACACAGCAAATTACCCATATTGGTTAATGGATGCTTAAAAGCTTATTTGAAGACAATGAAGAGTCATGTGCATTTTTCTTTAAACTGAAAAGAAATCTACCCCATTCATTTATTTTCTTGAGTATGTTCCTAATCTATGTCAGTATTCATGAGTCATCTTTGATCAGATCTCCCCCAAGTAAATAACTTATTGCATGGTCGTTTCTCTATTTCTTTGTCATAATGGAAGCAACGTATAATATAGGCGCTGTGCTAGAGCTGTATCAACATTATCATTAAAAAATGTAGTATAAAGTTCTAAACAAATATCTGCATTCTATTTTTCATGTTAGAGTTAATAATATAATGATTTCTTTGTGAGTCTCTTTTAAATATTTTGTCCAAGTAAACTGGAGTTTGACGAATACGATATCCTGCCAGCTTCGGTGATATCAGAAATTGATTAGTTAGAACCGTCATCTTTTGTGAGATATGTACCATTTAAACAAAAAAAAAACATGTACTTCATTACTGACGGTGATTATTTAGCGTATTAAGATGAATCAGCAATACATTTGTGAAAATACCGACTAATTTAGTAGTTTTTGAAGGATGAGCGGACTGACAAGATATCTTAAAATAATATTTTGGGTTATATTGGCCCTACGAGTATGCCTATGATATTCGATGACCTTTTATACGATTTCTCAAACATATTCTATGTACAGAAATAATTCTATATTTATTAGATGTATGTATATTTGTGGTGTATTTGTTGGCAGCCACCGAGCTAGACCTGCTAGGCGCCCTGTCGCTGCACAACACGTCCCGCGTCGGCGTGGCCGCGGCGCCGGGCATGCAGCCGCAGCGCACTGCCTACACGTTGCAAGGTATGTCGTAGATGTAGTAATAAGATATGCATGATTATAGATTACGATTACATTTGGAGGCTTGGAAATGTTGCGGGAATGTGTTGGGAAAAGCGCCGCTCGAGAAAGTGTTTAAAGCGTCCTTGGCGAGGGCATTTCCGTGCATTCAAATGTAACCGTAACATTTTAGGCAGGTATAAATGTAATCTGTAACGGATTTAAAAAATTTATCTCGTCCGACGCCCTCTTAGAAGATATTTTACTAAATATAAAATTTACAGATATTTAAGTGTACATGGTAATAATGGTTATGGCTAGAATTAAAGAAAAGTTTACCCTAAGTAGCAATGTGTCAGACATACCTAAGCACATGAAAAGATAGGCACAGTATAGACAATAATGGATCGCAAACAAGGTGCAAGGTGTGTCAAGTCAAAGTGCAATCCATTTGAGGTGCAATCCACTTTAGTATCATTTTAATGGCTCGGCCAGTCGCCGGCCGCGCCTCCTTGATATTTAATTTAACTTCCACGTATTAAAGACTAGTAAATCCGCCCTCGCTTCGCTTCGGGAAACCAGTCCCTTCAAAAATCTCTATAAATTTTAACAAATTATGTTATTCCGATGTCTAAGCTATATTACTGCAAAGTTTCATGAAAATCCGTTCAGTAGTTTTTGCGTGAAAGAGCAACAAACACACACACACACACATACATACATCCTTACAAACTTTCGCATTTATAATATTAGTAGGAAGGAAGTAGGATTTATAACACATACAATATACATCTATTGTCTTCCGTGTCTATCTCTAACTAACTTATTCAATTAGCCTTACTGAAGGGTTCGGTGATTTTATGTTCAGCACCATGCGATTAGCTTATTCACTTAGGTGTACAAGTACAAGTATTAACAACAATTTAAAAACTGTTATCCCCTGGGATTTGTTATCCTAATGTGCACTTTTCTTAATTTATTTTCATCACTGGTATAACTTGTGTTTATCATAATGTAGGTACAAAATGAGTTGTATCATACAAAGACTATATATTACGACAATAAAGCAATAATGAACATGAATGAAATATAAACTATTTTAATATTGTTAAAATGTAAAGTTCAGTACGACAGTGTCCCTACTGAGATTTATTATTCCTATTCAGCTAGAATGGTTTGTATTTCCGGACGGGAGATGGGAAAAGATTCATCATTTTCTTCTTATTGCTCGTTGACATTTGTAATTTGCTTTATGAAGTTAACGGAACTTCTCAGGAACCGGAAATTGGTTGTTTTGGTTCAACAACAAGGGTGCTGGATATCAAAATATTGTGCCACCCCTTGCCCGCAATAACATAAAATTACGAAGTTGACATAAAAATATTTTTTTTAATTATTATTTAGCGTTTCTTAACCATTGTAAATTCTTATTACAAGCACTTAATTGTTTAAGTTCAGTTTTAAGTTCAGTTGAAGATAAAAATATTGACCAATGGCCGTTTGTATTAGGTAATAATACTTACTTAAGTTCATTGCAATTCCCACTAATCTAGTCGCGGTACACTCGCAAATAACGTACAAATAACGTAAAACCCCGGAGCTTAATTCTAATCTCCCTCCGGACAACGGGACGCATTCAATAAGAACGGAATAGATTGTAATATCCCGAGCGCGGTTTTCCCCAAATTCGGCGGTTAGCGCCCGTAATCCCCCGCAAACACCGCAATCCCTATGCGCTGTGATTAACACGGGATACGTCAGAAATCTGTCGCTCGGCGTTAGGGCTGACACCCCTTTTATTAAAGATTTCGGAAAAGTACAAAATCAATGTAGTTTGGGCTATATGATAACATTTTTTTTTTGAGAATATTGTGTTTCGTTTTTCGATGACTGCCAATTTATTTTCTTTATGAGATATTACTCGTAGTAGATTTGATAACTTAACTAGGTTAAAACATTTTCTTTAAATTGTTTGTACCTACCACTTTATCAAGTGTTTTTTTTTCAAATTAACTAACTTTTTGATGTCGTAATCATTGGTTGGTCAGCCCTGATATTTAGTGACCTGATGTTTCGCACGATTCACTTAGCTACGTGTAACGTAAAACGCGCCACTATGCAAGTTGCATACTCGCGTAATTGTCGAAGGGTGTCTGCCCTAATTCGTGGGGATAAAAGCGACAGCCATATTGTCCCGCCGCGCTAAGCGTTAAGCGTCAAATGTCCAAGTACCGACCGGCTATTGTCTGCGCAGCGATTGTTCACGAACATTTTGCATCGCGACAGGTTGGCTATGACATCTGGGGCAGAATAGATAATGATCGAATGTTAAATCTACTTTTATATCGCGTCGAACGCTACTCCCGTGGCGATGTATGTTGTAAACTAGGAATACTACTACTTCTACTACCTACTACTAACTACACTGATGCGGCAAGTTCATCAAATCTTCCCTTAAATTTTAATTAGCTATCGGCATGACTATTTAAGATCGGCAAGCAAAAAATTTGGTTCACCTTGACCCGTAGCATTAGAATAAGTAAAGCAGGCATATAATGAAATACGGAACCCATACAAGATCGATTTCCTTCGAACCTCGCCGTCTGACGCGATGAACAGTTCTTAACCATTCCTGAAATCACATAGAAAATTATTGTCACGTGATTAATTAAAGTATGTAGTGGAGTAAATATTACATTATTTGGGCGAGTGGCTGTCAGGTCCGAAAGCCGAAATGGGATATCGTTAATGGCGCCATCAGAGCGCCTTGTCAACGTCGCGAGCAGGCGCGCTAATTGTTCACGCGTCTCGCATTGTGGTGACAGGCGTGTTACGGACGATATTTCTATCAATGTGGAACAATGCTGTCGATATTACAGATATTACTACAGAAACTAGTAAAAAAGTCACCCGTTCTGCCTGTGGGTTTTTAGTGTTAATTGTGTTGTTATTATCATTAACTAGTTTTGACCAGAGGCTTCGCCTGCATGAGACACCAACAACGTCAAAATACCCTGTAGTCTGTAGGAAATACGAGGTAAATCAAATTCGCCACTCTGCGAAAAGATTAACTGACGGTACCGGCCACGTATCATTTTTATTTAATCGAAATCGGAAATACATAATAATTACCTATGGTTGATAGTTCATTTTACAAAAATATTATAAGTATCTCTTTCCGTTAAGAGGTAAGTAATGTTCGGGAAAAAAAAATATCTTTTGTGCTTTTCTAAATTCAACTCAATATACGGAAAAATGTTAGGATGAAAGTTTTTGAATTTATATTATATTCTTATTAGTAAACCAGTTTACCCCAAGTTTATGTAGGTATAACGTTGGAAACAGCATTTAATTAGTGGGAACAAACGCAAAGACAAACTGGCCAAATGTATATAATCATTGTAATAAATAATAATTAATACTTAACAGTTTTTTAAAAAATTTTAATATCTATACAGTCAGAAATTACAAGAAACTCAAATCACACAGTTAACACGTTGAACGCCAGACTAAAAATCGATGTCTTGCCCAATGGGCCGCGGCGGACAATGTTGTCCGCCAACATGTCTGGTCCAGGGGGCCGCGTCGGACAACGTTGTCCGCGTGCACTCGCTCACTTTGGAAGTCTCTAATCGGCCGACGGATGGCTTTTCTTGTCTTTTTACTAAGGCAATAGACCCGCGCGGCCCCAAGGAACATCCTAGCAACTTGGCCCGAAAAAAACTGCAAAGACTTAGAACTTATGGGCTTTGAAACAAGCGGTTCATAAAAGCGTTGTAGGTACATACATTAAGTGATCAATTACGTGATGTTTTAGGTAAATATACATTAATATTTACTCTTTATAAGATACTAGAAAGTCGTTAGAATTATAATTAATTTCAACCAAGTACGTATTAAGTACAAAATTATGGGTTCAGTAGGTTAATAATATAAGTAAGCTGCCTTTATACGAAAGTTTATGGTAAAATACAAAAACAGAACTAGATAATCAAGTATTTTAAAGATATTTCTTATGGATAACAACCATAAATGATATAAATAATAAAAATAACTTCTAAATTATGATTCCAATTCATTCCTAGACCAAAAAATTATTGCTGATCTCCACGATGGATTTTTATTTTTAAGTATTTCTCTACATACTTTGATGGCGTGCTATAGAATTGGATATTTGAGAAAAGTAGATAATTTTTAACACTTCTACCTACTAACTACCATGCATATTTTTCGGATATTCGATAAATTACATACTTTATTTCAGTAAACTTATTTTGCTAACAATGAAGCCTTTATTGTGAAGTACCTACCTATATATTGCACAGTGACTTGGGATTCTGAATATGATTATTATATAACCCATTTATCTACTTTTAAATACCCTACAAAATTTTAATAAATTGCATAATTTTGAGACAAGAAATCTTAACGCATCTAGCTAGACCATCAAGCAAAACCTATTACTTAAAAACAGACAGACAGACAGGGTGTTTCAGGACAAAATATGTCACAAATGATGTATACTGTCACCTCCTCCCGGGTCTAGATCGATTTAACCAGTAATCCTATATAATAATGAAAAATAAGCTTCAACAAAAATTACTTTCAGGTTCTCCGATAGGTGTCAAATTTAAAAATGTTTACAATAAACATTTGAATTAAGGTGGGCCAATCCAAAGCTCTTGAGTCAATACAAAATTTACAAAATCGTAAATTTTGTCCTGCGAGTGAAACTTATACGGAATCCTAATTTTTACAAATCACGGCATTCGTCTACGCGAGCGCAAAATCGTAAGGATGACCGACAGTGGGACCCGCGTGGCGTCTGCGGAAGGAAACACGGTTTTTCATTCTCGGAGGCCGCGACGGACAATGGTGTCTGCCATTTGATATCTCGGAAAATAATGGGAACATAGCTGTTTCCATAAGTCGCCCGTTATTTTTAAGTTATTTCCTGACAAAATAAACAAAAAAACACCTCGACGTTTTTGGGCCATTTCTCGAAATATTGGTATGGCCCCGGGGGAAAGTCTGCTGTCGGACAACATTGTCCGTCATGGCAGTCAACGTGTTAATGAGCCGTGTACACGTGAGTGAAATGCAGTGATTTTGTTCAGTCAGCCGAGCGAGAGTCGGGCGTTAAATCATGCGGACGGATGGTCGCCGCCGTAAGGTCGCGCGCGGGCAACTGACGGTGCTTTTATTTATATATCCGGATAAAGTACAATTTTTACAGTTTAAAACAGTATTTACTTTAACCTATATCTCGACTTTTTCTACACTTAATATCGGCTTCTTAATGCGATTAAAACGAAGTAATGTGGAATTTGTTTCACTAAAATGTAAGTCAATGTCAAATCTACTCAAGAAATATTAAACATGGTTTAATGTGCAGTATTTTCGGGAATAAGTTTAGATAGTAAGCTCCAGTGGCGAATCCATATAGCGACGCTTGTGGGAAAACATAATATGGCTGTTTATGCTATAAGGAAAATGAGACAATTTACTCATGTTGAAAGAAGGCTTGTTTATTTTGTCTACTTTCATAGTGTGATTGATATCTTAGGGTACCTATTTTTGGCGTAAAATCGGATACCAACCCAATCCCAATCTCTGTTACCACAATAGAAGAGAGTTATGAGGACAATTCATAAATTAAAATTCCGCGAATAAATGCGTGAGTAATTCAAAACGATCCAGATATAACGTAGTAGAACAAGCAATAATGACTTGATACAGAAATATTGCATTGCAGAATCATTGGACTGTGTGTGACGTGTGTGAAGGGGACGAGTGTCATAACGATAGTCAATAAATAATACCTAATCCTCGCGGGTACCATTCAGTGTTTACACAAAGCCTGCAAATATTTGTGTGTCACTAAATTCGACCAGTGCGTGGGGTGATTTAATGAAACCAAAACATCGTAGGGGCGCTTTCGAATGCACCGCTATTACAATAAAATTTATTTATGTTTATTGAGTTTAAATTTATTGAATTGTTACAAGTATAACTTTTTTTGAGTTTAGAATAATTTTCATTCTAATTATTTTCGCAATCCCCTTCTATCTAACTGTTTAGTATTTAACTGGTACTAGGTACTAGATAGGTAATAGGTAATATAATGTACACCAAAGTTTATTACTTTATTTGATCAGCTTATAAAAGTGTCCGTTGGTATTTTGTAATAAATTAAGGCATCGATAGCTACCCGCCACACCCGCTATCATATTTCCTATAAACCCATAAAATTATTTAATGCTTAAAGTTCAATTCCCCTCTGGCCATTTCTGAATGTTATGAATTTTACTTAGGTAAATATATCATTTCGGTCATAAAATTGATTTTTAATATTTCTGGGCTAGCATGTTTTATTTACTAATGTCGGCTCTTGCTTACGGAAAGCACGTATGAATGTATTTTTTTTTATTATATTTAGGTAAATATTATTTGAACTTTTATTAGTAGGTATCTAGTTCACTGTTGGTGTCTGTAACGTGTGTAAAAATATTGATAAGAGTTGCTTGTTGTTATTGAAATATAAAAGTATCTTTACAATAAAGAGTTCACCTTGGGGGAGAAAAACTAATTGATACTAAATGACAATTGAAGGGGAAGGGAGATCGAGGGTGATAAAAGATTTGGCAGGAAGAGTCACGATTTATTCATCACGCTCGTTTTCGGTGCGATCCAATTAAGCAGCTGCCCTAAATGTCGGCTGCAGCCAGGGGGCGCTGGCGGCGCTACGTGCCTGAGATTTTCATATTATGCCACTTATTTTGAAGGACTATTACAAAACACTTTCATATTTCGAAGCAGTGTGCAGCAATTGCTTAAGTAGCCTTTAGTGTTTTTAGAATAGCACAAAAGTAGCAAATTGCAGATTTTTAGTGGGAAAATTATAATACTAAATTTAATGTAGATACCTATTACCATGGACGATGGATTTGTGATGTTACATTTTTACTTCTTCTTCGAATTTTACTAAATTCTCAGATATTTGTTACATGAGATGTATGTTGATGTAAATACCTACTTAAAGTAAATAGAGTGAATTTACGTGACACTTATTATCTTAATTACAACATAAACTTACATGAAAATAAACCGTTGAAATAGCATGGGTAAGTAGGTACTAGGTAGTAGGCTAGTAGGTACATACCCGCCCTCAAACTTTTTGGTTTATTTGTGCTCTAATAGCTATAATATAAATAATGCAATAAATAATGTGGCTTCAATGAATTTATCGCTAAAAGTTTAAAAAAGCAATCCATTATCATAATGTAAAAGATAAAAAATGTTACTTATTACTTAACCATTACATGCGCGTACAGAATAAAAAGGTTTAACCCACTATTTATCATATTCATATAAATATATTCAACGTTTCTATTAACTATAGGTACCTACATTACGGAGATGCGAATAAGAAAAATTGTTTTCCAATTATATAATTCTCTTCTTTCAAGTTTTGTCCTATTTCATCCGATAATGGAGCGAGCGTGCGGAATACTTGATGTAGATACCTATTCAGTGCGGGTCAGTGAACTATCCTCGGAAAAATTGAACTACTTTGCAGTTAGGGTTTGAAACGAATTTCGTTAACTTCGACATTTGCAAAAAGAATTTTAAACTTGACATAACTGGCATTGGCATACAAAAGGAAGGTTAATAACAGCTCGTCTGCGCGGTCATTACACCAGCTCACTTAATTTATTCATTAACAAACTGTAACGTAGAGTCACGATGTATACGTTTAGACAGCTACAAACAGAAACTATGAAAAGGCAACGAAAAGCAAAGGGCATTGAGTATTCCTTTGATAATGTAAAGTGAATGAAAAGCGTTTATTTTTCGTTTCCCCAAGCGGCGAACGCACGCACCCTCTGCTTCTGTCGACTCGTCAGCGGCGGCGGTCACGTGACTGTCTGCCGCCCACACATGCTACGAATTTCTCATTACCTTCCTTCTGAAATTTTACTTTCACTAACATTTTTCGTGTTTAATTGGCGTTTATTTGTGTCTATTTATTGAACAACTTAAAAGTTTAATGAGTGAATTGGTTTCGATTGTTCGCGTGAAATCTTAGTGAGGCCGCACACCAACACTACATATTACTCGCAACATATATTTACGGCGCCATAATTATTGCGATACATTTACGCGGCGACAAATGTATTGTGTATACGCACATCGAAAGCACAGTTGTAGCGTCTTGTTGTATTGTCTTTCATTTTCGTAATGTCATTGTTGTCATTTTTGAAGCACGGCGCCACATAAAACGAACGTGTTCGATCTTCAATTCTTGTGACGCGACAAACACCTCGCCACAAACTGCACCTACTACAAATGTGTCCTTGATGTGCGGGTTTACATACAAATATAGGGGGGCGATATATATGTCGCGTTTCAAATGTAGCGCTACAATGATTGTAATACAAATGTACCTCTGGTGTGCGGCCGCACTTATTAATTGAGGCTTAAAGCACATTATCCCAAGTACATAATAAATAAAAATTTAAGATTTTAAAGTATGACATGAAGTAGTTTTAAATAAATAATTATGTTTATTATTTTATTACGTAATATATGTAAGTTGTAAATACAAATATTCACATGTACGTTGGTTCGCGAAAATGTAGCCTTATAAATGATAAATATTCTTCGTGGAATTTGTCATAGACTTTTTAATTAAATGTTAATGAAAACATCCCTAAAACACAATGAACACATTCCTCAACCGACATTATCCCATATCTTTTTGACGGACTATTTTCCTTGTGCACCATTTACCCTGTCCTGGGGCTATCCACGTGCGCCGTTATTACGTCACCCCGGACCCCACCCACAGTGATTTAAATTCTTTTATACCTCGCGTTTTATTGCTATCACTTAAACGTCTTTTCATGTCTGTACGAAACAGCTCCACAATGGAAAAGTTTTTGTTACAGACGGATGAACATAAAAGGCTGTAAACGACAGTGATGTCTTCTTCTTCAATTTCCCTAAACGCTTAATATGTATTAAAATAGCACAATGAATCATTGTAGCGCTCTCACTTTGGTAACCAAGTGGAATTAATAAAAAAAATCATGAATTGAAACCGTAGACTTGACGACTTCTCAGTTGCAAAGAGTGGAAAGAAACTGCTGAGAAAATATTGTAATAGTCTTAGCATGCATATTTTATGTATATTGTGTTTGGCGGAATACTAAGTAAGTAGATAGGTATATAAGTTCCGTAAACGTTTAGCCGAACCCTTCTTGTGATATACAACACTACGTAGAGCTCCCCAACTCTACTTACTACTTAGATCCTTAAATAATATTCCTTAATTATAAACTTTTATACCTACCTAATAGGTTCATGCTTATTTTTTGCTACATTAAATACTTTCCTATTTAACGAGACGGGCATCTGTGTAAGCAAATAATGAAGTCAAATTAATTTGCTAGATTAAGTTATTATTGCTGTTCGATTCTGGCTGGCTGCCAATATCGTTAGCAATTGGTACGGACGTACCAAGGCCTAGCCATGACTGCTACATGAAAGTTAAACAAATTTTAATCCAAACTCGGTTAAATGCTATAAACTAGGTAGTAGAAAGGTCAAAAGGAAGCCGGTGATTTATTACCTAATTGCCAGCGTACAGCGAACTTTTAATTATCTTTTTAGATTTTTTGGAATGAAATGCTAACATAGTACAGTACCCGACAAGAAATAATGAACATCGGTATTCAGGAAGAGATAATCGGTTAGTTACGGCTTTGTAGAGCGTTGTCTCTCTCGCACATTGCACTGAAAATGCAATACTATTAAGAGCTGCTAAAGCACCCTATAGAGTACTTTTATAATAGTAATATTGATGTTCCATTGGAGGTTTTAACAACTCTTTATATTTATTTATGAGTGAACTCGACCGTCTTCCACCGAATTCGAAAGAAAAGTGACAAGTCAATTGTAAGGACTGTGTAGTAAGGACAACGCTCTACAAAGCCGAAACTAACCGATTATCTCTTTCTGAATAACGATGTGCATTATTTCTTGTCGGGTACTGTATGTCCTATAGTCTCTAGCTACGGCTATTAAATGACAAATACGTACAATCATGCTAAGGTCATGATGTCGTCCGTGCCGACATTGTTGCAAGCTTACTAACAAACTTAGTAAAGATAAATTATATCATTGATACATAACATTGGCAGTGTCAACACAACAAGTGCCTAACACTATAGTGTGAGATTCTTTTAAGTTTACACTGTAAACATTTTATCTCGTCTCGTCGTCTACAAATATTATACTTAGTGTTACTTGTGCTTACAAGTGTGCTAATACAATTGTCCATTATAATAATCTTCGTGTAAATCAAACCAAGATATTTAAATTTAAGAAGGAATAACAGAAAACTACTAGTACATGTTATTGGGGCCCTATCTATAATTTTATAAATTCACAATTCACAAAAGACCCTAATATGAGCAATACGAAATATATTACCAATGTTTCCCATTTTTATCTGATACTAGTCAACTGAACTTCTTTTGAGGAATCTGGCCCCTTAGTAGCTATACTTATTCGAAATTTGATAAACTTAATTCTTTAAACTGATATAATTCTTTTATTTATGAAATGTTAAGTTAAGCTTCCCACTCGGAGATAAGCGCCAACAAAACTACAGATAAACGCACAAAAATCTAAAAGTAAATTGTTTTGGGTTAATTAAAACCTTCTGTAAAAGTTTTTCTCATATACATTTCTTTCGCGTACAGACATCCCTAAAGCGTTCTAAGAGTGCGTACAGATTATGTAACATGTTATATAACGTCTGTTTTATAACACGTCCACACTATCTAACATTGTTGTCTAACAATGAAACATATAACAAGACACAATGTGTTTTTGTAAGACATATCGTCCACATTTATAAAACAAGTTATATAACTTCTGTTTTATAACACGTCCACACTATCTAACATTGTTGTCTTACAATGAAACATAATTATAACATGACGTACACATTAAAATAACATTGTAATATAACAGTGTTATATAACAAGGCACAAGTAGGTAACTCGTGCGCAAAAGTTATATAACATTGTTGCACAAACTAATACCATGTTATATAACTTGTTTTTGTAACTTCACATTTATAAAACATGTTATTTAACTATGTTTTATAACATGTTTTGTTATATAGTCTGTACGAACCTTAATGTACCTATGGTTGTTCGGTGCAGGAGACTCGCGGTCGCTGCAAGTAGAGGGCGCGGCGTTCGAGCGCGCTGCGGAGCTGCTGCGGCGCTCGCCCGAGTTCACGGTGCTGGCCGCGCTGCGCCAGGAGCCCGCCAACTCCGGCACCATCCTCTCATTCTCACATGGATACAACAGGTACCTGCCCGCCCGCTAAAAACAACCTTATTACCAGTGCTAACAGTGCAGTTAAGCTTGTAAGCATAATTTACTTACGACATCTCGTACAGATACAACAGCCTAGATACCTTGAACTGCATCTCCCCGCTAAATACAAGTTTATTTATGGTGCTATTATGCAGTTTGGCTTGCAAGCAAAATTTACTTACGGCCAATCTGCAATGTATGTACCTTAATCACAACTTCACAAGGGCGGAAAGCTATAGTGAGCTATCCGTGGGATGCAATAAAAACTAATTCCATATCAATTGGCCCAATGCCTGGTGTGCTCACATGTGTATGTGACAAGTTCCCTTCAATCCTTGATCGTAGCATTAGGAATATTGGGATTCACTTGGTGGTAACCTATAGGATCAATTATAGACTATAAGTTTTTGCGCTTTGAAAGAAAAAATCGCGCCTCAAGGTATACCTAACTAAAATCTTGCTGCTTATTTTATAATACCTGCAATTCGTAGACTAACGAATATTTTAACCTTGTTAACATGTACCTGTACACGTAGCATAAGTAGGTACAATTACTTATTTTTATAGACCTCTCAGTGCCTCTATTATGAGTTTTTAATACTATAGTTTACTATACACGCTAGCGTCTATCGTTTAGAATTTGTATGAGAATCCGTACAGCGCCTCTAGCGGTTACGATACTGAACTACAATTCTCATACAAATTCTAAACGTTAACTGCAATAGTAACGTCCTTTACGTTTACTACAACAACTCATAATAGAGGCACAGATAATAATGCATGATTGATGTTGTGATATTAAAAATTAGGCACGTATCTATGGTTTACCTGTTTTATCAGCCAAATAATTTAAAAGTCTCGTTAATCGAAGAAATCAATAAGGTATGAAATAATTTCTAATGCAATTTCTAATGTGAAATGAAATCAACATAAATAATAGTCCTACTACAGCGAAATGAATAACATGTGGCATGTCAACATGCACAGTATTTTTCAGGAATTCCAAATGTTGTTTAAACATTGCTATTTCTTTATAATTCATGAAAACCCTAAAAATTACGGATACCCAAAAATAGAATACTTTTTCATATTTATGGTGTAGTATAAATTTGTCTAATAGTATGAATATTTGGTGTCGGGTAGAGGATGGGCGTATAGCCCGCGGGCGAGCGCCGGGCGCGGCGGCGGCGGGCGCGGCGGCCGCGGCGCAGCGCCTTGTCACGGTGAGTTCTATATCTCAACATCGCTGCGCGCGCCCGCATGCCTCCCTGGGATCATGCGCGCGCGCGCATAGGGGAGAATCATGTATCTTGGAATGTCCTGTGCCTCGGAATGTCCTCCTCAATCCATCCGTTGACCTCATTGCGCTCACTGTGTCCTCTGCATGGCCGTATGTGTGCGCGGCGGGCCGACTTGCATGGGCCCCCGCGTCTCCTCCGCCGTCCGTCTTGTGTTCTGTGTCTTGACGTGTTGTGTTCTGTATATGTCTAACCGCCCCCACGATCCGTCTGTCCACGTTCGCCGCGCCGCGCCGAGGGGACACCGCCGGGCTCGTTCGCACTTGCATTCCAAGCGACATGGGAATCCTCTTGCATTTCGTACTGTGACCGACGCACCTGGGCCGGTCCGACTCGGCCGACGAGGAGCTCGCGGGTCGGCGACGGACGATTCTCGATAGATAGAGCAAAGCGAGATCCGGTACAAATCACGCGCGTCTCTTACGGCTTTTCATCAGACACCAACCGACATCGTCGACACCGAACGCGATTCGTTCCGAGGTACATGGTCCCCCACCCCGACCGAGCGATATTGAGATGTAGAGCGAGCCGAGGCCCGCTCGCGGCCGGTCCGGTGCCGTCCGCCGTCGTCATGTGTGTTGTTTGCTTTGTTTATGTGTACCTCGGAACAGTTCGCTAGGAGGAAACTTCCGAGTGCGCGGCGGCGGCTATAGTGTCGGAATGTGGGGCAGGTACCTGGAGGTGCAGTCGAGCGGGCGGCGCGACGAGGTGCGGCTGCACTACGTGGCGGCGGGCGGCGCGGCGGCGCGCGTCGAGACCTTCCCGTTCCGGCTGGCGGACGGCGCGTGGCACCGGCTGGCGCTGGCCGTGTCGGGCGCGCAGGCCACGCTCTTCGTGGACTGCCACCCGCTGTACCGCCGGCTCATCCCGCCGCCCGACCGCAACTTCTCGCAGCCGCAGCTCGCGCTCTGGCTCGGCCAGAGAAACAGTAAACATTCCTTATTTAAGGTACGACCCTCGATCTGTTACTGGCGCACTTAGGCGATTGAGACGTTCGATGCGGAGCTCGCTCGATCTAAGAGTGAGGTCTCTTTTTTATTGTTTATAGTCTGAATAGGGACATAAGTCAGACGAGCCACCTGATGGTAAGTGATCATCGTCGCCTATGGACACTAGGAACACCAAGGGAGTCCAGCTCTCGACCAAATTGCATCGACCTACTCAATCGCCGAAGGAATTTATTTCATATTCAAAAACTGTTGTAATGGTGATGTCCTGTTCTTTATTATGGATCGTAAATGTGTTTTTTCAGGGTACTCTACAAGACGTAAGATTAGTAAGTGGACCTCATGGATATCTCGCGCAATGTCCAGGATTGGACTCAGAGTGTCCCACTTGTGGACAATTCGCCTTGTTGCAAGCTACCGTACAGGAGCTTACATCACACATACATGACTTATCACTTAAGGTAATATTAAAATCTTTTTACTTATAGATAAATAAATAAATAAATAATAATGTATTTCGTATGTTCGAAATTTTTACGCTCATTTTACACCATAACTAATTGAAACATGTTCACCGTAACATAATAAATAAATTGAATTTCATAATGTAATCGCATGTAGCATATGTATAAATCATTTAAACTTTGAATTCCTCGTGTCAGTCTCTTGTGGCTCGATGTTCATGATTTCTTTCACCTCTCTGTTCTACGCTATCATACCTCTTCTCTCGATGGCAGCTGGTGAGCACGGAGGCGCGGCTGGCGCGGCTGGAGCAGTGCGACTGCCAGAAGTCGTGCTACTCCAACGGCACCGTGCACGCCGACGGCGCCTCCTGGCAGCGCGACTGCAACCGCTGCTCCTGTGTGGTAAACTCTTACTCTAGATTGATCTTTTACAGTCTTAGAGAGTGATATGTTTAGATATTGTGAAGTAGACCTATGGATTTTCGAGCTTAACAGTGGTTTTGGAAGCATTTTTGCTCTTGAGTCAACAAACGCGCGCTCACATCTAAAAGTTTCACATCAGTATGCGGTGAAGAAGGCAATGAATATTACTATGTTATCTGAATAAAGTTCCGAAGGGTAAAAAAAGACTGGTACTATTATGCTGAACATTGCAATGTTGAATTTGTTTTACTCTATTTTCGGTCATGTCAGAAAAACACAGAAATGTTTGTGAAGTCGCTGATTATTTTGGCAGCACGGCGAGATCACGTGCAGGCCAGTGGAGTGCGACCGAGCCGAGTGCAAGAATCCGGTGCTACACCCAGGAGAATGCTGTCCTACTTGCTTAAGTAAGTCACATGTATTTCAATAATTGAAAATGTTACTGCTGATCTGCTGATGAAACTATACGATACGACATACCTGATGATAATTCTTAAAAATTATTCTTTTGACATTACATTGCGATAGAATAATGGATTAGTAATCACGGAAGTCCAGGGATATCTATAACACCAAAAGCATAATCGATGCTTTACCATCCAATATGCAATCCTATAGTATTTATATTCCATTATTCTATTGCAGTCACGATAGCCGATGGACATCTTTAACTATTCTATAGATCCTCATCATTATTTGGTATGTCGTCCTTCGTTTCAACGGTACGGTAAGGTCATTATAACTCGGCTGGTCTGAACTTCGTTTTCCGAGATGTTTGTGCAGGTACACTGACCAATTAAAACACGGCGGCCATAACAGTATTTTGTGATGCGCTACTTCGTATTGGCGTACCTATCCTATCGCCCTTATTCCCCGCCTCCTACCACCATTTTGGTATTAAATCGTCATCTGCGCAGCCACTCGTAGCTATATTCAGATCGGTCGAGTTATAATGACCTTACTGTAACATTTGCACGACCCATCCCTTACCTTACCATAACGGTTTCCAGGGCAATGCCTGCTGAAGGGTACGCTGTACGAGCACGGCGAGCGGTTCGCGCCGAAGGAGTGCGCGGAGTGCGTGTGCCACGACGGGAACATGCAGTGCACGCGCGTGGACCCCGACACGGCGTGCCCACCGCTGCCGTGCGACCCGCCCGACCAGTTCACCGTGCCCGGCGAGTGCTGCAAGTTCTGCCCAGGTACTACCGCACGGACATCTGCACCACAGCGTACCCTTACTTTACATGGTGTTAGTTCTGCCCAGGTTTGAATTACTTAGGCCCTTCTCACACTACGCTATTTTAAATTTCAAATTCTTTACAAATTTCCATAGGCACTGACTTTTTTTATCGTGTAGATTTTTTAAAGTTTGCCATGTTATATTGGTAGGCGTGGACTACTGCAGCATGGGCCACTCGTGCGACGAGAACGCGACCTGCATGAATCTCAACACCAAGTACACGTGTAAATGCAACCAGGGCTTTCAGGGAGACGGAATCACTTGTGAAGGTAACGCTTACTATAATATTATCAGTTGTATGTTGTTTACTGGTTGGTTAAAAGCAATTTTCTATGAGGAAAACAATATTTTATCGACAGCAAGAAATTCACTAGGCGAACCGATTTTCATAATTCTTTTATATTCAAAAGCTGGTGCTTATCCCATATAAAGACAACATCTGACGGTAAAAGTTTGTCTACTTATCGATTTTGAAGTTGGTTATGTTTTCGTTATATAAATACTCGTACGTACTTATCTATAAATACTCGTCCTATCCGTTCCAGACGTGGACGAGTGCCAGCAGGCGGGCGGGCTGTACGGCCACCACTGCCACTCCAACACGCAGTGCGTCAACGTGCTGGGCGGCTACGTGTGCCAGTGCCTGCCCGGCTACGCGCGCCGCGACAAGTTCAACTGCGTCGAGGTAACCGCACCTGTTTGTCGTACTCGTACGCGGTTATGTGCTCTGATACAGTGATGTCTGATACAGTCCTTACGGCAACTTTCTGACTATGAGCAATATTAAATAATTGATTTGTGTGTGTAGGTGGACGAGTGCGCGACGGCGACGCACGGCTGCCACGCGCAGGCGCAGTGCGGCAACACGCCCGGCTCCTACACGTGCCGCTGCCGCGAGGGATACTCCGGCGACGGCTACACCTGCACACGTGAGTGCCGCTGCAGCTACTTCTTATTTTTTTGGACATGACAACTGAGACCAATCTACAACAAGACTGACCGACACAGAACAAGATTCAAATGGGGTCTAGGAAGGTTAGATACTGCAATCAGCAGATGGTGTGTGTTGTTAGTGACAGTTATTCCAGTTAGTTCGTAATTTTTAGTAAGCCGTTTCTAACCTTAAGAACTAAGATGTTCGCCACAAAATAGTGTAACCGTTTAGCTAACCCATACATCTGTTTTACCTTAAAAGCAAACTCAAAAAACGTTTCAGCTATCTGTACGGGTGGCTGTCTGAACGGCGGCGTATGCGCGGCACCGGAGCGGTGCGCGTGCGCGCGCGGGTTCGCGGGCGCGCGTTGCGAGCGCGACGTGGACGAGTGCGCGGCCGCCGCGCTCGCGCACCCCGCGCTGCCGGCGCCCGCGCACGGCCGCGCCTGCGTGCCGCGCGCCGCCTGCGTCAACACGCCCGGTTCCTACTACTGCGTGTGCCGCGACGGGTACCGCCGCGACCCCCTACGGGACCACTGTGAGGGTGAGTGTAATAACGTTAACAACGTTAATGTCACTCGCGAAATAACGCGAAAGATAATGATTGACTCCCTGCATCTTAAACTCAGGTATTATGCTAATCAATAACTAAGATGATTTATTTTAATTTCCATTTTTTTATCACCGCCGTGCGCGTTGCGGTACTACGTTGCGGTTTGTGTCGTTGAAAATTCAATAACGCAGATTTATTCATATTTTTTTCCTTTTCTGTAAAATTAGAACGTGGTGTGTGGAGTCAACAATGTAATCGTTTCGTTCCAGACGTAGACGAGTGCGCGGAGGGCTTCCACACGTGCCACCCGAGCGCGCGCTGCGTCAACGTCGACGGCGGCTTTCGGTGTCAGTGTGATACGCATCCGTGTGAATTGAGTGAGTTTAACCGTATTTTTGTCCATTGCACACATTTATTACATTAGTCCATAGTCCTGATTTGATAAAAAATCAAAAATATTTTTTGGACCTTCGAGCCGGATTATAACCGACGGTCTACGGGATCTTTATAATTCGATTAAGATTGTTTACGAGTTTTATATTATCTTACAACACATGACCTGTTTTCCTCTGATATTTAACCATAAACATAATCGTATCGTAACAGTTAACACAGTGAAGAGTGCGATTGATGTGTGTTTAAAATTATTTAGCAAAGTCCTTGTACTTAGTATAATAGCTCAGTCTTTATAAAATAAGATAACAATGTCGACGTACATTAAACATTATCTGAACACCAATATCACAATAACATAAGTTCAATTAAAATACATTAACTATCCTGTTTTTCTGCAGGTTGTTCGTGGCAAGGCAAGATAATGTCGGAAGGGGAGCGGTGGGCGGAAGGCGAGGGCTGCCGGACGTGCGCGTGCGACGCGGGAGTTGTACGCTGCGCCCGGGTGCTCTGCCCCTGCGACACGGAGGATAATGTTACGGTTACGGTGAGTATACCGCTTAAAGTTTTGGAATATTTATCATTTATTTTAGTTAAATAAGTGTGAAGGGGAAAAGAAGATCCCCCGCTAAGCGATGTCACTTGTCTGGGGACCGCGGTCTGAATAGTAAATTCGAATGTTAACTATTTCTATATATAGTTTGATTCTCTTAAAACTTCGATAACACTGCTAGTTTGAGTATGACTAAAGTGTAAATACTCGGTGCTTGTGGTGTTATACTTGGTCAGCATGTCTTATTAGGTGCGCTCATATTACTATAGGTATCGCGTCGCTTCAGAAGTATTGAATTATTTCAATTCTTTATCCGTGTTCAGAAAGGCATAATCTATAAAATAAAGGCATACTCTTATCGATCTAATAAATTATAATAGATACACAATGTCATACAAATTTTGAAGTGTTTTGTGTCCCCTTTTAATTTTTTTTGTGATTTTTCAATGCCAATATTTCCTCAAGCCGCCAATAGATGGCGGTACAACAATTAACTCTGAATCACGCTATCGAAACCTTGCTGTAGAAGCTTTAAGTAAAGGTCAATAAAGTCACTTTTTGAATTCGAAACGTTCGAAATTGCTGCTATGACAATTTCTACCTTATATGAAAGAATAAAAAAGATATAAAAGTTAGATTTACAAAGTGCCAAAAAGTAATATCCAATTTTTAAAAGAGCACATAGGCGCGTTCGCGCTCGCAGTGTTCGAATGCGACTATTTAAAAAGAGCGCCCAAATTTCGATTTGGGCGTTCTTTTGGTTTTTCGAGTGCTGATTGTGCATTTAATTAGATCGATGCGTATAAAGTCAACAACCCGATTGCAGGCGTCAAGCGTGGAGGGCGCGCTGGCGGCGGGCGGTGAAGGCGCGGGCGCGGCGTGCTGCGCGCACTGCGACTCGCGCTTCCACTGCCGCCACCAGGAGATGCACCACGTCACCTTCCGCAGCGGCGAGCGCTGGCTCTACCAGTGCCAGATATGCGAGTGCCTGGTCAGTACCACCAGTACACAGTACACGTACAGTGTACACACTTACTCGCGAGAACAAGGTCTTCGCCATGTTTCGGCTGACATGGTGGCCAGTGATTTCTTCAAGTTTTTTCTTCTTCTCCTTTCTCTGGAGTATTGCTTACGCTTTTTTATGTTACTAGACAATAAAGGAGCAGACGAGCAACCTGATTGTAATGATAATGATATATGTATATGGTCACCGTTGGCCATATACATATAATTATCATTAGATACCGCCAACGACATCATATATGCTTTATCAGTCAAGAAACAAAGAAGAGGATCTCTAATCGATCGACGGATCGAGCTGCTGACTCTAATATCGGGGTTTTGTGGAAGCTTATCAGCCGGGTTTAATAATCTAACACTCGCCAAACTTAGCTTTGGCATTACAGTAAAAACTCAATGGTACAGTGTTCATCTAGCAACCACTGAGAAGAGGGTCCGGGAGCATAACCTCTTTTATTCAGCAGGGCGCACTCACTCGGCTTGGACTCAAAGATACGTGAGAACCCTTACACCATATCCTTAACTTGATAGTCAGGGCTCCGTTATATGCAGTTTACGAGTATAATGTTGGTGATATATCCTTTTCCAGATGGGCGAGGTGGACTGTTGGGAGCCGGAGTGCGAGGAGGGCGGCGGGTGCTGCGCGGGGGCGGACGCGGGGGAGAGCGCGGGGGTGGGGGGCGCGGGGGGGCGCGCGCACCGGCTGCAGCTGGCGGGCTGCGCGCCGCCGCACTGCCCCGGCTGCCAGGTACACGCGCACGCGCCGCCGCATACATACCCGCGCCTATAAATAATACTATGTTCATTTATATTCCAACCTTAGAATAATTTATAGTATAGAAACCGAGTCAGCGCGGCCATTTTGTAGTACCGTTCCCGCCGTTTCGCTCCGTCGTCGCCGTAGTATTCAATGTCAATGCGCGCCAGCGCGCCAAACGTGTCTCGCGAAAAAAAAAATTATGACGAAATGTGCTGTTAAATTTTCACAACACTTCCGAAAAGCAAATGAAATGTAATAACATCACTTTTAGCTTAGTTTAGCTTTCAATATTACATTTCATAGTATGGCCGACTCCACACGTTTTGGCGCCAACTCCTTATAAAAAAAAATCGGGTAGTGCTTCATTTTAGACCGAGCGCTTGTATGACTACTATCCTTCTATACTATAATTATAGTAAGACTACGAGTATATTCACTTATGTTCCACCATTTTGCAACTCAACCGATAGAGCTGAAATGTTGTATGCAAGTTTAGTTTGGATGACAATGCATGGTTAGCTGTGGGACGTCAAAATCCAAAATGGCGGAACACCCGAAATGGCGGACTAGTTATTTTTTATATATTTAATAACGACAATGGTGATGATTACAGATAGTTACCGTAAGGATAGTCATGAGGTATTTATTAAATTTCAATTAAAGGTACTCTCATACAGTGATTTTATGCGCGTTTTATGCACCTCAAAGTTGCACTACATCGCATTGTACGTACGTATACTGCAGTAATATTGTCTTCGTCGTGGTTATTTATTGGCGCGATATTTGTTTAGCTACCGCCGCATGCAGTGATGGGCGATAATGTTCACGATATTTTTTATTATTTAGAGTAGGATGAATGACGAATATACATCGAAAGAATGACTTCTTTCTGATGACTTTTATATCACAGCAGACCTGCTTATGTTCGTATTAGGTACACAGATTGTTAAAATCAAGCTCGCTTTATCTCATTTAATCATAGCTCTGATGACTGAACCCATTGACTTAGAACGTATTTCCTTATCACAAAAAAAATAATTTAAAGTATGACCTATTGCCATAAATTTGTAATTTTTCAAAATCAAAAATATCAGGTATCTTAATGAAAACTCGCATATGTATAAGTTAGATTAAATTGGTACCTATGGGCAGAACTAATGTCTACCTACACTAAATTAATCTCCTGTCTATTAGGTTAACCGAATTAATAATTAATAATATAATAACATCCCAATTAAGCGCTTTATAAGTAAAGTTCTATTTTTTATGTTGAAGCTATGTCTTAATTAATAATGTTGCTATCGTATGTAACAAAATATTTCGTGATTTAATTAAACGAGATTGCCTTTGCTCTTTTCGGGATAACAAATGTATGTATTTTTTATTGATGATTTAAAAAATACTATTCAATGAGAGACGCAAAGTAGTTGTTCTTTATGTAATTTGATGATATCTGCGAAGTAGATGTCGGATAGAAGAATTAACTGTTTAAAAGTTCGTAACCGTTCGTTACCGTTACCGATATCGTTATCGTTATCGCTATCGATGTCGGCACGGGCAATCTCGTTTACGGAAAGTGTTGTCGAGTCGAAACCGCTTAGGCAGTGTTGACGCGCACTAACCCTCGCTTGCCGGCGCGTGACGTGACGTGACGTTGCTTGTTGCAGGGCGGGCAGTGCGCTACTTTGGTGAGCAATCTCGCGTGTTGTGTGCATCGGTAACCATCCCCACTCTTCTTATTCATTCATACATTCGCTAATTAACACGTGTTTTGTGTGCTTATGTCTTCGATTTAATATTCATGATTTTTGTCTCAGCATGATTTATGTCCTTTTTATAAATGTCCTGATCCGACAGTAGTACCTAAATAGAAGTAGGATTTTTTAGGGCCCGTAAAAATCTGCTGATTTCGTCAGCCGTATTATGTTATGTAGCTTCCCTTCAGTTCCCCTAACGTAAATAATAAAGATATTAAAGAAGACAAAGTTATTAGATGAGGACATTGATAGAAGTGGATATAATGCTGATCGATTTTGAGTGATCACTACACCTATAAAACACTATCAACAACAGCATTTTTAAATGAATTTTGCGACAGTCTGACATATTGAGACTGAGTTGTGGATGTAGTTCAAGCACCACCACAACGAAGATGTATAAATAAAGTATGTAATTAATAATTTTAGCCGTCTGCATTAAATTTGAGTTTATTCTTTTAATTCATGAAAGCAATTATTAATTATTATTTCAGCCTACATATTAAATCGGAGACACGTTTCATTTCAGGTGCCATTTAAGTTGCATGTCTTATTATTTTCCATTCATCTCATTAGGCATGGAGATTTTATAGATTATGACGTATATTCGATAGATTCTCTTTCGCATATCGTTAAGCATGTTACTGAGAAGTGTCTATTGGGAAAGTCGCTATTTTCAATTTTTCATCGAACCCCATATGTTGTCGTTCTGCCTCATTAGGTTAAAGTATTTATAGAAATCAATTGTAGATAGGTAGGCATACCGAAATGTGATACCGGTAGATGTTGAGATACCCGTTATTTATGTAGTCTCATGGCAGGTTGTTTAACTTAGTGCACGGATATTTCGTGGTTCCTACTTTATTATAAAGTAATATTTTAAATGTAACCTCAATGTGAAGTATGTAGTATTTTAAGGGTATCTAATTGTTGTTGTATCTGCGTCCAAATATATTTATTTTGTCGTTTACTAATCTTCAGTAAGCTTGGGTTAGTTGCATAATTTTCCATGTTGTCATTAGACAGTGTATGTATGTTGTTGAGTGTATGATTGTAACAGCACCAGTCGGGCGCTGCAGATTAGTAAGCGTCGATGGACTACGAGTCGGCTTCCGAAGGTTTAAAAGGTACGATAAACGCTTATAGAGGATGTAGTCTCTGTAGCTAATTCCATACAGTTAGTATAATAAAGTAGAAACTATTTATTTTGATTTAAAGCATCGTGTTGTAAGATAGAGACTACATGCTCGATGCGTCGCCATGGCGGGTAGTGTATCGTACCGCGCGTGTCGTGTGTCGCGTGTGGAGTCAGTGGAGTGTGCGTCAAGTGGCGAGTGGCGGGTGTTGCAGAGCGCGGCGCGGCGTGGCGGCGGCGCTGGCGCTGGCGGCGCTGTGGCTGGGCCGCGCGCACCCGCACCGCAAGCACCGCGGCGCGCGGCGCTAGAGCCGCCCTGAGCCCCCCGCCCGCTTATATTTATTCTAGATAGACCTAATCTTAACCAATTGAGGCGGGCGGCCCCCGCCACCGGCGAGCGGCGCGCCCGCCCGTCCGGCGACGGAGCCGCCGCCGCCGCCGCCGCCTCCGAGGAAGGAAGCGCTCGATCGTGGAGTATTTTATCCTCGTTATAGCAATATTATAGTTATCGTGTAGTTAGGAACGTAGCGCGCTGCAAGTCTCGTAATGCCTTCTCGAAGCGATCGACCGCCGCCCGACTCCCCGCGGCTCCGCCGCCGGGCACCCGCGCGCGGCGCCTCGGCCTGGCGCGAGCGTGCGTGCGCTGTGCGAGTGACGCGTGCCCGAGTGCGACGGGATGATTGAGAGCGAGCGAGAGCGAGTGAGAGGTCTCGCGGCGGGCCGACGCGCACCACGCGCCCGCGCTCCGCGCCCCCGCCCCCCGCCGCCCGGTGCGTTCCCACCGTCGCAGCTGTAATCTTCGAATTCTAAATTAACGAGTACGATCGCTTACAATTATTATTCTAGAGTATAACGGTACTATTTAGCTATTGTTGTGAATACGATGTATAGTGTCGCCGCGTTGTTCCGGGCGCGGGGCGCGTCAGACGGGCGGCGGGCGGCCGGCGCGGCGCCGCCGCTAGCGAGTTCTGTAGATACATAGTTTATGCGACGCCGACCTCGCAAGCCGCCCGCGCGCCCGTCTACGTTGTACGAAATTTTTCATAATATATTATAGTTTTTGTTTGTCTTTATATAGGAATCATTTTCATGATTAATTTAAAAGTAACCAAAAATAGGTACCAAATACATTTATAGAAAAATGATATGATTGTTTCCTAAGTTCGTAGAGCATTTGGATGCTTGCATATTGTATTGTGTTCAGAACATTACGATTAAAAAGATGTCCTATATATTTGTTTGATTTCCAAAGCGATATTTTAAATCCTTTGTCTTAGAAAGGTTTCGAGAAAATAGAATTAGATCCTAAGTTATTTTCTTCCAACGAGAAATGTTTGTGTAATAAATTAATAAATACGAACTTTAATTCCAAAACTTTTATTTAACGTAAACAGAAAATTAACAAATAGGTAGACGACGTGCAATAATGTTCAAGAATTTTAATTTAATATTGACAAATAGTGTGTAAATATTCATAAGACAATAAATAAATGAATAACATATGATTTACTCATACAATTTGTTCTCATTTTAATTTTAGTTTTCCATTTTAGTTTCAAGACTCAAGATGCAGTTTCTTAAGTCATATTGCAACTGGTACATTTAGCGTTATTTATAACGTTTCGCACTCAGGGTTACTATAAGTAATGTAACAAATAAATAATAAATAAAAATTATACACATAATTAGTGGTTAGAAATTAGAGCTTATGGGTTGGGGCTGGGGCTGTGGCTGAGTGGCGGGCGGCACGTAGTGCGCGAGCGACGCGGGCGCGAAGCACGCGATACGCAGCGGCTGCGGCGGCTTGCCCGCGCGGTCGCCGCGCTCCACCACGCTCGACACCAGTGTGTACGCGCCCGCGAACAGGGTTGCCGCCTGCGAGACAATATTGTATCGAATGAATGATGCGCAAAGAGAATGTTGCAAGTGTTAGTTCACCAGCGATTACATTGCAAACTTCTGCACTCTGGCGAATTGATCTTGAATTAGTCTTAGCATTCAATCGAAAGTGTGTCACGCTTAGGGGTCCTCTTCCTTGTGGTCTTCCCGAAAACCTTAATAAAATTTTCTTACAAATCCAAAACTCTAATTTTTTGTCCCACTTAATATACCTACGTACGTTAAGTTAATTCATTCAAATTACTTATTCGTTAATCGTTGATTAATCGTCCATTGTTTATAGGTGTACCAAAAATAGTAATATTGGGGCAGCCAGAGTACCTACTGACTCCAATTCCATGCCGGCAAATTAGCGTACTTGAGCTATGCCTTCGTAATTACTGAAGTCCATAGGCAACGATGATCACTTATCATTGGACGGATATTCGGTCATTTGACGGCTATTTACCTACCTACTGCTTTGAAAAACGCTTGCTATTTGTTAGGTATACCTCGATATTTACAGTCAATTTTGCTAAGGAATTTATTAGGGTAGGTATACCCGAGTCACGAGTCACCGAAAATAGTGAAATGTCATTTATAAGCAGAATTTATTTAGGGCATTTTAAATTCTCGCCTTTAATTGGCATTCTACCATAATCATACGATTCATAAGGGCGAGAGCTGGCATTTGCGTGGGATGCAATTGAACGAATTCCATATCGAACGCGAACAGTGGTGGATTATCCTTAAGGTAAAGTAGACACGTGCTAAGGGCGCGAGGATTTAAGGGGGCGCGCGAGGTAATCCCTAATGACGCATACCTATGTATACCTACACTAGGATTTCTGAGTCAAACATTATAAACATTCAGCCTGGCCCAGAAAGCAAAATAAAAGAAAATGGTGGCCATGGGCGGAAGGGGTCTGCCTAGGGCGCTCTCGACTCTTGAAATTAAACTATTTATTTTTTCGGAATAGGTTTTTTCAAACTCTTCGAAAGTCAAACTACGCCACGGCTTCAACAAATCCCTACCTACGGTGAGTGGTCTTGGAAGAAGAAGCGGCAAGAAACTCCCAAGGAGCTTCTTTTCCTTCCTTGATCCGCTTTTAAACGCGACCGCAGTATGTATTGTATAGTAAAGAGTTTACCAAAACGACGATGATGACGGCGGCGAGGATGGTGACGGCGTTGATGTAGGCGCGCAGCTCCAGCACGGCGCGCCGCAGGCAGCCCACGCCGAACAGGGACGACTCGCACGTCTCACCCTGTCACATCGCAACACCATTCGTTTAACATTCACTGGTACGACTAAATATAAAAATAAAAATAGTGTGAAAAACCAAAAGATACTTTAAAAAACTAAGTGCATGTAGAATAAATGGAAAGCAAGTTTAGTCAGTGTGCTGTTAACCGTTGAGGAGTTTAGCTAGGTACTTGTCAGGAGCCAATTAAGAGCGTAGCAAGCACCCTATTATGTTTGTCATACAATTCCACATTATTCGGACTTTGACCAATGTGCAATTTTCAAGAAAGTAAATCTGGCTTTTTGAAACTGGTGAAAATTAGGCTAAAAGATTCCGATACATACAAATAGGCTATAGGTACTTATATAAACTTGTTAAAAGCGTACCTTGACATTAGTGACCCGGCCGCAGCAGGAAGGTGGCAGGGTGGCGCGGTGGCGGTACCAGTCCGACTGCGATTCTACGCCGCAACAACGCAACTGAAACAATGTCAAAGTTTATACGAGCGGTCGTCACACTTTTCTGGCCAAAGGCCGCACAAGAGCACATTATTTCGGGCCAAACGCCGCATAAGGGTCTTTATGTCAACATAGGCACCACCAGGGCTGCCGCTATGTGTATGAACGCCCACGTGCATTACCATTTTGCAATACTCTTCACCTTTCGTCACTTCAAAGATACTGACCGCAAGATGCACAGCCGGCCCCACCAACCTCCACGCAAAGCGGAACAGAACAGTACAATAATTTTATTCTTCTCTTTTTCCATTTCATTGGCGTTGCTACACGGGCCCTATTTTTCAAATGGCGTTTGGCAATAGTGTATTGTTTACTGTCGTGGTGATATTATCTTAGTCAGCATTCATGTGAGGCGCGCTCTCATGTTACTGCAGGAATGCGCGCCGCTACAACTCCAAACGAGTGTTCGCCGCCAGACGCCATTTCAAAAATAGAGGCCCTGTTATTTTGCGAGTGCGCTAGATGACATGCCTGAGTCTACACTCTTCTACGTGTATGGTAGTAGGTGCGTTATACCTCGAGCTGCATGGCAGCGAAGGCGGCCTGCACGGCGGGGTCGGGCGCGGCGGCGGCGCGGCGCAGCGTGGCGTTGAGCGCGGCGCGGTCGCGCAGCGCGCCCGACAGCGCCGCCGCCGACGACAGCCCCGCCGCCAGCAGCACTAGCGCCGCGCTCGCCAGGATCAGCAACTGTTACCGACATCGATCTTATACGACCCGGATGGCGCAATGGTTAACATGCCAGATCGCTGTTCCGAGGGTTCTGGGTTCGATTCCCAGCGAGGCGGAAATTTGAATGATGAGTTTGAATTTCCATTCTGGTCTGGGTGTGTGTCCTTGTCTTGTGTGTTGTCCATGGCACCCACGACACAGGAAATCCTAGTGTGGGGCTATGAGTGTGAAGCGTTATTTATTTATTTATTAATACTAGATGCACAATCAACAAGGTTTCGATAGCGTGATTCAGAGTTAATTGTTGTATCGCCATCTATTGGCGGCTTGAGGAACTATTGGCTTTGAACATTACAAAAAATAAACGTCAAAGGCGACACAAAATACCTCAGAATTTATATGACATTGTGTATCTAGTAATATTAGATCGATGATTACCAACAACTGTTACTTCATTTCGGTTTTGTAATGATGGGGTTTTGTAGAGTAGGTAGTAACTTTTTACAAAAATACAACATTTCTGTAGTAGGTCAAATAACAGACAGCGATAAAAGTAGTGGGGTGAAGTGAGGACATTGTGAAGAGGTACCATTAACATCGACCAACGTTGGAAGCTTCCAAATGAGTTAAGTTAAATCATATGATGGTCACGTCTTTATCACGTTAAAATAAGGTAGAGTTCTTAATACTTTATCATAGCGAATGACGTGAAAAATAAACGATTATTAAAAAAAGAGCTTGTACCGTTGCCGTAATCGATAGGGATCTAGGCTGATAGGGCACCAGGGTGGCCAGCCAGCAGGTGGGCAGACACAGCAGCGCTCCGCAGATGAACAGCACGCTCGAAGCCAACTCCACGCCCAGGTCCGTCACCCAGAAATAGTAGGAGATCCGCACCAGACTCCATGTCGTCGAGCCACCGAGGATTGCGCCACCGCTCTGTCGAATTACAGTAATTGTACAATTATCGATAGCATTTTTTTAACTTCAACGTACTTTGGGTCCTACATAGCCTCGTAAGAACACGAGCATGAAAAATAAGTTCTAAATTGTACTTCCACGTCGTACTGTAAAAAATCTTAAGAAAAGAGGCGACAAGAAACTGCCAGGGGCTCCCAGGATTTATTATGTTCATAATACATATAAACCCATTTATAAACACTCTTGTTGAAATTTAATTTTCCCGAAAATCCACAAGAATATTTTTGTTTCTTAACAATATTATAAATGTATAAACTTACAAGCAGTAAACCCGCACAAACAAACAGAATAAGTCCACTATTTTGCATTGCGAATACAATTTAATATTTAAAATTATATCGGTGGTTTATCTTTTTCAATTTATTATTTTGTCAAACCAACATTTGGTATTTTTGACTTGAAGGCATTAAAAGGAATTCGCAAGTTTGAAAATAAGCGCACTTTTTTCTTTTTTATGTTTGCATAGACTACAAAATGATTGTCACTGGTCTCGAATCACATTTTGTATCTGTGTCTCGAACAACATTGTTATTAAATAGACGGCCTCGCTTCACTTTCAGAATCTTGTTGCTCTGCTCCTTTTGGTCGTAGCGTGATGTACTTACTCGTAATACCTTTAGCCTTCAACAAATGGATTATTCAAACAAAAAGAATTTTTCAAATCGGGCCAATAGTTCCTGACATTAGCGCGTTCAAACGAGCAAACAAACAAACAAACTCTTCCGCTTTATATTTTATTAGTACAGAAATATAGATAATCCCTTGTTTCTCTGTTCTTTGACAAGTTATACCTATTACAAATCATTCACGGCATCAAACATGCATCAATGATCAAGATATGCATCATGATAAAGAGGCTTTACTTTAAGTATTTACATATTTTTTAAGTCGTAGTGTCTGTAAAGACTGTCTATCGTAAGAGATCACCTGCCTAGCCGAGGGAATAACGCCACACTCTACTCACTCATAGCCTCACACTAGGATTACCTAGTCAACACACAAGACAAGGACGCACCGACACGGAGAACGGATTACAGTCATCATTCAAATTACGCCGCGCTGGGAATCAAACCCAGGATCCTTAGAACAGATCCGGTGTGTTTACCATTCCGATCGTCAAACTGGTGTAAACATAATAAAGAAATGTAGGTACTACTTACCTACTTACGTACTTCAGTTTTTATCCCATGTTTGATGTAACTTAGGTAAATAAATAAAACAAAGGATATTGGTATCAATATTTACGTAATTATTCATTTTTTTTTCAAATCAAAAGTCAGGACTAAATTTCATGTTTCACCTGCTCTTTATCAGATTTCTCACATTTGTCTTTCTTAGTTTTCGCAATGACGACATAATTGGAGATGCTGTACTGCAGCGGGCGGTACTTGATGATGACGGAGCTGATGTCGTCGTCGTACTTCACGAAGGGCGGCGCTATCGTATTCCGCACTTCCACTCTAACGTATGTTATTTTTGTACAGTCAGGTGTCTAGAAAAATTTAATTTGTCTCAAATTAATAAACAGAAAAACACTCCTCAAATGCAAAAGAACCAAACCCTCGCAATAAGAGTAACCGCGCTCACTCACTTGCGCGCGAAACTTTGTGTACTCTTTTTTATCCTTCTGAAATGTCAAAGTTTTGACAGCTTCCCGAAATTGTCAAAAAGTTCCCTGCTACACGTGCTACACCTGTAGGGTCGCGTGTTATCGCGCTTTACATAAAAAAATCTTTGTCAGAGAGTCTACAAGGTATTTTTTACAGCTAAAGCAAGCAAACGAACAGACGGGTAACCTGGTGATTAGTTATCACCGTCCCTCTAAGACATTGGCAACATCAGGGGCGTCGCCAACTCGTTGACATTCTAAAATATATATTAAATATAATGTGTTTCTTGAAAAAATATTAAAAAAAACACTAGAACACTTTCCCGGCGGTTACAATTTACAAGTCTCAAATACATAATTTTCTGTAAACATGTCATAGAATGCCCTTAAAAACAGAGTTATTCCGTAGGTCTGATTCCCTTAACGGATCCATCGTCAGTATAAAAGTTACAGTTATAAATAATCGCATGTAATACGCTAATGCTTACTGTAATGGGGATAACCGTAACTTTATCCTTTGGCAAAATGCCAATAGTTCCTGAAGTGGTAAAGCTGACCTTTCCTCTATTGGTACCTGTAAAATAAAACATCTAAATATTATCTATACTATAATAAAACTGTAGGAGCACGTGTTCTGTACATTGAATATTTTTTTGAAATTTCGACTAAGGGGCACTTACATATCGAGATAGAACTCAAAATTATATTTTTTTTATTTATTGTCTGTCTGTCTGTCTGTCTGTCTGTCTGTCTGACCGATCATCACGCTTAAACCACTGGATGGATTTCATTGAAACTTGGTAAAGTTATTACCTATATACTGGTGTCTATTATAGGCTACTTTTTTTTCGAATAATATTTAGGTTCCCTAGGGATAGGTGACTAAAGTTTGTATGGAATTTTTTTATAACGTCGTCCGATTTACTTCAAATTTGCAACAAAGGGTTATCACTTAAATTAATAGAATACGTGTTTCTCAGTTTTTCGATATTTTGTAAGGAAAAGAAAAAAAACACAAAAGAATGCGGGAATTTGTAAATTTTTAAGGTAACTTTCTGACTAAACTGAAAATGATTTTAACCCCATGTTTAAAAATTATTACAGTGAAATAAGTAATTTTCAATGTAAAATCAGTATTTAAAAAATAGCCAGCAAAGGATGCAAAAATGGGGATAAAGTTGGTACAATTAGAGGTGCAGTGTTTATTCGAGTTGACTTAAGTTTTGTCATTTTTGTTGCGGGCTTAGATTTTTGTGAGACTTTCACTGAGAGATAGAGAAGGTTCTGGAGCAAAACATAGGCCACTTATTATCCTGGAATTCCAGCGGAATCAGGATTCACGCTGGAAAAACTACTATGCGCGAAGGTGCGAGTTTCATTTTTATAGGACTTTCACTGGGAGATAGAGGCAGTTTTGGAGCAATATGCAGGATAATTTTATCTCGGAATTCCGTGGAATCCTTATTCACGCGGGAAAAACTCATATTCGGGAAATAGGTCGCGGGTTCAGATATTTATGGGACTTTCAGTGGAAGGTAGAGAAGGTTATGGAGCAGTATATAGGCTACTTTTTGTTCCGGACTTCCCGCGAGATCGAGATTTACACGGGAAAAACTCCCTCCACTCAACTGCTCTGTAGAAGTTGTGAAAAAATTCATTAAACATTTTCGCGCGCCAAAAATACTCGCACAATGCGAATTCTGTGGCATCCTACTAATATTATAAATGTGAAGATTTGTATGTTTGGTCCTCAATCACGAAAAAACGGATGAATGGCTTTGGATGAAATTTGGTACACGGATAGTTTATAACCCAGAATAACACAGGACACTTTTTATCCCGGAAATCCCGCGGGATCCGATTTTACGCGGGAAAAACTTCGACGAGTATGGGTATAGCTTCATAACAAACATATTAATATAAATGTAACAAGGCTGTCTTTCCGAAAATCCCGCGGGATCGGGAGCTTATCCCGAAATTCCTACGGGAGCGAGACCTACGCGGCTGATACTTACGGGTCCCGAAGCGAAGCGAGGGCGGTTCGCTAGTATTTAATAATTCATGCACCCATTAAAAATACTAATACATACTTATTAAAACTTTTAGTATCTTTTACCGAATTCATAAACATCCGTCAGGTGGTCTCCAAACGAAGGTTGGTAAATAGTTGTTAGTATTACCATTAAGCAAAGGTTGTATGAAATCATGGTGTTTCCTGAACTCTACACTATCAATGAGTGCTGCAGCAGACTTCTCTAATTGAAGACCAACATTTTCTTTTACTCCGTAACAAATGGTTTCGTGTATTTAATGTACCGTATGTAAGCGTTCATTACAATTTTATTAACTTACATTACATTACGATTACACTTCATCTCGAATACCTGTTTTAATTAATGTCAATTATATGGTTTCCACTTTTTAATTTTCCAATTTAATTCATATTCTTCATCCTTTGTCGGCAATAGTGGACTAATGAAATACGAAATTAATTTTTAAAAACTTTTTGGATTTTTGGATGTATCTAGGTGGATATAAGGTGGGGTTCTCCCATCTTTGAGTGCCAGCTTCTCGTTCAATTTCGCACCCGGATGGCTCGCTACCATCCTCATACTTGAGTCAGCTGCCAAATGACTAATGCTCTGATCATGCTTGAGAGCCTACACGCTTTGGATGATTACATACAAAATGTTATCATTTAATTCAAGTTAAAGCTATCATGGGCTACTAATCAATTTAACTCCTTTTCAAAGACCCCAAACCATATAGAAAGAAAGGAGAATAGTGGCACCAGCTCGAATAGTTTCTCGGAATATTCACCATTGTAGAGACGGTACAGGACGCTAGCTCTCTACCAACTTCAGATAACTGTCGTTACTTAGATACGACTGAATAGTACCTATCATCAATAGTGTATGAAGTTAATTAATCCCAATAAAAGACGTTACTACATAATAATTGTCGTAAGAAAAAAAAATCAACTTATTACTACCTATATAATAGAAACCATAAAATTGGAATTAATTGGTACAGGTACCTATTTCAGATGAAGCAGTAATTGTAATTAAGGCTCACATTGCTTACATAGAACCAATTCTCACAGAGAAAAAGAAATATGTTGGTTGTAAAATAAGGAACGTAGCTGCAGCACTCGTTGGTAGTACATTGGTAGTGCAGAGTTTGGCACACAACATGGTGTCATACCTGTTTTGCTTACTGGTTTTATTGACAACCATTTACCAGCCGTCATTTGGGCTCCTCGATTTCACTGATGTTTTTGAATTCGGTAAGAGATAAAATATAAAAATATTTTTGCTTTTTATGCACGGCTACATTTTTTATTTATTTATAGGTACGAATAGAGGAAAAGTGACCTTTTCAACTTCGGGAGATATTGGTTTATGGCCAAAGGATAAGGTGACTGTTATCCCGATTAAAGTAAGTACAAAATTAATAATTTGGAGTTTTGTTACAGGTTATACAAAAATTTAAGCGCTAATAGAGCCGGGCGCCTTGCTTCAATGCTAAATTATAATACCTACTGCTACTAGTACTGCTAATGCTAAACAACCTACCTTACCATGACCCATGACGTATTTAAAAAAATCCAATTTGAAACTCCACTGTAAAGATAATCGGTAACATATTCTGTTTTTTGAAAACAAAAAGTTTTCGCACTCAATGTATTGCAAAAAAATACGCCTAAGCGTAAAGCGTAAGCGTAAGCGTTCAGGCGTAAGCGGCGCCAGTCACTGTCTACGTTAATGTCCTCAACTCTAGTCATTTTCCGGCTATTTACTTAAAAACAATCAAGGCAATACAGCACTGATATTAAAATTTGAAAAGATTCACAAACCTTCATATATTTTTAGACCCCGGATTGTACAAAAATAACATACGTCAGAGTGGAAGTGAACAACATCATAGGACCGCCCTACGTGAAGTACGACGATGACATCAGCTCCGTCATCATCAAGTACCGCCCACTGCAGCACAGCGTCTCCAAATATGTTGTCATTGCGAAAACTAGGAAAACCAAATGCGATGAAGACAGTAAACAACAGCTGAGACATGCTATCTATTTATGAGAATTCAAGTGTCAAACATTACAAAAACATTGATATAACAATAATATTTCTTCCATTCATTTCTTTAGCTCACCTACAGTAACACTAGTCACCGATGCGTTATTGTCTATTAGGTTTTTATTGTTAACTGGCTTACACGTTGGACGTTAAAAGTTTTTCTCGATGTTAGGACAGAATACATTAGCTCAATATTCAGAAACCAGGGCAGTGGCTGACTCTAATTAAGTAACTTACCGTAAAGCCCTAATACCTTCGAAACCTCAGACCTTCAAAATTATGATTACAATTCTTTTTACGAGGAAATCTTATAGAAAATACGTGAGGGTTACGTGGGATTTTAACCCACTAAAAGCCCCTTGAAGACCTTCTGGCCACGGCTTCTGGCGCTATTGTTGATGTTGTGACTTGTGACATTTTCAAAGACCCGACCTCAGATTATAGAACCAATCTACATATAATCTGAGGACCCGACATCAGTAAGAGTCGCTGTTACATAACATACTCGTAGCTGTGCAATCATTATTTTAAATATTAAATTTGCCGTTAATGAAACCAATGTAATTATAAGCGTTCATTCATTAATATAATTTAAAGTGATATAAATTTTTCAAGCTTGATAACGTGAAGTATAAATATAACAGAGGAACAAATTGTGAAATATTGACGTGTAGGTAAAAGAAAGTGGGAGTGACACCATGAAGGTCCTACTGATTTGCCTATTATTTATTTCCTCTACATGCTCCGGCTCCAAAAATTTCCGGAAAGTCTACACTTTTGAATTCGGTAAGACTCACTGCGGCTTACATTTTTTCAACTTTCTCTTGTGTGGAGAATTAAAAAGAAAAACAATTACCTACCAATATCTTTTTATGGAATTAAGGTAGCAAACGAGCAGGCAGAACCACCCTTCCGCTACCGCCCATGGCAATTGTGACCGGCTTAGAACAAGACTCAATTTAGGGACTGGGATGGTTAGTCCATTTAGTACCTACTTAGATGGTGTAAGAATATTAGTTTTTTTTTATGGAATTCAGATAGCAAACGAGCATGCAGTACCACCCTTCCCCTGCCGCCCATAACAACTGTGACCGACCTAGAACTAGACTAGGGACTAGGATGGTTAGTCCAGTTAGTAGATGGTGTTAGAATATTAGTTGGTTAGTTTGTTAATAAGTGCGAGGACAGGGTATGTTAGTGATAATTAGTCCTGTTAGTGTTAGTTAATGTTAGTAATAGTCCAGTTAGTTATTGTTAGTATGAGTCTTGTTCCAATTCGGTCACAGATACGTTGCTACCCCTGAGGACTGAGATAGTGGCCTCTAAAAAAGTGAAACCGGCGCCACATCTTTCTATCCGGAACACAATTTCTCTAAAAACAATTATGATGACGGTATTAATGGTACTAAGTACCGTGCCGGGCGGCGCTCTAGGCGCTACCAACTATTCACCTATTCTTAGTACAATTATTTTAGTACAATATTATGGGTTATTCCGCAATTCCCCATTGGAAGTCCCCATCAATGGGGATTAGTGAACTTTTTGTTCATTTTTCCCCATTGATGCCTAGGATGGGGATTATTATCAGTGGTACTAATAAAGCGTAGTGTAAATTTATCCATGTTTAATTTATTTGTCTTTTTCTTACCTTTGGCTTCAGAGCATCTTAATATAACAGCAACAAATAATTTTAAACATAGATTAACTTTATACCGCGTCCTACAAGTAAGACCATATTATGAATTTATGTTGAAATAAGTCTACGTAACAGGTTTCTCTAGTATTACAATATACCTACAAGTATTTACAGACTTACAGCTGGGTATCTCTATTTCCGAGATTCTTACCTAATTTAAGCTTTAAATGACTGGACTATTAAGTATCAATTTAATTACAAACTGATTTAATTCTTAAATAAATAAATTTAATTACTTAGTACATATTTAATATTCATAAATTATTTATTTATTCACGAGTGTCTTTAATATGCCGTGCCTTTTCCCTAGTGTTGTTAAAACTAATTAATTACTGAACAAGTTTCTGTAAAAACTTGATTTTTTTCGTAGACATTCTCTGAAATAGTACTAATACCATTAAATTGAATAATACAAAATGCTTAAATTTTCTCGATAAGGTGTCGATATGGGGCATGTTACATTCGCCGCGTCCGGATACCTCGATCCCAATAATTATTTTATACCGACGCACGTACGTGTTAAAGTAAGTATTTCTACTATCATTAAAACTTTTATATGTACTATTATTTAAATTATTTTTGTTATGTTTTAGTATCCATCTGTCTGACTGTGTCTTTTTATCCGTCTGTATACACCCTTTTTCTGAGAAACACATGGAAGTATCAAGCTGAAATTAATATCAAATACTCAGGTCTATATAATCCTTTGGAGCAGAGAAAGCTTTTTACGTCGGAGGTTAATTTTTTTATATTAACAAAAAATATGTTTGAAAAAAAATGATTTGATGCTTTAATGCAGTGTAAGTAGGTAATTATATAAAAAATAAGGCCGAGTTATTTTATCGTTCCCTTCATACGGCTTATATCTGGAGGACGCTCAGCAAGCCATAGCAGGCATGTACACTGTACATTTAGCATAAAAGAAGCCCCACGCCACGGCCCTAGCCTGGTGGCCAATTTCCGGAGACCCTAAAAGTGATAACCTGATAGCCATCTCACAATAAACGTATTCTTGATTTCAAGGTTCCATCACATAGCAGGCTGACATATGTGCGCGTGCAAGTCGCATCGGAGACCCGGCCTGATGTGTTCTTCGATTGGGCAGCGCAAGTTGTATCCATAAACAGAAGGCCAAGTCACTTTCTGTCAAAAGACTGGTACAAAGTCACCGCAAAATCCTTACCCCTTTAAGCTTTTCCAAGCTGAACTACCGGTCGTACCCGTCTCACCCAATCAATAATGTGCATTATTTTAAAATGCTGATTTTATAAATTATTTCGTAACCACAAGAAATTAAGCGTAATTTTACATTGTCACTTATCTGCCGAAATAAATAAATATTTTTGAAACATGTTATTTTCTTTGCTGTATGTATTGTTATCTACCTAAATACCCTTAATTTTTTTATGGAATCATGGTAGCTGTTGATGTGATTAAGGTCGATTTTGAGATAGCTATTATTGACTCGGTTTGCGAAGGAAGTTAGATTGTCTAAGTTGATTGTTGCAAGGTAGATAAACGATAAGTTAATAAAGTTTTTTTTTTTTTTTTTTTTTTTTTACTGGCAACACTGCCAGCTAAACGTCTTGTACTAGACTGCTGTGTTAAAATTGCAATTTATTTAATTTTTACATGTTAAATTTCGCTATAAACTTGTAATTATTGCTGATTAAGAAGTGTTGTATTGGAGTTATATGTAACATAAGGAATTCTACGACGTGAACACGTATTAAAATCACAGAAGTTCTGCGCTTAGTCGCGCCGGCCTTAACTGTCATCCTCGATATTTGAATTCGCATGGAATTCGCAAGGAAATTAAACCTGGGGAGTATTATTTACTTAAGAATTTACAAACACTATCATACTTTACATAATCTCAAAAGCTTGAGAGACGTCAAATTACACACCGGCCCATTTATTTGTCTCGTTTTACTTGACTATTTGTGGAAGTAAAACTTGACGACAAATACTTTCTTTGGCCCAGACACATTACTCTTTTACACTACACAATAGATTATGCTACTTGATAAAAATAAGTATTTTTAGCCATAAAAGTATACTAGTTGCATTGTTGGAACATTCATAGTACCCACATAATAATAAAAAGTGTCTAACTTTGTCCATATATTAACAGTGTACATTAAATAAATAATTAAACTATTAATCTGTATAGGCCTCTCATATTGCTTTATTTTTGCAGCATATTGTTACAATTAAATGGCCAAGATGATGACCCGTCAAGCCACTTTAAAAGATATGGAATCAAAACTCAAACTGGCTCTTCAGGAACTGAAAATCTCCAAAGACCTGAACTCTCAACTACTGCAAGAGCGTGATGAAAGTGAAGCTGAGATAACAAAAATCATCCAGTCCAACTCGGAGTATAAACAACAACTAACAGAGCTCCATATCAAGTATATGGAATGTATAAACCAAAGGGACCAGCTTCAAGATATCGTTGACTCCTTCCACCAATGTAGTAATGAGCATGAGAGGGCTTTGAGTCGCATTAATGAGTTAGAAGTCAGTTTGAATAATGCCAATAAGACTGTTTGCCAACTGGAACAACTGCGGGAAACTCAAAATTGGACTGCGACTCAGAGTCTTTTCAATGAGCTAGTCGAGTGTGATTCTCATAATAATATAAACTCATCAATTATTGATCTCACTGGTGATGAGACCTTAAAAAGTAAAATAAAGTTTGGTAGTAATAGACAACTAAAAAAATATATTAAGATAAATAAATTTATAAATAAAACTAGAAAGATGATTAAAACTAAAAATTGTAGTCAAAAATTAAGTCAATCAAGGAAAAAATGTCAGTATTTAAGTAATAATCTTAAAGAATTACAACTCAAATTAGAGCAGAATAGTTTCCAATATGACGCTGAATCCCAAGTCTTACAAAACAAAATTGAGGGCTTGGAGAAGTCCTTGCAGGATATCACAAAACTTTATATGAATGCGCAGGATCAAATCAAGGAGCATATCTCTGCATTTGATAGCCTGCTAGAGATGTGTAACAATAACATGGATAGGTTTGAGTCATTAACTAATAAGTACCAGCTGTCACAGGGCAAAATTAATTCAATCAGTACATCTTTGCCAAACTTACAGGATGACAGTGTCGTACTGGAGACTATTTCATCTGCCTCCCCATCGGGTCAGTTAAATAAAAATAAAAATACTATAATAATCTCTGATAAATTGGGGAAAGACTTTGGGTCTATTATGACTCCTTATGTAACCCATTCTGTCATGAACAGGTGCTCACCGGGAGCCTCCTTTGATTATTTGATTAGTCAAATAGACCCTAAAGATTTGAATCTCAATACAAATGTGATTTTAATGATTGGTGACAGTTTGAACATAAATAAGCAACAAATTGTGAAATGTATACAAAAATTAGTTTATTTACACAGCAGTACTAGATGCAAGTTTGTTATATGTGCTTTTCCATATTCTAATAGTCTAAGTAAAAAACAAAATGAGCACATATATAGATTGAACTTATTATTATATAATTTGACAATTCATCATAGTGATGCCATATTTTATTTTGACATAAATAAATTTATAAAATCTTTTAGATTGACAGAGGATACTGTGTACAGTCCGCCCAACTTAACTCTGAAATGGCAAAAATTGGAACTAACGAAAAGTCATTCATAAGTACGTTGTCTTCATTCATCTGTCAGTTACTAGTGTGCAATGATTGGTCAAATGAATGTCAAATGCGTCCGACAGCGCCTCTTTCGTTTCAGTCTTAAGTTGGGTTTACTATATCTGCCATTAAAATATAAAAAACATGTTGCTACATTGCTAGCTTATAATATAAATGATACTGTTACCTGTGGTGTAACAAAGTCTATTGACCCATTTATTGATTGTGGTATTAGTACCACTAGTTGTAATATTGATACTGTTGACTTAAGTACTAGTTTAAGTACAGATAATCTTAATTTAAACTAAATGTAAGGACAACAGAAAGGCCCTTTAATATGAACATTGTACACCAAAATATACAGGGCTTATCTGGCAAAGAAATTGAAATTGAATTATTCATTCAACATTTTAATATTCATGTTTTATGTTTAACCGAGCATTGGCTATCAAATGCACAGTGTTATCAAGATTATGTTAACTTCAAATTGTCAAGTGCATTCTACAGAAAGACTGCTATTCATGGTGGTTCGTTAATATTAGTTCACAATGATGTGTCATGTAAGGATAGGTCAGATATCGTCAGTCTTTCTATTGAACGCATTATAGAGCTAGCCTGTGTGGAGCTGGAGCGGTTTATTATAGTATGTGTATATCGACCCCCCTCTGGGGATATAAATATTTTTGAAGATACGCTGGAAGATGTACTTGGTCGTTTGTGTGTATCAAAAAAGAAATTAATTGTTTGTGGAGACTTCAATGTGGATATATTATTAAATACTCAAAAGACTACTAGGCTGATAGACTTGTTTAGATGTTTCAATTTAAATCCGTTATTTACAGAACCAACTAGGATATCAGGAACATCAGCTACTTGTATTGATAATATATTCTGTAATTGTGAAATTTTAGACAAGAAATTAATTAATAAACTTAGTTCGGATCATTGCGGTCAATGTATATCGTTAACTAACGGTTTTATGTCAAAAAAACAATTAATAAAATATAGGCCTATAACGCAAAATAAAATTTCACTATTTAAAGCTAGTGTATCCTCTAAAATTTTAGAGCCTAAACCTCCGGAACAGCCTGATCCCGATAGTCAATTTAAAACTTTATTTAATACTATAAACTCGGAATTCCAGAAAATATTTAAATATAAATACATAGATCCCAATAAAAAATTTAGGTTTAGTGATTGGGCCACAGTAGGTATTTTTAAAAGTAGGAATAGATTATATGAGTTATATGAAGAAAAACAATTTAATAAGTCTCCGGCATTCCTTCAGCATGTTAAACTTTATTCAAAAACTTTTAAAGCCGTGTGCATTCAGGCAAAGTCAATGCATATTAAGAATAAAATATTAAAGTCAAATAATATAATACAAACCACCTGGGGTATTATCAGTAGTGAAACTGGTAGAAATAAACCCCGCGATAGTAAATTTGAACTTATAGTTGATGACAATAAAATTACCTCTGATATAAGCGTAGCAAATGCATTTGAATCGTTCTTTAAGAATATTCCAATTAAGCTTACTCATTCTCTTGCCTCCTCACCGACAGCGGCACAGTCTTTACTAAAGGAATCTGTTGGTGTATGTAGTGCTTTGTTTGAATTTAAATATACAACAACTTTTGAAATAATTAAAACTTTTCGATCTTTGAACATGAAAAATACAGGTGACTTATGGGGAATGTCGGTGAAAATTTTGAATGAAATAATACAAATTATAGCCCCCTATTTAGCTACTATTTTTAATAATTGTGTAGATGTGGGCGTATTTCCAGATCTAATGAAATTTAGCAAAATCATACCCATTTTTAAATCTGGTAATAAAACAGACTTGAATAATTACAGACCTGTGTCTATTTTGCCAACTCTTAGTAAGGTCTTTGAAAAGATTTTATTAAATCAAATGCTCAACCATTTTAACGCCCATAACATACTTCACCCTGAACAATATGGTTTCACTAAGGGCCGTAGTACTACTGAGGCAGGTACCAGGCTTCTGAAACACATCTTTGAAGCCTGGGAGACTTCTCAAAACGCTATAGGTGTCTTTTGTGATTTATCTAAAGCGTTTGATTGTGTAGAACATGAAACCCTATTAATTAAGCTTAATCACTATGGCATCAAGAATACTTCGCTTAACTTGATCGCATCTTACTTAAAGGATAGGACTCAATGTGTTAGCATTAATGATGTCAAATCGACGGGATCAAAGTGTATTCTGGGTGTTCCTCAAGGCTCAATTCTAGGTCCCTTCCTTTTTCTTGTATACATAAATGATTTGCCATATTACATTAAAAACCATGCGGACATCGTACTGTTTGCTGATGACACATCACTTATATTTAAGACAAATAGAAATAAGACAAACTTTGACGACGTAAACAGTGCTCTGTCACGCTTATCTCATTGGTTTACTACAAATAACTTACTTTTAAATACTAAAAAAACAAAATGTGTAGAATTTATCCTTCCAAATGTCCAAAAAATTGAGAAAACTCTTAAATTAAATAATGAAAATTTAATACTGGAACAGTCCACAGTTTTCCTGGGTGTCACTTTGGACTTTAAACTTCAGTGGGGCTCTCATATATCAGCACTATCAGCTAAACTAAGTAGAGCGGTATATGCAATTAGAAAGATAAGGCAGTTTACTGACGTGGAAACTGCTAGACTTGTCTATTTTGCCTATTTTCATAGTCTTTTGTCTTACGGCATTGTAATGTGGGGCAAAGCAGCTGACATAGACTCCATATTTGTACTGCAAAAACGAGCGGTTAGGGCTATTTATAGGTTGAAAACGCGCGTTTCTCTGCGGGAAAAGTTTAAAGAAATAGGCATATTAACTGTAGCCTCACAGTATATTTATAGTAACTTGTTATACGTAAGAGAAAATTTAGGCACATATAAAGTCAACAGTGATACGCATAATCATCTAACGAGAAGGAGACACAATTTGGTTACGTCTTCATTTCGCCTGCGTAAGGTGCAGCGATCTTTTATGGGGCTTGGTGTTAAATTTTACAATAAGATACCCAAAAAGATACGTGATTTACCTATTGAAACGTTCAAGCGACGTGTAAAATCACAACTTGTTAGTAAAGGATATTATACTATAGATGAATATGTTAATGATAAGGGTGCCTGGGTGTGATAATGCCGCGACCGGTTCCACTTAGACTAGAATTAGTTTTTTTTTGTGTTTAGCCATAATTAGTAGTAAGTGATACCTGTACTGTGAGTGGTGAAAGAGAAAAAAGAGACTCCTTGGGAGTTTCTTGCCGCTTCTTCTCCCAAGACCACTCATCGTAGGGATTTGTTGAAGCGATGGCGTAACTTGACTTTCGAAATGAGTTTGTAAAAACCTACTTCGAAGAAATAAAGATTTGAATTTGAATTTGAATCTGTGTCATTTATTGGGCTTAATGGACGAGAGTTCAAACAAGCTTCAATTTGGCATAACAAGGTAGTCATCTCTTCGAATGTTAAATTTGAATTGAGGATTCTCTTTAAATGATATTTAATGGATTTGACTCCCGCTTCCCAAAGACCTCCAAAATTCGGGCTGTAAGCCGGAATGTAATGCCACTGAGTGCCAGTTAATGATAAGGACTCCGATATATTCCCTGGTAAATCCAAATTAGCCTCTTGCCATGCTTGTTGCAACTCCTTATTTGCACCTATGAAGTTCCTGCCTTGATCGCTCCACAAGTGCAGACATTGCCCTCTTCGTGCAGTAAACCTCCGAAATGCTCCAATAAATGCTTCTGACGTTAAATCTCCCACTAATTCCAAATGTATGGCTTTAGTGGCCATACATACAAAGATGGCAATGTAAGCCTTGTTAGTTTTTGCACCTCTTCGTCGGCACCATAACACTTGAATTGGGCCTGCAAAGTCAACGCCACTGTGTAAGAAAGGTCTCGCAGGTGTTACTCTCTCTTTTGGTAAATCACCCATAAGTTGATTACTGGGTCTCGCATTGTGTTTAGCGCATATAAGACACTTGTGAATTTGTGATTTTATTATAAATTTTGCCTTCAATATCCAATATTTCCTTCTTAAGTAACACATCATCAGCTGCGTACCGCCATGCAGGGTGTTTATGTGAGCATCAGCAATAATAAGAGGTGTTAGAGAATTTTTATTTCCCAAAATTATAGGATGTTTACTTTCTTCATCTATATCGGCATTCCTTAATCTTCCGCCCACCCTGATAATATTATTTTCGTCTAAATACGGGTTAAGGGCTTTTAATTTACTTTGTTTTTTAACTTGTTTTTTATTTCTTAGTGTTTCAATCTCATCTGCAAATTCTTCCTTTTGTACTAATTTTATGCATATATTTAATGAATTATTTATTTCTTCAGTATTTAAAATATTTATATAATCATTATTTATCTTTTTATAATTTATAAATCGAATGCAATAAGATATTGATTTTAAAAGTTGTTTTAAGTTATCAAAATTACCAAACTGTTTAGTGATTGTTACGTTGTCCACATTTTGTGTTTCAATAGTTAAATTTGTAGATATATTTTTCTGTTCTTTGCTTTCTAAATCTGTCTGTATATTATTATATCTCCTTAGTTGTACACATTCTTTTAGCCAATTAGGACCAAACCACCACATGTCACATTTTTTCAGTTCTTTTAGTAGCATGCCTCTAGACGCAATGTCCGCTGGATTATCTTTCGATTCAACATGATACCACTGGCCGTTGTTTACGTTCTCATTTATTTGAACGACTCGGTTTGCAACAAAGGTTTTCCATCTGGTAGGTTCACCTGCCAGCCACGATAGAACTATAGTCGAGTCAGTCCACGCGTATACCTGTGATGTTCTTATTCGCATTGCCTGCTTCACTTGTAACAAAAGCTGAGAGAGCAAGAGTGCTCCGCAGAGCTCTAGGCGTGGTAGGGATATTGTCTTCAATGGCGCCACTTTCGTTCTTGCCGCAATGAGCCTCACTGTTTTAGTTCCATCCAAATGTTTTACTCGAATGTATACTACTGCAGCGTATGCACGTTCAGACGCATCGCTAAATCCGTGTATTTGTATCTCATGAAGGTCTTTACTGATAGTGTGCAGCCATCGTGGAATGCGAATGTCATTTACATTTTCCAAATCTGAACGGATTTCTAGCCATTCTTCCGCCAATTTAGAACTAATCATGTCGTCCCATCCGATTCTTTCCATCCATAATTTCTGAACTAATATTTTGGCCAGTATGATAGTCGGCGCCATCCATCCAAGAGGATCGAATAGTTTTTGAATGTCTGATAAAATATTTCTTTTGGTAATAGTAGATGCAGCTGGTGTTAATTTTAAACTGTACAAAAATTCGTCAGTGTTCAAATCCCATGCTATTCCAAGAGCCTTTATTGTTCCGTCTACATCTAAATCTATATGAGCCTTAGAAGTTCTTTCATTTGATTCAAGATGTTTCATAAAATTGACATTATTTGAACACCATTTCTTCAGTTCGAAACCTCCTCTTTGCATGATTTCTTTTAATTCTCTGTAGGCTTCTAAAGCTTCTTCTAAAGTGTCACATCCTGTCATAAGATCATCTACGTAGAAGTCTTCTCGTATTATTTTTGCAGCGATAGGATATTTTTCTTCTTCGTCTTTAGCAAGTTGTAAAAGGGATCTGATAGCTAAATATGGAGCTGGTGCCATGCCAAAGGTAACTGTGAGTAATCTATAGTCTTGAATATCATCAGATGGTTGATTCCTCCAAACAATTCGCTGAAAATCTGTGTCTTCTTTAGATACCAAAATCATTCTATACATTTTGTGAATGTCGGATAGAAAACAGATAGCATATAACCTCCATCTTAAAAGTATGTTTCGTAAATCATCTTGTAATACAGGCCCTATTAAAAGTTCTTCGTTTAGTGAGATGTTATTAGTACCCTTACAAGAAGGATCGAAAACAACACGTGTTTGGGTAGTCTCTTTGTCTTCTCTGCAGACGGCGTGGTGTGGTAAGTAAACAGAGCGATTAGTTAATTCTGGTTTAGGTACAAGTTCCATATGTCCCATTGTTATATACTCGTTCATGACTTTTCTGTATTCTTCTTCTAGTTTAGGCTGTTTTTTAAATTTTCTTTCTAGTGTTAATAATCTCTTTGTTGCTATTTCTCTTGTGTTACCCATCGGTGATTGAGGGTTTGTTGTTTTGAATGGTAGTTTGACTACAAATCTTCCATCTTTATTTCTAGTGTGTGTATTGTTGTATATTTCTTCACATTGTTTCTCTTCTCTTGTTGGTAATCTTTTTGTGTTTGTATCTACTTCCCATAACACCTTTAACATGTCTTCTATCTCAACCTCGTGGTGCATTACTAGCAATCTGTCTTCATGTGTGTGTTGATCTATTTCTCCAAATAAAATCCATCCCAGGCTGGTTCGCTGAGCACAAGGTGAACCCGGGGGACCTTTGATTAGATCAGGTTGAATTATATCTGCATATTCTCGCACGCCAAGGAGCAAGTCTATCGAGCCTGGTTTATAGAAGCTTGAATCTGCCAATTCAAGACCCTCCAAGTGCGGCCAGTTGTTTATTGGAATTGTATTGTGTGGAATCTTAGTGGTTAATTGCTTGGATAATACATAGGCCTGTATTTGAAGATTACTAGCTGTTTTCTCCCTCGGTAAGACCTCTAACTTAACCACGTGATTTATATCCATCCTAGTAGAACCCACACCTATTACGGTTCCATTTGTCTTAGTACGTTCAAGTTGTAGTAATTGAGTCGCCTTTTCGCTTATGAAACACGCTTGTGACCCTTGATCTATAAGTGCTCTTACAGTAATCGTGTAACCCCGATTGTTCCTTAGTGTTACCATAGCTGTCGCCAATAGTGCAGTTCCTGGCTTGCTAGAATAATGTGAAGCTACCGTACTCGAGTTATGTTGTGTTTCTTGCTCTTCAACGGTCGAATGAGAAGATAATTTGAGCTGTGGTTTATTATCTGTGTCACAGGGTATATCTTGTTTCTTCTGTACATGTAAAAGACTATGATGTCGCTTGTGGCACAAACGACATGTCATTGGAACTCTGCATTTATTAACAGGGTGACCGAATAATAAGCAATTGTAACATAACTTATTATTTGTTACATAAGTACTTCTTTCTTCAGGGCTCATCTTCGCAAATTCTTTGCAGTGACATAAAGTATGACCTTCGTTGCACATGAAACATTTTTTCTCATTGGTGGATACATGAAAAGATTTTTCTTTCACATACTTTTCTTTTACAGCAGTCAAAGGTGTAACAAGTTCGAGAGTGCGAAATTTAGATTCCAAAAATTTCTTTAGATCGGCCCATGTAGGTAACACGTCAGAGTTTTCATTGTACGAATACTCTTCCCAACCTCTGTGTGACTCCGGGTCCAATTTCTGCACCGTGAGAAATATTATTAATGGATCCCAAGACTCGGTGTTAATTTTAAGGTTACTAATGCTGCTGAGGCATTCCGTAGTTGTATCCAATAACGACTTTATAGCGGGGGCAGATGGAACACTCAACTTCTTTTGGTTAAAAAGCCGCTTTAAAATGGAAGACACAATAACTCGCCGGTTACCGTAGCGTAACTTCAACGTGTCCCACGCCGTAATATAGTTAGCATCAGTAACATTAATGTGTTTCAATAACGTAAGGGCTTCTCCGGTGATACTTGTTTTGAGATAATGCAACTTTTGTACATTGCTGATCGAACTGTTTTCATGCACCAATGTAGTGAACAAATCTTGAAACGTAGTCCACTCTTCGTATTTACCCGAAAATATCGGCAGTGTAATTTTTGGCAGTTTTACTTGCATAGGTTGAACATCCGAAGGCGCGAAACTCATATGTTGATCTGCGGAACGTACTTGCTTTGATTGTAGTAACATGTCGCGTAAGTCGGCTTGCAAACATAAATATAAATCTTCACATATGTAATAATCTTCATTTGCAAAGTACTGAATATTAACACGTTGCTCCCGCGTAGTACATTTTATTAGCTCCTGGTGTGCAGTCTTGAATGTTCCCCAGTCCGCTTCTAAACATTTAAGTCTTGTTTCTATATATCCTTGTGTTAAACGTTGTTTAGGACATTTCTTTAGATTAACTTGCGCCTTTTGAAGCACTTTCGCCGTATCTTCAATTAAACATAATAATTGTTCTGCCGTAGACATAATTTAAATTGTGCAAAACGAAGTAATTCTCGCAATTAAAGTTAGAAAACACAAGTTGTTTACGTTATTCGATGCACCGGTCACAATGGAATGCATTCAATAGCTCCTTATCTATTTCTTTTGTTTACGTCGCTCGGCCGCTGTCTGTTTTTTGCACTAATAATCCGGCTCGTTTACGGCCATATGTTGCTGTGATTAAGGTCGATTTTGAGATAGCTATTATTGACTCGGTTTGCGAAGGAAAAATACGTGTTGTTTATGACAATGTTTTATTGCGACTGATGCTTCTACACGGTATGAATGAAGGACTGAGCGAACAGTAGCCAAACAGGCTACAGCACCAGCTATCCGCAAAAGCAAAGAAACCTCCTGATACTTACTATACCTAACCTATTTACCATCCCCCTTTAAGATAGATAATATGAGGGATGCATCATCGATTAAGAAAGAAGACTAGAAAAAGGAGGGTAATATAAATAAATTATTTCTTTTTGAAAACTGAAATTGGTGGGAATATCTTATCATGAATATTATTATTAAGTAGTGTTAGAAATATTTATAATGAAGTAAATGTGATACAGAACTGCGAAGTTATTTTATATACCTGTAAAGAAAAATTATATTTGTCTTTGATTAAATATTTATTGCTATGCAGATGTAAGCACGGGAGATGCCTATTATACAGGCCCTGCAAATGCCTCTCCGTCACAAGTGGAAGATAGCAGAATCAAACTTTGTCTAGAGTCGAGAACTCTAAGGAGCATGTCTCGGAATGGGGTCGACTAAATTTAGCCGAGGTCAACCCCACAAAAACACAAGTTTGTGCGTTTTTCGCTAAGAAAGTGTTAACTTTTCGAGCAACGTACAATATCCGTGTCACTTGGAAACTAAGGCCAAGTTGACCTCCAAAAAGCTTGGCTTCCTAAACCGGGCCAAGCAGGACTTCACTGCGGGGCATTTGCTGATGCTTTATAAAGCTCAAGTCAGGCTTCACAACGAGTACCGTGCTCATCTCTGGGCAGGGGCGCCACAATACCAGCTTAGCATTTGACGCCATACAAAAGCGCGCAGCAACCCAAGAGTCACTCACAGGTTAGACATCGAACTCTTCTTCTTCTGCCGGCTTTAGAACGATGAGTGCTCCGAGGAATTGTTCGATTTGGTGCCAAATTTACCTTTCCATCATCGCAACTCTTGCCGAAGATTAAAGTTTCATCATAATCCCTTGGATTTATGGTGAACGACTACTTTTTCTCGATTGTTTTTGCCACGAACTTGACAACACTGAGTGCGATTCTTTTCAATTTGGTGCTTGCTTTTACAATATTAGTTAAGTAGCTATGTTAGTATTAATCTTATTTTATCTGTCCTTATTGTAATATTAGGCACTTCTCACACAACGCTATTTATGACCTACGCGACTGCAACGCAACCCAGAATTTGTATGTATCTGACACTATGTACTGACAAGAGACGCGTATGTATTATGAGCATATTATGAGCGTATTATGAGCATAAATAGCGTTGTGTGAGAAGTGCCGTAGGCATTTTTTTGGAATTAACGTTTCTTCTTTTTCCTTCAAGAATGGGGTCCGTCACTTCCTTCTTGTTATACTCGTATAGCGCGTCTGCTTGTTTGTCTGCTTAGACAACAAAAATACAGAGCTGGCTGCTTTATTAACCGACTTCAAAAAAGGAGGAATTTCTCAATTAGTCTATATGTTTTTTTTTCTTATGTGTGTTACCTCGTAATTTCGCACTTGGTGAACCGATTTTGATAATTCTTTTGACATTCGAAAATTAATGAATGCCGTCTGGTCCCATTTAAATTTGAGCGACATCTGACGGTCAGTTTTTGAGTTATTCACAATAATGTGAATTTAATTTATGCTAACTATTGACTGGGTATTCAGATTTTCATGATTCTTGTTTCTTCGAATGGTAGTGATTGTCGTGTGGTCCCTTATAAATTGGAGCGACATCTGGCGCGTGGTTTTTGAGTTATCTCGACTTTGAAGTCGGTTTTTTTTTTGTAAAAATATTTATTCAAGAATGTAGTAAGAAAATTCAATACTGTCTTGATAATTGTAGAAACAGGGGGCGGCAAAATGAGTTTTGCACGCGGGCGCACCAACACCTTACGGCGCCCCTGGTTATTGCTATCACGAAATCACTAATCATTGATTAGTAATTGCTAATTAATATCATGTGTGCCTATATGTTGCTAATTATGAGCCTGTTTAGATATATTTAGGAGTTAGTATACTTTAAACTTTAAGTTAACTTATTGAAAGAAACTGTAAACCTAATGTACGATTATACAAAATTTATCAGTTGTCCTAAAAGAAATCATATTATATTGACAATTTTACTTTACACTCCCTCTTTCCTATTGACCTTTTTGACATCCAGTGAAAATGCGAAATGGAAATGTATCAGATATAAAATATCATGATATTTTAATTATTCTAAAAAATATTACCTATTATAAAAACAAAAAACTCGACTGCTTACAAAAGAACTCAAAAGAAAAAAACAAGTGTCACAATATCAACATAAAATACTTCATGGTGCTGCAGGCGGGGACACTTATTATGAAATATTAGTTTTTCTTACAATCCAACTACCCTTAGCTCCAATACATGAGCAGTGGAGCTGAAGAGAGGTAAGGCATCGCTGGTGTGTTGCCAGCCTGAACAGAAAAAAAGAAGAAACTGGGTCTTAAGTAATTAGCACCACAGGCAAGGAGTTCAGCTTCAATTGAAAGAAGAATAGAGGAAATGGAAAAGTTAAATAAGGTTCATATGGCCATGTGCGGGGCAGTCGCGCCGCATCTTCGAGCGTATGCTCATACTTACACCGTTCCGTCCGATTAATGAGTATAGTTGAGTTTGAAGTGTAATTACGATCGGAACTCCCCTAGTTTTGCTGATAAATGACGTCTTGTACAAGTATTACTGTGCAGTACAATTTTTCTTGAAATACGTTTTATTACTTATCACAATTTCAAGTATTTTGTATAAATACATGATGGTTAAGTTGTGTTACATAATAATATGCATATAATATACCTACTATATTTTTCTATCCTTGCTGGAAAACAACATGTAGGTTGATTCCAAGACACAAAGCGAGTAATCGAATAATAAAAAGTATGTATATTTATCTCGTTTTATTTCCATATTGTACTAAAATACCATTATTTGAAATAATAAATAAATAAATAATAAGAAAGTATTTAAGTATAGTTTATAAGTAGCCTATGTTTGACCTTACGTCATCAACTATCTTCTTCAGAAAATTAATTGAAATCGGTCAAGCGGTTTAGATTTTTCATACAAACTTTCATCCCCTATTTCAAGCATTTACTTACCGGTTCATTTTGTTTTAACGTAGCCTACATAAGGCCCTGGGTCTTCAACTATTTTCATTCCGAATTTCATCCAAATCAGGCTGGTAGTTTAGCCGTGAAAACGTCACAGATACACAGACAGACAGACACTCGCATTTATAATATTAGTATGGAGTTCGTGGTTGGAGCCCCCTTACACAAAATTTCTTTGGTATCAGTCACGACCATTTTTTGAAGAGTCCTGGAGCGAAACCGGCCACGTCACTCCTTCGTCGATCGATACTGATGGTCAAACTAGGTTATAATTACCTCCGGCAAGCTAAACGACTGCCAATAATCGACAGCATATAAAGTGAAGAAGCGCAGTATTCCGATATATTTGGAAATGTAATGGAAGAAGATCAGTAGGAGGTTTGGTGAGGCAAGGCGCATAATGTAGAGATGCTATGAAAGGGTCAGGTGCTTTAGACCAGAGGAGAGGAGAGCTGACGAGGAGGAAGATTTCGGTTTTCAGGTTTTCTACCAAAATGTTATTGGACAGAGAGCAGGCCATCTGAGAGAATCGACAGATGAGTAGTGAAAGCAATAGAAAAGGGTTTTGTTGTTGTCGTTGAATAAAATGGATCAGAAAACGTAACAAGACTATTTTATTTTGCCCTTAATAACAACCTACTTCGTGTTTTTTACATTTATTATTTATTTACAACATATAGGTACAGCAAATTTAGGTACAGCACTTATGAAATATTCAGAAAATTTTATTATACTGAGCTAAGATAACAGTAAAATACTTAAATAGCAAGTAAGTAGGAAGGTAGCCTTACTTGCTAATGCTGGCTGTTTTAACTTCAGAAACTAAACATTCGCATAACACATTTTAACTTCAGAAACTACATAGATATTTGCAAACACAAAAGCCGGTCGTTCCGCTTCCGTGACGGCAGCGAAACAGTGAAGCCATATTTTTAACTTAGATGTAGAGGTAGAGTTTGTGAAGTTAGGCTGGTAGAGTTAGGGCGTGTAGATTCAGAAGCTTGGTCCATGAAGACCTGATATCTTTTTCACAGGGTAAGCCATATGCAGTCGTCTTGAAACACTTTACATGAAATGTTTTTTGTGGAATATTTTTTTTCTTAATTGTTATCACACGCCCTACATAGTTCGCACTTTCCGCAACCTTCACAAATTTGAATTTGGTAAGAATAAAATAAAAGTCTATTTAGAGATTATAATGGCAGAGTACTAAGCCTGCCTTCGTCTGTATTCAGTATACCTTTGCTAAGTACACGCACCCTGAAAATTGCTATCTCTTTATTTTTCGGCTCTATGTAAATTCTGTTGTTATACGAGTATAAAGCAAGAAAAACATGTATTATACTTACCTTCTCACAGAACTTATGGAAGTTCTGGTCAGGCCTCTCCCTTCGATGGCCACCTAAGTCACGTGACACCTAGTCTGACATGTGATATGGCGCCATTGATTTAAGTATTATGTAAGTATGAAGCATACATAATATATATTACGACCACTGTCATCAATACCTATTCAAATAAATTGTAGCCCCAACACACCAATCATCAATCAATGTAATATCTATAAAAGTCTTTCATTAATGAGTGACTGACTGAAAACTCCGAAACTCTCCAAAAGGTGTACCGTGTACAAAAAGATGAAAGTTTTTATGTTTTGTTCGACAATTAAAAAATACCGGGAGAATAGCTAGGGTCATCTACGCGTGAATATTATTTAAAATGCAAAAGCAGTTGCGCAGGTGGAAATCCACTCTCTTGTCCTGCCACCTGTAGTCCGATGAATAAGCAGAGACGATCGGCAGAGATTGGGAACATAGAGCCACTAGCGATTATGGAGACGACACCGAACATTCCGCTATACTCACGTAGTAAGTTATTAGATGAGCGCTGCCTCACTGGCTTAGAAATAAGATTGAAAATCAAAGAGGTTGATTGCTGACATCAAAACATTAAAACAAGTACATTAATTAAAATGATATAAGCCCCGCCTTTGCACGAGAAGGTAGTATGTATAGATAGCAGTGAGCGACAGTGATGGTAGCAGTGCGTCAGACCCGGGCTCAAAATTTTGTCAACCGCGTAAGTTTTCACTACTACGATGTTCATTTAAATTGGATTGAATTATTATTTGAATTATTATTAATTGAATTATCACATTTATCACAATGTACCTGAAATGCTTGATGCAAATGTTCACAACCAACGTAGCATGCTCCGCTTTGGGGTCGTCGGTCGATATTTATTAAAATTCTTATTATGAATAGTATTTTATTCTTCACTTATTTGAATTCAGGTTTTTTTCACTTGATCCCCCAATTTATCCTCCCCGAAGAAATTGGCATACCAATTTCAGCTTCTTGCGTTTAGTAATTAGGTACGGCTGACTCCCATTGAAAATACGAAATGGATCAGATATAAAATATTCTGAGATTTTAATTTATTCTAAAATTTAAACAGCATTCACCGGTAAAAGACTGTTACACAATTGTACAATCATTAGTCTTAGTATAAAATTTGCCGTTAATGAAACCAATGTAATTATTTGCACACATTAAAATAAATTTGGAACTGATATTTATTTTTTAAGTTTGATAAGGCAGAGTATAAATATGACTGGACAGATATGGTGAGTTACTTGACTCAGGGTAAGTAAAGAGCACGTTACACCATGAAGTTCCTACTGGTTTGTCTGCTCGTCGGCACTGCTACATGCTCCTTGGAACGGGGTCTTGATACATTTGAATTCGGTAAGAATCTTTTTATTATAACCCTAGATTCAAATACATCTTTATTTTATGACCTTATTGGATGGACCTAATGATAATTTAATCACGGAATCAATGACAAGACTCAGACAAATGCGTACAAGGGTCGAGAAAAATATCCTGGTTGTTCTGTTAAGGAGCAGCTTTTGAAAATCACCGAATAAAACTTTATATATTGGCATTTTCAACAAAAATCATTTTATTCACTAATTACTTACGTATAGATACTAATATTTAACCGTGTTTAAAAATTCTCTTTCAGGTTCAAATGTGGGGCGTATTTCTTTCACGGCATCTGGAACTATACTCGCGACGCAAGGCGCTAAGAACGTTACTTTGGTAGTAAGTACTCACTTAATATCATGCAAATTATATCACGCTAAATAGTTACTTCAATTAGTAAAACAATCATTTCACACTATCATCTTTTTTTCTTTCTTTCCTCTTCTTTGGCCACTTACAACTCGTCGTCTTTTTTATTTTTCATCGGTAATTTGAATTTCTGTTTAATTATATTGCATACAACGCATTTGTTACTTGTAAACCTACTTTTTTATCTTATCATATGTAGGTACTTAACTAATTAGGAGCGCTTACTCAAATTTGCGTACCTATGGAGCTATATTTGAGCAAATTACCAAATGCAACTTAAAAGAAAGTATTTTCTAAATCGAAGCGAGAGCGTTCACTAATTACATATAAATTTGACAATAATAAATAAAGCTTCCAGAATGTACGGACCTGCAATATGTGCGTGTAGACATCAGCAGTCCATTCGGGCCGCCTAAGGTGAAGTTCAACTGGCAAACTCTGATCGTCTCCATGAAGTACGTAGCGTGGCAGAACGAGGAGGACTCACAGTACACCATCATCGCTAAAACACTACCCAAACCATTTTGCTTCTCCTCTGAAGCACGCGCATCTGAACAGAACATAATATAGCCCAGCCCCTGCACTGAATGTTTATTTACGATACGAAAAGAAGATGACATATTTTTGCTGTCCTTGTTTCAATTCTTCTGGAATTGTAGTAAAACTTTCATTTTAAAAAAATATGTGTTGTGTCATGGTGTAACAGAATAAAATAAATTTTCTTACATGTCTTACCTGCTGAATAAATAAAGATTTAAAATGTTTAACAAATTATTTTCTTAGCATCTAACCGGCAAAAAAAAACTTAAGAAAACCTTTGGAATTGGAATTGGAACCGTCTAGGGCCTACTGTCGCTGTTGCTGTCTAGATCTAAACCCGAGTGTCGTAAGTTCTAAAGCATCTCGAAAGCCTCCGATATATTTTAAAACAATCTATTAATAATGTCAGAAACCGAAGAAATAACTTCATGTAAGTTGCGAGTTTGGGTGTTTTATGTAGTGTGTGTGTGTGTGCTCAGTGAAATATTAACCAACATTTTTGCGAAAATTTTTAAATCACCTGTAGCCGACACATGAAAGACACGCCACTTATAAAGAGCGCGCTTGCACATTCGATATAAGAATAAAAACAAAACATGATCGAAATGTAAAATCTTCACTTGTTTTTCTTGCGGGTACCTACAATAATGCTACAAAAGTGTATTTGTTGTTGGTCGCCGTTCGTTTCGCTACATCACATCACCGATGCAAAAAGAAGTGTTGTAGGTAAGTTTGATCTGTCTGCCTGTGTGTTTGTATGTGGCACTGCAGATCCTGAATGAATGAACCGACTTGATTACGGTGTATTTTTAATCGAAAATTCGATCAGTCGAATTTAGATTAGAACCCACGCCTTGTTTTAGTCGGTTCAAAAATAAAGTGAAGTTCCACCTAAAATAAATGCAATTGGCAAGATAAGACCATAAATGGCTTACACATTCATATTATGCGATCTCATGTAGAGCTAAGTTTTTAAATCTACATAATCAAAGTCTAGGCAAATGAAGCACGAAGAAAACCACGTTCAATTTATGGAAGACGGTGGTAATTTTTCAACTGCCGCACGGTGCATTAGAAATATAAACAATAATTGATTCGTTTCACCAGTTTATTTCAAAACGGTTTACATAGAAAATATTGGTAATGAAACTCATATTAAAAAACGATAATAGCATATGAAAGTGTGACATATTGATTTTCTCTGCGAATGTAAATGAAGCATAAAAACAAAGACGACAAAGGCTATGGGGCATTTGAGTTGGCCGGAGCAGATGACTTCCACCTTTAACCATGAAGCTGCTACCCATTTGCCTGACCCTGGTCGCTTGCACGTGTCCCAGTTCAAATACTCCTCTTGGTTCAACTGAGACCTTTGAATTTGGTAAGTTAATAGAATAATTCATAAAAAAAACAACTTGACTTCAAAAATAATGTTCATTTTATATCGACAGGTAATAATATAGGGTAATGATCACATCATCAACGTAGGCCAAGTCAGTTAACCACGCATCAAAACTAGAAAATTACTCGACAGATTTCGCTCAAATAAATGGTTACCAATAAACACATGAGAGTACCAAATTTAGATTACTTATAGAGAGAAGTAGAAGAAGCCGCACGCCCTTGCTTGCCGCCCGCGTACGGTACATGCCTAGCACATCCGCATGCGGCGGGCCTGCCCCTAGCATGTGTCCCTTTCTTTCCCTTGTGGAGATCTCCCTTTCCCAAAAGTTTCTCCAGACTACATACATCTGCCCAATCTGGCCAATATAGAAATGAAATCAAATGAAATGATTTATTTGGAACTTGGTCACAGTTACAGAGAACACTTATCACTACTTAAGGCTATATTTCAAACTCATGTCAAGGCCGTTTCATCTTGAAAATATTCATCCAGTTTATAATAACCCTTCGTCATAAGAATGTCCTTAACATGAGTTTTTAGCTTACAGTATGGCATTTCCGTTAATTCTAACGGAATTTTATTATAAATTTTTACGCATCTACCCATGAACGAGCCACCAGTTTTACAAAGCCTAAAATTTGGTACAATCAGCTTAGCCTTATTCCTAGTATTAATATTATGGACATCACTTTTCTTTAAAAAACTGTAATGGTACTTTTTAACATACATAATATTATCCAAGATATATTGTGATGTAACAGTGAGTATATTAACTTCTCTAAACAGATCTCTCAGCGAAGGCTAAGAAAGCGTAAGGCCAAGAAACTTTGTAGAATTTACTAAGTCAAGTACTTCCCCATTTAGAAGTATGTTAGTTGGCACCTGTTTTACATTCGGTAACGTGAATTTGACACACTTGGTTTTTTTCGCGTTTAACATCAAGTTATTACAAGTAAACCAGTGTAGTACCTGCGAAACAGTATTATTCACATCGTCAAAGCAATGTTTTCTTCTATCTACTTTAAAAACTAAGGATGTATCATCAGCAAACAATACAGTTTTACACAAATCCCGAGTAAAATGAGGAAGATCGTTTATGTATATTAAAAATAGCAATGGTCCCAGTATTGATCCCTGAGGCACACCCATAGAAATGTGTGCTCCTGAGGACTCTATACCATTAATCACTACTTTTTGTACACGCTCAGACAGGTAAGACTTTATAAGGCTAAGTGATAGTGCTGAGATACCATAATGCCTAAGTTTATTTATTAATATGTTGTGATCAACGCAATCAAAAGCCTTTGAGAGGTCACAGAATATGCCAATAGCATCCTGTTTGCACTCCCAGGCAGTAAAAATATGCTTGAGAAGAGCAATGCCCGCATCAGTAGTATTTTTTCCTCTCGATTGCGCATATTGTAATTCATTTTGTAATGTGTTTAAATTTAGCTTGTAAGCTTTAACTTACGGTATTTTAAATTCTTGCCGTCAACCTGCAGTGTACCTCCTGAATCACAGGGGTGGATAGCTGCTATTTGTGTGAGGTGCAATTAAAACGAATTATTTTCGACTAATCCAGGTGTACTGTCCGACAAAATAACTCTACATCATCAGACCTACCCTGGTCTTTAGGTCTGCAATATTTTATTTCATAAATATAATCCAAAAGTTGGAAATACATAATATAAAATCTGTCTTTAGGAATAAACATGGGACATCTTGCTTTCACCACGTCGGGCTCTATTGGTCTGATGGAAAAAATAAAGAGAATATCTGTTGTTGTAAGTATCATTAGTTAAAATCAAATTAGATCATTAGTACATCAATGAAAACAGCAAACACTAGCAGTGAGCTGGGCTGTCATTCTCATCATTATATTTATAATGTTTGTCACTTGTGTCCTAAGGGTCGGGGCGTTCCTCAATTAAGGATATGATAAAATCTTTGAAAAAAAACCATGGCGGTGGTGAAGCGTCTTGCTCGAATGCTGTCTAACGGACAAGTATAACGGAATGCCAAATATGTAAAATCAACGACACAAGTCTCGCTACAAATTTTTGCAGCGCTACGATATCGCAGCTGTGTGGGAGCCCTTACTTCTTCTTTTACACCTACCACTGTCTGGTGAAAATTGCCTTGATAAAATATAATGTGTAACCCACAGATTCCTGAATGCACGGAACTGAAATACGTGCGCGTGGACATCAATTACCTCTTCAACCTGCCGTCAGTGAGGTTCGAATGGGAAAGCAGATCTGTCATAATTCAGTCCTCACCATTACAAATCAGCACATCCCAGTACACTGTTTCTGTCAAAGTTGAGAACGTACCTTGTAGCTCTGGTAATGGTAACCAAGAACAATCTGGTAATGCCATTGCCAACCAAAAACCATCTGGTAATGCCAACCAAAAACCATCTGGCAATGCCAACCAAAAACCATCTGGTAATGCCAACCAAAAACCATCTGGTAATGCCAACCAAAAACCATCTGCTAATGCCAACCAAAAACCATCTGGCAATGCCAACCAAAAACCATCTGGTAATGCCAACCAAAAACCATCTGGTAATGCCAACCAAAAACCATCTGGCAATGCCAACCAAAAACCATCTGGTAATTCCAACCAAAAACCATCTGGTAATGCCAACCAAAAACCATCTGGCAATGCCAACCAAAAACCATCTGGTAATTAATGCAAACCAAAAAGATAAACTTCCCGCGCGACGCGGATTTATCCAAACTCCGTTCCTGCAATACGACCCCGTATTGCAGTTTACTGTTTAAATAATTACTCAGTTATTGAGAATGGAAGCACAAAGCCTTCCAAATCGTATTTAAAAAAATGTAATAAAAAATTTGATTGTTTTAAGTAGGTACGTATTATGTTGAGAATTTGTAATGTAAGTAAAATAAAATGAGAGGTCTTATGTCCCGTGCCGCTTTGGATCTTTGAATCGCTATGAAGCGAAGTTTGGCCCATGTTAGGATGATTGGAAATAAAAATACCTGAAAATTTTATATATAGTTTTATTTTGTATTGTTCAAGACATATATGAAGTCTTCGTTGAAGCAACTCAAAAATAAATATTTTACGGGTACCCACTTTTTATTAGGGTCAGGCTATTATTGTCGATTTTGATATATTTTTGTCATCTATTATTATTGTAAATTGTAATGAAGAAGCTATTCTAGCATCGAGATAATGTTTAGCTCTTGTCCGAGTTTCATTTTCTATAGATCTGCTTATTGGCAAAACAATAATAACATGTGTAAAAAATATTATTAAAGTAGTAAAATGTTATTTTTCCAAGCTTATGCATTGAAAAGCTTTAGTGTATAACCGCCGATCCTTTGTACATGGAAGTGTTATCTTTGTTTCGTCTCTACCACAGATATACCTAACTATAACTATCTATGACATTTCGCAGTTCTCATCTATTTTAAGCTGTATATCCAGTATATAAAAATGTACTCTGTGCTGTATATCATTCCTCAGATTTTTTAACAACCTTTAATTTTGATTGATTGCCAAGGGTCAAATCTTAAATTTCTGCTATTTATTAGATAATATATTATTTTCATAGCAATTCGATGTCCATAATTTAGTAATTCACGGTACAAAATTATTAAAAATTTTCATATTCTAAAAATTATGATATTCCTCAATTATAAATAACAAGATTGTTTTCCGGTAAGTACGGCACTTTTCATAAATGAATCTACATACGTACGGTATGTGTTTGTAAAGAATAGTACATTATGATACAAGTGCGCGAAGTTGGTCATTACAGTCGAGGCGGTATTGCACAGCCCGAGCCGCAAGGCGAGGGCTGTAATAGAGCCAAGACTGTAATGAACAAAGCACACGCGTATCATACGACGTTTTTCAACACACTTGCGAGGAAAAAACAATTAGGTAGGTAGGTATAAAATAATCAGCAAATTGAAAACGAACAAATGTTTGCACAAAATGGCGCGGAGGTTTATTTTAATATTTTTTCGCGCGCCGTATCTTTGGTTGAATAACTATGCGCGCGCAGGATAAGTCCAGTCCAGAGGCACCGAACACAAGGCCATTCAGCCACAATATATTAAACTAAATAATTATGTATTTCTAATAAGAATTTACGGTAATTAATGATTTAAAATATTGTATTTTTTAAATGCTTTAATAGATAATTAGATGAAGTATAATCTTATCTTATCAGATTTTGACTACAACAATTTTATTTATTTACAAAATACCTAATAAATCTTTTGGTAACAACCTCTTTACGGATATTAAAAAAAAAGTGGAATAAGAAAAACACTAGTGCGGCAATGAAAAGTAAAACGCACTAGTGTGTAATCAACCGCATTCCGGGCGTAAGACTAAAGAAAAAATAGCAACTTTACGAGCAAGTGTGTTGAAAATAAATTTGCGTAAAAGCGGGCGCAGTCAATAGTCAATTAGGTGACCGCTCGTAGAGACAATTCTTCAGCAATCCCGAGCTTCAGCAAGGCACGTAAAAACGATCTCGGTTGTTATTGTCAGATGGCAAGTGTTAAGTGAGTAGTCAGTAGTGAAGAGGAGCTTGAGCCGACCTAAAAACTTCACACACATGGGTTTGCCAACTTGTCCTTATAGTTATACCTCCTTATTCATGTTGTAGACTATTAGGTCGAAAGCCTACATATTTCTACTGCTACGCCTGAAGCTTCACTTCGCAGTTCCAAGTGTAAAGGATGCATCCGCTCCGAGAGCGCGCCTGTGATGAACTGTTGGAGAACCCTCTGCTACGTACACCACCACCAGAGCCCGAGCGGCCGCGCCCGCCGCGCGTGCGCAAGCCCAGGGAGTTCAAACTTGTAAGTTGTACCTAACCTTTTTTACCTGACTGCGTCAGAAGGAGGGTAATGTTTTATGAGTGTATGTATGTACATTTGTACGTATATCCATTTATGTTACGATCTTACGATCCTACAGCCCATAGTGCTTGTTCATACTGAACACGCGGGCGCGGTGGCGGGCGCGGTGGTGGGCGCGGGCGCGGTGGACGTGGCGAGTTCGTGTTCACATTGACCGCCAAGCGTTTTGCGCGAGAGTTCATTTGCGTCGCTACTGAATCGCGTGCTCCGCCGCTAGTTCGATGTGAACACACACAAACATCTCGAGCGTTTGATAATGCCGCGAGCGCGCCGCGCGCGTCTTCGCTAGCTTACCCGCTACTTAGACCGCACGTGCGTTTCCTATATTCATGAACACGTTGATATTACGCCATATGTTTGATATTTCGTGACTGCGCCCGCCACCGCGCCCGCGAGTCAGTATGAATAAGCACATACGGCTAGGCGAATTTCGAAAATTTGAATTATTTTCTTAAAACGCAAAATAAATCGGGTGCTTAATTTCATTATTTAAACAAAAATAGTATATTTTTTGACTTAAATAAATTGACACTAAAGTACCTACAGGAATAACGAACTTTATTTTAGTCAGCCTATTATGTTCATGGCACCCACGCACGATACAAGGAATCCTAATGTTGGACTGTGGTGTACGTGTACCGTAATTTATTTTATTAGATAGTCTAACGAACAACGTTAGGTATTTTGCTACTAGTAGACTATCGTTTTGAAAGATACCCTAGAAAGTATTGGTTGGAATAGAATAGAATGCACAATGAGTCTTCACGTTGGCAAGTTATTTAGGTATATGTTATACCTACCTACTTCAATATTATTTATTTTAAAATTATTGTGAAGGGTAGGTACTTCAATTGCGTGCCTGGCAGACCTGGGTACTTGATGATTTTCCATGGTTAGGGCACCCAAGAGAATCCGATGACTCTTTTAGTATAGGTATGTATTTCCACTTTTTTCTCTTAGGGTCTCCGCAAACTGACTGCTGCCACCGGCGGATGTGGCGCTGTGGTGCTACTTTTTAGAAGCGCGATCCGGCCATCAGCCAACAGCTCCAATAACAGTGAGCAGAATTCAGCCGAAGCGGCTGTTGGCTGGACCGCGCTTCTAAAAAGAAGCGCCACAGCCACCGGTGGCTGCAGTCAGTCTGCGGGGACCCTTAAACATAAACGTTTATATTTATGATTGACTAGCTTTCCGCCCGCGGCTCCGCCCGCGTGGAACTCAGTATGTCACAAAGTTTTTCCTGCGAATCCCGCGAGAATTCTAGGATAAATAGTGGCTTATATATAACATTCCACAACTTCCACTACCTCCCAGTAAAAGCCCCATTCGAGCTCGCGAGTTCATTCGCGAATAGGAGCTTTTCCCGCGTGAACGTCGATCCCGCGGGAATTCTGGGATAAAAATATATGTTGCTCCATAACCTCCTTTATCTCCCAGTGATAGTCCTATAAATAAAAAAATCTAAGCCCGCGACTTGGCGCGAAGGTGTTTTTCCCGCGTGTATGCTGATCCCGCGGGAATTGCGGGATAAAAAGTAGCCTATAAGTATGTTGGTCCACAATCTCCTCTATCTCCCAGTGAAAGTCCCATAAAAATATAAGCCCGCGATTTGGCGCATAAGAGTTTTTCCCGCGTAAATCGTGATCCCGCGGGAATTTCTAGATAAAAAGTAGCCTATATGTTGCTTCAAAACCTTCCGAATCTCTCAGTAAAAGTTCCATTAAAATCCGTTCAGCCGATCCGGAGATAAGCGTGTACAAAGAGACAAACTTTTTTATAACTTTTCAACCCCTATTTTACCCATTTAGGGATGATTTTTTAAAAAACTTTGATACAGGTTTTTCATTATTTTTTTTCATAATTCTAAACACCAATTTTCATAACACCTGGTTTACAATTGACGGACTTTCATACAAACTTTGAACCCCTATTAGACCCCCTTAGGGGTGGAATATAAAAAAATCCGTTCTTAGCGGATCCCTTCTAACTATAAACTACTACCCTGCCAAATTTCATCTCAATACGTTCAGCGGTTTCTGAGATTTTGTGATGAGTGAGTGAGTCAGTCAGTCAGTGACCTTTCGCTTTTATATATATAGATTATCATAAATGCTTATCACTCCAATGTGAGATTTGCAGTCGACTGAAATCCTCAAATTAAAGAGCTTTTTATGGTACATTAACATGGATTTATTTTAATGTCATGGCATGATTTTCCATTAGGTACATGTTGTATTAGTTTCAGTGATTTTACGTTTCATTTAGAAATTGATTGTTCCAGCCGCCGCGATTTCCATTGCTTTCAAAAGATTTCTACGCGTCATGGTGCAATCATCAAAAGGAAGTGAGTTTAAAAACTTTGCTCATCCCGGATTGTATACATTTTATTATGATACGGTTACTCACGATACCTGGGGGCACGTTAGTGCCCCAGCCAATGTATGTTACACGCAAATATTTTGACCCGGTTACAAAGTCACGTTGCAATTGGCCGAAATTCATATCGTGATTACCCGTGTCATAATATAATGATATGAGGTTTATCATTATTTTATTTTATGTTTGGTTCATAATTTACGTCAAAATCTTTTTAACAACTGTACTATTGTCCAAATGTCCAGCTCCAAATGGCGACACACAGAGTAGACGACAGTCCCCCGGAGCTATTCCCGGAGTTGTATCTGAAGCCCAGAAGACTGAACTATTACGCTCGGCAGCTAGAAGAAAACATGAACGTTAATAAGGAGTTGTTAAAGAGGATTAACTTCATACAAAGAACCGGGGTACGATCACCATACTTTTTGGTAGCTTAAGTTCAAAAGATTTCACAGGTCTTTTATGAGTAGGCGAGTATGACATAAATTATAGATCTACTTGAATTTGAAAGTTTGGCACTTCGTTCTAGTAGGTACGTAGGTATTTAACTGTATTTATAATTAAGAGTTGCTTGAAACATTCAACGAGGCCTTCATTGTGCGACAATAACTGACAAACTTAAGAACTGTGCATATTACAATGACCCGGAACCGGAATAACATAAACGAAAGCATTTAGATTTGGTTAAAACGGTTGAATTTTGATTCCTCCTCTTTGATTGTTTTTGGAAGACGTAGGTACTACTAGCCATCCACTCCTGACAAACCGCAAAATGGCAGTAGGACCACGAGGACGAACTAATTGATATTGGTCCTAATTAATATGATGAATACGTCATATGAGGTCACAGTAGGACCACAAGGAATAGGCCGTCCTCGTGGTCCTACTGTCAAATACATTTTTTTTTATTAAAAAAGAGGTTATCATCTATCTATGCTATCCAGGGTTTCGTTGACTGCTGGATGCGGCCGGCGCCCACAGACACGTACAACCAGCTGCTGTGCAAGCAGCGGCAGCGCGTGCTCAACACCATGCGCCGGGAGAACCTCTACTTCTACTCGCGCCTGCTCGTCGCTGTTAGTTACCTTCTCTTTTGTATAATGTAATAGCTTATAAAATTGAAGATAAACGTTTTTTTCGTGTCCTTAAAAACTAAGGCAACTCAAAAAATGACCTTTTTTGAGTTGTCTCAGTTAAGATCTAGGTATGCGATATGTATGTTGTTAATATTATACCTAATGTCTTTAACAGGAAAAAGTTCGACTTATAGACAAATAACATGATTAAAGTTTTTATAAAAAATAAGCTAACGACCAAAACTAAATACCTACTTACACATTTAAAATTCATAAAGGGACCAGACAACAAGCACTAACTTTGGAGCCCAAAACAATATTATCAAAATCAGTCCCCTGTCGGTTATCATCGAGATAGAAAAATATTCTGAAGTGAAAACTGAAATATTTCTTTCAGAGATCTGAACAACTACTTACGAAAGAATTGGAAGAGCTGTGGAAAGATACAAAACATAAGTTAATTTTGGGAGCTTCGTAAGTCTATTTAATTAACGTAATTAATTAGTTAAATAAATTACTATCAACAGGTTTGAAACATAAAGATGTCATAGTGACTATAATTATTACCTATAGTGACTTAAATGTTTTAATGGCTGTGGGGTGCCGGGTGAAAACAAGACAGACGGACCACCTGTCGATAAGAGTGTGGTCACCGTCGATAATGAGGGTAAACGCGTGTGAATTCGCCGCAAGAGGCGCTAGTGCAGAGTGAGGTCTGGCTGTCAGTGCCACAAACTTATCTGACCCGGTAAGGGTAGCGCTAGTGTCTTTGTCTTTGTCTGACAACAGTTTAACATTTGCATTCGTTCCAATTTTGGCCACCGGGTCAGATAAGTTTGTGGCACTTTCACTTCTCACTTGTCTGAATGTCACTTGTCACTGTTTATGTATGGGCGGGGTTTGACAGCAGGACCTCACCTCGCCGGTGGCGCCAACTGGTGAGCACAAAAACGGCCACCCTCATTGAAACCTAATTATTACTTTAATGACATTCATAGTTGTTTATATTATAGTTTTTATTTCAGGTTGCCGTTTATATTATTCAAGACCGAGAAAATTGATCGTGACATTAGGGACCCAGCCTTCGACAAACCTCCGAATGTTAATAGAACAAAGTATGTTTAAAACATCAAATTATCATTAAAAAAATATATTATTATAATAGTTAACGAGGTTACTAATGCGATAATAGTGAGAGGTACCTACTTTTTAACTTTTTGATGCAGAATAAACTACGACTCCAAATATCTCGTTTTCTAACTTAAAACCGTTTGAAAATATATTTTTACAGATGCACAAAAGCATAAGAAGCGTGTTTTAGAATATTTGGCTGACTTTTAATCAAAACTTCATTTATTCAATACTACGATGTCTTTTTTTAATATTATAAATTACAAAACATAAAATATGGGCACTATTTTTTCCTTCCTAAGTATCAAACCTACTTGGCTCTCATTCGCAATTATGACATGTTTATTAAGATTGTATTCTGTAGGATATCGATGGACATATGGGTGTTGGGCGGGTCCAAGATCGGCAAGGTGACGGCGGAGCTGTTCACCGACATCGTGCCCAAGACCTGCCAGCTCTTCATGACCCTGCTGAAAGGAGACGACCGCGGCCACGCCTACATGGGGACTAGGTTTTTCAGGTAGGTACCTACCTACTTCTACACCTATAAATCTATTCTTCGAATTCTCTTCTACTCTCATAATCTACTATTATTCCTACTGTAGGCTTTACGTTTTTAGAATACAAGAAACACTGGCAAGTTAGCAAAATTCTTAAGGAGAGTCCAAAATGTTGACTTGCAGCTTTTCACGTACACTATCCATCGAAAACTTGGCTGTTAAAATTGTATAAATTGTAGTAGAAGTTTTCATTCTTAAGCACTTCTCTCTCCCCAGGGTTGTACCGGACCTTTTCTGTAGAGGCGGCGACGTGACGAAGGACAATGGTTTCGGCTGCTACATACCCGAGGGGCAAGTCGACCCTATGGCCCCAGAAAGCTTCAAGCTCAAACACACTGTTCCAGGTATGACTTAGGAAAATACAGATTTTTCTTACTCAGAAATCCGAAAAACGAACAGATGACCCACGGGATAATTATATTGGTGAATGGTCACTGTACATAGACAACAGCCTATAAAATAAGTGAAAAACAAAAGAAATGCAAGTGCAAATAAAGCAAAGAAAGAGTGGTGAAAAATTTTATTAACGACGATGCATAAAAATCCTATTAACCCAGTCCATGCCCATAAAATAAAGGAATCTCGGTAGGTACAGCGCGCCCAACTTATCTCTGAAATGGCAAAAATTGGAACTAACGCCGCCATGTTAAAAAGTCATTCATAAGTACGTTGTGGCCATTCATCTGCCAGTTACTAATGTGCAATGATTGGTCAAATGAATGTCAAATGCGTCCGACAGCGCCTCTTTCATTTCAATTCAATCTTAAGATGGGTTTACTATTGGTACGGGAGCCGACGATGCTAAATGTGGATTTACTCGAGCGTCATAGAGACCTATTGGGTTGCAAAGCTTACATGAAAAGAAGAAAAAAATGTTATATAATGTATATCTTTTCATCGGTGGGGGAAGCGGCTATAGACTTTCAAATATGTAAAAAAATAATGTCCATGTGGACATACTCGAGCGCTTCAGATATTGATAGCATCAATGTTCTACGTATTTTTAATAATGTACTATATCAATCTGATCGTTTGTTTGATGGGGGTAAGGGTTGAAAATAAGAGAGAAAAAATCTAATCGAGCACGATTTCAGAGCAGATTTTCTAAGGGGGTATTAAGTGAACCTAAAAAAAGCTCTCATTCAATAATCTGACGATTTCGATGTGACGCAAACTCGCTACCATTATTATAATGTGCAAAAAAAATTCGAACTTATATATGGGGCTCATATTTGGTGGAGGTACTTAACTGGGTACCAGGTACCCCCCGTATCTTAATCTGACGCGCTCGAGTAAATCCAAAAATCCCCTCTTGGGCTCCCTAGCTATATAGATAGATGTTTCAGTTAACAATTTTAAATTATTATATCGTTCGACAATAAGTTTCAAACTCTTGAATAAGTATTTAATCGCAAACTTACTTTCCTACTAAAGACCTTTAGTTGTTGTAATAGAATAAAAATTTCACAATAAGTTCAAAGTTCCTACAACCAATACGTGAACCTGCTAATCGTTATGATTGTGAACACCTGCGCATGCGGTGACACGGAAATAAGTTATTAACCCGCGGTTACTCGGGTGGGACTACTCATGGGCGTGCGTCGTGTCGTGCGTGGGCCATCTGTTGCACCTCAAGAGCATAAATATTGTCATTAATATATTACACACTGTCATAAAAAAATTAATTTGACTGAGATAAAATGTAAGATTTAGTAGAGGTGAAAGAGTTAAAAAACATTTCGTCAAATCGACCAGCTTCTTTCATGATTGATTTGTGAATGAATGGCGTCTGATTGTCGAGATTTAATTAAATTTTCGGAAATTTCCTAAATAACAGTTACAGATAACTTCACTTTTGAGTAGATAAGTCGCTTTCTCGCCGGCGGCGAGACAACCGCCAAGACCGCATGTCAGCGTGGAAGGGAATACCTTAGAATGGTGACAGGAAACGTATGGTTAATATTCGCAGGTGTTATGTCGATGGCCGTGACGAGCGACAACGAGGTGTCTGGCCAGTTCAACATCATTTTCAAGCCGCTGCCGCAGTTTGACGGGAAAAACGTTGTGTTTGGTCGGGTATGTTAGTTTTCATGCACTCGTACTTAGTTACAATGTAAGGTTGATATTCGGTCCTTGTTGATAAAGGAGGAGGTTCAAGAGTGTACGTAAAAATAGGTAGGTACCAATAAACAAAGCCTAATTAATGTAAAGACAGTTAGAAGTGAAGATACCTACTGTTATGGTCTCGGTCGTGATTCAGCAGGGTGTAAGGAGGGATCCTATACAACCCAAAATATTTATCAGTTTAAAAAATTAAATACAGATCGTGGGCGGCCCGAGCCAGGCCTTAGAGCGTATCAGCGCGCTAGGGCTGCCTCTCGGGACCACGACGTCAGACTGCGTGATACGGCACTGCGGCTGGTTCACTCGCGCCGGACAGTACCGCGAGGGCAACCCTAACACCATCAAGTTCCCGCCTCGGAGGAAGACCAAGAAAGAATAATGTTACTGAAATACTAATTACCCGTAAATAAAGAGATGATTTTTTAATTCATGACTTTACACATCTGTCGTTGCATAATCTTTCAAAGAAAACAACAAAATACAAATCAATATACAAATTTTATTTCAAACATGTACTTACATATAGCAAATAAATTAACAAATGTATACTAATAATTACGATGATCCGTTCATCATGTGAATGTTCCAGCCACATCGAGGCCTCGTTGGCCGAGCCAACGGCACCCCGACTACGTTCAACGTTGGCTGAACATTATCACAACAGTCAATCAACAAACAATAATTTCAAGTCCCCTAAGTAAATCGTGCAATGCTGCGTCCCTGTGTCATTGTATTTTGGAGAACAAAGCACATGCGAATATCAAAGACAGCAACTGAAACAAAGAAAATTTCGATTTATTACGATGGTTTAACTGTATCATAGATGCTGTGTATATGAAATAGACAAACTTTTCGTAGCTCATCAAGCCCTACAAAGCTGCACTACAGAAAAAATGTTTTTAAGAAAAATCTTCGCTCTTCTTTCTACATTAACACTTACCATCAAGTGAGATTGTAGTCAAGCATTGGCTTCGTAAGTTGAACAAGTTACTGTATTGTGATACGTACCATAAGAATGGCGACGACAATAGCGACGACCCCGATGACCATGGCGTTGTGCCGCAGCAGCTCCGTGGTCTTGTGCAGGCAGCCGTCCATGTACATGGTGGTCGTGTCCTGGTACGACTTGCAGTCCCGCCGCTGGAAATATACACTTCAATTGTAACAACTCAATTAAGCCTTAAGCTAAACAACAAACCTTAAACCTCCTCATTCTCAAGGGGGACCACTAGTATTTATAAGTCCCCCTTTCTTTTTAATTTCAATTGAAAAGGGGAACCTACAGACCTAAACCCTTCTTTCATATACCAGGTTTGTCTGAGGATATTGCAAGTCACACGTTATTCTCAATGGCGTGTTATGGGTTTTTTAACTTGTTTTAAGCTTCCCGAGGGTGATTTTCCGCCAGGCGAAACGACATGCCAAGGGAGCGGCCAGGCCCCAAGTAAACGCTTTGAAGGTTGTATATGCGAGCGGTATCTAAATCTTCAATAGCATGTTTCAGGCTTTCGTGTCGTCACCATGTGACGTGTGGGATATCACCAAATTTTTAGTTTTTATAGCCCCCTAAAAGTGACGCTCGAGTTACTGCGACGAATTTTACAGTTTGGTGTGAAGTAAATAGGGCACGTAATAAATGAGGCAACAACTACATACTTAAACTCAATGCAATAAATAATGAAGTTACTGCAAATATCAGTAGCTTTCACATGGAAAGTGGGAAAGTTCCAACATTGAAAGAAATTTGTTAACAAAGCAAACAGTTAGGTACTTAAAACTCGTTTAGTACCGTTGTATAGCCACAAATCCACAAGCTGTCATAAGCTTCTCTGGGATGTCACGTATCATATATTCCTAACATAAAGATGGCCTTACCTTCCCGGGATAAACTTCTCTACAGCAGCTATTGGGCACATTGTCGACCCAGTCTTTCCAGGACTTCACTCCACAGCACTCCAGGTTGCTCTGTGTGTCGTCCCAGGCGATCGTGTAACTATCCTGGATCCCGTAGTACGGTATGGACGCATGCATCTCCCGGTCCAGTGTGGTCATGACCTTCCATCTAAATATGAACTGCAGAATCCCGCCGACCAGCATCACCACAAATATTAAAAACACCAACGTGTAGTACTGTAACAAATAGTTTTTTATTATTATTATTATGTAACTATATAATGAATAGGTACATGAACTTTTGTCTAGTGTAAACTTATGTAATGTAAAACGGATGTAAGCTGTAATCTGTAATAGAACTTTACACATGGTATTGCTGGTTGTAATTGCTAGTAATATTTTAATAAATCAACATGACCATAAAACCATATTAAAGTCAGCAAACTACAAAATATGCTAGGAAAGATGAAAAAATATATATTTTTCCTTAAAGACGGCAAAAAGTGTGATACATTAGGATGACCTTTGTGACACATTAGCTTTTGCTGTGTGAGACATTCGATATTACTGTTTAACACATTTGAAATGATTGTAACACATTGGAAATAACTGTGTGACACATTGAAATGACTGTGCGACTCAAAAGGAACAACCCTTCAACCTGATAGTAGATACAATAAATCTAGGACCTCACCGTGAGCAGCATGCACTTGACCTCCCGCGCGGCGCCGCAGCAGCCGAGCACGGACAGCAGCGCCAGCGCCGCGCCGGTCGCCAGCACCACGAGCAGCGACGCCACGTACATGTTGTTGGTCATCAGCGTGCTCGGGAACGACCGCGACACGTACACCCATAGCCCCACGCCCAGGGCTATGGCGCCGCCGAACTGGAAGCACCGCTCACAGTAGTTACATGTTTGGGGCAGTTTAACGTGAGTTCCACTCACAGTACATGTTTGGGACAGTTTTTAAGCTAAAGTTCAGGTGATGGTGATCGTACTACATATGAAACAAGAGGTCCCGGGTCCCATTCCCGTTCGAGCCATGTGGGCATTTTGTTAAAATTAAACGCTCACACACTGGCGCTGGGTTTCCATAAAGTAAGTATTAGTAATTTTACACATGAGACATAAATATACCTACACCCACACCCCAAATCATTTCTGTAACAAAAATGAAAGACCCTCGCTAAGAATCGAACCCGAAGGCTCTTGCTTCGTTTAATATAAACTAACGAACGACCAATTCTAATCGGAAGCATTATCACTAGCGACGGGAGTACAATTAAATTGTTAAGATGTCTCGGAAGACATGAAAACATTGTCCCATCGAGGAATGATGTAACATGCCGAGGTGTGATTTATCGGGGATAAGCCCTCTAATGTTTCTAATTCCTGTAACGTAATAGGGGCGGACGTACTTTACTATTACAAGGTAGCGTGCATACACAAACAACAAAATGTCTACGGCTATTTCTGAAAACTATGCGTCATAAAAAATTATAACTTCCCCAATTTTAAGTAGCCTATATGTGCATAGTGCATACACTATGTTTACATGAAGCAGGGTAGTTTGTTTTCATCCGATTTCCCTGTTACTGACAATATTTTCCTAACATAGAGCAAAGGCTGGCTTCTATCACTTCCACCCATCCTGGCCTTCCAACATGAAATTGGGGTTAATAAACTAAGCCGCCACGATAGGGCCAAAATGATATTAAGATAATTTGTTAGCACTTACAAAAGTGGCGACATTGACGACAATAAGACACAGCTTGACGACCCGGCCGCAGCCGTCCATCGAGCCGCCCATCTCGTCTGCGCCCGCGCCGGTCCTTGTGCTGCAGTCAACAAAAATCTGCTCAAACCCTTTATACATCTTAAGTCTTACATATTAGGTACTAGCGTTATTATTTCTTATGCTGCCTCTACACATAGGCCAACACGTTGGCAAGTGCGTTGGCTCCCAATGTGTAGAACGGGCGTTGGAACGTTGGCGGTAGGCATTGGAACGTTGGCCTTGGCATTGGGAAGCTTGCCGCGCGGTGTCGGTATCATCAAAGAACACTTGTCGCAAGCTTGGCGCACCATCCACACATTGGCCGCGCGATCAGTCTGCCCGGAGCAGCGATCAAGAGTGGATATTTTCTTCTTGCGGCGTATTAACACCTAACGTAACAAAATGGCGTATAATATGAGTAATGATGAAACTTTTAAATTTATTGAGCTCTATCAGAGTGAAAATTGCATATGGAATCCAAAAAATAAGTACCATAAAAATAAAAATGTTGTACTTAAGTATTAAAAATGCTAAATAAATAAGGTTCTTGGACATTCCGTTTTCCTTACGATATTTTACTTCAAAGTAAGAGCATCATACTTTATTATTATTTTAATATTATAAATATGAAAGTATCACCCTTTTCTTGTATACTTTTACGTAGTAATTATAAGCTGTGAATAAATATACAGCTGCAGCTGTTACCAACTCAACATCCATTTTTTGATCCGTCCGCACATTGGCCCGAACCAAAGCATACTGAACGACCTTCCAATGTGTGGATTAACTCACAAGCACGTTGGCAAGCGCACCGCCAGCGCGTTGGCGAATGCGCTGGCCTGTGTGTAGAGGCAGCATTACATAAAACAGGATTATGCTAGAACATGACCCTGATAGTAGATACCTAAGTGACGATGGAGACAAACCTAAAGAAATACCTAAATATAAAAACCTTTGCACAAAAATTTCTTCAGCTACATGACCTTAGGTTTTGATGAGAGAGAATAGTTCATTATTCCAACACAATACATAGGTAATACCTACTATAATTTGATAATAACAACTACTTGTTTACACAACGCTTGACACGGAGTACCGGCTGAATCGACATTAAGTAGGTACCTACTAGGATAAAAATAAATACATTTTATTGGTCTAATAATTAAAATATTATAAAATGTTTTCGCATGTTCAAGTATCTGAATTTAAAGAATGTAGCGGCAGGCATAGGTACAACCTAAGGTCTTGCGAAAAATGAGCTACTAAAGAATACAGGATTTGTAATTGTAATTTGTAAAGTAGGTATACTGGGCTTGTAACCACCTTACCTGGAAGGTGACAGACAGAGGTAATTAATAGTTCATTAATTCAACGAAATAGATAAATAGATATATATGTTACGTGGAGGGACAAACAAAAAACTTGGAACTCATTTGCTGCAGTATTTATTTTAAGTACCTACCTAAATTAGTAACTTACTGACCTTACAGGTACGCAGCTACTAATGTCATTTATGATTTATGAAATTACTACAACTACTACTACAAGTTCCGTAACAGTAAGGGACGCAGATTATTGTTAAAATACGTAAATAACTACCTACATACATAATACGATGATAAAATGAGGACTAACTTAACAACACTCACTCATTCATTGTCACGAAAATTATCGAATGACTGCGGGAATAATTAGAAAATTTTAAAATTACTTTTTCCACTATTTAGTAACTCCAAATCCTACCTTTAAATCTCATGGGTCATGATTTTCAATGGTTCCTTACCTCCAATGTCCCACTGAGGTTTCACTTTTCTTTTTAGCAACCCCGTACTGATTTATTTTAGACTTAGACCGTTCGTAGTAAAATTTCTTCATTTTTATACAGATCTTTTCATTTGGTCTTGGTTTTAAGTATATTATTTTCACTGACCGTTTAATAGAATCAGTTTTTGGACTACCCTCAATTTTCACAGCAAATGTCAGACTTGTAAACAAACAGACACTTATGTCATTCTAGTATCGGGAAACATTTCTTGCAGATTATTTTCACGTTAAATAGGTACCTAATTATAATTCATTTTGTCTTATTGGAATCGACATTAATTTTATTTTATACTACTTATTACTAAATCTCGTGGTCCATTTATATGGAAGTTATGGCAAAGTATCTCTCGTTTGTGATAATTCCTAGATCCTATCTAAACCGTATTTAAGTTATCTTCGAAATAAGAACTCATAGAAACTTCAGAATAGACATAAGTAATGAGAATTCGTATTTTTGTTTCAGTTTATCCCCTTTTTATCCCATGACTGGGGGAATTCTTAAAATCCTCCTAGAATGTGTAGGTACCTACGTCAGGTAGTCTCAACTATGGTGTTTAGGTAGATGCTATTGTTAATCCCTCCCTCTTGGCTCTTAAGAAGTACTTAAATCCACTAACGAAATGCAACATTTTGCATGAAAACCATAAGCAGATCTAATCCAAAGATATCGAGCAGCATCTACATTGTACTAGTGCTACTTATATGTGCAATTACGAATGTGTGTCACGCAGTTACGAAGGCATTCATTACCATTACCGATGTATGAAGTAACGCGGGTTGCGCGCGCGCAGCCGCACTCAAGGTGGAGACAAGGTCTGACTGATCCGCTCTCCGACGTGATAGACAATAAGTGAAAGTTGCATCCCATTTTACTACGAACGTAACTTACATGTCACTACTTCATTCAACGATCGCATATCAACTAACCTAACATACTGATAATAATAACCTAATACCAGATTGCCAAAAAAGTACGTCACTTGTCTCTTTAATAACGGTATATTTGACAATGCGAAGATGCGTTGCCCGATGTACACATGACCACAAGAAAAATAATCACCTGTTTTTAGTATGGACAAAGCGTCAGTCGATCGAAGCGACACCGGAAACTATTGTAAACAACACCAAACCATTTCACTTAATCATCACTACCACAATTCACTTCTGCGTAACCTAATCCATTCACCAGCCGATCGCATCGAATTTCAAATGAACGACAACAGGTCAGCCTCGCTCCGTTGGAGGAATTAAACTGGTTCTTGTTTGGTTCGGACGCCGCCCCACCATGCCGGGGCGACCATAGGACAACCTTCGCACTACCAGTAGGTATAGGCAGTACAGTATATACACACTAGTTTTTACTGCTGATTGTTCAATATACCCAGACAGATAGTCTACATACCTATATCATATAACATGACTACATAATACAGTAAAGGTCCTTTATGCATAACCGTTAGCCTTAAGAAATAACCTTATGTACACTTAGTTTTATTATAAACCAGTGTAAGACTCTGACTATGACTTGAAAATTAGATCATAAATTAAAAACTTTGAATTAAGTACATACCTATTAAGCTATAAATTTTTCTTTGAGTACCAATAGGTCAATCTGAATCTATATTTTCCCGCGCTTCGCATCGGGAAACTTGTTGCTCCGCTCCTATCGGTCGTAGCATGATGTAAAATAGCTTATATAGCCTTCTTTCAATTCGAACCACTTGTGCCCGGGATTAGCTCGTTCAAACAAACTCTGCAGCTTTATTTATTAAAATGTAGACGTTTAGATTGTAGTAAGGCTGCTCTAGTTCTCATGGTCTCCATTAAATGAGAGCTTCATAACTACCTACCTTTTACATCGGAACAATAAAATTTTGCCAGCCGGGTTTTGCAAACTAGCCGGAAGTGGCAGTATACCCTTGAGCTACATACATACATATTTTTCAACACACTTGCTCGTAAAGTTGCTATTTTTTCTTTAGTCTTACGCCCGGAATGCGGTTTATTACACAATAGTGCGTTTTACTTTTCATTGCCGCACTAGTGTTTTTCTTATTCCACTTTTTTTTAATATCCGTAAAGAGGTTGTTACCAAAAGATTTATTATTTTGTAAATAAATAAACTTGTTGTACTTAGTCAAAATCTGATAAGATAAGATTATACTTCATCTAATTATCTATTAAAGCATTTAAAAAATACAATATTTTAAATCATTAATTACCGTAAATTCCTATTAGAAATACATAATTATTTAGTTTAATATATTGTGGCTGAATAGCGGTTTTCTTTGCCTCTGGACTTAACCTGCGCGCCTGCGCGCGCATAGTTATTCAACCAAAGGCGCGCGAAAAAATAAAATAAACCTCGGCGCCATTTTGTGCAAACATTTGTTCGTTTATAATTTGCTGATTTGTGATTGAAAAATGTCGATACCTAATTGTTTTTTTCCTCGCAAGTGTGTTGAAAAACGTCGTATGATACGCGTGCGCTTTGTTCACTACAGTCTTGGCTCTATTCCAGCCCTCGCCTTGCGGCTCGGGCTGTGCAATACCGCCTCGACTGTAATGACCAACTTCGCGCACTTATATCATAATGTACTATTATGCACTTGTTTAATGTAACTTGTACAACTTAGGCCCTTCTCACATTACGCTATTTATGAGCTACGCGACTGCAACGCAACACAAAATTCGCTGTATCTGATTCACTGACAGGAGACGCGTCGTAGACGCATCGTAGACGCGTCAGACACGTAGACAGCGAATTTTGGGTTGTGTTGCAGTCGCGTAGCTCATAAATAGCGTTGTGTGAGAAGAGCCTTAGACTCAATACAACACTAAAAATTATTACGTTTTACTAATGACGATGGATGTTCGGTTAGCAGCACAACTATTAAGTAGTATGTTAGCAACCACCAGTTTAAAATATTGTTATGTGGAATTTAAAGCTCCTTCCTTTCAAAATTATCTAGCAACTTTGTTAAGAACTTTAAAAAGCATAATATTTGACATTTTAATACTGTAATATAGACAAGAGTTGCAAATACCACAGCAAAATTATAATACCCCTCATTTTTGTGTCGAGGGTTAATATTTATCAAAATAGTTTATCTAACTTTGAGTACACACATGGTTCTACGTTCTACACCAGTAAACACTGGTCAACATGAGTCATAAATTCCCTCTCAACCAGTAGTTTACTTAATTTATTACACTTTTTTTTATTTCGTTTTTATATTAATATTTGTTTGTTATATACTTGTTTATTTTTTATTTAACTTTTAATAGATAAATAAACATTTCTTAGTGTAGTACTTTTATGCAAATAAATTCATGTACAATTTTACAGTAAAAGTCACACTGTATGTACAACTAAGCTATAACAATAAATAAGCAATAAAGCAAATCCTATGTAAAACTCAAAAGATTCGAAATGAAAATAGAAACAGTTTTAATTCTCCATTTATTAGGATTTTGTTAATAATCGGTTATTCCAACATAAAATTAGTACAAATGTATCGAAATCGGATTTCCAACTTCGCAACTGTCGTTGTAGTACAGAGATGAGATTGAGAACATAGGAATTTACATACTTACTAGTATTATCGAACGGCGTAACATATACAGACATTCTCTAACATAACTTTCTGAGTAGGTCACGCAGTTGCACTGACATTCATCAATATACATATGTCGCAACTATTATATAGGTATGTTATTAATCTAAGACCGATATAAGAGAGGAGAGGAGAGGAGAGGAGAGGAAACCTTGAATTGACCGCCAAGTTCATAAAATGTTGTTAGGATTTCTTTATTCAAATACTCATTAAATTACGTCCGGGGTCTCTAAACAAATAGATATATAGCGGTGACGATATATTTATCATTTATCAATTTTTCACTCATTTCGAAAATACGGGAAATTTCGACTTTTTTACGTCCCAGAGCTATCTTTGGGGATAGACGAAAGAAAAGGGACTATCCCGTTAAATACGAGACGTCTGGTCCCGTTAAGTATATCCGATGGCAAGGTATCTCATACATTAAATATTTTTCAAGAAAATGTCCATCGTTCAGTTCCCCGGAACGTGCAAATAGTCTAATTACATCAACTGTACAAATATGACGCGAGATTCGCTTCCAGATAACTGATTAAGCGTTTTAGATAGTCTATTTACAGAAACAAACGTGATACTGCTTTAGGGCTGAACACATTTCACACACAACATTTAGGCACTTCTCACACTACGCTATTTATTAGCTACGCGACTGCAACGCAATCCAAAATTCGCTGTATCTGCAGTTCTCACTGACAGGAGACGCATCGTAGACGCGTCGCTTTCATACATTGACAAGATCCGAGTCGCTTGCAAATAGCGTTGTGTACGAAGTGCCTTATTTAGCAACCAATACAGTGCATGCCAACGTCACCTATTCAAAAAGCATACTCGCAAATACGGCGTGGGACAGACGTGCGTAGAGATAAGACAGAATTTAGTCTAACACGTATCCTGCATCGACTAAATCGAATTGAGCTTTGGTTATCAACAACAATGTGTAACTAATTACGATAATAGTATCTTTTAGCAAACACTACTCGGTTGGACTTCATTTGATATACACTTAACATTATTATACAACATACTGTGTTTGAGCTACACAGGTACACAAGTAGTGGCTGCGAACAATAATATTATATAGACATGTAAATTCACAATTCTGTTATATAAATACAATAGTAATCGTATAATTCGTAGAATTATACCTGTACAAATAGACAACCAGCTAAGATTATTAAAAACACTAATTTTAGTATCCCCAAAGGAAAAATTCCCGTTCAAATTAAATTTTCTAGGGAACAGATTAACAGACATTGAATATCTAATTTTAATTTCCTTATAATTTAGAACTGAAAACACAGAACGTAGTAACACAGGCGTTCCATGTATTCAACATAATCTTATACGCTGCATAGAACATTTGACTATGATGTTGATAAAAACAAAGAGTTTATAACACAGTTTGCGCTACAAATACAACAAAGTACACTTAGACGAGCTACACTACAATGCTCCATACACGTATAGACTGACAATAAATTAACATTGAAAGTTCCGTTATCTATCTATTATTTATTTATGTATTGGTTAATTATTTATATTAAAATCAAAACACTTGATACTGCGTATCTCCTATAACATGCTGAAAGGGAGATGATTAAAGGATACTTCGAATCCTTAATTCCTGTAACACGACCGATATTCATGAAATAGTTTCTTAGAAAATTTTATTTATAACTTCTAAATATTTCATGTCAATTTCATTTGATTTTCCTATTCAAGAATTAATTCAGTGCTACTAAAAGCATTTAAAAGTGCCAATATTTATATGTGAAAAACAAATAAATTATTATGCTATAAATCCCTGGAAGTGTTATTAAAACACTGAAGGGGATCAAATTGAATTTAATTCACTGGCAGTGTTTAAAATTTTCGTAAACGTGTCCAATATTTGGACGTGAATAGACAATGTTATCAGTTTCCCAATAATTATCAAATCCCTACCAAATGAAGTACATAATTTAATATTGCCAAAATAGCATTTGACGTCACTCTTGCCTTTGTGAGACATTCTGAGAGCGAATACACAAGAATTTTGAATTTTAAAAGATTTCGAAATCATTATATGTACATTAGGAGAATGGAAGTACATAATAAACTTAAATTATTGATATGATGTATTTCAATTGAGTTGCAAATCGATCACGACACTGTGAAAAACAAACATATGGTTTATACATAATAGGTACTTAATTATTTTCCAAGTTGTATCATCATCTCATATTCTTTGACAATACACAAGCCAACTCCAATGTTTATAACCGCTCACGGAGCCTAAAGAAGATTCATTTCGTGAGCGAAATTTTAAATAGAATGAGCTATCGATGTGATGTCATCCTACAAATTTCGTCATTAAGCATTGCCGAAATTGATATTGGCATAATCCCGTCGTTTTAAGTATTATTAATTTCAATATTAATATAGATCACTACAATGTGTTTAGTTATAAATACAACTGTCTGAAAATGGAATCAGGAATAATATTAGATAGTGAGATTCAAGATTTATATTGCCGTACATGCACGAGTTAATAGGTAATTTATAGTGTTAGAGGCAAGGCTGCATTATTCCGGGAAGTGTAATTTTTCTTTACTATCCGATTATACCAAGCTACTCAGGCCCTGCTAGCCTAGTATAAACTTAATCCCCTCTCTTCAACACAGCTGCTTATAAGATTCAGCCATTCAGCTCGAAAGCTACTCATATACGTAGGTCATGTTTAGATCTCTTACTACATAATTATATGGAAAGATTATTATTGAAAGCATTTTTAATGAGTACGAAATTACTCGTATAAATGCGGCATTGCCTCCGTAACCAATTCTAAGGGATCAAGTAAATAAGTGAGCCTAAAGCATTGCGCACATTACAACGACGCGGTAACGGACCAACCTAATCGAATGCATTCAAGTATGATCGTTATGTCCTGGATGTTACGGTTTAATTTCGATTTTATACTTGAAAGACGTACTAGGTACTCGCCTCCCACTTTCGACCAACTCCGAACCGACAACAAGTTGTAATGTGTATATTATTATGTATAATATGTTAATAATTATGTACCTATATGTTAACGGAAATGTGTGTAATCCGTCATTGTATACAATTCCAATATCGTATTAGGAAATGTATATGTCGTGGCCACATCGTAGATTTGTTCACTTCAAATGGTCGCATTTCATGAAATGGGCAACTCAGTTTGGCCAGACCGTTAAATCGTCTACGGTTCACGATTTGGTCATCCACGTGACGTCTCCGGCGCTACGGAAGGTGCTCGTTCGTAAAGTTGCATTTTTGAACGGCGTATATCGCACTCGCTTCGCTCGTGCGCTAACTTCATTCCGTTCAAAAATGGCCAACTTTACGCACCGTATCGTAATATACTATTTAAAACAATATTTTATACATTTCCTAAATAGCTTCGGAATTGTATACATTTCCTAGGAATTGTATAAAGTTCCTAGATTTCATACATTTCCGGTAACATATACTGTATACAATATGTTTAAGTAGTCGGCTGTACCAGTGACGTAACATTAATATATTAACAACACGAAAAGTAAACGGTAACCGCAAACATATAATTGCACTTTAAATAAATTAACCAGCGCTAGCTTTCGCCTATCGCAGACCAGCCGATAATTAGGAGTTAGGTAAATAATACAAGATTTTTAGACTTATTAACTATCAATAATTAAAAAGGCCATATCAAATGGCGTGACCTAATAGTTATTTGAGTAGACGATACGCAGTAACGTGCCTCCGTTTGTAAGAAAACTTCTCAAACCTATCCCGTCTGCTCCGGTGTCCTAGCGTCCGACTTCACTCAGACTCCTGCTTGAGTAACCCAAGAGCTGTTTAATTCATTTGTATCGAGTCCTTTCGCAATCACCCACAACTGGTCACTATAATGCATTGACAGGATTCATATACAAAGTTCCATTCTTATAAGAGAAACCACATCGCAGTGAGAGTTCACAGTTTACCACAACACTATCTACAATATAGGCAAGCATTATGACTCTGGTACTCGTATCGCGAATCTAATTAGACAACGCAAGTAAAATTGCATTGTTTTATTAATCTATCGTTTAAATTCAAGTACTTTTTTACTTTCCTATTTTTTTGGTTTTAAGTAAGTTTATATATTTTAACATGCATGAATTAATGAATTTATGTGAAAAATAAACTAATCAAAAACGTTTTTAAGTAAGGTACAAACCGTCACTTCTGTTCTGATGCTGTGACAAAGCTTGGTAGTGCCGTCTAGCAGCAGTTTTTTGGAGATGGCGCGTCGCGACGTTGGAAAAACATGAATTCAAAATAGTTGCTTTGACGCTTGCATTGTCTAATTACACCGATATAGAGCCACTGAACAATAACTAGAGTAATTTCCGAATATACGCTCGTACGCCAGGGCTACTCAGGCGAGGAGACGTCATCCCGGTCGAGTGTTAGTACGTCATCGGCCAATATTCCGGGACATCGTAGACGTAGGTGACGTACGGCGGGCGGGGGTGCGGGGGGCGCGGGGCGCGGGCGCGGGGGGCGCAGGCCGGGGGTCAGCTGGCGGCGCGCGCGCAGGCCCCCGCCGGCCCCTAGGCGCGCCGCCCCCCGCCCGCGCCGCCCGCGCTCGTCGCGAACGTGCCGCCGCGCGCGTAGCCCCCGCTGCCGGACCCCGCTGCCACAACACATTGCATTTATATAGGATGTTTCAACAAGAACTTTGTTTTTCAATTGCATTGATGCATTGACACATCTACTAAGAATACATCGAAAAACTAAATGTCAAAACTATCATATTGTCGGTGTTTGTTGCAATTGAAAAACAAAGTTCTTGTTGAAATACCCTATATAAATAAAATTTTCGCACCTTAAATTAGTAAAGTGAGTATGTATTAAATGTTTTATTTGTTTGCATGTCCCTGATACTTTTATGAACCTGATCTATCTGCTTCTATTTCAAATTCTTCAATTTCTTTATGCTTCAATTTCAAATGGCAATTTGCAGGAGACTGACAATTTTTTATAGCTTTAGGAATTTCTGACAACCATATTATATAGTATATACTATCAAATTAACAGTTTAAAATGTCAATTGAAGTATAACATTAAACATTTTCAAATGGATTACCTTGGTTGGGGAATGGCAAGCAGTTGGACTTCAGCACTTCTTCATGATTCCCATATGCACAAAATTTTACTACAACAGTACTAGCTGAAGTGCCGGTTATCTCGGCTTCATAGAACTGTAAAACAAAACATAATGAATTAGTAAGTCTGAATTACTTAAAGTGTCTACCATTTAAATATTCTAATAATTACAATACATTTGTAAGAATATACATATTTGAACAAGTGTAACAAACAGGATGTAACAATGTTAATTAAATGCTTAGAACCAGCAACATAAGTTTCATACAGTTATATCATAAAAAAATTACACAACTTTTTTTGTGTCAAAACTAAGTGAATATACGCTAAACATAATATATTTATGAGTTTTAAAAATGTGTATATATTTAAGATATTAATAATTAGCATGGCTTACATTATTGTCTTCCCAATAAAGCGCGAGGCAACGATCACCGACTTTCCAATTTATATCTGCTACACCGAGCATTGCGCGCGCCTGCTCGTTCACCGCTGCGTTCTGGAAACCCAGCAGAGACCCCGGCAGGAAGGGGCCGCCAGTCCGCAGCGTATTGTACTCCTGTGGAGCCCCCCCGTACCCATACTGACGGTTATCGTACTGCGTATTCCCCATGTAGTTAATATTCGGATATATTGGACTCTGTTGCTGCTCTATATATCCATTTGACTGCTGATGCGGATGTTGTCTGCGCTGATACGGTTGCTCCTGGTATTTCGGCAAGTCATTGGTTCTTCTAAACGGAGGAATGTCCGGTGTGGTTTGGCTATGTATGTAAGACTGCTTCGGTGAGTATATTTGGTCTAGATGAGGCGGATAATTGCGAGGTTGAACTTCTTCGTTAGGCCGAGATTGATTCGAGAGAAGATTTAGGTTTGCCGTTGCTTCCACAAGGTTTTCTATTGCATTGGCGTTTCGGTAATTCTGAGATTGGAGCATTTTATCATTCATATTTATATTCATATTTCTGTCGTTTCTCATGTTTCTGTCATCATATGGAGATTGGCTATGATGGGAATTGTTGTAATTCATGTTATAATTAATATTGTTGACTTGCATCTGTTGTTGTTGATGTTGATGATGGTGCTGCTGGTGATATTGGTGTTGTTGATGATGTTGTTGTTGAGGATGTTGTGGATGTTGTTGTTGATGGTGTTGTTGTTGTGTATGTTGTTGAAGTTGTTGGTGGTACTGTTGTTGTTGCTGATGTTGAAGCTGTTGATGTTGCTGTTGTTGTTGATGTTGTTGCTGCTGTTGCTGTTGTTGCTGTTGCTGCTGTTGCTGTTGCTGCTGTTGTTGATGTTGCTGTTGTTGTTGATGCTGTTTGTTTCTTTCTTCTAATTTCCTCTGAAACCTTGGTGGTTTCTCGTTTTGATTTGGATACTTCCTATCTTCTCTGTGATGATCATTATAGTAATGGCTGCGATCTGATTTGTGTCTGTTATGCCCCTCATATCTGGAACCAGTTCGTGAGTTATTTCTGGCATTATATCTATCCCTGCCACTAAAGCCCCTATCAAATTTTTCCTCAGAGTTTGAATTGTATTGACGGTTGTTTTTGTCCTTGTCTGGTACATTAGGAAGTTTATCTTCCAGGAAATCAAACAGTGAAACTTTTCCAGTTGGCTTAACAGGTATTCCATCCTCATCATTAACATCTTGCTTGCGACTTTTACGTTTTGGTTGTTCAGGTTCCTTTTGCTTCTCTTTCCTATTTTCAGAAGTATCTCTCTTTTGTAGGATTCTCAGTGCCCTTTCAACATTATTCTTTGTATACTTAAGAGCATTATCAGCTTGTTCTTCAGTAAATCCAGCATCAACAATTTTTTGGATATTTGCATCTAGTAATGGCTTAGTACCCCCACCGAAAACCTAAAACAAAGAAAGTTATTTATAGCAGTGATTAGAGCAGTAAATCTTTTAGGATATCTAATTTAATAGAATATGTAGGATAGGCTTTGCAGGAGACATATATGTGAAAAAAGTGGTTGTTGAAGTGTTAGGTGCTTTAGGTATAAAAATATCTGACACTTGCGACTGCCAAACAATACTTTCAACAATCATAGTCATATAACCACAGCAGAAAGAGAAACTTGTGCTCTGTGGGGGGATTGGGGGGCCAATGACAGTGTTGGGTTTATGTAATAGTGATATTTGTTGTATATAACTTGTAATATTTATATTTACCTTTTTAACACCAGACAGTCTCTGTGCCTCAGCAATGGCACCTTTTCTCTGGGCTTCAAACTCAGGATTCTCCTTATTAGAAGGTTCTTGCAAGCTTTTAAATTGTTTATCCACAGGCACAGCTTCTAATCTTTGCCCAAATGGTATCCATGGTGGGGGTCCTCCCTCTATTCCAATACCACCTGAAAAAATATTTATAAATTTAATTGACATCCTCTCTTAAACATTTTAGGTTATATAATAATAAATGATAATAAATATTTATGTATGTAAGTTATTTTGTAAAATAAAATAAAAAAATGTTGAAAAGTGTAACATGTAAGAATTTAAAAATTATCCGCATAGACAAACTTACCCCGTGTATGTTTAGCAAGACTCCGATTTAATTCCCATTTCTCAATCATGTGAGACACTTTTCCCCCTAAAACAGTAATGACACTAGGAGAGAGCCACAGAATGGAGTGACATACTTCCAGGCCCTCATTATTCAACAACAACTTGGTCCCTGGTGGAGTGTTGATATCAATTGTTGGGATGGGGCTGGTCTCCAGCCCTGTACACGTCGACTTGCCATCGTGAAGCGTCAGCTTGAGCATCCTCGGCGCCGACTTGGACTCTTCATTAGCTTTAGGAGCGGAGACATTCCTGATCTTCTGGATTTGCACTACAATCGGCTTCTCTAACTTACTCGGGTCTTTAGTGAAATCCTCGGGGAACGCGGCCTCCCCGATGTCCCTCAGATCAAACTGGAAAATTACGTGGACGGTAAGGTAATACAATACAATGTGCCGTGCCGATTGAAAATATTAACGTAACCGATATACTTACATCCAAAGCTCTTTTACTTAGAAGGTTTACATCGTCTATTTGACCGTTTTCACTAAGGATCTCGATACCTTCTTCACTCAAGTGCCTAGAAGAATCACACATTCGTTATTAGCAATAATAGCAACAAACACACATATCACTACCATATTTAGTATTATTTACCAGCCCAGCTCTCTGAGATCTTCCCTGAGTGACATGATGTCATTTGTTTAAATGTGTTTTCATGAATTTACACGGAATTAATAAAAACCTCTCAGGCACACCGAATTGAGTAAATCCCAATTGCCTATTTGATTTGACAGACAGATTGAGATGAGACAGTCAATGTCCATTCTATCAATACAATCGTACGCATGCTGTCAAAAAGTTTTTTAGAGCCTTGGACCGCTTGGACGCATGCAATTTAATCACGTTAAATTATTATCATATGATAGACATGATTACAGTTTGTAACTTTGGACACTGGAATAGAGGAAATGCATCGCATACATCATGATTAGATTACTTTACACAAGCTTTGTCACGAATCTCGTCCGAAGAAAAAAATTATACCATCCATCACCATCTAGTCTAGACAATCTTGGATTTTTAGCAATGTGCCCAGTATACAGTATATCGCGCGATATGGCGACAACGGTAACGCATTACGTGTTTAATTAATTAATATGTATCCGAGTAGGCCCATAACGTCAAAAATATAATAAATAGCCGGTAGTGAAAGTTTACTTGATTGAGGCCCATTGAGGCAACACCATTTATTTCTGAAAAAGGTTGACGTCAATAAGTTTAGTATCAATAATAAGAATGAACAATGACCGCGCACACATCTTAAGCATCAGATACAGTGCGCCCAACTTATCTCTGAAATGGCAAAAATTGGAACTAACGAAAAGTCATTCATAAACAAGTAAGTACGTTGGCGTTGTGGTCATTCATCTGTCAGTTACTAGTGTGCAATGATTGGTCGAATCGAATGAATGACAAATGCGTCCGACAGCGCCTCTTTCGTTTCGTTGGGTTTACTATACTCTATGGCAAAGGTCAATGATCTGATAAAAATTGACAACACTGACATCATTAAATTTGACATTTAAATTCAAGTGTCATTTCATAACAATAGTTCTATCAATTAAGTGCGATACGATAATAAATTCTTTCCTTAGAGTAGACGGCAGGTAAATCGTTAAGTGTTTAAAATTAATGTTGAAACGTCACCAAGCCAAGTTCCACGTGTTATAATATTAAAATTTTCACTACTAAACCATACATAAATACACCCACATCACAATGTCGGTAAGTGCACCTACAACGTAAAATAGCATACGTATAATATAGTATTTTTTTACGATTTTTACTTTTACCGAAATCGAGCAGATGTTCTTGACGTAGATAAGATAATAGGGCAAAGGACAGCATCTATATTGCCCGATTAATAAACAGTAAGTACTTCTGATGCACCAAATAAAGAACTTAAGATAAAGACATCTCCTTTAAAGTATCTTCAAAATTTAAGTATCTCCTTTAAATTATTTTATAGAAGATTGTATATTCTGTTTAACCAAATTTACTTAGTGGTCCCTTACTTGAAAATTTAATATCCAAATCATATCTGCATCCAATCCAACCCAAAATAGATGCATCTGTTTTCAGAATACTAATGATTATCACAATTATTTCAGACACATGTATTCAATGTTGAAATGACCTGTGAGGGATGTTCAGGAGCTGTGGAACGAGTACTGAATAGGCTCAAAGGACAAGGAGTAGACAACATCTCTATAAGCTTACCAGACCAAAAGGTGACAGTTACATCCTCACTGAGTGCTGATCAACTGCTAGAGGTCATTAAGAAAACTGGGAAAAAAACGACATATGTGGGAGTACAATAAATGTGCATAATTATACAACATTTTTGTGATATTGTAACTTAAGAACAGGTATTATCTGCAGTTTATTGATAGGATTTATTGATACTGAAATAAAGTATCACTGTCAGGATGTGTAGCTATTTGTATTAAGGACTAATTTAGCTTATCACTATCTTTATGGATCCAATTATTTCGTTATGTGTACAGCTCACAAGTGTTCTTCTACTGAACATGATTTGTTATTACCTAAACTTTATATTTTATACCAATATAATTTGTTTCATAAATTAATAATCAACTGTACAGTATTTTTCTAAAATAAATTTTATAAAATTTACGTTTTCATTATGAATTTATAAACCATTAGAATTAAGCGCATTTATTGGTAATAAATAAAATAATATTTGAAATTCAATAGGATATTATAAATATTTATTTGTCATTTGTGCTCACAACATCTTCAAGTGTGTTGAGCCTTAAATTCACCAGGTCTACTGCTTCATGAAGAGCATTTAAATGATCAACAATAGCATTCACTGTTGGCAGAACATCAGCACAATCACACTCTTTCATCTCATTCATAGTTGGCAATGTGTGATTTACCTTCTTCAACTTTTTAAGTATTGGTTCACTGAAATGGTCTCCATTTAGAATCTTGAATCCACTATTCAATGGGAAACTTCTCTTTCTGCCCACCCATTCTATGGTACCGCTTGTATAACATACATCATCATCCTTTAATTTTATGACCCCGAAGAGGTCTGTTTGTCTCATTTCATTATCATTAGTAGATCTATTAATAAAAGAAGGAATTGTGTAAGTGGTGGGAGTAGGGGGAACCCTAGGAATGTGGCTCATGTTTCCTACATGCTGTTCAGAGTAGTCTAGACCTTCACTCTCCACAGTCCAATTTGTTGGTGTTCTACTTCTGCTGGGTTGATCTTGAGACCTTTGTACAGGTGTTGATGTATATCTTGAAGTTGTCCGGACCTGATCAATACTAGGTTGATCCACCATGGTGCTATTTGCATTTGGTATTTCTCGGAAGCTTTTCAAACCGGACTCTGTGATTGATTCAGGTTCATCATCGATATGAACAAAAGTTGTCACAGGATACTTGGTGCCATGGTAGCACTGATACCAGATCCTCGGAGCCTGATTTGTAGATTATGTATTAATTTTATCCAATGTCTATGGACATTCTAAAATGAGTGAGAACTTTTGAAGGTGTGCATGTTAAGGTTACATCTCTCCATAAATTCAAGTTTTTGAAAAGCTACTGTATACTTGGTTGCAACAGTTTGTTGACATGGATCCTAAATGAAGATTGATGATTAGTATGAGATATTTATAGGAATGGTAGAGCATTTCTACTTAAATTATCTTCTAATTTACTACACTAATAGCTGCTAGCTCTTTTTGATAACCTTATTTCTCCCTTTTGATATTGTTGTAGCTTTAGATCCTTGAGATCTAGGGGTAGGTATTGGATTTTGTTCTATATTTTCTTTCAATTCACTTTCTAGTTCAGTAAAATTAGTTTTCCAAAGAAACACCTGAAAAATAAAAAAATATTATACAAAGCAAAATTTTGCACATGGCATAGAAATATTATTATTTGATTCCATTTTATTTAATATTTACATTGCCATTATCCAATTAAAATGAAATTAGAGCCTAATAACAAACTTTGTGATTCTTTCTGGCAATCATTCAATTCAGTGTTACCATAGCTTAGTGTTACCATTTGATTGTGTGATTATTAATTTTAAAGAAATTTACCAGTTTTTCTTCACCAGCAGAAGCAAATCCATCTCCACTAGGGGAAAAATTTACTGCATTGATTGCACCATTATGTCCACTTAGTGTGAATATTGGATGGCCCTCCAGTAAATCCAATATCTAAAAAATGGTTCCAAAATTGAAATATCTAACACAATAATAACATACATAAAACTCCACATAAATAAATTACAACCGAAATAGTAATACCTTCATCTTTCCATCTTTGCTTGCAGTAATAATGTAACTTCCGCTAGGATGAAATGCTAGTTGAGTTACTGCATCATTGTGGATACTAAAAACATGATAATTATATTAAAAAACACATCTAGATATTAAAATACAACAATCAATTAATTAATAATTTCTATCCACAAACATACAATACAAATTACAATATAATATCAGATCACAATGTAATCTAAAATACTAATTACCTATAATATTGCACAAGGTTGTGAGTTCTGATATCATACAGTTTGACATTGCCATGTGAGGTCCCTACAGCTATATAGCATCCTGAGGGATGCCATGCAACATATAAGCCATGGCCTTTTTGGTCCTTGTATGTGTAAATGCATTGCCCTGAATCTGGGTTCCAAAGCCGTGTGGACTTGTCATCTGAACAAGATGCAATAATGGATCCGTCATGCGACATGCAGGCTCTCCTTACCCAATTTGTATGGCCAACAAAAGATGTTAAAAACTTCAGCTTATCACTGGACCACAGTTTTACAATTTTGTCATCTGAAGCAGTTACTATCTGAAAAGAAATAATGATGATGAATGATTATTTAACTTACAAAAGGTAGATATTCTATGAAACAAATAAAATTATTGTCATCTCTGACTTAACAACATCTTACCTTGGTCCCATCAGAACTAAACTGTACAGACCTCACTGTCTGAGAATGAGCTTTGAAGAACCCTGTGCTGCCAGTAACAGTGGGTACCCATATCCTGACGGACTTGTCGCGTGACGCAGATGCCATGTACTTGCCAGAAGGCGAAAAACACACGTCCATAACGGCTTCATCGTGTCCTTGAAACCTGTAGCTCCTTATGGCACCACGGAGATCCCATAACTGATTAAAAAATATGTGACATTAAAATTCCAATAAGAAATAATAAGGGTACAGGATTGGGCGCATAAAAGAAAGTTACCAGAACACTGTTATCCAAAGAACCACTAGCTATCTGCTGTTCATTCGGATTGAAAGATAGCGCAGTAATTCCCCCGCGATGTCCTTTCAACTGTTTCTCTAAACTCGGTTCAGGAAAGGACTTAATATCCATGTCAATAAAATCTCAGAACCTTATTTATTTGCACATTTATTTACTCAGTTTTAGATATCACACTTTTGAAAATTCAAATAAGTTGAGTTGACTGACAAACAATTCCGTTTCGATTCCGTTGCTATTGCAACACCCATAGACTACAGATGACTACAGAGTCTACAGAACAATTTTGACAAACATTGGCCACAAACATTGACTGGCAAATTTATAGTCTGTGCTATACATTTCCATAGAGTTTTGCAATTGTTTCCTTTGCTATGGGCCTTGTTTTATTTTATTATCTTTGTGTAATTTATTATCAATGGTTAATTTTCAGATTGATTGCAGTTCGACACGAGGTAGTACCTATTTTTAATGTTTTGAAATTAGTTGTGTAGTATTTTAGCTAATGTTTTCATCAAAAATATACGTTAATCAAGTATACTCAAACAGTTCCTATAATAACAGTTTATCAAAGACATACTACCTAATTGGTCATCTCAATTAAAAAGATTTTGAAGTAGTTGTTGCTGTGACTGCTGTCTGTTACCGGGTGCATGCTGTGTTGTTTATTTTATTTCGTGCATTGTAAAAATAATTTTATTTCAGTACCAGAACATAATGAATTAAAAATATATTCTATGGGGATATATTCGCCAAATAAAAGGTGAGTAAAATATATCGTCGTGATTTGCATTTACAGCCACAGGGTACGTTTGTACAGTTATATGAGAGAACAGTTCTGAATATTGATGTGATTATTCACATATTTTTTAGAAAAAGCTAGCTGCAATGGACGTTCCATTAGTTGGTGGTGATATGGCGGGTGAAGTAGCCCTCATTGCTGAAGAGCTCAGCCGTGCTGTGGAGCTGACTCTGAACCCTACAGTGGCACACGAGGCCCGGAATGAAGCATACAACGCTTGTGAGAGGTAAGGCTATCACTGGCCACTTTATGTATAACACCATATTCTAATAACATACTTATTATGCAGAATGGATAAAATACTCTGCATGCAATCATATTCCCAGTAGCCTACTGAGTTGGTAACTTTTGAATTTTGTTGTAGTTTCAAAGAGAACTCCCCAGCGTGTGCCCAGGCTGGCTTATTGCTGGCCAGCGGTGCCCAGTACTCTCCAGTTGTCAAACATTTTGGTCTCCAGCTGATGGAACACACTGTCAAGTATAGATGGCCACAAATAACGCAGGCAGAAAAGATTTTCATTAAAGTAAGATTTTTTGCTACATAAATAATTTAAATATTTTTTAGGTTAATCATGCATACCATTTAAAATCTAAAAATATATAAATCTACAAAAATGATGGTGCAATGATTCTGGACAATAGGAAATTTATGATGAAATATTTCAATTGGGTTGGGTAACATAATTATGAGTATTTTGATGCACACAAGATTTCCTCATTATTCATTTAAGCATTTATTTATTTAAAAACTTAGCATCAGATTTGGTAGTTGTCCTGCTTTATGCTGCATATAGCATAATTATCTCCTATAGAGTTCACCACTAAGCAAAAGTTCATTGGGATATCCACACAGTCTAAATAATCCTTAGTTATCTATTTAATCTATATATGTTATACAAGTTCACATAGCACTAAAACCGTAATTGACTTTGAATACTTACTACCTTAATAGTTAATGCAATATCTCAAGCAGTCAGTCTTAAATTTAATTTGATAGAATGTTGGTTACACAGTCCTTTCAATTTTGTGTCCTTCTTTTGTTGCTTATTCAGCAGATTTAAATAAATAAATACATAAATGTACATAAATGTATACATATAATTCATAATAATATTATTGTAATCCACTTTGTCAACATGTGTCATAAGGTCTTCATATTATTGGCATATGTAATTTGTATATAACATAATATAATTTATGTATTGGATTCCATGCAGTAGATTTACATTTGACTATCTACTAATTCCAATTGGAGTGTTTTAATTCAAGTCAATACTAGACCTATTTCTTTATCATGTGGTACAAGTTTGTGATGAAGTAAGGACAAATGTATGTATGCAATGAGAATATTGACATGGATTTGGTTGGACAAAGGAAATGAAAATGGCCAAAAAATAATAATAAATGTAAGAAAAGGTAGTTCGTGAAAAAGTGATAGCTAATAGAAGAACGAAAATAAATAAATGAATGATGACTGAAAAATCTTTTTGCGATTGTACTATCTTTTTTGTCAATAAAAAAAAAGAACTACATATTTAAAATTTGCTGTAGAACTTTGTAAGTGGAAGGCCTGTTAATATAATGCGAAACTCTTGTGTGTCACAAAAAATTAGTAATGTTAATTAAAATTACTGTATATTTTCATCATTATCTTCTAAACTAAGTTAACTAAGTATTTGAAATATATAACAAACAAGGTATATTGCTGCTCTGTCAATAATAATTGAGGTAATAATAGAGTATATCAATGAAAAGACTTGATTTCTAAACTGATGATTAGAAAACTTTATTATAAAAACAATATTTTTGTTACTTATAACTTTGTCAGAAAGTATTTTACCATTGCCAACAGGAGAATGCCATGAAGCTCTTGTACATGGGCGGTTGGGAGACGGGTCACCTGAACGATGCCCTGGCTCGGGTGATAGTGGAGATGATCAAGCGGGAGTGGCCGCAGCAGTGGCCCACGCTGCTCGCCGAGCTCAGCGACGCGTGCGCGCAGGGACACTCGCACACGCAGATCGTGTTACATGTGTTCCTACGGCTGGTTGAGGATGTTGCTACTTTACAGGTATGCTGTCGTTTCATGTTTCAATTGTTCCAATATTCAAATTCGAAATCATTTCGGTGTCACTGTTAACAATATTGTGAGTGTTGGTTTTTTGGTTGTACTTTAAAATAATTTATTATAAAGGGGAAGGAACAGCGAAAGAAACTCCTCAACACATCCTTTAAATAAAAGTAAATTAGAAAAATGTATGAAAAGCATATACTCTAACCTTAGCCAATTTTGTATGCATCTTTGTCATTTGAACACTCATATTTTACAGTAATAACTGTTGCTTACAGTATTAATGATTATACTTGTTACTCAAAAAATGCTTCAGGCAAGATCTAATAGAAAGCTGATAGTCCTTCAGCTTAGTTTAATGAGTGCCATTGGCATTCACATGCTACATTTGTTATAATCATAGTTAATTTGAATATCAATATCCACAGTAATATGAAAAACCCAGATGAGAATTGGATTTTCAGTGTCTTACAATCCACTCCATAGATAAATACATGTAATTGTCTCAGTTACTATTGGATCATTGTCTTTATCTGTAATGACTAAGTTGTTACATTCAATGTAAAGGTCAAGTTACACTTTGTATTCTTAGTGACTTACCACCGAAGGCCGCACAAGATGCATATTGATTACGTCATTATAATTTTATGTTAATTAGGCTAACAAAAAGTAATCGTCAATAAAAAAAATTGTATATATAATTATGTAGGCGAGAAATATGTTGAAAGACTTTAATCATACTATGTCCACAATTAGAAACAACAATTGTGTCAACAAAATAATTTATTGCGATCTGGTCAAATAGAAAAAGTGTTCTATTTATCGTGACACAAATTTATTGAGTTATTGGCTGATCTCTACATGTTAAATTGTTACAAGGCCATTTCAGCAGAATACACTTCGAATTGGCTATGCTTACCACTAAACAAACTGAATTAACTTTTCATACCTATTACTTTGGGTCTATAAAGAATAATAATAGGGTTTTTCCAAAAAATAACTTCTTTTTGGGGCGGATTCCTTTTTGGAGAAGAGCGTTGCACTGGTGACTCCCGTGGTGTTGCTGGTGTTCATAGGCGACGATGATCACTTACCATCGCGTGGTTCGTCTGCTTTTACGTGAAGTAAAAGTAAAAGTACAAGTTAAAAAAAAAGTAAAAATTTTGCAGTAGTTTCCACTTGAAATATTAAAAAAAATATATTTATTTTTACAATGATTCATGTACATTGTACACATACACGAAATATAAGAAAATAATTACAGATATTTTGATTTTCACTCAATGTCCAATATATTTTGCATCAAGTTTACTACAATAATTTCGTTAGACTTTAGAAACCACACCACTTTATGTATGGATTGCCTATTGCAGACACTGGAGCAGCACCAGCGCCGCAAGGACATCTACCAGGCGCTGACGGGCAACATGGCGGAGATATTCGCGTTCTTCATGCGCCTCATCGAGCTGCACGTGCAAGAGTTCCGCGAGAAGACCGCCGCGGGGGACTACGCCGCCGCCAACAGTAACGGCAGGGTGGTACAGGTATGTTAACATTATGTTTCAAATACTTCTACATGTCCCATACTTGCAGGGCTGCCGCTAGCTGCATGAGCGCCCGCGTACAGGAGATATTATTTCAATACGTTTTGTACTGAAATAATATCTCCTGGCTTCCCCCGGTGGTCCATTTGAGGGCCCCTCGGACGTGCCGCCAGCGTGTGATGCATGCATTGCACATCCGCTTACGGGGACCATGCATATGAATTAGACTCGAATAAGTTACCTACCAAATCAAAATGTGGTCAAGCAGTCACTTATTGTATAATGCGTAGTAAAAAATTGTCTACGCGTGGAGTTCATACACTTTTAATTGATAAATTTCAAACAAAGCTATCACAATAGTTGTACAAGACCAGTAACTGCAGCCCGCATAATATAGATTTGTGTTGATAAGTGTATGGATTTCATATTACACACACACTAAACAGACTGGTAAATTTTGTTTTCGTTTAAGTGTCGTGTAAATGACTAAATCACAGACGCTTCAATATTATTTATAAGTATAGATGTATTTCAGGTTGTTCTGCTAACACTGACGGGGTTCGTAGAGTGGGTATCGACCAACCACGTGGTGACCAACAACGGAAGACTGCTCCAGATATTATGCATTTTACTAGAAGACGAGGCATTCCAACTACCGGCGGCCGAGTGCTTGCTGCAAATTGTTAATAGGAAAGGCTCTGTAAGTATGATTACTTTCTTTAAGTCGGTATTTATACTGAGAAATTTGGGCGTTTTACATTTATTACTAGATTATGAACAAAATGTGTTGTTAGCTTTAGGGAAATGAAGCTATATAATTGCCTAATTCTATTGATTTGTTATAGATAAAGGAGCGCAAACCGCTTATGATATTATTTAGTGAAGACGCAATCTCATGCATCCACCGAGCGGCCGTCGCGAGCGTCAACAAAGTGGATGAAAACCATTATTTGTTCCTAAAAAAACTCTCACAGGTAAGTTACATGATTAAAATAAAATGTAGGTTTTTAGTAAATTGGGGTGTTTTATTCATCTTACCCTGCATTAATACTTATCTTTTACATGATAATCAAATGTAACATGCAATAAAAAAATCCTAAAGTTATAAAGAAAATGAGAATATAATGTTGACTAAAGAGAATGTAATAATATATGAACTACTAGTAACTAACATTCGGAATTATCAGGCGTGAATATTTAAACTGACTTCTATTGTGTATGTATTAATCAAGACCCCCAGTAACAATCGTTATCATGATATTGTTATGTGTTCCATATACAGACAGCGATGAGATTTATTGTATGTATATGTACAGTAACTTACGTACAGTATGCATGTATGTACTAATTTTCACAAAATATTGTATTTAAATTGTAGCTTTAATCTTTACATAACTTCATGACTTCTTCATTGACAAAAGTGCGGCAAGTGTAGCTGTCATCTTCCAGCTAGTGATGGGTCATAGCGTTGTGACCATAGGATTGTGCATTTCGAAATTCCGTCTAACAGTACAGTAAGTTCATTTTAACTCGGCTGATATGAACATAGCTACGAGTGGCTGCGCAGATGTCGATTCTAAGGCCAAAATGATGGTAGAATACCGTGGACGTAAATACGTCCATGGCTAATACGAAGTAGCGCATCACAAAACACTGTCATGGCCGCCGTGTTTTAATTGGTAAGTTACTGTAAGTGCGCAAACATCTCGGAAAACGAAGTTCACATCAGCCGAGTATAAATGAACTTACTGTACAGATAGCATAATGTTTGAACTCAATCTACAACAGGTCCTAGCCGGTCTCGGCCAGCAGCTGACGATGCTGTGGAGCCACGCTCAGGGCGTAGAATCGTGGATGCCGGCGCTGCTGGAGACGCTGCTGCTGCTCACGGCGCACCCGTCGCTCACGGTGGTGCACACGCTCAACGCCACGTGGCTCGCGTTCCTCAAGCACGACCACGTGAGCAAGCTGCCGCAAGTGCTCGCCGTCATACCGCGCTGGCTGCAGATCGCTGCGCCCAAGGTGCTCAAGGTGACGTTTACTTTTAAGGCCGTCTTTGACTCCATAGCCGATACTCTTGAGTCTACACTTCACCCAGTAGACGAGTTGGTAATTGCTCTGTCAATACAATATCCAAGTCGAACGCAATAGCGGCACGGCCGGGCGGCCGTACCATCCTTTTGTCGAAGCAATTCAGGCCATTTTGGACACCCTATAACTTCGTTATGGATAATTGAATTCTTACTAACCAAGCAGGCATTGTATTAACTTGGTATATTTCAAATTTATCTACAATATAATATATTTATACTATTTATAACATGGTTTGTAGGTGATGTACCCGACGTCGCGCGCGCACAACGTGGCGGACGCGGCGTCGTACGCGTGCATCGACTACGACAGCGAGCAGGAGTTCGCGATATTCTTCAGCCGCTGTCGGACTGAGCTGCTCGAGAGTTTTAGGTATGTATCTTTTAAAAGTAGTATGAAAGGGAAGGTAGGGATTATGATTCTGCTAATTAACTAAATAGCAAATTTTAAATCATAATTATGTTAACCGACTTCAATAAAAGGACGTGGTTCTTAATTTGAATGCCTTTAATTTTTAATGTCATAACTTTTTACTGGTTGAATCGATTTTGATTATACTTTTTACACTCCATAGCTCATGTGGTCCCATATTGTGAAAATTTATGAGTTCGTTTTGAGTTATCCCTTTTAACGTATTTTGATTTGACTTAGACTATGTCGATGTTGTTCTCTTGTAAGTTCTTGTCAATGCTGAAATTCTTTCAGTTTATTTATCGGTGTAATGTTATCTGCGCAGGTACTCGATGTCGGCGGCGCCGCTGGTGACGTGGGCGTACGTGCAGCAGTGGGCGCACGCGGCGCTGGACAAGGTGGACCAGTGCCCGCCGCACCTGGACGCCGCGCACCCGCTGCACGTCGAGTGGGATGCGCTCGCGCAGGTAACTCGTCGCTCTCTTGTCATCCGTCACCTATGTTTTCAAGCTGAAGTCGTTCAACCCATGAAGTGATGATGATGATGATGAAAAAGAGTTTATTATAATCGCCTATCAACAATCACACTATTTACGTACATGTAAATACACTCGAATTATCGCAGGTAATTCGCTTCGAGAAAGTACTTTTTGCTTTCACATCCGAAACTCGAAATGTCATTCCAGAAAGTTCGAACTTTCTGGAGCTTCAGGTTGTGGAACGCTCCAGTACAAGACAGGGAACAGCGCACCTAACTTTCGACCTTACGAGTCATGTCATAAGGTCGAAACTCCGTGGCGCGTACTAGAAACGATTGTTTCAAGGCCACACCTTATCTTGACAGGAAATAATTTGCCTTATTTACGTTTACCGCTAGGGTTGTCACAAAATAAAATTATCCGGCAGGTGTTAGACGTGGTGCTGTCGCGGCTGCTGGTGGCGGAGCCGCGGCCGAGCGTGCCGGAAGGGCTGCGGCTGCTGCAGCGCTGCGTGGCCGCCGAGCCGCGCGCCGCGCTGCTGCTCTCGCAGCTGCTGTCGCTCGTGTCTGCGCTCTTCGTGTTCCTCAGCTGCGCGTACAGCCAGCTGGCCGGTGAGTGTGTGTGTGGGGCTGGGTGTACCCGAGCGTGCCGGAGGGGCTGCGGCTGCTGCAGCGCTGCGTGGCCGCCGAGCCGCGCGCCGTGCTGCTGCTCTCGCAGCTGCTGTCGCTCGTGTCTGCGCTCTTCGTGTTCCTCAGCTGCGCGTACAGCCAGCTGGCCGGTGAGTGTGTGTGTGGGGCTGGGTGTACCCGAGCGTGCCGGAGGGGCTGCGGCTGCTGCAGCGCTGCGTGGCCGCCGAGCCGCGCGCCACGCTGCTGCTCTCGCAGCTGCAGTGAGGAGGGGGGGTATATTTGTGTGTAGGAGAGGCAAAGGAAGCAGTATATCTGAAGAGGAGATATTGATGAGCTGTTGATGAAATTAGACGGTAATAATTGGATAATTGCCAGGCATAGGCATTCATGTAATAGATTATATTATAATTGAGTAACATGTAATTCGTATAACATATTTAATTTTCATTTGTAGGGCCAGGTGTAGGTGTGGCGGGCGCGGACTTGCTGCCGCGCGTGCTGGACAAGATATTCGCGGCGCTGGTGTACGAGGGCACGCCGCCCGAGGACCGCCGCTCCCGGACCGTCAAGAACGTGCGCCGACACGCCGCCGGCTTGCTCGTCAAGTTAGGATCTAAGGTATGTGGAATGGCCTTTTTTTGGTAGTTGACAGGCGAGTTGATGAGCTACTTAGTGGTATGTTGTCTGTGGATATCAAAGGCAAAAGAATGTATTGAGTTTCAAGCTGCTAGCAGAAATGTGATAAGTCATTATGCAGTTATAATTATGTATCAAGAAGAAGGTAGCTGGCTAGTTGGGTTCAGCTCCATCACCAATTAGGAGCTAGCTTCTGCTTCTACAAAAGAGCTCCTTCGCAACTATCCATGACTCTCTGGTCTTTGATTTGCAGGCAGGGTCGAATACATATTGCCTAACAAGTGATATCTAAAACCGCAATGAAAAAGACAAACTATCAATAAAATTACTTAAAAGTAGTTAGTATGTATGAACAAAAAAGTATATTTATGTATGTATGTGTATGGGCAGTACCCGCTGCTGCTGCTGCCGGTGTTCGGGCGGCTGCACGAGCTGTGCCGCGCGGCGCTGGCGCGGCCCGACCTCAGCGCGGTCGAGAGCGTCACGCTGCAGGAGGCGCTGCTGCTCGTCGCCAACCACTTCTGCTGCTACGAGCGGCAGAGCGCGCTCGTCGCGCAGGTACCCCCCACACGCGTAGTCGCAAGGAATACTTGGATATTTGATTTTTTTTATTATGTCATGATAAAAAAAAAATTTGTGTTATGTGATTGCAAACGATAATTAGTTTGGTTTGTTGCAAGACATTATCAAATCAAAAAAATCAGACATTATAAAAATTTTGTAGCTGGTTATTGGCCAACAATTTTCCGCATTGTATTCGAATTTATACGCGTTTGTAAAGTTCAATATTTAACATTTCACTGTAAATAGTACAATGAAGTGTAGGGATTTTTGAAGACAACATACTCTACAGTGACGTCACGTCTCATTTACCGTGTTCCACAACAACTCGCTAATAAGGTCGGTGTCACACCAGGTGCTGGGTTCGTGCAGCGCTCGCTGGACGGCGCTGGCGCCGCACGTGCAGAGCGCGGAGTCGCTGGCGCGGCTGGTGGGGCTGGACGCGGCGCCGGGCGACGGCGAGGACGCGGCGGGCCGCGCGCGCCGCACGCTGCTGCACGCGCTCGCGCTGCTGCTCGGCGTCGTCAAGCGGACCGCCGTGCCCGCCGACCCGGATAAGTTAGTGTGGGGGGGGGGGGGGAAATGATGATTGTTTTCAGCGGAACCGTTGTAAGACGGTTTTTATCACTAGTAAATAAATAATCCCAGTTATTTTTGCGACATAACGTGCGCCTGTATAACAAAAATATTACTACATATGGAAAATTTCCTACAACTTTAAATATACCAGTATTTGACATGACCTATCGAGTTAGGCTGCTCATTGCCTAATCTGATACAGTTTCATTGCATTTAATTTACTTTCATTACTTTTAATTTCATTTAAACTGCAGTAGCATTCTGATAGCGATCTACTTAGAAGGTTTCACTGTTGTAAACATAAAAATGATTAACCCGGCGTCATGGGGGTAGAAAGTTGTTACACGGACATGGGGGCTGGGTCATTATTACCCGCATATAAAATGTGAATATTATGGATTTTTTTGAGAAAACAAATATGTTATGTTATTTACAGTTATTTACTGTTATAAGGGTTATAAAAAAACTAAAAATGAAACGAAAATAGAAACTTTTATTCATAGGAACAAGGCTTAAAAAGATATCTACTACAAAATTAACAAATTTGGCTTCCTCTAGCTAAACTTAAAAAATTAAATTTTTTATATTTTCAGCTCTTGTTCGAACATTCTGTTCGGCTTACGAAACCAAGCAGTACCATCTTTACCAAAATATTGCCGTTTGTTATCACAATCACGAGTCGACGAACTTGTTGATGCATGATCCTCTGGCTGAGCATCAGACAAGACAATACCCTACTACTGATTGTCGTCAATGGAACGTCGTCGTTATCTGAAATGTCTTGCTCCGTGTTGGAAGATTGACTATGCTCACTCACATGGTCATCATTCTCTTCAGACTCATTATCAGACTGCATAACATCCGAGTCTGATTCTTCCAATAGCGCCAATATACGTCGCCTTTCCCGTTCTTCGCGATCCATTATTATTCAAAATACCTACAAAGCAAATAAAAAACGTCAAAACTACAAAATAAAGCATTAAAACAAACAAAAAAGGATCAAAAACAACAATAAACCATTTAAACCGTGTTTGATAAAAATAGCGTAAAATAGTTACACTGAATACAGGCATGGGTCATATTTACCTTTTTCCCGCTATAACACTTGTACCTCCCAACGCGGTCCTTGCCAGACTGATTTCGCAGCGTAAACATGTAGAGGGACTCAATAGCTCCAGCTACTGAGAAGACTTGTAACTACTTGTAAAATGATAGGCGAACTCCAAAAGAGCGGGTAAATTTGACCCAGCCCCCATGACGCCGGGTTAAAAACGTCAAAAGAGTGCATGAAATACGTTAGTCAACACTGTGTATTACAAAGATGACAACCAATACATCTCAAAACGTCCTGTCCCCAGAGCATCGCGCGGCGGCTTCAGCGCGGGCGTGACGCCGTCCGGCAACCCGGTGTGGCGCAACCCGTGCGCGGCGCACGTGCTGCCGCTGTTCCCGCACGCGCTGGCGCTGGGCCGCGCGCTGCACGAGCTGCACGCGCCCGCGCGCGCCGCGCTCCGCCACCCGGCGCACGCGCGCGCGCTGCAGCCCTCGCCCGCCGAGCGACGGAACCTGCTCGGCGTGAGGGACGTGGATATGCCCGCGGCGAGTTCGCAGCCCGTAGCGCCGACGGAACGGATGCAGAATTTCTTGCTCACGTTGCATGATAATGTGAGCGGAATTAGCTCTTTTGCTATGATAATTTAAGTAATTGCTTACTAAATGAGTTTTAAAACTTTTAATTTATTTGTATGATCGATTATTGAAAACAAATTATTTCTACTTCTGTAATTATTTCTAATTGAGTACTTTTTTGTACACGGTTTTCTACCACTGTGCTGACGTCTAATTAGTTTTGTTGATCAAAGCTATAATAAGCACTAGTTGCGCCCTACCGGTTCGGGAGAGGTTTCTAGGTGGATACCCTAACAATGCGTTTATCTCGCAGGTATGTCAACTAGTAGGCGCAGCAACGCTTATCTTGGGCCGCGACCTATACGCAGTTGACAGACACCCTAACAACAAGTTTGTCCCGCAGGTATGCCAACTAGTGGGCGCGGCGGCGCTCACCCTGGGCCGCGAGCTGTACGCGGCGGAGGAGCTGGCGCGCGCGCTGTGCGGCTCGCTGCTGGCGGCGCCGGCGCAGCTGCCCGACCACTGGCTGCGGCGCGTGCTGCGCGCGGCGCTGCGCCCGCTGCTCGCGCACTGCCCGCCCGCGCACTACAGGGACGTCGCGCTGCCGCTGCTGCAGCATCTCGCGCCTATCAGTAAGTATAAGGGTGCCTTTCCACCAGAGATGTGCTATGCTACGTTGCTAAAGATGATTCGAGATCTACCAATCACATACATTGGCCCGCCTAGAAAAACCGTGAGGGCTGAATATGATTGGTGGATGGCAGACGCATCCATAGCGACGTAGCATAGCACATCTCTGGTGGAAAAGCACCCTAACACTGTCACGTTATTAAACAAAATAGATTTACGCCTGCGACTTCTCCCGCGTCAGGGACGGTTAATAAAAAATATTTATATATTATAATATATTTAAATGATGCTGAAGATCTATAAGGCCTATGTCAGACCAATCCTGGAATACGCAGTTCAAGTATGGAGTCCATATTTCAACAAAGACATCGAGAAATTGGAAAAAATCCAGAGACAGTTTACGAAATTACCAAAATCTTTGAAAAATCTTTCTTATGAGGACAGGCTTAAAAACTTGAAACTTACAACCCTGAAAGACCGGAGAGAATGTGGAGATTTAATAGAAACATACAAAATTCTGAGTGGATACTATGATTTGCCAAACTTTGATGCTATATTTACAAAAGCTAGTCGAATATCACGTTGCCACCAGGTTAAAATCTGCAGAACGATTGCACATAATAATCCACGTCAGCACTTCTTAACTAACAGAGTAGTGAATAATTGGAACAATTTACCTGAACATGTTGTTACAGCTCCAAATGTCAACGCATTTAAAAACAGATATGACCAGCATAGATCAAAGCTTAAGTGACAAATGGATATAAGCAAAACCAGTCGTAAGACTGCCTGCTTATGAATAAATAAATAAATAAATAAATATTTCACCCCCTTAGGCGTTAGTTGTTGAAATAAGTAGTAGTGATTGACCTTCATCATCAACTATCATCCTGAGAAAATTCTTCAAAATCGGTCAAGCCGTTTGAGATTCTTCATACAAACTTTTATATCGCTTATAAACCTTTTCGGGGTTGATTTTTTATGACCTGGGTTTTCTATTATTTTCATTCCGAGTTTTAGACCAGCGTGACATTAATATTGCATAAAAATAATTAAAAATCGTTCCAGTGGTAGTCCACCTATCGCAGCGCTGGGACTACGTGACGTCGCTGTACGAGGCGGGCAAGCTGGAGGAGGAGGCGGGCAGCGAGTCGCAGGAGGTATTGGAAGACATGTTGGTGCGCCATCTCACCCGGGAGCACTTGGAGTTGCTCAAGGTAATGGGGTTTTATGGTTTATAATATGTACAGATAGTCCACAAGTATAGATAGACCAGGAATATAGAAAACCTCGCCATATTGCGGTAAGCTCATGAAAGTAACTTGTTTTACTAGCACCACCTCCTTTCTACACGTCATTCGTAAATTGCTTGTCAGTAAGTTGTCTTGGTTTATTTTGTTGATTTGAGTGATTATTTTGCGCTAATATGCCAAAAACTGTTCACAATTGTGAAAGAACAGTGGTTTTCTATGTGCTAAGATTACAATAACTACTGTTGCCATAAAAAAGGAAACTTTAGCGCCCTCAATGAATATTGTCTATATTCTCGGTCAAGTTTTACTATTGTCTGTGACTATATTTATTAATTAGCTTTCCGCTCGCAGCTTCGCCCGCGTGGAACAAGGTCAACATATAACAAACATATCCCAAGTCAACAAGGTCGTTTCTATTTCTACGTTGGTTCCAGGTGTGCCTGGTGGAGGGCGGCATGGGCGTGGTGGGCGTGGCGGGCGTGGGCGTGGGCGGGGCGGAGTGCGACATGGAGGAGGAGCCGGCGGCGCCCGCGCGCGCGCCCGAGACCGCCTCCGAGCTGGGCGCGCTCGTGCTCGCCGACCCCGTGGCCGGGCCCGCCGTGCTGCACACGGTCAGTCTTGTATATAGCTTGTTACCGCGCTCATCCACATGCGTGCGAACCTTTTGGTGCTCACTCATATTCCCGCGATTACGCGAACTCACACGTGTAGGTCGGACCTTCGCAAATAATAATGCGAAGTTCTTGACAATGTCGTGCTATTCCAAACAAGGTCAAAGTTAGCAATACCACGAATGTGTGAAATAATGAACATTATAATGAGCGAAGGTCTGTCCTATAATTGTGGCTTCGCGTATTCGCGCGAATGGGAATGAGCGGCGTTACGTTATAGGCACGAAGCAGTACTAAAAAGTTGATGAATAAATTGTCTAAGTGAAATGTAAAAAGAATAAAACAGAATTACTCAGATCATTTTATTTTTTTATAAAATAAACATTATAATATATTATGATTGTTATAACACGCCATAGCACCATTGTTATTCACAGATCCTCCGCGCGCTAACGTGGAACGACTCGCCGTCGTCGCTGCGCGCCACCGCGCTGGCGCTGCCGGCGCTGCGCGGCGCGCTGGCGGCGCGGCGGCTGGCGGCGGGCGAGGCGAGCGGCGCGCTCGCGGCCGCGTTGCAGGCGCTGCGCGTGCACGGCCAGCACGACGCCAACCAGGCGGCGCTGCTCGCGCTCGCCGTGCAGGTAACACTATATCACAAGAATTCTATGATTTTTGAACCCCTCTCCCCGTCCGTAGCAGCTGGTCACATGGTTGGTCAGTAGGAAAAGTATTGAATTAAAAGAACGCACATATTTTTTGATGTGACGTCACGAAAATTACAACCCCTCCCACCCCCTTGTCACACAATATCACACTCAATCTACCTCGATGGATAGCCCCTCACTGCTCCAATACTCTCTGTATATTTTCTTTTAATACAACAAGACTATGCATAATACCTATGCATAATGTATATTTTCATTATAAAAGTATAATCATACTTGAGTGGCGGAGCATATGAAATTGCCACTCTCTGTCAAAACCAAACTTATTATCTGTGCTTACCTACAGTTCAATTCAGCGTGTAATCAAAATATTCTAAGGACATTTTTAGATCCCGCCATTAATCTTAAATGTACCTTCAATCATATAGGCGGACAGCTGGCATTTGCGTGCCATGGAATTATAAAGATTTCCAGATCATGTTTGAACGGAGTATAGTAACGTGCTTACTTTACTACGAGACTACCGTTATCTGAAAGGAAAAAATAACAATTATTATCTTTCGTCACCACTAGCCCATTTTGCTTTTTATAATTTTCTCCTGTACGTGAGGTTGCCTGAAAGAGATCGCTGCTTAGCGATAAGGCCGTCTTTTTTGTATCATGGCTGTATTTTAATTCGCTGTATGTGATTATTTCTGGTGTACAATTATGGAGTTTATCTATCTATGTATCTAACGTGCTGTTGTTTGCAGGCGTACGAAGCGCTGCGGCCGCAGTTCCCGGGCGTGGCGAACGTGCTGCGCGCGATCCCCGACGTGGACGCGCACGACCTGCGCCGGCTCGACGAGAAGCTGGCCGCGCCCAACGGGAAGCCCGCCAAGATCGACAAGAGCAAGCGCGATCTCTTCAAGAAGATTACGTCGAGAGTATGCCTTGTTCTTTGTGTTTTCTAGATAATGTAATTTGGCAGGTATTGTGTAAACTGAAAAGATTTTCTATTGTATTGGTTGTGGCCCAGCATATTATGCAAACATAATTGAATTGAAAGAAATCAATCGGACTTCCTCTTGATCGTGAGCACTTCCAGAGTAGTAGCGTCATACAACTAAAATCTTTCCATGGTCACCATAAGTTGCCTAGCTGTCAGTAAGCAACTTGTAATATCTGGCATCGATCGATAGTGAAATGGATTAGTCGACGTCGATCAATCGATTGGTCTTAGTAAAAACTGTCGATCGACGTCGACTAATCGATTCCACCACCATTCGATTGACGCCTGATACATCGATGGTCGATACATTGATCTGATAACACCCGTAGAATGTATTTGGCGGCCTTTAATATTATCAATTGTTTTCCAGCTGATCGGTCGCAACGTGGGCCAGCTGTTCAAGAAGGAGGTGTACATAATGAACCTGCCATCGATGGCGGCGCGCGACAGGCCGCGCGCGCCCGACGCGGACCCCGCCGGACTAGAGACCCTGTTCGCCCACGCGCCCACCTAACCCCGCGCCTGTGCGGCGTCCGGAGGTGGGATCGTGATTACAGAATATACTTACATCTAAACGCTACGCTACACACTCATAGCCCCACACTAGGATACCCTGTGTCGTGGGTGTCATGTACGACACACAAGACAAGGACACACGCCTACACCGAGAACGGAAATTTAAACTCAATTAAAATTTTCGCCTCGCTGGCAATCGAACCCGGAACCCTCGGAACAGCGAATCAGCGTGTTAACCATTGCGCCATCCGGGTCGTCATCCGTCATCTGGTGGCCCTAAGGTCCTCCGCGAGCGCCTTTCGACAAAAGGTAGTTAGAGCGTTCTTGGCAAGGCTGTTTCTAGTATGTACCTCCAGATTAAATAGTTATCTGTACTCGTGGCTACATTATGGACCAAATGGATTATCTGAAAATATAACCTGTAATCATGATTACTTTTGCCCATCTCTGCCTACACCTCACTGGCTTCACTTGTACCACAACTACATAATCTGCACCATACTGCTGGTTCTATCTGTACCTTCAGCCCATAAAGTCATTTTATCAGAACGGGACACTTTTATATTAATCACATAGGAATCCAAAAAAGCTAAGGTAGCAAAGAGACTACAATAATATTTATAAATATGAGTATTTTAAAAATATTGTAAACCTACTTAGTATTTTTTTAATTCTCCTAAGCTAGCTTTTAAGATATTCAAAGGGCCCCAAATTCACTGCCCTTTTGCCTGTGCCTGTACATGGGTTTAGAGTGTTTAGACGGTCCTGCACACTAACCACATGACATTGACAAGTACTACGTAGTGGAGCGCATTTTTGAGTGAAAACGCAATTTTATTAGGACCACATTTTGTCGTCCAAATCAACAGTATGGACAACGTGCGACAAGGCAATCATAAAGCTACTGGCGACAGATATTGCCGCACGGCTAACGTTTATAAAGTTAGGGCCGTTGTTTGCAGGTTTATTACCGTTTTGTCGTAGAGATGTGGTTGTGGTATGTTATAGAAACAACATGTTTTACGTCGTATTCATTACTCGTAGAAGTAACCAGTTACAAGGAAAGGTGGTCTCGCATTAAAGAGCAATGATGGATATTTTATCATAGTCATATCTACTTTGCGAGTACTTTAGGCCACTTCTCTTCGGCCTAGTACCCTGTGTCCAGTGTAATACATTAAACTATATTATATTAGTAAAGTTTATTCACTACATCTATTTCCTATTCTCATAGCACTAATAGCATCAAGAAGGCCAAAATACAATATCACTTTTATATCTTCTATGTGAGTATATAAGTAATAACTTAATACTCAGAAATTTTGAGTCCCAAGAGAGGAAACTCGGTTTGAATGATTATTTAAAAAAGCTGTGTATTAAAAATTAAGTATCTTTGCTTCAGTGAAACAAAATTTTGAGGAAACCTGCACCACTTTTCTATAATGTTCTCGAATGCCTGTGAAGTCTGCTAATCCGCAATTTGCCAGCGTGGTGGACGAAGGAATTTATCTTACGTTAATTTTCAATACAGACTTGAGCCTTGCAGTGGGACAGTTATAAATTGTTTTATTGATAGTGTTGAAATGTTTGTATTGATTGTGAAAAGTAAACAAGAATTCAGAATAGCTTGACATTTGCTAGAAGAATTATTTATCTGTCAAATGAAGTGTAAGGCTAAGCGTCGGCAGGTCGGTATCGTACGCATCGGACGCATCGCATTAAACGGATCGTAGTATTCTTTGTATAGAAAATCATACAAGTGCGTCCACTGATCCGCATCGTACGGATCGTACTTTATTCTATACAAACTGCGATACTGCGATGCGTCCGATGCGTACGATACCGATCTGTGGACGCTTAGCTTTAGGGCGCATTCAAGTAGAACGCTGGTTACCGGCGCCGATCTGCCAGCGCTTATCGGTATTGGTCCGTTGACATAACCTCGGTCGTGTGTCGCCGACAAGTTCCGACCTGTCACACGACCGAGGTTATGTCAACGGACCAGTACCGATAAGCGCTGGCAGATCGGCGCCGGTAACCAGCGTTCTACTTGAATGCGCCCTTAGATACCAGCCAGAACGGAGTAGGTATAGTATGTTCTCGGGTCTCAGTTTTGTGGACTGAAGGTGCAGCTGCATCTATAACTGAATAAGAATGTGCAAGCGTAATAATTTGGGAGCGTTACTTTTTTATTGATTGGTTTGTTTGTTTTGTTTGAAAGTAATGTTGTTGAATATACTTACTCAATCGAAGAGAAATAATCGAACGAATGCGTTGTCAAAGGGAACATTTTTATAAATGTTCTTGAATACACTTGAATGATAACAATAAATATGACAATACTTTAAGCACAAAATATTGACTGCAATTACTAAAATTGTGGTTCTAGCGATAACGATTTTATTTGAATTATAGCAATTTGTAATAGTACTTATTGGTGTTGCCATGTTATGCAGAAACTTGAAATCAAGCTGCTATTGGTTGTGATTGTGATCAATCAGCTTGTAGCTGTAACACAATGATGTTACTGTTTTATTTATTTATTTATATGGAGGCATCCTAATTTCATTTTCAGTTGTTTCATTGCTTTTTTGTTAACAAATCCATCATAATTATCTTTTATGTTGATGAATATTTTTTTTACTGTGAAATATTTATCAATGTTATTACAATACAATACAATATTGGTGTTCGTTTAAAGGGATGAAACTGAAGTTCATCACTGAAGCATATTTTAGACATTGTGTAAATACTCTTCGTATTTAATATATTATGTATGTTGTTTGTATACTTTTAGAAACAGTAAAATGAAATGTGATTTTAAAAAAGGCCTATCCTTAAATTTATATGCATTAATAGTAATGTATTTGTACCATAATATTAACATAAAATTAAATATTCAAGGCTTGTTGTCGTTACAGTATGTTGGTGTATAAAATTGCGTGATAAAGTGATATAAAGTGTAAATATTACATAATATGGTGTACCTAGCTGTATGTTTTGCGTTCTTTTGGTACAACAAATGGTATTTTATGATAGTAGCATTCGCTTGCCGCTGTCTCGGCAAAAGCCATATCCTACTCGCGATATTAAAAGTTCTATTGTGAATAGTATAACAGTTTGTATGTTATTTAATTATACTATTACAACTATTTTGAGTTTCATTTCCTTCTACAGCATTTATACAACAAATCAACATCAACATTATCAAACAAAGATATTCTTTCACTCCCACACAGAATATAAGTTGGTGACGTGACTATTTGAAATTGCATGTATCTTTGGTACAACAACACTGATTGATAATCATTTGCGTGTAATTTATTCAGTTTTTAAAAACTGCAATTAGATTAGATAATCAGATACCAGTCAAATTTCCAATTGTCCTGCAAACTTCCAATTTTATAATACTGTAGCTAAACAATCTAAAATACATTTTCTGCAAATATGACGCTTACAATACATTGGGTAAACAGTTGAAACGTCCAATAAAAAGGACAAATAAATAATTTATTGCCAATTAAATATTTAATTTACTTATCGTAAGTGTTAAACAATCTGGACCCTTATTCTGCTAATTTATAAATGCTTCAATTGCAGCTCGATTGAATAATTTGACACATACCCCGTACAAAATATGTGAAATAATTCAATTGAGACCCAATTTATCCACTTTTAAATTAGCAGAATCGAGGTTCTGTAAGCCGACGTAGAGTCTAGCGCCATTGGCGAGCAGCGCCACGGAGCGGACGGGCACGTCAACACGTAGCACGGCCGCGTTGTCACCGAGTCACAAAATATTATAGTGTCTCTAAATGTCTTGGTGGGAGCCCAAGAGGAAAATCTGGGATTTACTCGAGCTCGTCAGAAAACTAAAAAGGAAGAAAGTTTGTGCTCTGTTATGAAGTACCAACCTGTTAAGAACCTTAGGATTATAAAACGCTTCTTACAGTGAAGGAATAAATGAAACATCCAATAAAAATGACAAATAAATAATTTATTGCCAATTAAACATAAACATTTACTTATTGTAAGTGTAAACGATGTGTAAGCCGACGTCGACGCTAGCGCCGTTGGCGACCAGCGCCACCGAGCGGGCGGGCACGTCGACTTGTAGAACGGCCGCGTCGTCTAGCGGCACGCACTTGCTCTCGTAGTCGCCGATCACCGGGATCTTCCGCGGACCCAACACTGGGTCCTTGTACCTCCATAGCTTTAGTGCGCTGATGTCTGGAACGATGTAAATTATTGCTTTTGTAATAGGCATGTTCCTGTTATCTACCAAAATGAATATGAAGATAATAAATTAATGGGAATGCAACTTTTACGACTGGTTATAAGTTATTGTGACAAGTTTGAAAAGTAATTGAGAATATAATCGTCACTTCGAAAAAGGTTCCAAAAAGCTAGTGCTTCACGCCTGGTCCCATGCGACATCTGACGCAAAGCTTTTTTTAAAGTTTTGAACTGGAACATTTTTTGTTGACAAAATAGATTTTATCTTGAACCATACAAAAATGACCACTAGCGTGATTTCGATATTTGTTTATACACTTCACGTTACGCTCCAAAACAATATTCTCCACTAGACCGCCTGTTCCACTCACCTTTCACACCCTTGACCTCCCTGGCAATCTTCGCCTTGAGTTTATCGACAGTGTCGCCATCTGTGAGCGGCACGGTGACGGTGAAGAGCGCGCTCCGCGGCACCGGGTTGAGCGCGCGCAGCGGCAGCGCGGCGGCGCGGCTGAAGCTGACGTGCGGCACGCCGGGCGCGCAGTCCTCGCTCGTCTTCTCCGGCGTGTCCGGGCTGTCCGTGAACTTCACCTCGATTGTGTCCAACTGTCGTCAAATGTCGAATGGTTAATTGCTGCAATCTTTGAGTGTAACTTACTAATCTATTTTCTTACATAACTAAGAAACACGGTATGTAAGTGTTACTAATTTATTTTCTTACGTAACTAAGAAACACGGTATGTAACTTTATGAACATAAAAATTTAAATTAATTTCGCACTACTTTCTCAAACAATAGACATTTGATGAAGTCATGTGAAAAGACATGAAAACATTATAGTTAAACATAAATATCACATTGCACAGCCATGATCCGAGAATTAACATTTCATATAAATGCCTACTCAAGAAATCGAACCCAGCACCTGCGATGGTATATTCGCTAACCATACTAACCGCTCTTTGTTATAAATGTTATCATTAACATAAATAAAATATAACACTAACATCAAGCGTATTGAGCAGATACTGCCGATTATCCATCAACACAGCGGCCTCGTCAAAGGGCAGGCGGGCGAGCGCGGCGGCGCCCGCCCGCGCGAGGGTATCGCGCGCCGCCTGCACGAACGGCATCACGCGCTTGCTGTACCGCTTCAGCTCCGATACGCCGCCCAGATGCGACGAGATCGTCTTGTTGTCGGGTAGGCCGCTTGGCTGGAAGTGTTACGTTATAAAAAAAAGTTATTCATTCAAATTCAAAACTTAGGTAGGTCTTCTCCTAAGATGATGCATCTTACCTAACCTTATTTACTTGCCTGATGAAATAATTAAGAATAGGGGCTTCCAACTCAGGGCAGAAAGAAAGACAGGCAGAGAAAGCAAGGCAGGTGCTCAGAAAAATGGAAACTTAAATAAACTTGCTTACAACATAGTTACATAAAAAAAGGAATCATACGAAATTATTTTCGTATAAATAAATCCACTGGCAATAAACTCCTCAACTTACGCCATTCAATTCCTTGAGTGTGCTCAATATAATATGTTGCCACTTGGGATACTCTTTAGCGACCCAGATGATGGCTTGATTGGGTTTCTCCGGTACGATGGCCTCTCCCTTCTTGGGCTTCTTGACTGCACAGTGATTCTTGAGGTAGATGCGGAAGGAGTGCGCGGCCTCCATCAGGTAGTTGCTGGCCTTCACTGCCACCTCGTCCACTTCCCCGGCTACTGGCCAGCGCTCGTGGAGAATGCTTTGTTTCTGAAATAAAGATCATAATGATAATGATATAGATTTAGTTACAATAGTGCCACATGAAAAAAAACGTGAACTATATGTACATAGGTCATTTTGACTAGGCTGATGTGAACTTCGTTTTGCGAGATGTTTGCGCAGATACAGTAACTGACCAATCAACGCACGGCGGCCATGACGGTGTTTGTTGACGTATTTACGTCCATGGTATTGGCTAACTATCCTACCGCCCGCACTCCCCGCTCCCTACCACCATTTTGGCCAAATCGACATCTGCACAGCCACTCGTAGCCCATATCAGCCGAGTTAAAATGACCTTACTGTATAGCCTTAAAAATTTCTCACATTGCCCAAGAGTTCCCAAACATGTTCAGCGACGTGCGGACAGATCGGCGAGATGAGTTTGGCCTGGATCTCGATGTAGGAAGTAGTGACGTCACGGTGCATGCCGCCGTCCGAGCACAGCTCGCGGTACTTGTCGCGCGCCGCCTGCAGCTCGAAGAAACCGGTCTTCAGCGCGTCTTTGAACAACATCTTCGCGTAGTTATCGTCTGTCTGTGTGATCTTCATGTTCATCTCGCTTATGAATACTTTGTCGTGGAAGTTGTACTCTCCTGTAAGGTAGAGAGAATGTCATTTTGGTGGGCATAATAATAATATCTGTAATTATTTATACTTCAAAATAATCATTTCTATTTTGTTGAAATTATGCCTTTAAAAGTACTTAAACATAACTTTTTGCAACATTTGACGTGATATAGAATTGTTTCAAAACTAAAAAGACAAACCTGTCCTAAGGGTTGATTTTGTTGCTACGATTTCTTTTACCCACTCAATAAAGGTATAGAGCCTCAGAATAGCCGCATCGGCGGTACTCTCAACAAAGTTGGCATCTTCTACTGAGTCTCCAGCGTCGGCAAGCGTTAGCCGCATGCCGTCAGCACTGAATTTATCCAAACTCTCTGATAAGGTCAAAAAGTTGCCCTCAGACTTCGACATTTTGGCAGAATTCAACATAAGATGACCATTGGCTCGGATCCCCTTAGGCCACATTTCTTCTTCTTTCTCCCAGATGGCACAATGGTTGTAAATGTAGTATGTTAAATGGTTTTGGATCAAATCTTTTCCCGACGCTCTTAGGTCAACTGGATACCTGAAAACAAAAATGTTTGAAATCAAAATACGACACTAAGCAGCTCAATATTCTTTCCAAATAGAAAATAATAACTACCAATATTGAAAAGATTTCTTCATGAGATCCAAAGATTTCTTGGCAATCTTCGTGTTCTTTGGCACAGGCGCATCTTTAAAGAAAATGTAATCCCACACTTCCATAGTCATATCCTCTGGTTTAATTTTGAGAGCATTTTCGACATTAGCTCTAAAAGTGTTCCCTTGTAGAAAGTGTGCCACGGTGTAGTAAGCATTATAGATTGTAGAGTCTGAAAGGGATTCTATAACCCATTGCTGGTCCCAAGGTACTCTGGTTCCTGAAATAATGTTGAATTTGAATCTGACATAGCAAAATTGAGCCTTAAAGTAATTGATAACCATTAAATAAAATTCTCACCCAGTCCATAAGTTCTGGAACACGCATATTCATGTAACCAGTCAAGGGTTGCTTGAAAGTTTTTCCGAACTTCGTCATGATAGGTGTTTATTCTAGACAAAGCTTTCTCCGCCTGAGCCTTCCACTGTTCTTCCCCGTAATTTAGATACCACTGATTACAGAGTGCCACAACACATTCATCGCCAGATCGCGACATTATCGTCTTTTCAGGTTCATAGTACACAACAGCACCATTTTCATCAATAAGTTTTTTCTGTAGTTTTTTCTTCACATCCTGAATTTTGCTACCTTTGAATTCGCCAACAGTCAAAACTCCATCATAAAATCCTTTGAGGTACACCATTTCTTTTGCTTGTGTTAACTTTTCCCTATCATTTTGACTCTGGATTTTAAGCATATCATAAACATGAACTGCAGACAGATTCCCGAATTCTGGAATTTCTAGTATGGGCACCGGTTTATAAGGAAGTACCATTTCATCTTTGATGCCATACTTTTCTCTGAATGCTGGCTTCTTCTGCAAGTCCACAAGAGCCGCATAATCGTCTGGGGAATCACTAGGTACACTGGTTACAATTCCTGTACCTTTATCCTCTTTAATGGTCAACATTGGCAGGGAATAGATTTTTGGATAGCAGGTAAATGGTGATTTTAAGGAGATTCCTAGAAGATCACTACCTAAAATTTCCAATAAGACATTGAACTCTCCATCAGTTGCAGTGAAACCCTGATAACACATATTTCTGGCTGCTCTTCTAGTGCAGATAAATATGCCATCCTTGACTGTCTCAAAAGCTATGTACTTAATTTCTGGGTGAACCCAACAGTTAGTTTGTCCATACATAGTCTCTGGCCGTAGAGTGGCTGCAACAAAACTCACTGTCTTTCCTTGGAATGTCCTACAAAATAATTAAATACATAGGTCACTACTTGAACATAATGATTATGACCAACAAAACTTGAAGTGCTTTAACTTCTATTTTATATTGTAACTTAGTACTTACTTTAAAACTCCTGGTAGTGGTTCAATAACCTGCATTTTAATGAGAGTGTACTCTTGAGGACCGGCCCCTTCGCCACTACTCCTGTCGTGGTCCATGCAAGGCTGTTTGTCTAAAGGAGAAAATATGGTGTAGCGTTTTCCATACATGATCTTATTACGGTCTTTCAGGTGATTGAATTGCCATCTTATGAATGAATCGTAGAATGGATTTGCATCTGTTGTTATGAATTTCCTACGCCAATCTACCTACAACAAAACATCTGTTTAAGACTTTATCATAGACAACCCCTTTAGTTTCCTATACTATCCTAGGTGGAAACCCATACAAGTATGATAGACTATTGTAACATTACTAAAAATATGCTACATACTTTCATTTTACTGAAAACTTTAACACAAACATATTGTAAAATCATTTAATTTTATTGTCATACTATTTAATGTGGTTTTATTGTACTCAATATTACAGCTTTATAGCTCTAAACTAAGATCTTGTTTTGTTATAGGGTAATATTTCAACTAATTCAGTTACTATATCAAACTGTTGCTAATGAGCACTTCAGATATTTATTAGTGTAATTCAAATAATTGTATCAAACTGTTGCTAATGAGCACTTCAGATATCTATTAGTGTAATTCAAATAATTGTATCAAACTGTTGCTAATGAGCACTTCAGATATATATTAGTGTAATTCAAATAATTGTATCAAACTGTTGCTAATGAGCACTTCAGATATCTATTAGTGTAATTCAAATAATTGTATCAAACTGTTGCTAATGAGCACTTCAGATATCTATTAGTGTAATTCAAATAATTGTATCAAACTGTTGCTAATGAGCACTTCAGATATCTATTAGTGTAATTCAAATAATTGTATCAAACTGTTGCTAATGAGCACTTCAGATATCTATTAGTGTAATTCAAATAATTGTATCAAACTGTTGCTAATGAGCACTTCAGATATCTATTAGTGTAATTCAAATAATTGTATCAAACTGTTGCTAATGAGCACTTCAGATATCTATTAGTGTAATTCAAATAATTGTATCAAACTGTTGCTAATGAGCACTTCAGATATCTATTAGTGTAATTCAAATAATTGTATCAAACTGTTGCTAATGAGCACTTCAGATATCTATTAGTGTAATTCAAATAATTGTATCAAACTGTTGCTAATGAGCACTTCAGATATTTAACAGTGAAATTTAAATCATAATATGAGTGATGAAAGAATCTTACATGTAACCCCATTCTAGTTAAGTCAGCCACAGCTCGAGGAGGGAAGTACTCCAGCCAATACATTTCATCAGCAAACTCCTTGATTTCTTCATCAGGAACTCCAATACTTTGCATGATCTGCCACTGATATTTAGCAGATCCGCTTTTAGCTACTGCTTTACTCTTCTTCCCTTTGCTTTTGTCTTTAGGCACCACATCCTCTTGAGCTGTCACTGAGACCTCCTCCTCTTCAGGAAAGACAGGTGGGCAGCCATAAAGTGCCATCTCCCGCTTAAGTTTATCTGCACATGCTTTTATAGGCATCCCTGTACAATGGAACCCAAATGGAAACAGGACCTTCCGACCTTTCAGCCTGTAGTAACGAACTGCAAACTGATAAATATAAATTTAAAATTTTACATGATAACTACGAATGCGTTTATAAGAGCAATGATGCAATAAATATTGAACTTACTTCACATTTGGACAACGAAAAAGTGTGCCCTAAATGTAAGCGACCATTCATGTATGGGTAAGGAAAGGTACACATGAACTTTTCATGCTCCTTCCCATCGTCGGGTGCCTCCACTTCGAATATCTTCTCCTGGTTCCATCTTTCTTGAACCTTTCTCTCTATCTCTTGGAGATATTCAACCTTAAATGTTCCTTTCCGATCTAAGGCCGCCTGGCAACAACGTACATTATTAAACATAGCACTGAATAAGATACAGTAAAAGTAATTGTTGTGACCGTAAATTTAATATTTCTTTCGATAAATATAACCTAAAATTACGAATTATAGATGGCAATAAAATAATAGAAAATTGAAGTTTATCAAACTAAGTCCATAAAAATTTATTTACCATTCAACTACAGTATTTTGAATCGGTTATAATATATACAAAAATCTGTTATGCTATTTATAGGAAATCAATCGTAAATTTTAGAAGATTTAATTTTAAATTTATACATGTACAGTGTCAGCACACCGTACAGTAGGTACACGTTTAATTGTCAAATTATCAAATGTCACTTGTCACCTGTCAGTATCAGCATCAAATGGTTGCCACAGCAACCAACTTTGATACACAGAATAAAAAAAATTGGTAGAGATCACAGATTTTTAAAATAAACATAAGCAAATGTATTATGTGTAGGCTAGTTTGTGATGTACAATAGGTGTAGTAATAACGTGGGCTTTACACTATCCAATTTGCGGAGCGCTAAGGCGAGCTTTACATTTTACAATTTGCAGAGCGCTAACTCAGTGCACTAACTAGTGCCATCATACATTACTTACACTGCACTAAAACTTACTCTGTTTAATTGAAAATCCGAGTATAGTTACTGACTGCCTTACTCTTACACAATGCGAATTTAGCACGCTAGCTCAGTTAGCACTCTGCAAATTGGATAGTGTAAAGCCCCCATTAGACAGTAAATAGTGCAATGGAATGTATGTATGCAACAACAAAAATAAAACAAGATAGACTTTACGTGTCATGGGAGAGAAAGAGATGAAAGTATTGCTTACATACGGTCCATGTAGTGTTGAAAATTATGTTAGGTCTGCTATTTTTTTATGCGTCTGTGAAATAGACAAAGTCTATCTCGTTGTATTATTGTTTTTGCAACACTTACGCATAAATTGACAAAATGAGGATGAAGTAAGCCAACCATTCTCATTAGCTGTAAGAAGCCGAAGTTATGTACGTCATCATTGAGCCTAGGAAGCAAAGAAGGTTTGTGTTCTTATCTTGGTGATTGTCAATGTGTGCAGTATTTTTTGGGTAAATGTGACATTAAAAATGTCGAAAATGTCTTCATTTGATCAGTCATTCGTCATTCGTTTTATATACTTAACACATGTGCACTTCTGCTCGCCACTATATAGTACACGAAGCGACTGAATGCGCGCAAAGCGTGCCTGTAAATGGGTCGCAAGCGCTTGCGGCAAATTTCCTTAATTTGTGTCAAAAAACCGATATGCAATCGAAATTGCTACGAGCGCTTGCAAACGCTTGCAAGCGTTTGCATGCCAAGGCAAAGGTTCCATCCTCAGACTAAGTTTCATCCATGTAGTTGAATTTGCGACGTCTTGAGGTTTGTCAAGCGTGCGGACGCGCCATTGTAATTGTAGTTCGTTGGAACTCGTTGTTCGATGTTGAATATTGAAGCACACGATTTTTGTTACTAAAAATTAATGATTTTTCCTAAATATTGTTTTATTGTTCTTTATTTCATGACATTAAGTAAAAATATTGTTCTATTTTTACTTCTTTTGTCTTTATATTGAACGAGGTTATAATTATCACAAATTAAATAATAGTTAAGCTTCATACAAAGTGCCCAAAAACAACTCACACATAGACACCGTTCACATACACCAAAAATCGGAACAGTCGGACCACTTGGATCGCGGTTGTTATTTCCAGCAATATGACATTTATAATAAGTACACAAATAAGATAATTTTCCTTAAAAATGGATAAGAAATAGAATTATTATAACTATTATCGAAGTGATTTTTTTTATTCGACGTTAAATTGCAAATTAAATTTTTTTAGACATCTAGTTGCTACAGAAAGGTACAATAAGTCCTTACTTGCTTGTAATTCAATGATCCGTTACTAAACACATGTCAATGTAGGACGTAGGAAGTTCTTTGTACGTTAGAGTGTATATGTTACCGTTAAAATGCATAATTAGTTAATGTGCACATTAACTAGGCAATCTGCAGATACACTGATACGATACGTTAAAGTGTAAAAAAAGGTCTTATTTGCACTTTACCCAGTTAGTCTGCACAATAACGGATGGTACACCGTTAAATTGCGGAAGACTGGCTACCTGAGTACCAATTTGTTTTGATGTCGTGGCCAAATCGTAGATTTGCTCACATCATGAAATGATCGATCTGGCCGATCGATCGAGATTTGGTCGAATCGTAAAAACGCGGAAAATAGGGCATAACTTCGAACCGTGACGTCTCCGGCGCTGCGGAAGGTGCAGCCCCTTCGCCCTTGCGTAACAAAGCACAGACACCCGTCTGCGTTTTGTTACAGCGGGCGGGGGCTGCCCTCCCTCCGCGCCTCCGGGTTCTAAAAAATGCTCTAGGGGTAGGGCATACAAGACTACGTGGAGTAGGGGTAGGCTAATTCGGTTCTGTAACCAATTCGACCTACCTACCTTGAAGAATTTGATTGAGTAGTAATGGAAATGAGTATTCATTGTTTTATATCCAAAATTAACTCAATTTTTATGTTTTCATTCAATGTTACTCGTTTTTAACAATTGACGTTCAAACAAGAACCTATTTTATTGACTTTACCGTATGCATGGTCGTAAGTCTGCAGATTAGCTAGGAAGTCTGCAGATTAACTAGTTAATGTATGAACTGAATTATAGTTTTTCCACTTTAACTAAATCAGCCAGATAATCTGCAGAATACCTCGTTAATGTGCATTCTATCTGATTTACGCACATTAACGGTAACATATATACCTTCGATTTTTAATAAATACATTAAATGAAGGATTATATTATTGGACATGTAAAATTATTTTCTTAGTGTTAATTTATGTAATAGGATTTTTATTTTGTTTCCAGTACCTAATATAGATACAAAATATTATATAATAAGAAATAAACGGATCATATGAGATCCCATAAATATTTAAATTACATAAGTATTACCGGAACTGCCGCAGAACGCAGAACGCGCTAGGTTTAGTTGCAAATATTGAGTTTACATTCACTATACGCAAAACGAAACAGTTTTATTTTTATTATGAGTACCTATGTCTCCAAGTACCTCCTCTCCACAAGTACGTGCAATCACATTATTGCACGTACTTGTGATTATCATTTCGTATAAAAAACATATTATTACAGATAACCTTGAATTACCTGCTTTATTGAATTTTTCATCTAAGGACTCCCGTAATCATAATTTACAATGATAGCATTATAATTGTAAATTAATTGCATAATTAGGTAATATGACTAACGCTTACTAAATTACATTACATTTTAATGATTCTAAACGTATACCTTTATTTTAATTTTCCCGTTTAATCCATACCAATAACTTAAATAACAAATCCAATCCACGACCTTTGCGGAGTCGTTAACCCTTAGGCTAACGCACACATGCATAAACAAAATCGAGGTACCTACATACATGAGCTTAACTTCTGTTTGTGATAATTATTGCAAGTGAGAATTATCTGTGGATACTTTTTGTTAAAAACGTAATTGACAAAAAAAATTGGCGCCAGTAGCGTTTTCTGTCATTGTCATTTTACCGGAAACTTCGCCACCCCGTTTCGAGGACGCGTTAGCCGGGATCGCCGGTTTCGTTTACTGTTCCTTTGTACAAAATTTAGAGATAAAATAATGGCGCCAAGATCAGCAAAGGCAAAGGTATAGTTGCATGGTCATCTATTAATTCCATATTCATATTTACACTCGCGAATGAATTCCATAGCCGGTTTACATTGTTATCGGCAAGGTACCTATCACTAAGATGCTTGTGATTTGTCATAAACTGTTGGGTTTTCATTATCATATGAAAAACCATAACGGTTACCAATGCCACGCAGTTTAAATAACGTGTCCGTTTCGATTAATTAACATTCATACCAAGATTTGATAATATTTTACTAAATACTACTGAGATGCCGCGTGTTTTGTGTAAATAGTTTCACACATCCACTGTGTAGTGTGTCGTAGGTAAATTTAAGCGTTACAATGAAACTTGTTATTTAAATTTTATTTACATTGCCCCTGTTTCTTTTATGTGTCAATGTACACTAATTTTAAACTGGATATTCTGCCTGTGCTACATCCTGTTAATCATAAGCATGACTAAAAGAAACTGATGTGATGCTTTGTATTCACTATTATGTGTATTGAAGGAAATGTAAGGGTTCAATCACTCTTCCTGTCACTACAAGGATGCTGTCAAGACATGGGGACTCAAATAACAAACCTTGTATAAAGTGCTGTTATAATAAATAGTGTGTAAATTGCTGTTAATCCATTATTCTTCATGAAACTTCATGTTTTTTGTATAGAAGTACAATACTGTTCCATGTCTTCTGTTTTAAAATCAATAATGGCAGTGAAAGTCACGACTCCTTGAGTATATATAACTTTAAATACTTAATGAGCAACAATATTGGTACTTTCACATTAAAACAGATGGTGAGTATGAGAAGACCCATTAATGTGAAATTTTATCATTACCAATTTGTTTTTTCAGAAAGCGGCCGATGTTAAAGTGTCAGAAAATGAAGCACCTGCAAAAGGTAAAGGAAAAGAAAAGAAGGTTCCAGAGCCAGAAGTAGATGCAGATGAAGATGAACTTCCAGTGGTAGAAAAAAAATCTAAGCGCGGAAAGAAAGCTACAGAAACTAAAGAAGCTAATGGAGATGGTGCTGTTACAAAAAGGGGAAAGAAAAAGGTAGATGAGGAACCAGTTATTGAAGAGCCAGGTTCAAATGATGACAACTCCGAAGACGCAGAGTCTGTACCAGCAGAAGAAAACAATCAAAATGAAAGTGATGATGCAGAAACTAATGGGCAGACAGAAGAAGTACAGGTACCTGCTAGTCGAGGACGCAAAAAACAAGCTAAAAAAGAGCCAGCTGATATTAAACCAAAAGAATCCACTAGGGGCAAAAGAAATCTTAAACAAAATGAAACAGAAGACACAAAAAAAGAAGTAGCTGATGAAAAACCAAAGGGTAGGGGTCGGGGCAGAAAAGCTCAACCAAAACCAGAAATTGAAATGGAAGAGGATGACAACAATGCTGAAGAAGAAAGCAAACCACCAGCTAAGGGCCGAAAGAAGGCCCCAGCTAAAGCAGCCAAAGAGAAAACTCCAGAAAGTGAGATTGAAGAATCACAAGAGGAACAGAAAGATGTAGATGAACCTGAAGAAGAACCAGAACCCAAAAAAGGTAGAGGTAAAAAGAATTCTGGCAAGAAAGCAAAGGTAGAAGTAGAAGAGGAAGAAACAAAAGAAGAACCAGCGACAAAAAAAAGAAAAGTAAATAAAAAAGAAGAAAAGGGAAAAGGTATAATTTTTATTTAAATGTATTGAGATTTTGTATTTGTTATGTTTTACAAATAAACTAATAAGTATTTTGTGAACTTTTAGGTGAAACTAAGGATGATGAGGAAATGGAAGAAGATGCTACTGAACCAAAACCTGCAAAAGGCAAGCGAGGGCAAAAGAAGGCGGCAGAGAAACCAGTGGAAGCAGAGGAGGAACTGCAAGATACTGGTGAGCCCACCAGCAAGCGCCGGCGCAAGCAAGCCGACGACAAGGGTAATTAGTTCTGTTACATCATTGACATCTTTGGACAATTTGTTTTGTATTGCTATGATTAAGTGTGTTTTATTATATTATGAATAAATGGTTTTCAAAATATCTATATTGCATTATTTTATTTATTTTTCTTTACCTCTTTATATAACATTTTCACTTTATAGCTCAAGAGGTTTGAACATGTCTGTATGGTAATAATATAAGCTATTATTTACTACTACTAAATACTTTGATTAGATACATTGTAAAATTGTAAATAAAGTACATGGTTTGATATTTGAAGCTTTTCAGAACAAAAATGATGAAGTACAGCAAGTGTTGCTAAAAAAGCTAGCAGTGGTGAATTATGTTTCTATGAATAGACATGGCCAAACCTCTTTGCATTAACTCTAATAGATGCTACCGCATGTGGGAAGCTAAGATTTTCATTGATTAAGTATGTTAGTCATAAAAGAATGCAAATTATGCTTGACAAGTAGTCAATAGTAATTATTATAAATTATTTGGTGTTAGTCTAACAATGCATGAATCCAAGGACAGGAGACTAGTAACTAACTTAGTGCTGGTGATCATTACATATAAATACATTTTCACATTTGAAATAAGGAGCAAAATAAAACACAACTAGTTTGATGTGATAAATAATCATTGACTAGTTATTTAGGTACTTGACTACAACTTTATATATGCACAGTACTGTGCATATCAGAGGACCTTGGAATCTCAAATCAGTTAGCTTTTGATTCATTCGCAGTAAATACTTTGTTATTTATGATGTACATGTAAATCTTAGTAATATCAACAGAAAATATGTACATATTTGTAAGAATATTTTTGACTATAAATTTTAAAACACATAGGTACCTAGAATAGATGAAGCTTAGAATATAGCGCCCTAAGATATCTGTAGACTTCTATAAAACAAAGTGCTGTATTTTACACAATTCATAACTAAAAATGGTCTTGGGCCTAGTTTAATCTTATTCGAGCAGTGATTTATTTTTGTTTTGAGAAAGTGTTTTTTTTTCGTTACACGAGTTAAAGTACCTACCAGGAGAGCAGAGCTGGTGAAGAAAGTAAAGGTGTTCTGTAATCAACCCGTGCACCTGAAAAACTAGAGACGGAATCAATAATGTTTCATTTTATTTGTTTTGTGACAGTTATTTGTCTTTTGTGGCTTTATTGGGTCAGTGTATTGTTTTTTGTTTCGTGACAGTGTTTTGTTTTGGTTTTGTGACTCTCGTTTAATGACAGTGTTTTGTTTCGTGTTTTCTGACATTGTTTTGTTTTTGTTTATTGATACTGTTTATTTTTATTTCACTGCTGACTTTGCAATGTGCACTATGGCGATAGCAATGTCCATGACGCCTCAAAAGCGTTGAGGTTTGGAAAAGTAATCAGCTCCAGAGCTCAAAAAGTACATACTTAATACAATATTTATTGTTTACAGGGCGGCACGATATTCGTTGGAACAGCTAAATAATAATAATAAAAAAAGTAAATAAAATATACTGTAATGATATTTAAAAAATGAAGTCTCATGACTCTAAGCGTACCTATGCTCCTTCTTACCCTTTTAAATAAAATTGCAAGTTTAGAAATGTAGATAGTAGTTAAGTATCTAAGATTGGCTGCATATTCATCACCATCGTCATCGCAAGTTAAGTCTATCACTGCTGGGATCGGTTCTCTCACAAACTCATAATGTACCGAAGCTGCGGGTCATACTTTATCACGAAGGTTTAGTATGATTTGATATGCAAACTCTTTTGAAAATATTAGTTGTAAACATACCTACGTAATTTATTATCAAGTAGATACTAATTGAAGTATAATAATGCGGCTAGCCCAAAATTATGAATTTAAACTTGTAAAGAGTGCGATATAGCATTCCAATTACGTGGCGGCAATGTTTGCTGAATCAGTTTGATGAGTTTTTTGTCCTTTCAACCACACGTCGCGTAGCCTTGAACAAAGTTTAGAATTTTTAATTCACGTTAAGTAGGTACCTAAACGTCGATGACTTTATAATAGGTTCTTCGGTATTCATTTTATAAAGCATATAAACTTTAATGAACATTTTCTAAATGAATTAATTTCCAGCCTCATCTGAAGACACGAAAAAGAAGGCACCTGCTAAGGCGAAAGCGGCGACAGACTACGAATCCATTGATTTTTCTAATGATTCAAAGAACCCACAGGGAAAAGAATGGAACTTTAAAATAGCCTGTTGGAACGTGGACGGAGTCAGAGCGTGGTTGAGCAAAGGTGGTTTGGATTACGTACAATATGAGAAACCTGATATCTTATGCTTGCAAGAATTAAAATGTGCTCAAGATAAGCTACCAGAGGAGATAACGAATTTGCCGGGATATCATGCGTACTGGCTAACCAGCGAAAAGGATGGCTATGCTGGCGTAGGCATCTACACGACGAAACTGGCTATGAACGTGCAATACGGTCTACAAGACGAGGAATTAGATTCCGAAGGCCGCATCATCACAGCGGAATATGAACATTTTTATTTAATTTGCACGTACGTGCCCAACTCCGGTCGTAAGCTAGTTACGCTACCGAAAAGACTGAAATGGAATGAAGAATTTCGTAAACACGTTAAATCGCTAGATAAGAAGAAGCCTGTAATTATATGCGGCGATATGAACGTATCACATAATGAAATAGGTATGTATTTGATTATAATACAGAAAATGAACATGTTTCATACATAATCATGCTTGTCATTATGCTTATTAAATGATGTTATTGCAGATTTAACGAATCCTAAGACTAATAAAAGGAACGCGGGCTTTACGGACGAAGAACGCGCCGGTATGACAGAGTTGCTGGGAGACGGTTTTGTGGACACATTTCGGCATTTATATCCTGATAAAACAGGCGCCTACACATTTTGGACCTACATGTTCAATTGTCGAGCGAAGAATGTTGGATGGTAAGTAAAAATTATTAGGTATTAGTAAGTAAAAGTATTAGGTTTATATTAGGCTAAGAACTCTTTATATTAGGTCAGGAACCTACCGAAAGTTTCAGTTTCGCCCAAAATTCTAGTTTCGGCTTTAGTTCGGTTTCGGCGAAGAAATTGCCGAAACTTTGGGCCGCGCCGAAACTAGTGTTCGTGATAGTTAGACCTACCGACCAAAAGGTTCGGTTTCATCAAGATTCGGCGTCAGGTTCGGTTCTGGCGAAACAGAGAATCGATTCGATCCTGTTTTGGTCGGGTCGGATTAATATAGATGTTTTCCCGCGTGCTCCCTAGAAGAACAGGCAGACATACTAGTGTCAGAGTGTAAGAGGCAACAGAAGCTTCTCGATGGAGTCAGCCACCAAACGACGTGTGTTCTGGGTAGGAGTGCCAACTGGGGATAGATTTGATAAAAAAAGCACGTCGTGATAACAATCGCGAGAGGTAGTGAGGCTAGCGATTGAAAACGATTTTATCTTGCTGAACACAGTACAGTTCCTACTATTTTACATACAAGAAGTGATAAAGATAATCATAGATTAAGTAATAATGTACCATAAGGTTATAAGCAGCGGTAAAATAAATAGCTACCTACAATGCAGTTGACATTACGTATCTATACGCACACGATTGACATTTAAAAAATTTAGCAAAGTAGGTAATAGGTACCTAGTTCTACCTACTTCAAAATATTATCTGTTTCATATTTTTTTGTGCTCAAGTGTTTAAGTTTTCATGTTAAATAAAGTTTAAAAATTAAATGTTACGCATAAAAAGTGCACAGCTAAATGATCACTAATACCTAACTTGCAAAAAGAATTGCGAGCGCATACATTCATTACTTCCCTTCTAATTACCTTAGGCTTATGCCTATACAGCTGGTTAAAGAACAATAATATCTGATGTTTCAGGCGTCTGGACTACTTCATAGTGTCGGAAAGGTTCCTGCCAGCCGTCTGCGACAGTGTCATACGGGACAAGGTCAACGGGAGCGACCACTGTCCGATCTCTCTGTTCCTGCATCTAAGCACTGCCGACAAACCTAAGGAGTAACACCAGCCCATTCGACTCCCTCATTTGTGAGATCAAGAATTTGTGAATAAAACATTCAAATTGTGATTGAATGAAAAAAAATAAAGACATTATTTTGCATAATCTTCTTGTTTACTTTCTTACATACAAAATTGTTACTTAAATAAAATACACAGTCAGCCTTAAATAATAACAATAATTTTATCGGACTCATTCAATTTATCTAAGAATTTATCAAAAAACTATTTATTTTATGAAGGCAACAGGCATAAATTACCATTAATTAACAATTAATAATTTCACATTCATTTGTTTTCTGACCAATATTTTAATTAGAAATTTTAACAATAACACAATTAATATTTGTATGTAACAATTATTATTAACCACTTATTATTGACATTTCTGGTCCTTTGCGCCGATACTTCATGTGAACCTGAAATTAACAGCTTAATTTATGATATATTGTATATCCAAATTGAATAAGAAATAGTTTCGATCTCAGGTTTCGATATATACCAAAGAGCTGCTATCTAATCAAGTGAACCTTTACCACCATTCAAATTCCACCAGAATGAGACTTGATGTTATAGTATAGAGACCTAACGTCTCGTAACGACCTAACGACCGAGCCTCTGGAGATGTTCAGCAGATGGTACGCTGAATAGAAGTTAATTTGAACAACCTTTACAACTACACAACACGAGTATCGCAACAGCACAGCTACGGATCTTGAACATCACCACCTCAGCAAATTAACACTATCCTTTTACGAGCAGCATAAATATGAACAACCAAGACTGCTTAAGTATGTATAGTAGCTATAATTCCTAGAACTCTAACTAGAGCCTACAGGTTCAAGGGTAGGTACGCATAACTTTTTCCCTTTTATATATTTATGCAAAAAGCGAAGTGTCATTTAAATCGGTGCATTCCCAAAAGTTCAACTGATTAGTTATTAAACTCATCAACAAACACTCCTTTCGAATAGGTGTCGGGAAAATGAATCCCTAATGCCTAATTGAATTGATGACTGCCAACCGTTAATTTTTATAAATATTGATTTAGAGGAGAATCAGAAGAAATAATGTAAAAAATAGAACCTAGAGAATCGAACTAAGACCACTTCATACGTTTCTATGGAGGGATGGTTCCCTGAAATGAAAACGCATGTCTTCATCGACTGTACATAGACTTGACCAATAGCGTATTTGGCAAATTTCATGACTGGACAAACAGACGATAGGACGAAGACGAACCACCGATTTGACCAATTTCAGATTTGACGAAGTGGCAATTTGACGAATATCAGACTTGACCAAAGTCGTGCAACCCCATGGTCGATAGGTAAACAGGTAAAATTGTTATGTAAGTGTAACATTACTTTATTCTATTTTCTAGTTATTAACAGGTTTACAAAATTTTATTGAATCGGAGCTAGAACATAGAAAGAAAGAAACATTTATTCCGTCTTGTGAATATGTCGTGGCCACATCATCATCATTATCAAATGATCAACTCAGTTTGGCCAGATCGTAAAATCGTCTACGTTTCACGATTTGATCATCCACGTTTGGCCGAATCGTAAAAACGCGGAAGGCGCGCGGGCATCATTTCGAACCGTGACAAAACTGCAAACGTGACGTGTGACGCTGTAACAAAGCACAGACACCCACGTTCGCCTGCGTTTTGTTACAGCGGGCGGGGGCTGCCCTCCCTCCGCGCCTCCGGGTTCTAAAAAACACTCTAGGGATAGGGCATACAAGACTACGTGGAGTACCTAGAGGTAAGGTAATTCGGTTCTGTAACCAATTCGACCTACCTACACCTTGAAGAATAATTTGACTGAGTAGTAATGGAAATAAGTATTCATTAATTTATATCCAAAATCAACTCAATTTTTATGCTTTCGTTCAATGTTTCTCGTTTTTAACAATTGACGTGAATTGTCTTCTGCAATTCGCAATTTTTGTTGCTACCCTTTCTACTTCTTTCTACTCTAGGCCATATTGACAAGAGAAAAAACATTTTCACCAGCGGCCGCCATCTTCACACATAAACGAAGCGCTTTCAGCGCCTCTACCGGTAATCTCGCCGGTACTGGTAATAATCTTGACCATTTCATGAAAAAGCCGCGCGTTCATATCGAGAAACGATTTCTTATCATTGATCTGCTCAACCCACATCATGTGGCCAATAGGCATATGAACATTTCATGAAATGATCGCTAATTTCATGAAGTGAGCAATTCTACGATAAGGCAACGACAAACATATGTTAAAAAAACTAAGAAAACAAAGCCATACACATACCTGAATTATTTTAACGAAAGCTTCTCTTTTCAATAGAGGGTAAACTGACTGTAATAGACTTTTAGCACTGAATTCAAGTTCTTTCAAACCAGAACAAAACAGAGCAATGCCTGCCTCCAACCCTGTGCCAAAGTCACACTCATCCACTGCTATACTAGCGTATGTTATCACTGGTTGTAATTCAGACAATATTTTATCCTTTTCCTTTTGAGATGTCGCGTCTGATAATTGTTTAAAAAGCTTCTTAAGTTTTGCTAAAAAAAAGACAACACATGATAATAAGTGAGTTAAATTTTCTTTAATTTAATTATTTGTGGCTCTATCGACCATAGGTCTACTTGTAATTGACAACTAGTGTAATTGAAAGAAATAAACTTGTGTATGAGATTTCTAAGTAAATAATATTAAATTAACACTTTGCCTTTCATTCAACTAGCTGAATTCTATGCAATTTCTAGTAGGCAAACACAGTACTGGACAGTAAGGAAGTTCTTAAGATCAATTTATTTAAAAACTAGAGAACCGCCCGCGCTTCGCTTCGGGACCCGTAGGTAACAGCCGCGTAGGTCCCGCTCCCGTAGGAATTTAGGCTAAAAAGTAGCCTACTACTCGCTCTCTTCACTCCACCCTGTCTGAGGTGTGTGGAGCCCTCGGGACAGTTAGTTCCCTTTTGGGGGTGTCTCTCGCGGCCCGTTAAAACGGGCCGGTTCTTGGGCTGGGCCCTAAGGCCCTTGGTTGTCCATCTGTGGTTAACCAATAGGTCAAGTCCGGTGTGTGGTGGCCTTTTTACAGGCCACAGAGTCTTAAACGGGATGGGGTTCATCTTCGCTCCGCCCAGGCGATCGAGGCCCTACCGGGTGAATCCCGCTGGTGGGAAGCCCAGCAGGAGCCGATCAGCGCCGGGCGACGACTTACGAAGCCCCAGTATCAGTCAGTGCTAGGCCCGTCCTGCGCAACCAGCAAGTCGCGCGGGAAGTCCCAGCGGTCCGGTGGACGGGTGTGGAGCGGCGCCAGGTCCTGCAGATGCGGGAACCGCGACGCGTCGACATGTTGCGTGCCAATCTCTCGATGAAGTCGTCCAGTCTCTCGACTCGAAGGTCCCTCTGGTCCGCTGGCACTATCCTGTTGGCTGAACAACTTGTGGACATCAGTCAACAGGATAGTGCCAGCGGGCGGGCGGTACACTGAATACAGCCGGAGCGGGGAGTTCTCGAGGCAGAGCTAAAGTAGCCTATTACATTTGCCTATGACTTAAGTAAATTACATGTAGTATTTGATAGCGTAATTCAGAACTTGCAAATGAATTTTATTACCGCCATCTATTAACAACTCCGAAAATGAATATCTAGCAACTAACAAAACATCGATCTTCCCATGGGAATGGGATGTTTTTCCGCGGTAAAAAGTAGCCTACGTCACTCTCCACCCTCCTAACTATCCCCACACACATAAACCTTACCGTATAATAGCTTTGTTGCGACGTGAAAGCGTCACAAACAAACAAACAAACAAACAAACACACTTTCACATTTATAATATTATATTAGTAAGGATATACAAGTTTCTTACCATTACTCTCAGCTAGTGATCTGTACCCCAATTGTGTTTTTTTATTATAAGGCACTACTATTCCTGCGCCATGGAATGACTTGCACACAGTTCGTTGCTGCCTATTTTTCATGTTGAACTCCTTCAAAGTATAATCATGTTCCTGTGCCCATTTACTTATCTTTTCCATTAATTTCTGACATGCAACAGAGACAAATGGTGAAGTTTTCTTTTCATTTTGTAAGTAGTAGCTGAAAATACACATAAAATAATTATTTATAACTGAATATATATTTTTCTGATATAGGTGTGTTGTGCTATTGGCATAGTTTCTGAAAAAAAAACATTCCAACCCACACTTGTGTCAAAACTCAAATAATAATAGTTCATCTGGTGACACATATTTCATAGCTCTCAAAATTTTATCACTCTGCTATAACTATTACTCACTAATCCAACCACCAATTAAATCACGACATTGAATGGGGGATGGAACTACTAGTTGGCTGGTATGTGAATGGGAAAGGTTTTCAGAAATTTCCTATATTCCTATTGAGCTTTATTAACATGTTAACAGTAAATAATTATTTAATTATTAATAATTCATGTACCAGTGTGCCAGAAATAAACACTTTTCTATTCTATGCTAAATAATGAAGTAGGAAAATTTTAACTTTTTTACTAAATTTTCTTCAATAATGTAGGTATAGAGGTTAAACTAAGGTAATGTTGCAACAAAATTTAACATTTTTCATTTAACGCAAATAAATAATTTAATGCAAATAAGTGTATGTCTATCATTTGTTACTATTTAAAAATTACTTTGCCTGGTGATAAGTGGTTTACAAAAAAAGTGCGAGTCGGACTCACGCACGAAGGGTTCCCAACCATTATGTATAAAAACCCGAAAAAAATCTGGTCTGTTGTGTGAAAGCCACACTAAAATATTTAATTGTTTTATTGTGGCCACATAGGTATTCATAAATATTACGCATTTATTAAGATGTGTAATATAATAATATTGTAATAAATATTACGCACAACGCCATCTCTTGGACCGAAATTATCGTCAAATGTATGGCCGCCCACTTAAATATTTATTTTATTCTGTTTTTTAGTATTTGTTGTAGTAGCAGCAACAGAAATACATCATCTGTGAAAATTTCAACTGTGTAGCTATTACGGTTCATGAGATACAGCCTGGTGACAGACGGATGGACGGACAGACGGACGGACAGCGAAGTCTCAGTAATAGGGTCCCGTTTTACCCTTTGGGTATGGAACCCTAAAAACTCACTCTCAACTTTAATCCATTAATCCCCAACGACATGAATTCATGTCAGGAAACCAATAGTACGTACTGATCGTTGGAATTTGATAACACACACAAAAGGCAATACCAGTGAGGACAATTAACAACCTTAATTATAGAATAAAACAAAAAATATTTCTTCGACTTACTACACAGCTCCAAAAATATTATTTGCAATGGGTTTGATTGTACAATCCTTTTCACTGTTATTCTCTGCCAAGAAAACCGGTTTTTCATCGGGGCTGTCCCTGAAGTAACCAATGTGGTATTCACTTTTACCTTTCTTTTTCAAAACGGCCTGAAAATTTTCAAAGTAATTTTGAGTACTTATTCAAAGATTTTATGTAAACAGAACCATAATTTATGATTGAGCTTAGGTATACTGAAATTTCAATTCCATTTGATTCATAAATATTTACAAATCATACATACTAATTTTATTATGGGCACTCACAGTTCAATATAATTTGTATGCATAATTTGCTTAGGACATTTTAAATTCTCAACATCAATCTACAATGAACTTTGAAGTATAAACATAGTAAGCAAAACCTTGTGTCGGACATAACATCTGTCCTGTTGCAGTAAAATTACCTGGTATTCTGGGGGATCATAATAAAACCTCCAATGAATTAAGTACAAATCTTTATCTTCTATTATTGGTAATTTTCCTTGTAGCAAATCAAACGGTCCTATAAGCTCTAAATTTACACCAGACAGCAACTTTTCAAGTGATCCCTCTTCATTCTTTAAACATTCATAGAATGTAAAGAAGTCTGAAGGCATATCTCCTAAAAAACATTCCCTAAATATTTTATGATCAGAATCTTTGTCATAATACTGTGTAGTTTCATCAATCACAATCTTAGTGAGGTTATTACTGATGGAATCAGTTTCAGTATCTGCTGATGGCCTCTTGTCAGTGGTTGCAGTACTTTCTGATATATTAGAGTCCAAAGGTGTGTCGGCTTTTTCTTCTTCTAATTCAGTGTTTGTAGTAGTCACTTCAGATACATCGGCGGAGCTGGAAGGTGATTCTATTTTTTCTTCTGTTTCATCCAGATTTTTAACCTTCTCATTTTTAGTGTAAGGGCTGTATCTAGCATTCTTTCGTTTGTTATTATCAACCTTCTGAGCTTTTCCTTTAAATTTTTGTGGAGGATGCTTAAACTTATTTAAATGATCAGGATTTTTTTGGTAGCAATTAACGCCGTATTTACATATTCTCCTTTCATCTTTCAAGTAATCTTGCCATTCGTCAGACATTTCAAAACCATATACAGAAAACTGAACAATTTACAAGAACTTAAAATGAAATTTGAATGAATTTGATTTCGCCAAATTTCATATAAAATAAAGTCTATGAAATCGGTCGTCGAATACTGAATTGAACTCGAAAAACTCGTGTAAGCATAGAAAGAAAATCATGTGAGTAAACTTACTAAAATAAATCAAACAAACTACAAAAATTATATGCAAACAGTGTTGCCAACTATAATTTTGAAATTCCGTTAAACCTTTGGGTAAATTCCGTCAAAAATCCGTCAAATTTTTTTTTTGTCCGTCAAAAAAATCCGTTAAATAAAAAAAACGTTTTATAAATGCGAAAGTTTGTAAGGATGTATTTGTATATGTGTTTGTTACACTTTCACGCAAAAAGTATTGAACGGGTTTTCATGAAACTTTGCAGTAAAATAACTTAGACCTCGGAATAACGTAATAAGTTAAAATTTATAGAGATTTTTTTATCATTTAGTCATACTACTATTATAACTGTAAAGTCGAAACCAGTCAAAACAAAATCCACCATCTGAGAGCTATCTTCTACTAAGTGGCTGGCTCCCTGAAGCGAAACGAGAGCGGGTTTACTAGTCAATAAGTATATAAAAAAAAGTTTCAAAGAAACAATCCCAATCGTCATCAGACAGAAAACATAAAAATAACTTTATAACAAAAAATCACAATCATCATCATCGCTTCCAGTTAATGTTATTATACTCGCTATGGGAGCAGCTGTTAAGGTGGATGGCTGATTTTTAATTTTATGTTTAGCATTGATCTAGCATAGCAATAAGAGGTAAATCAAAAGTAACATGTCTTGCCATTTCTTTTTAATGCAGAACGAATATTGAAAATTGCGTTGATCATTTTTTCATTCATTTTATTTCTCAATTTTGATTTTACTCCATTTAATACACTAAAAACTCTTTCTACCTCCGCGTTTGAACAAGGTAGCAATAACATTTAAAAGCAAAATCACAATATAAGTGTTGGAATGGATTAATGTTTGTTGCACCTTCAGATTTCTTACCTCTGACCAAAATTCTACAGTTCGTTACTAGAACACTAGAACTAAATTCTTGATTTTTTTTTCAACTATTTTTCCCGTCAAAAAATCCGTTAACCGTTAAAATATATTTTCTCCCGTTAATACCTGACCCTAATCCGTTAAATCTAACGGGAAATCCGTTAAGTTGGCAACACTGTATGCAAATACGAATTCTAACAAAAATAAACGCAAACGCAAAGTATTTAAGTATAATTCGGTCCCATCAAATCAAATTCCATCCATTACATTAGCATATTGACATTGACAGTTGAAATGACAAAAATGATATGTCATGTCATTGTCTAAACCACAGACGGCAAATTTAATGTCAATTTTATATTATACTCACCATAGACATAAAATATATTTTCACGAACTGGCTTTCGGCACAAAATAAGCATAATATTAATTGTGCTTTGGGCCTCTTTGGCTTTGGGTGAATCTGCGTTGAACGTAAAACTTTTGGTGTAGGTAACTGCGTACACAGCTTACTTTCTCTCCGAACATCCGAGCTAAATTAAGCTCTTTGAAAAAACGTCCATGAACGTATAATATAAATTCGATAACGTACAAATTCGAGAACGGTCAAGTATATTAATTATACAGGTGAATTATTTATTTATGTGAAAGTAATGTAAGTACTTATAGATAATAATTATATTTGGATAGAAGTTTTATAACGCAGCTTATAATAAAAGTTAACTGCTAGGTAGGTAGGTAGTCATTGCCTATGGATAAGGGAGCGTAGACAAGAGCAAACATCAGCGAAGAAAGAGGAAAGAATGGCACTAACCGGAACCGGAACATGATAACGTTTTGGTTTGGTCGCCGACTCAATCGAGGATGGTAACCACGGATGGTAACCGACCCCCCCGATCTACCTACCTACCTGCCCTACCAATGAGGTAATTTTATCAAGTCTACGTATTTATATGTAGGTACTTATAAAGAAAAAGTAAAGCAACTAATATTTTAACACCAACCGTTATCTGGACTAACCATCAGTTCCTAAATTGAATCTTGTTCTAGGTCGGTCACAGATGGGCGGCAGCGGAGGGTAGCGGTGCATGCTCGTTCGATACCTCAATCCATGAAGCAAATTGCTCTATATTTGCTTCATGCCTCAATCCCATAAAAATCAAGTCTTTTTAATGGTCATGTTTATTGACGTGACAACGTCTTATAAATTGGTTTGCCGGGAGGCACTTCAAGAAACTGCGTTAGTAAGCTCCGCTCACGTTCCTTGGTAACAGTGTACAGAAAATGGTACAGCGCCATTTTGTATACGTTTACCCCATGAAGATACGGGAACGCAGGGTCAACTTCACAAATAACCACAACAGCTGCTTGCAAACCCAAAATAGCAGTTTATTATAAAACCAAAGAAGTCGACACATTGCCCTCTACAAATTTTTCTCTTATATAAACTCCACGTTACACTCGTTAGCGCGTTTCACAAATTGGTACAATGCCATCTTGTTTACAAGTGAGGAACTATTTAACAAAAATAAAGGTATGTGTAAAGGTAAAAATAAAATTTTGTTAATATGAAATTCAGTGCGAGATTCTTTGTATAAATTAATGTTTTAAATATAATTCTTTGTATAAATAAATGTTTTAAATTGTTACTATTATTTCATCCTTCTTCCTACTATACGAATGAATATTCACATTAAAATTATTTTACCACTTAAAGTCGTTGTCACGTAAAACTTTCGCCCGTAAGTATACCGACGTTACAGGCAACCAATTTTTTTCATTTAAAAACTTACCTATCCACGTTAACAATTCTTACGCTGTTGTCTGAATTAAATGACCTTTTACATCGATTTTTTTAGGTAGGGGGTAATAATAAAACGTAAACAAGCATAGTAGTAAGTACCTACCTCAATAATTTTTTTCACTTTATGAAATTGCGAATTAATCATGGATCTTAATAAAATATTCAAGTACTTATATTAAATATAATGAATATGTCTTGCATTCTCAACAATACCAGGATTCAATCCAAATTATTATATGTACTAGATACCTACTTTGGTTATGTAGGTACCCGTATGTAGATAAACATTTTGATATCAATCAGTGTAAAGAACATCAGAACACACTTTTAACTTTGGTTTTCTTATACTTAGGTAGGTACGTATCATTTCATAAAAATTTTACTCTATCGGAAATAGTACAGATCGACAACACCTCATAGCCATAAGCCATAGTTTATGTTTTACGAAGCAAAACTGTTTACAGGTGAATATGAGTGTGACAAAAATGCGGCCGTGATAGTTCCAAAGCGAAATGAAACAACAGATTGGTTGTGTTTTATATTTACAATATTTTTACATACATTTCAACTTTTTACAGGCTACTGGGAGCTCTTTTTAATTCGAGCAACGAACAGTTACATAAACTAACACCTAAATCTAAATTGTAATAAAAATGAGTCGTGTTAGTTAGTCTACTGGGCCCGCGTTAGGCGGGATCGGCGCACGAGAATCAATAAAACTCCTGTGACCGAATGTTTTCTAGTCGAGAACAGTGGCAGTTTTCTTAGAAAGTGATATTCGTATGTAGGTACGAGCATAACTTTAGGCCGCTTCGAGCGTTCATTTATTGTTCAAAAGGACGAATTGGTCTTGTGTGCCCTTAATTGTTTGATATACATAGGTCGGTACTCAAATTCTATAAAGTATTCAAACATCTCAAATTGACGCACTGACAACTACCCTAATCCACTACAGTTTACACGTTTACAGACATTTAATACAACGAGCTGGATATAAGCGGTTTATATCATCAGCCTCTATTTTGTGGAAGTCCTCAATATAACTTTATTTAGCTTTGCATATGAAGTATAGTATAGGTTTATCAAAATTAAACCAAGAACTCGGGTTTTTAAGCCTCCAGTATCTTATCCCCTTCGTTGATCATAATCAAAAGTTTTCAAAATAATTAAGTTTAGGCACCTTTAGATACAAAGTCAGCTATTAATAAAATTTCCAGACAAATAAAATTGTGTTCCAAACGTTGGTTGCGCAAGTAACATACATGCCGGCTCCCGTAGCAGCTATGTATGTATGTAAGTAGTAAAAATTTATAAATGTAGGTAATCCTAAATATCAATGTGCCTATAAAAGACTAATTCGGCGGATATTTTATTTTAACTAGTACCTTTACAGAGAACACTAAACGGTGAATCTGAATGCTTCTACCAGAGTTGCGTACAAAGTTACTCACATTCTACCTACCTATATTTTGTACAGAATTAAGTACTATTAGAAAATAAATTGGAAATACGGCTACGCAGCAGCTGAAACGGGTTGTACCAATCCCGACAGTTTCCGAGATCCTCCGACCACACGAGCGACAAAATAGGATTTTCCGAGTAAATGCGTTTTGGGGATTACTGATAGACATAGAGGTATGCGAAAATACAGTCAGACATACATACATGTACAATAAAATTCTATCACGGTCTTAGAACATCAACATTATGAAACATCAATTAATAACAAAACAAACTATTTACACACTATAAAAACATTAACATATCGACATTTCCAACGTTTTCATTTTTAAGTACGACTTACAACCAGGTAAAAAATAATATTTTAAATATTAAAATTGTTACGTAAATAAATATTTTCTTGCATAAAACATGTAATATGAGATCATGTCCCTTTAGACTCAATATGTTAGAAATGCGTTAGATATCAATCTTTCATTAAAACATCAATTCCTTTAATTAAAACGATATGTTAAATGTTTTCGATGATATGTTGCTACTCTACAGTATGGGGATGTCAGAAAGGTCGATATTTTAACGTGTTAATTAACGTATAACATCCGACGCGGTCGTCGGGGGACTAGAATAACGTCTCGCGCGAGTGAGAAGCGCGATCGAGCCGTGCGAGCAGCGCGGGCCGGCTCGCGAGCTCCGTGCACTCCGCGGCCCCGGCCTCGCCGCCGCCGCTGTCCGTCGAGAACTGTTCCACCTCATCGTCCGTCGAGTCCACGTCGACTTCCGCGAACACCGAGTCCGCGCCCACCGACACCACATCACACTCCACCGCGAACGACGGCCCTACACTGCCCACCGACGCGAGCGGAGCCAACCGCTCGCTGGGACACGGCGACAAGCGCCGCTCCTGGAGGGCGCACACCACCGACGAGCCGCGCCTCTCCAGGTAGGAACTTCCTGAGCTCGAGCAAGTCGCCGAACTCAGTCGGCGATCTCGATTGCCCCCCGACGGACGTCTTTCTGTAAATCTCAGCGCGGAGCCGGGCAAGGAATCTCCGCGGAGAGTTGCGAGCCTACGGGGCGGGGCGAGAAGGCTCCCGTAACCCCCGCCGTACGACGCGAACCGCGCCGTCCTCGGCCACGGCGGAACTTCTCCTATAGAGGGTCTGGATCGAGCGCGTTCCGAGAGAGCTTCCTCCAACGCAGCCGTCAACTGTCTTTCCTCCTCAACGGCCTGTTCCTCGGCTACTACGGCCTCCGCCAACTCCACTAACTTGGGATCGTTCAGGGCCTTCACCGATTTGCTGCGGCTCTTGTACACAATTAAAAATACCATTAACGCAAAGAAGCCGCCGAGGGTGGCGGCTATGCGCACACCTGTCATGACGTCGTAAGTGGCATAAAACTCGATCCGCACGCGATCTCGGTCCGCCTGCGAACGCTCGGTGCGGTTCTCGGCCGCCGCCGCCGCCTCTCCCCCGCCCCAGCCGTCGTGGTGCTCCATAGCTCGGTCAGGTTTTCATTGCCTGTGGAAAGTAATGTAATAAATATGTATTTTTTATCAAATATGAAGAGCACTCGTGGGGATATTGATTAGGATAATGAACGAGCGCTTTTAAGATAAGCGCCGGTTACATATAAAGTATTTGAAAAAACTTTTTTGTAGGTGAATCCTGCAACAGAAAATGTTGGAGAGAATTTTGCGAGTTAGGTTCATTTAATTTCCAATAACAAAATGTGGCTGGAAGCGTACAACAATGTTGTCGGTAGGCGATTTCCGTTCGCCGTTGCCGCGCTGTGCCGACCGGAGCGACGTATCTGGGACGCGCCATATCGCGCGGTATGGGATATTAAATTTACACCTACATGTGGACATAATGCATACTTTTGAATATTTTCGTGTATTTAGATTGTTTCACGTTATAAGTACATATCGCAAAAATCTTGATAATGGACGAATATTCGAAGTATTTATAAAACGTATCTACTTAACTAAGTAATTATGATAGCTATGATAGCCTTTTGTAAATTTTTATACTGTTCATTTGTAATGCTTTATGTGGTGTACAATAAAGAATATATAATAATAATAATAATAATAATAATAATAATAATAATAATAATAATACCCCCCCAGGGAATGAACCTTGACGTGGTGGGGGGGCTTAAAGGAAGCAGGATCTATCTAAATGGTTAGCCCAACTAAACCACACCCCATTATGGGAGAGACATTCTAATGAAGCTCATAACACCAAGAGTACTCTTTCTGAACTAATCATTCCCAACCAACACCCTCATGGAGAACAGACAAAGCAGTAAGTATAATTTGCGGTCGCTGCCCGGGGGTCGCCGGGGCGCACCTGGAGCCGGTGCTGGGTGCTTCAGTATGCGGGACACCGGTGACGAGGCGTTGAGCAGGCGGGCGCCCGTCACACAAGATGCTACAGCCGGTCGTTGTGGGTTGAGCAGGCGGGCTCGCGACGTGGAAGTTACAGCCGGAGTATCTACGGGCGAAGACACAGTATCCCTATTTTCATCCATCCCTTCAACTCGCCCGTCTTATATGACGAGAAGCAGATCAACTCAGTCATGTGTTAGCTCACTCGAAGGTGTTGTGCAGGATGTCAACTTTGATGCTGAACCTACACCCACCCCGGGTGCACCAGTTAAACGCAAACGATGGACACCTGAAATGAATGAGTTCATATTGCGTACCTACCTTAAATTAACTGCGCTGGATACTGACACTAAAAACTACCTCGAACCACTCTACTTAAAATTTATTGAAAAATTCCCCACCATGCAAGTTAGCCACCAAAGAGTAGGAGACCAACGCAGAGCCATTATTCGCAATAAATTACTACCACAAAATACAATAGATAAAATCTTCAACCAAGTCAAAGAAGAAATAACTGTTACACAACCAGAAACACTTACACCTGAAATACAACACACAACAGATACACAAAACAGAACACAAACTCGTACTAGATTTACATGGCTTAACCAACACAATGAAGCAATAATGAAAATTTACTATAGAATAACTAACCTAGAAACAAATAGAACTATGTACAGAAAAACACTACACGAAGAGTTCATCAAATTATTTCCCACATTATCTCATTTTAGTGAACAAAGGATTGCTGATCAACGAAGAGCGATAGTTAAAAATAAATATATTAGTGAAGCTAAAATAGAAGAAATAAAGAAAGAAATATCTGAAGAACTTCTACTAAACGGTGGCGAAGCAGTACAGACTAATAATACAAATACAGATAATAGTTACAATTATGAAACAGATGATGTTTTAAATAGTATAGAATGCAACCTTGAAAGTGAACCTACTGAACAAAGGCAAATTGAAAGAGAACCCCATATAGATGAAGCATTTTATGAAGCATTACAATTTTATAGACTTACTGAAGCTACGCAGAGATCATATATTCCCAAACAAAAGTCATCCAAAAATTTTGCTAGAATAGTGAGTTATATAAATGAAGTATTAATCCCGGAAAATGTCACTGAAGATATTGATTTTAACACCCTTCAATTAATACTCTATTGCGCTGCATGGACTGCTGCCAAAAGCAACGGAACTAAACTGACACTGGAGCCCTCTACAACTAAAACATCTGATAGAAAAGACCGCAGGCCTAATTGGCAAAAGCGATTAGAACGGAAACTTGAGGACCTGCGAGCTAAGATAGGTAGAGTCACTCAATTCATGAACGGTAATAGGAATACAAAAATCACAAATCAGGTAAAGCACATTACGGAACAATATAAAATTCATTCTATTCACGAGGAACCAAACATACATCTTACACACATTCTAGATACTTTGAAACAAAAATTATCTGTTATAGCAGGACGTCTCAAAAGATATAAGGCATGTACCTTAAGAAAAACACAAAACAATCAATTCAAAAATAACGAAAAACAGTTTTATCGCAATATTAGACAGGCAGCAACAAATCTACAAGAAAACAATAGTAATAAAGTAAACAATGCACCAAACCCAGAAGATCTTCATAGATGCTGGGCAACTATTTGGGAACAACCAGTTGAGCATAATAGCGAAGCCAAGTGGATCAAAGATGAAATTTCCGTCAATGAATCAGTAACAGAACCCATGCAGTTTGAGCATATTTCATTTGAAACATTTAAAAATGTTATAAGTAACCTACACAATTGGAAAGCGCCAGGGTCAGATTTTATTCACAGCTATTGGTACAAAAAATTTACATCCACTCATACATATTTACACAAATTCATAAATGAGTTCATTCTTAGTCCTGGAACCGTACCAAAGTATATTACAGCAGGCACCACATATATGATCCCTAAAGACAATAATGACCTCGCTAACCCTGAAAAATACCGTCCAATAACGTGTTTGCAAACCATGTATAAAATAATCACCTCTTGTATATCCCAACTCCTATATAAACATATCCAAGATAATGATATCCTAGCTGAGCAGCAAAAAGGATGCCGAAAGTTCTCCCAAGGATGCAAAGAGCAATTGATAATAGATTCTGTTGTCCTAAAGCAAGTTCAAAAAACTAAATCTGATTTATACACCATGTACATTGATTATAAAAAAGCCTACGATTCTGTCCCTCACTCCTGGTTAGTCAAAATCCTAGAAATATATAAAGTTCATTCAAATATTATTACATTCCTGAAAACAATAATGACAAACTGGACTACTCGACTTAAGCTTACCACGCCTACGGATGTGATTGAAACGTCACCTATATCAATCCAACGCGGAATATTCCAAGGAGATGCTCTAAGCCCTCTCTGGTTTTGTTTGGCTCTAAATCCTCTTTCTAGACTACTTAATTCAACCTCGATAGGATACCCTTTATACCATAAAACTGACGGACAGACTCAGAAGAATACTTTAAATCATCTCCTTTACATGGACGACATTAAATTATATGCCGCATCCGAAAATCATTTACATCAATTAACTAAACTAACAGAGAAGTTCACTGACGACATTAAAATGATATTCTCAATAGACAAATGTAAAATAAATTCCATTAAAGCGGGAAAGATGTACCAGCACCACCACACTCTGAACACGGGTCTACAAATTCAACCACTGGACGAACATGAAGTGTACAAATATTTGGGATACAATCAATCACAACAAATTCAAGTATTAAAAACCCAACTAAATTCTAGAAATACAATAAAAGCAATTAATTCTTACACAATACCTATACTCACGTACTCCTTCGGGATTATAAAATGGACCAAGACTGACCTTAAAAATTTACAACGTATGATTAACACGACGATGACAAAATATCGTAAACATCATCCGAGAGCATGCCTACAAAGACTAACATTACCAAGAAAGGAAGGTGGGCGAGGACTGATTGATATAAGTAATTTACATAACAGGCAAATTAGTACACTTAGAAAGTATTTCTTTAACCGAATGGATACCTCTGAACTACATAAATCAATAGTAATTAACGATATGAAAGCGACACCTCTTAACCTGCACGATCAAACACAGCAAACAAACGAACTACTGACTGACAAGAAGGTAAAAATAGCAGAATGGACCAAGAAATCCCTTCATGGAAGACACCGCCAAGATCTATGCCAACCTAACGTCGACAAGGAAGCGTCGAACGCATGGCTTCATCGAGGTGAACTGTTTCCAGAAACTGAAGGTTTCATAATGGCCATACAGGACCAAGTTATAGAAACAAGAAATTACCAAAAACATATAATACAGAAGACAACAATAGACCGATGTAGGAAGTGTAACAGCTCCCCCGAAACAATTCAGCATATAACGGGTGCATGCAAAAGCATAGCTCAAACGGACTATAAGTACAGACATGACCAAGTTGCCAATATTATCCACCAAAAATTAGCTCAACAATATAACTTTATAAATACCTTACAACCCTATTATAAATACGCTCCGGAAACTGTACTAGAGAACGCTACTACCAAACTCTACTATGACAGAGCCATCTTAACTGACCGAACAATTCATTACAATAGACCAGACCTAACACTAATAAACAAAACTAATAAAACTGGATACCTCATTGATATAGCTGTTCCAAATACACATAATCTACAAAGCACAATAGTTGAAAAACTAACTAAATACACTGAATTGAAGGACGAAATAATACGAATATGGCAATTACGTACAGTTACAATAGTTCCAATAGTTATCTCTACCACAGGTGTCATCCCCAAACAGTTGCATCAGTCTCTGAAAACCCTTAACTTGCCACCGAACACCTTTAATATTATACAAAAAGCAGTGATCCTTAACACTTGTCGGCTGGTGAGGAAATTCCTTCAAACCGATCACCAAAGCACTGATACACACGTAGAGCCACCAGACACCACAGATATAACCAACTCCGAACTGTCACGACCACAAAACCATACACAAGAAAGTAACATCTCATCTTCTTAAAACTAATTTACTCTTGGCCTAGGCCCGTGTATTTTAGTAAACCGGTGCATACCGAGATAAAGTACAGCTTAAAATATATAATAATAATAATAATAATAGCTATTTCATAAAGTGCAAATAAAAAGTGCAAATAATAAGTTACATACAACGGATGACTTGAATAGTATGTTGCCGAATTTCACCGTATCACATGAATGAGAACAAAAAGTTGATCGTGCCATCATAGCCCTTGAAATTCAAAATAGGTGAAGAGCGGATTAAGCTGGCGTGGAAATTGTTCTGAACGATTAACGTATTCTTACTACCTTCTTTTGGGGTTCTACAGTTTCCTGTTATCTGATTGTATATACAATGCCCAGTGTGTATAATAGGTACATTCTAAATGTAAAATACCCCTGACAACCCAAATTATAAAATGTATAGTAACTCTTTAATTTTAAGGCCTTCAAAAGAAAAAAATATCAAACGAAGTGAAAAAAGATACTACACCCACGTATTCTTTATTTAAAGAAACAAATTAAAGCATACGAAGAAGTACAATGAAACTTTATGGATACATTTAAAATAACCAGAGATACTGGACGATAATTAAATATTTCAAGAATCCCATAAAGTTTTAACTAGCGTGATTCCTGTTCTTATTGCGTTGGGAATGGTTTCAAACCCATTTATGTATGCACACGAAATGTTTCAATGTGTAAAAGTTTGATGGATAGCCATAAGAAGAAGTACTTAAGTGTTGTATGATTGTGTGTAACTGTGAGCAGGAAAAAATCTTTATATTTTTTTTATGGAATTAAGATAGCAAACGAGCATGCAGTACCACCCTTCCCCTGCCGCCCATAACAACTGTGACCGACCTAGAACTAGACTCAAAGCGACTAGGATGGTTAGTCCAGTTAGTAGATGGTGTTAGAATATTAGTTGGTTAGTTTGTTAATAAGTGCGAGGACAGGGTATGTTAGTGATAATTAGACCTGTTAGTTAATGTTAGTAATAGTCCAGTTAGTTATTGTTAGTATGAGTCTTGTTCCAATTCGGTCACAGATGCGTTGCTACCCCTGAGGTCTGAGATGGTCGCCTCTAAAAAAGTGAATGAGTATCTTTAATCTTTCCACTTGCTTTACCTTGACTACTTACCAAAGGGATTTGTTAAACGTGAAAGATTGTATTATGATGTACTTACTTGATTAAAATAAATAAAAAAAAAAAACTGATTGCGTAGATTGACTTCTGAAGTGTTTGTAATTTCGAATAAAATTTCATTTCATTTAGTATTTAGTACCTATTGAGATTCCGGGTGTCTTGAAAAAATTTCGAATGTTAATATTGTTTTAAAGATATCTCCGGTTGAATTATCTTTACAAATAAAGGAAAACCTATCAAAGGGGTACTTATTTTTAAATGTGTAACCTTTTCAAGGTAGATTAGTGCTGCAAAGTGTACCCTTATCTATTTTATGTTACGCTCCTTTATGACTTAGGTCGGCTTAGGTTTTAACACTTCAACCCATTTAAGGTCGATTGGGTGAGACTCTGCGCTCTGTATTATACTTGCGGTTTCCCACGTTGCTTTATTGTGGATTAATGGACAAGATAGAAGCATTTTTTTTTGTTATCGAGGGGGAAACCTTCAAAAGGTACCTACCCGGTGCCGTGGGAGCGACACAGGGTTATGTGGGATTTCTACCCACTAAAACCCCCCCGGTGGCCTACCTCAGCGCTTGTGGAGAACTCCGGGATCTCCAAAGGAACACAACCGGAGTCCTCCGAGCGCGGCGCCCTTGGGGCTCTGCCCGCGAGAGACTAAATGCCCCATCGCTAGCCTTCCGTAAAACGGTATGCGGCCACACATGCCGTCGTCCTTCCCGGGGTTGCTGATGGACGGTTCGAGCTCCCACTCTAGCCGCCCACAACCCCGAAAGCCCCCTTTTAGTCGCCTCTTACGACAGGCAGGGGATACCGAAGCTCGTATTCTGGTCCCGAGCTACAGGGACAAACGGAGTGTCAGATGTTTTAATTACATCTGACCAAAGGCTTGTATTGACAACTGGGACCGACATTTTCACCCCTAACCCCTATGGACCTATGATTTGGATGCTTCGAAGCGTCCGTAACGATTTTACTTTACCGCAAATTTACATAACATCTTAATTATCCTATTTCACTCCTCATTTCTTTGCATTAGGTACATTATTAGTGTAAACACAATTTGTCTGTACGTGTGCAAATACGTAAACTGTTAACTATGTGTTTACATTGTAATATGGGATACGTTGTTGAAAAACCAAATGCTATCAATTGAGTTAATCATAAATACAAATTAATTCGCTAGTAATTCTTTAACGGTGTTCGTGAAATATATCATCGTACCTACCTGAATGGTTTATTAAATCTTTTGAACATTAAATGCGCATGCTTTTAATTTTAAATTGCTATATTATCAGGCGATCATAAACTATAAATGGCTTAAAAAGACATTAGAACATTATGCTGCCTCTACACATAGGCCAACACGTTGGCAAGTGCGTTGGCTCCCAATGTGTAGAACGGGCGTTGGAACGTTGGCGGTAGGCATTTGAACGTTGGCCGGCGCGCTTGCGAGCTTGCCGCGCGGTGTCGGTATCATCAAAGAACACTTGTCGCAAGCTTGGCGCACCATCCACACATTGGCCGCGCGATCAGTTTGCCCGGAGCAGCGATCAAGAGTGCATATTTTCTTCTTGCGGCGTATTAACACCTAACGTAACAAAATGGCGTATAATATGAGTAATGATGAAACTTTTAAATTTATTGAGCTCTATCAGAGTGAAAATTGCCTATGGAATCCAAAAAATAAGTACCATAAAAATAAAAATGTTGTAAGTATTAAAAATGCTAAATAAATAAGGTTCTTGGACATTCCGTTTTCCTTACGATATTTTACTTCAAAGTAAGAGCATCGTACTTTATTATTATTTTAATATTATAAATATGAAAGTATCACCCTTTCCTTGTACACTTTTACGTAGTAATTATAAGCTGTGAATAAATATACAGCTGCAGCTGTTACCAACTCAACATCCATATTTTGATCCGTCCGCACATTGGCCCGAACCAAAGTATACTGAACGACCTTCCAATGTGTGGATTAACTCACAAGCACGTTGGCAAGCGCACCGCCAGCGCGTTGGCGAATGCGCTGGCCTATGTGTAGAGGCAGCATTACACGAAACCTGGCGTCCAATCATAAGTAACTTTGGCCTTGACATAAGTACTTCGTTTAAAATATTAAGGGGCTTTTTCACCGCTGCCTGATAAAGTCCGTGATAGTTTATTAGGAACTTACCTGCCAGATAAACTACAACTTTTGGTTTCACAGGTGTCGGATAGGACTATCTGGCAGATAAGCTTCAAGTGACTATTGTCTGGCTGATAACACTTAATGATACTTCGTTTAGTTTCTTTGAATAGATCGGTATTCGAATAATTAGCTTCTTCTTCTTAGTCGGTACGCTCTTGACAGAGCGGTCGTGGTCGTCATGTGATGTTCCCGGTAGATGTAATCTTCTTCACGATTTCTCGCAATATGTAGCAAAGGGAAACAAATCTTACAATTTTATTTTCTTCATGGTCAATATATACTAGCAAATATAAAAAAAAGCTATCTTGAATTATTTTGAACCAAAAGTATTTGATTAGTAGTGAGTACAGTTTACGTAGTATTGACGTAACGAAACGCAACAACTTCATTGAAGGATACATTTATCTGGTAGGTAAATTATCAAGGAGTTTAGTGGTGAAACAGAAAAAAGTTTGTAGCCTTTATCTGATAGATAGTATTAACGATTAGATAATTATCTGACATTTTACACGTAACCCGTGAAACTGGCCGTAAGTCTCCAAAATTGCGTTCAGTAGTTGTTACATAATAAACAGAAAAAAATAAAAGATTTGGAGACGTCACCTTCGATTAGGTATAGGTAGGTAGTAGGTACGCTCTCTAGATGGAGCTTTATGCTGTCAGCGATACAAGAAAAATGTCCTTTGAAATGATGACGACGTTGTCTTTTCTTTGTCTCACGCTCGCGTTACCTACGTAATTATTTAGAGGCTAACAGTAACTGTTAAAAAATTGACACTAACTGTTAGTGTCAATTTTTTCATAAGTCTCTATCTATTTCTATACAGTGTATTATACACTATTATAAACAAAGTTCTTCCAGGTTACACCTACTACTCCCTATTGGACTAACATGAAAGCGATGAACAACCTTCACCCATTTGTTTAATAGATGAAAAATATTTTATATCCAATATTACTACATACTATTATACTATTCTACATTTATTCTATATTAAAAAATATATCGCTAGTGGGCTAAATTTTCTTCGCCAGACTATAGTTAATTAAAAATTGACTATTTATTTTTGCAGGATTGTGTTTAAGTTGTTTAATAAGTTTAGTGCCAATAGAAAGCATGGAGCTTACAAAAAATGCAAATGTTACCTACCTAATTTTTTTGTTTTGTCTGGTATTGCGAGAATCAGGTTTGTGCGGAGATAATTTTTAAAAAGTCTCCCAGGAACGCGGGGATCTAAGGCATCACCTAAAATTTAAGAGATATCGAAATGCCCCTATAGCAAAGTTAATGAAGAGCATTTACTGAAAGTATTATAAAAATTAAGGTGCGGAGTTACTCAGGCAGAATCCTAAGGAATCGCTTAATTATAAATAAAAATTTTAGCTACTTATCTCATCAATTTCAAAACAGTGTTGCTAACTACAAATTAAAGAAACATAATTAAACAATTTATTCCGTAGGTATTAGTACCTATTTATGAAAATACTATTCTCATGTTTGACAGTGAAGTGCGTTTGCAAGATATCTTCTCTGTAGCACCGTTTCAGACCAATTCTAGCGTTTTATAGAATACACATTGACGTCATTTGCATTGCAAGCGGACTCTTGTATTTTTAATGTATTTCATTTAAAAAATCCGTAGTAATATTATAAATGCGAAAGTAACTCTGTCAGTTAAGCTTTCACCTTTACCTTTCGGCTGAACCACTAAATCGATTTTAATGAAATTTTATACATATAGAGATAGGGTTTACCTTGGGAAATAAGATGAGTTACCTTTTATTGGTAAAGAAGAAGCTGTAAAGGTTGAAATAGGGGATGAAATTTATTATTTCGGCACGATCATTTAGGCAAAATTCGCTGAACTAATTTAGATGTCCGTTAAGATGATAGTTTAAGACCTTAGAACGAACATGATTAGTATTTTAGGAAACATTACTAGCAAACGAAAATAAACGTTACTTTATGTCGTTTCACGGTTTTATGTAGCTTTATGATTAAGTATGGCACTTTTTTAGTGCCTGCTTCCCAAGGTTAGTTTCTTTTAATTATTAAATCTTGCCAACCCTCGGATTTATTAATACATCATTTTCTAGTACAGTGAACAATAACTACATACACAAACTAACCTATAAAAAATAATAGAAATAGTAGCGAACAAGTCGTTATGACGCGCAATCGGTGTGGAATGCCTCCACGCATCGGATCATTGTAATTGTGCGTATAAATAGATCTAGCTTAAACTGCATGGTCATTTGATTTAACACGAATACGATTCGATCAAAACTACAAACGGTGCATTGTAAAATCGAACTGATTGATAGGTGTGAACGAAACAAACAAATTAATACAAGACGACAAACATGTCGGTTTAAAAAATATTTTTTGTAAGTATTTAATTTTGTCTTGTCTTGACATTCAATTTTTCATTGTTGCCTTGTGAGGGTTATACATATGTTTCTATAGTTGTATGTACCATTTGTGCACACACATATTATAGGTCGGTACAGTACACCTATTTAACCTTTGCCTATTTTTTTTTTAAATATGGGTTATATAATTAATAGGAACTAATAGTGTAACACAAAATGGTTTGATGAATTTTGTACAGTGTGTCCTTAGAACCGTCTCAAACGAGCGACATTAAACAATAGATAGGTACATTTGTAAATGGGTATAACCATGGTATGACATTAAAGGTCTTAATTAGACGAATTCAAAATTAAATTACACATGTTAAGAGCGAGTGAAATTATCATAGCAAACACGGTGAAAAGAAACAATTGGCAAAATTGTATTTTATTCTAATTGTATTTTGTTCAAAATTGCAAATTGTATTGTTGTAGTACAGATGATATACAGACACCTTTTCACGAAAAAATATAAAGGCCTAATACTGGCGTATGGACAGAAAATCATAAATTTTTAAACAAGTGATAAAGGTTGGGCTTAAGAGTTCAACTCAGGTTTTCATAATTTCAACGCACAAATAATTTATTTATTTATTTATTTATGTAATGCATGTTTTTCCAACATAGGTAATTCGTTATCAGAATGAAGTCCATTAATGTATTATATGTACTTTCAGACGGGTCGGGTACAAGCTTTTTGGGGCGTGTTAAATAGGTTCATCTCTGTACATGTAGGTATGAGATAGGCAAATAGTGCGTGTAGTCTATACTTGAATTGCCGGGGGTCTAGAAATGCCACAATTCAATTTAGCTCGTAATCAAAATTCACGTTAAAAAATCACGACAAATAGGTGTAACACATCTCGAGGTCTCTATAATGTTCTCAAAGGTATGTGAAATGTACCCTCATTATTATAAAAGTTATAAAACCCATAGCTCCTACGCTGAAGCTTGCATTTATTATCGTATTGACTCCCTAAGTCAACGTCGTAAACAGTATGACATTACTGTGTTATATTATATGACATACTTATCGGGAACATAGATTGCAGCGAACTTTTATCTCTTATCGACATCAGGGTCCCATCAATACGATCTAGATACATTAAACCGTTGTTCTACGCGCCCCAAACTAAAACTAATTATGCATTTAACTCTGCTCTTTGTCGTATTATCAACACATATAATAATAATTACTCGAATTTAGACCTCTTTAATATCAGTAAATCATCTTTAAAACGTGAAATAAAGAAGATGCACTTTTCCTAGAATATTAAATTGTAGTAAATGAACATACATTATATAATATGTACATATATACGTATATTTTTGCAATCCCACACCAACAAACATTCACTACCCACACACTCTCTCACACACACACACACACACGCACACACACGCGCACACACACGCACACACACACACTCATGCACGCTGTGATGTACCTAATATAAGAAAACAACCGTTCCTTTGTAAATTTATTTATTAACTGTGTAATCCTTTTTGGCCTTAGTATATACCTAAATACTTGCATAAATTGTTGTCTGTGACGCTGTTGGATTGCCTAATAAACGATTAAATAAATAAATAAATTATAAGCAGCCTGGCAGACTATGGGCCTGTTTCATCACTTCCTGATTAAGTGTGAGATAGCTATATGACAGTTAACCACTATCCACCAGATAAAGGCCGCTGTTAACTTTTTTCTGTTTTTCACCCCCAAACTCCCTGATAATAAGTTGACGGCGGGATAATAAGCGGCAACGTCGTTTAGTTACTACTACGTTAGTGATGTAACGAATAATCGCATTCGCATGTTTTTTCCATATTCGCATTCGCATTCGCAAAATTTATGCGAATGTTTTGCGAATAGTTGCTTCAGAAAAAATAAATAAAATAGAAAATATTTTTACTTTCTACTTCATCAAAATCGAGGCCTTCATTAAATTGTAGTGCTTTAATATACTTAATGAAAACATTAACAAACACACTAGTCGCACCTACAATTTTCAAAAGTTCCCTTCTATTTTTCTGGGATGCCATCATCAGATTCTGGTGTCCTTATAACGGGACTACTCTGGAAATATCTACTTTCCAGCAAAAAAAGAATCATCAAAATCAGCTCATAAACGACGAAAATCGCTGAACAAACATAAAAAAAGCATAAATAGACGGTAGAATTAAGAACCTCCTTTTTGAAGTCGGGTAAAAAATAGTAACAGGATGAAACCCATAGGGAAAGGAAGAAAATATGACAAAAATAAAAGGAAAAATAATTTACGGGTGATCTGAGGTCAGGAAGGGGTATTGGTTAAAGGCAAAAAACGGTTTATATCTATTTCCAAAAAAGTCCTATGAAAAAAACTTTAATTCAAATTCAAATTCAAATTCAAATAACTTTATTATCAGGCAACTAAGGCCCATAGTAAAATACACACATAAAAATATAACAAACTAATACATACAGGTTAATAAACAAAAATACAATGATACTATATAATGTATAAAAAAACTTACAAACTACTTACAAATACTATACATAAACAATAATAATACTATGCTACACGATTGGACGGCGTCGTGTATCGCGCGGAGTCCGGTAGCCGGCCTCGGAAACGCCGGAATACCACACCTTTCGGCCAGAACTCTTCTTTCATGAAGGTCGACAGCTGATCGGTTGGCAACCTCACCACGAAAGAGTTGAAACTTACATCATGGCGAGACTCCAACCGCTCGACCCTCACTCTGAAGGTGGTCTTCAATCTGATGTACTCCACGACGTCTTCAACCTTCGTGGAGTAATGCAGTCGGGACACGTATAGCAACGTTGCCGGCACAGCCGGCCGCAGCGTGTGGTTCGGTCCTGTAGGTGCGGTACCGCACTGGTTCCGACGTAGGGGCTTCCTCCTCTTCCTCTCGACCTTGACGAAGCCCTCCTCATCACCCTGGTCTTTTACTGGACCTGGCTGTGGCTGATCACGATGAATTGCTCCATCATGGTTCTGCCGTCCCCTTTTGGTCTGCTTGGCCTGCGACGTAGCGGGTTTGATGTTAGCACCGGCGGCGGCGATGGCAGCGTAGTCGCGCTTAGGGGTCGACGCACTCGCTGACGTTGTCGCGGCGGGAGCTGGGCGCGCTGCATCGTTCGCAATGTTTGCAACCGGCGACGCATCATATTTCGCCGACTCAAAACTGCCGATGGATGCATTTTGCGCCCCGCGACGTACATTCACATTATTTACATCTGGTGACCTACTTACCGAAACAACGCTGCGTAGCAACGCTACTTCGGCTCGTAATTCACCGATGGTCTTATCGGACACTTCCAACTTGGAATGTACTTCAGCCAAGCTTGTCTTCAGCGATGTTATATCCCTCAACAGCCTGGTAACATCGACGTGGTCGAAAGTGACAGGGGGCAGTTTATGTAGCTCCTTGGCCACGATCGCAGGCACGTCGTCTGGATCCGTCACCCTTAACAAGTTGATGACGTCCTGAACACTTCTTTCCGTTCCGTCTCTTCTTCGGGGGGGCATCTCGTCCAGCTTCCCAAGCGCTTGGTAGAGTAGCCTCTTGCCATGGCAGATTTCGTCTTCCTTGAAGTTCGATCTGCAGATCTGCAAGATGCTTACTTCGTCCATAGTGTCGATGGCATGGTTGACAAAAGCCAAGAACTCGTTTACTATGAGTTGTTGAGAGCTCATAGTGACAGTTGCGGGCAGCGGCTAATGCCGCGCAGTACGCGTATGTGAACGACACGACTGTGTTCGATCGCAATGCCAAACGAACTTAATATTTTAACTTAAAAGTTTTAGGTAATAATTAGAACTACAACTTTTGTATCCACACGTTTTTTCACATAACCTCAAATTTATACGAAAAATTCAAATAACTGAGTTTTTTATATTTATCTTCCAAAAAAACTACAAAAACAGAAATATTTTTACTGAAAAATAAATTTTCTTGCGAATTGCGAAAAAACACCCTAATTTTCGTTCGAAAAATCATATAAAAATACCCGTGTTTTCAAAAAACTTGATGTGCGTTTTGTTCGTTGAAATCTCTATTTTCTGATGGTGTAAAAAATACACATTACCATGGCAAAATTTCACAAAAAAACTGAATATTTGATTTTTATCGACTCAGTAATTTTTTTTAATCAAAAAAATTCGGGGTGACACTTTTGTCAGGTGAGTTTCAATGAACTCGGTAGTTTTCGGAGAAAGATGCAAATGGATCACGCATAGAAAATTGAGTTCAAATAAAAAAAAACTGAATATTCTCATTCGCATTCGCGAATGTTCAAAAAATGGCATTCGTTACATCACTACTACGTATACTATCGTCACTTGAGAAAAATTATAAAAACTTAACTAATCAAATACTTTTAACTTTTTTATATATTCGCAAGTATATTTTGACCATGTAAAACGAATAATATTGTAAGATTTGTAACCTTTGCTACATTGTTGAATATCGATCCATTCAGAGAAACTAAACGCGAGTGATATCTGCCAAATAACATCTTTATCAGCCACTTGAAGCGCTGAATAACTTATCAGACAGTTGATCTGCCAGATAGTACTATCCGACACCTGTGAAACCAAAAGTGGCAAATAAGTATTATATGGCAAATAAGTTCCTGATAAGCTATTAGGGACTTTATCAGGAAGTGGTGAAACAGGCCCTAATGACTTGTACCCTTTACATTGGACAGGAGACGCGAGCACACAAAATAATCCTTGTAAAAGTTATATTTTTATACGGGATCCTGAAAGTCTACAAAATTCATTTTAACATTAGATGTAGCCCGTGAGGTGTTTGTGAATAGTCTCATCTAGCATCGTACAAAACACTTCATACTTTTTACATGCTTTCATTCTTAAGCATTGCGTTCCCACCTTATAGGTACATTTTGTGTCAGTTACAGTATACAGTAAGAAATAGTGGTGGTTCTTGCATTATGGAACTATTTAAAACAAAACAATAGTGGTAATTGTAATTTAGTGAAATGAGTTTACATTCGACCTAATTACGATGTTCTTGCTAAAAACTTGTATAAAAAGAGTTATATAAACATGTACAGAGGTACCTTATAGAATACATTAAATTGTGACTAATTGTATTATCTGCGAATAGATTTTATTAGCTTTATACAAAGTTTTTGGAACTATCACACTTAACGAATGTACATAGTAGATATGTACTACATACTCCCTACCTATAGAAGCTGGGTTCGAGTCTCAAGTCTCAATGCATGCGGGTCCAGTGAGTTTTGAAAAAACTGTGAATAAGAATTTCTCTGATATACAAGTTGCTTCAGGTTATTTTCCTCCACCAACGAAAGTGTTATCCTTATTAATATATAAAACTGCGTGTCCCGGTGGCAGGGGCGTGCGGTCCTTGTAGGCATAAATGCAGTGCATTACTTGCCATTTACGATATTTTAATATAACGTTTGTACGTTTTAGATGACTTTAATTAACAGTAAATAAATGAATATACAAAATATAATAACTTAAAAACTCCTAATATTTTATAAATAACACCTATTTGTAAACACAAACGCCTGCCGTTTGATGATAGCAACAACTAATTTATTATGTATTATCTATGAACTAATGCCTGTCACCGCGGTCGGCAGGAGATTTGTTTGCATGTGTGTAGTAATTTTGGTGTCCGTACACAGTTCGCAAACGCACACATTCATATAATATCTATAGCAAGGCATGCTGCAGGCTTTCGAACCGAACAGTGCCGAACACGTCCTCGGAAGTAATCGGACATTTTCGTGCTTATAATCTGAGGAAATCAGGTATGCACATTACGCATTTTTGTTTAGTAGGGTTATATTTCGCGCCAGCCATGTTTATTACTTATTACTTTTCATGTGACGAGCTTACGTATTACATAATTGTTTGCGAATTGCGAGTTATTAATATAGTTTTCATATAAGATTTTTTCATTTTAACATTTGAAAGTGCGTACATTTAATAGTTTATTACTGAGTTACTATAATAATTGTAGTGATTTGCTTTTACTAGTGCTAGTCTGTTGAATTTTTTAAAATGTTGGATTGTGAAGTTTGTGTGGATAATGTGTGTTTACTAAAACTTAAAAATAACAAGTTCTCACTATTGTCATTCAGTGAAAAGAATCAAATTGTGTCTAAAGGTAGGTGTGTACCCGAGTTACAAAATTTAAACCAGCAAAAAGGGAATGTAACTCCCTCACCCTCACTCTCACTCACTTGGATAAGATATTTGAGGTGGCCGAAATCTTGCATTTATTTACATCGGGATTTTTAGTAATCTCAAGTAACCAGAACCTTGAATATGTGAAAATTGAAGCTGATTAGGTGAGTAATTATAATATTTTAGCTTATTATTTTATTTATCAAATTTCTTCCGCTGCGGCGATCGATCGCCGTTTTGTCTGCGTTGCCGTAGAAGATGTACATGAATAGTATTACTTATACTTCTTCTATTGGAACGGTTTCCGACTTAGAGATCCTTAGCGTGGCTGTGCCTATGCCTAAAATCTATAAAAGAAAAAGTTTTTGTGACCGAGTACTTCGCCGCATACCCTGTGTCATAATCCTGTGCACGCCACTGCCCGGTGGAGTAATAATCTTCACCGCGCAATAAAAGCAAGGAAAACTACAAAATCAAGAACATTTCATTTGAACAATGAAATGTTTTTATAATATAGGCACCCACTAAAAGATTTTTTTGGAAATTCGTATCAGTTGGAATAATAAGCAGGTTTAATAATAAGTAGATTTTATTTCCTATTTTCGTTATTATAAAAAAGATTTGAAAATTGCTACCTACTAAAATTATAAATGCTAAATTTTGTGAGTACGGATTTTTGTAACTCTTTCACGATGAAACTACTAGACGGATTTGGATGAAACTTGGCAGTGTTATTATAGCTTATGTTCCAGAATATCTCATATTAGGCTACTTTTTATCCCGAGGTTCCTACTGGAGCGGGACCTACGCGGCTGACATCTACGGGCCCCGAAGTGAAGCGAGGGCGGTTTCTCCAGTGTATTATAATACCTACTTATCAGTTCCCCTGATACTCACCCAGGTACTTCTCCTGAGATAGAAAACAGAAAAGATGGATAAGTAGTATCAATTTTAATAGGGGAATTGGACATAAAAACTTAATATCACAACTTTCGGGATAACTGAAATTCCCACAAAATGGGGAATAAAGAGGATTTGTATTAAATTTATTCTTTTCCGTAATTGCGACAATTCGCTTATCCACGCGAGCCTACCTGCGTAATACGCTCCTAATAGAGATACATATTAGAGGAGCATTCATAATTGGAATTTGGAATTGGGCCCTTATAGAGGCTACAGGCTCGCTTTTCATTAGTTATTTAATTTACAAAAGTAATAAAATATGCCTTCGCATAATATATTATGATAACTAGTTTAACCTTCGAAAAAAGCCTAAGTTAGAAATTATACTTAACAATAATTTTTACACAATTTATTTTATTAAAGTATTGTGAAAGTAAACATATTCGAAGGATGCATTACAATTTACAGTACACGTAGCCTATTTATTCTTTGTAGTATTAAAGAACGAACGCAAATGCAATGTTTATTTTCCTAGTGATCAATGTTTAGAGGTTTTAGATGATTTGTTTGAAATTCATATATCATACATTTCAATAAAACTCTGTTCAATTTGTTCTCGAAAATACAAAGGAATATGTATGGATATAATTCACGCGTATTTCCCACATGTTATAACATTCCATTAAATATATTTTAAACTATTAAATCTTTGATGTTTTAAATATCTAGATTGAGCGTCGCCCTACAATGAAAACAAAAAAAGGCAAAAATATCAAGCATGTGTGCGTGCAGGCGATGTTTTTCACGTTCGTCTATTGTCTACGAGTATGTGTGCGTAATGATATAAAAATTGTGGCTAATGCTGCCTCTACACATAGGCCAACACGTTGGCAAGTGCGCTGGCTCAGCCACTAGTCCAATGTGTAGAACGGGCGTTGGCGCATTGGCGGTAGGCATTGGAACGTTGGCCGGCGCGCTTGCGAGCTTGCCGCGCGGTGTCGTTATCATCAAAGAACACTTGTCGCAAGCTTGGCGCACCATCCACACATTGGCCGCGCGATCAGTTTGCCCGGAGCAGCGATCAAGAGTGCATATTTTCTTCTTGCGGCGTATTAACACCTAACCTAACAAAATGGCGTATAATATGAGTAATGAGGAAACTTTTAAATTTATTGAGCTCTATCAGAGTGAAAATTGCCTATGGAATCCAAAAAATAAGTACCATAAAAATAAAAATGTTGTAAGTATTAAAAATGCTAAATAAATAAGGTTCTTGGACATTCCGTTTTCCTTACGATATTTTGCTTCAAAGTAAGAGCATCGTACTTTATCCGTCCGCACATTGGCCCGAACCAAAGCATACTGAACGACCTTCCAATTTGTGGATTAACTCACAAGCACGTTGGCAAGCGCACCGCCAGCGCGTTGGCGAATGCGCTGGCCTATGTGTAGAGGCGGCATAAGGCCGGCTCCACACGTTGGCGCCAACGTCGGCCCCAACGTTGGGGGGCCGTTATTTCGTGAGGCATCCACACGTTGGCTATTATGCCAGTTCTATCCCGTCAGAGCCAATGTAAAGGTGTCCGATACAGAGATCGAAATTGCTGTTAGCGCTTTTAAAGTACTGACTGCATAATTATTATACCTTATGTTTTATGAAAAAAAAAAAGAAACGGTCACGTCAAAGAACGTGGTGGATGACGACACATGATGAAACTATAATAATAATAATAACCAATAATAATAAATATTACACATCGAATATTACAGGACAGTCTAAAAATATTATTTAATCATCCTTCAACGTACACTCTTCTGCAAAAGGCGACAATAATTAACACTTGCGGAATAGTAAGATTTTTTTAAACATGGACGACTAACTATTTTATTAATTAAACAAAATCTAATGTCGTTTGGCTAATAGATGTGCACTACCACAGAAATATCAGTTAAATATTATAGATAGGTAATAATTAACAGAAATAATAATAACTATTATCTGGCCGCGCTAACTATGCGTTCCTGACACATGTCAATTCGTCATGACTAGTGATGTACAATAAATAACATTAAGCGTTGTAACAAATATTATGTTATTTTTATAGGAATTATGTTTCAATATATTCAATAATAATATTCGTTATGTAAATAAAATTTCAAGGAATCAATTAATTGAATTTAATCATAATTTCTGAATGTAATCAAGAGAAAAAAATTAAAATGTTTTATTTATTTATTTTATTTTCATTTGATTCACCTGAGTGATATTATAAAACAAATTTTCCTAAGCTATGTTTGGGCGTACCTTTATTATAATAATATTATTAACTTTATTGAATACTTAGTACATTATATAATATATTATAAAATTATAACGTTTTATTTTATATTTTACCGACATTGTATTAAGATTACAAAAATATTCGATTACAATTGCCTTGTTATTATGTCACATCACTACAAAAACAAAAAGTTGATATGACATGGATATAACCTTGAACGAGCGCCGTTTGACGTGGTTTTCTTTTAAAAGGTATTGTTTTTATATTTGTTATTTAAGTAATTGTAATAAGTTTAGCCCAAGATTAATACAATTATTGTAAGTTGGCGTAATTATTCGATTTAATGTTTGATTTTAATGTTATCACTCGTTAATAAGGCAGTTAAAAGATATTAAAAAATTGTCAATTAATTGTACGCCAGTTCAAAGTTACATCGCCCAGTCGAATGACAGACTTCAGGAACGCATAGTTAGCGCGGCCTCACTATATAACATATAATTCAATTGTTTAATTTCCATATCATTTTGAATAGTACGCCATGCATCAGCTAATAAGTTTTTATTTTTGTGGTCATTCCGACATGCGGTTCATATTATTGGATGTGACTGGTATATTTCTAAAAATTCTAAAACTTTTTCATTTGTCCATGTGGATTTTATTGATATGGACGCCATTGTCGCTCGATTTCTTGACGTGCGTACTCGTTACGAACCGCCAACGTGTGGACGGATCGCGAACGTTGCCAACGTTGGCTCAGATTCCTTTGATGCCGCCTCTACACACAGGCCAGCGCATTCGCCAACGCGCTGGCGGTGCGCTTGCCAACGTGCTTGTGAGTTAATCCACAAATTGGAAGGTCGTTCAGTATGCTTTGGTTCGGGCCAATGTGCGGACGGATAAAGTACGATGCTCTTACTTTGGAGTAAAATATCGTAAGGAAAACGGAATGTCCAAGAACCTTATTTATTTAGCATTTTTAATACTTACAACATTTTTATTTTTATGGTACTTATTTTTTGGATTCCATAGGCAATTTTCACTCTGATAGAGCTCAATAAATTTAAAAGTTTCCTCATTACTCATATTATACGCCATTTTGTTAGGTTAGGTGTTAATACGCCGCAAGAAGAAAATATGCACTCTTGATCGCTGCTCCGGGCAAACTGATCGCGCGGCCAATGTGTGGATGGTGCGCCAAGCTTGCGACAAGTGTTCTTTGATGATACCGACACCGCGCGGCAAGCGCGCAAGCGCGCCGGCCAACGTTCCAATGCCTACCGCCAATGCGCCAACGCCCGTTCTACACATTGGACCAGTGGCTGATGCTGCCTCTACACATAGGCTAGCGCATTCGCCAACGCGCTGGCGGTGCGCTTGCCAACGTGCTTGTGAGTTAATCCACACATTGGAAGGTCGTTCAGTATGCTTTGGTTCGGGCCAATGTGCGGACAGATCAAAAAATGGATGTTGAGTTGGTAACAGCTGCAGCTGTATATTTATTCACAGCTTATAATTACTACGTAAATATGTATAAGAAAAGGGTGATACTTTCATATTTATAATATTAAAATAATAATAAAGTACGATGCTCTTACTTTGAAGTAAAATATCGTAAGGAAAACGGAATGTCCAAGAACCTTATTTATTTAGCATTTTTAATACTTACAACATTTTTATTTTTATGGTACTTATTTTTTGGATTCCATAGGCAATTTTCACTCTGATAGAGCTCAATAAATTTAAAAGTTTCCTCATTACTCATATTATACGCCATTTTGTTACGTTAGGTGTTAATACGCCGCAAGAAGAAAATATGCACTCTTGATCGCTGCTCCGGGCAAACTGATCGCGCGGCCAATGTGTGGATGGTGCGCCAAGCTTGCGACAAGTGTTCTTTGATGATACCGACACCGCGCGGCAAGCTCGCAAGCGCGCCGGCCAACGTTCAAATGCCTACCGCCAACGTTCCAACGCCCGTTCTACACATTGGGAGCCAACGCACTTGCCAACGTGTTGGCCTATGTGTAGAGGCAGCATGAGCCAGCGCACTTGCCAACGTGTTGGCCTATGTGTAGAGGTAGCATGATAAAACCGACAAGCGCCGGCCAACTCCCAACGCTCGCCCCAACGTTGGCGCCAACGCCATTTTCTAGCTCCACACGTTGGGCGAGTAGCGTTGGCGCGAACGTTGGCGCCAACGTGTGGAGCCGGCGAACAGTTGGCCACAATTTTTTGACACGTTTTTGGGGATTCGATGTTCCATCTAGACATTTAAAACATCAAAGTACAAAATTTACACAAAATATATATCTTATTTTCTCATATTCTAGTTACTATATTAATCAATTATGATCATAAAGACTTTCTCTTTAACCCTCTGGAGCTCACGTGGTAGTATGACAGACACCACAAATCGAAAAACTCGTATTGCAACGTTATTTTTTAATTATTGACTCCAACGCTCTCAGTACCTTCCTGTCATGGGCTTAAGTCTGTATTTGCGCTGCTTGCAGTTATATCGTGCATATTCACCCGTGGGCGAGGAAATGTGTCCACGAGACAACCACGTCAGTATAATTTAGGTAGTTGTCTGACAGACAATAACCTCAGTAAAATTGTTATAAATTCATAGTGTCTCCTAAACAACATGTCAGTAAAGTTAGTCTACTAATTATAATTTATAGTTTGTTTTTAATTATTATAACAACTTATATTCTCACAGATCCAAAAAGACGTCGAAATTAATCTTTTTGAACCAAGACTAGCGTAAAATAATGGTTGTAGGATGAGAAAGAGCTTGAGTCTAGTGATTTAGAAAATGGCCAAATTTTTTAAGGCATAAAGGAATATTTGGAACTTGATAAATTATAGGATAAAGAAAAGCAGTAAAAACTACACGAAAAAGCCCAACATGTATCGGGCACTGAAAAACTTGGCCCCGAAAACTTCCAACAAGTCATCAAAATATTACATAATATTATTTATTATTCATAATACTTATACTAGAAACCAGTCAAATTCAGAATGAAAATATATGATGCGCACACATATTAGGTACATATACAGTGGACTTTTTTTATTGAATATTGAAAGAGAAACAGTGCTGGGTTACATGAATTTACTTAGAGAACCGAGAATGACGGTCAGTACAGTTTTGGATGAAGATCTTGCCCTTCCACCATCAAAAATCATCATCAAATTGAAGAAAATAATGCTATATAAAATAGTTAACCAAATATTGTTTTCCATATTATTTGTAGTCCATATCTTCTATATTTTAAGAAAAAAAAACTGCCAAAAAATTGTGATTTTTGAGGATTTATTACACTTAATTGAACCATTGAAAATACGTAATTTTTTGCAGTCAGATAGCCAATTGTGTTAGCTTTAATAAATGTTTAACGTTAATCTAAAAAGTTTTTACATTGATATTTTTTCAACCTTTTCTTGTTATGTTGATATTAGAAGACTGATTTAGGTCAAGTTGATAAAAGTTGTTTAATTTTCCAAAATAATAGTATCAAGTAATTATTTACTTTCTAAGTTTTGCGAAAAATATGATTAAGTAATTGAAATTACAACGGAATTTCAAAATATCAACTGTTTAAATGGTGTCTGGTGGACTACCATGTCAGTAGAATTGTGACAAGTAGACCACGTCAGTCGCAGAGGGTTAAGGTTTAAACTCTTTAAAACAAAATTTGTTTCGTTTGGATTTTAAAGAGTGTAAGAGAGATATTCTAAGAAAACCACATCTAAATAGCAATCTAGTATTTTCTTAAATTTTGAACAAAATAAATTTCCCTTTTTCGCGTTTTTTCCTCAGATGGTTCTACCAAAGCTAATTTGTGCCGCTGAGTACAGACAGAGATTTAAAAACACGTAGAAGCCATTGTAATACAAAAAACTGTTCGTACCATATCGGCAACTCTGTGAAGTGTACCGGTAACCTTGACCGGATTAAAACCTCTTAAGATGAGTCCTGAAATCAATTTTTCTTTTCTGTTCCAAAAGCTTGAACACATTCTATCTTAGTGAGTCAGGAAATAAATGTTTTGCATGTTAGACAACAGTAGGTTGTTTGTAAAAATGTAAAGAGCAGTCATCTGTCTTATTGGAATGGTAAGTATATAATATTTTTGTTTTAAAGATTTGCACTACTCTAAGCTTAAAAAATATTATTTAGATTGTAGTTTTAACGATTCAAAGTTGAATCGAAACATCAATCAATAGACAGCAGGTACTTTGATTGATAGCTTTTTGGTTATAGGCACTGCTAGACGGAACTCTTACCATACATATCCGTCATTCCCCAGAAATCTATAGTGCAAAGAGGTAAAACAAAGCATTGTTAGTTTTACCGTCACGCAAATAAATTTTCTTCTGCAACATGTAGGAAATAATAAAGCAACTTCGTTCCGGCAGTCAATATTGCTAATGTTGTTTAAATTTCGGTCTAACAACTTCATTTCGGTAAAGCTTTATAGCACTGCAGTTTCTCAATATAGCTCGGCTAACACAATGGAATATGGAACTAAATATAGACGCCAGGTGAAGTACTGTGCTTGGTGAAGGAACGATTCAATTAGGCCCAGCTCACATTCCAAAGCGTCTCGCAAAAAACTTTTCAGATACCGGCCTTCAATAAAAAAGTTTGTATTGTACGTTCTAATGCGTAGTTTACAAATAACAACTCTCGAGTTACATCTTTCGCACAACGTCTACAATAAAAGGAAAATTCGGCGCCATCGGAGATAGACTTGAAAACGCAGAAATAAATTCACGGATTAAATATTCACAGTTATCGCAGCAGTTTTCACGTGCTAATCCATAGTACAGCTGTACATAAATATAAACAAGTAGGTATTCATAGAGGAATAGAAGATAGTTTTATTTTGTAATAAAAATCGGGGCGCGGTTCGCTTCGGAAACTATTCCTAAACTACCCTTTTTAACCGACTTCAAAAAAGAAGGAGGTTCTCAATTCGACCGTATAATATATGCTTTTTTTATGTACGTTCAGCGATTATTTCGTCGTTTATGGGCCGATTTTGATAATTCTTTTTTTGTTGTAAAGTAGATATGCGCAGTGGGGTCCCCTGATAAGGAAACCAGTATCTGATGATGGCATCTCAGAGAAATCGAGGGGAACTTTCGAAAATTGTATGGACAACTAGTGTGTTTGTTCATGTTATCATAAGTACATTAAAGCGCTACCATTTCATGAAGATCTGGAGTCGATCTGATGAAGCCGAAAGACAGTCGAGGGAACTCCTCAACGATTTACTGCAGTTATCTAGTGTTTGGGCTTCATTAATTTGTAGTGACGAGAACTTTACACTTACATGTTGAATTGAGCGCTATCTGGCGAGTAGTTTTTGAGTTATCTCTACTTATCAAGATTGAAGTCGGTTATTTTTTTTGTAAAAAGCAATTATATAGAAGGCAATTGTTCCTCATGTTTATTACTTTTTATGTTTTAGCAATGGGATTATGAATTTATACATGTGACACTGGACACATGGCATACATGAAGCACTCATAAACATACTATTACTTCACTTATTAGATAATTACCCTACTAGCTCGTCAGTTAATGAATAGTCTTGTATGTTCATTTCATGGGCGTACCCAGCTCTTGATTCAATGTGGGGAAAATTGGATTTTCGAGGCGGAATTTTAAGGGGTTTCACGGTTTCACTAACTGTAACTGTTCATGATGAGTTGAATAGTCATTTATTCTCATATGGAATGCTGGAACTACCTAGGTTATGGTGATACTCGAGTCTTTGAGTGTTACGTTACGCAGGAATATATTATGCTATGTGAGGGTACTCTTTGAGGAAAAAAACATCGTAACCAAATGAAACAAATCGTTATTCGTAACAAAAAACAGTCAAAACTTTATTTCCTCATCTTTTTTCCTATACTATGGGAATAGTTATTGTAAGATAAGATGTTCTGCCGTCAATTGCTGGTAGTTGTTACTGGATAGCGAGAAGAATTTGTCGTGCCTCAACGAATGATAAAATCTCGTTTTGAATTTGGGTAAAGAAAAGACATTTAAGTTAATTCGATACAATAATAAACATAACTAAATGTTTACAAAAAATTTCAGACTTCAATATCAATATGTAGGGATAACTCAAAAACTACCCGTCAGATGTCACTCAAATTTAAAAGGGACCAGATTACTAGCACTGCCCTTTGATTAAAAAAGGATTATCAAAATTAGTTCATCCAGTACAAGAAAACAAAAAACACAGTTGAATTGAGAACATCCTCTTTGTTTTGAAGTCAGTTGACTCCTCTTTATTCCTCATTTCATGGGCGTCCAAATTATCTTGAAAAGGTTATTCATGATTCTAAGCAGGTACTTACCTACCTAGCTTTTTACTAAACTATTTTCAAGTTTAATTTTAAGTAAAAATTGTAAATTCTGTTTACTCCCAATAACAGTTTACTCCCTTACCAAAGACAAACAAAATTTAAAGTCTTTCATATATAAAATATCAATTTATATTATAGATATTAGAGTAGAATACTTAAAAAGGGTAGACATAAGATTCTTACTCTCTATCCTGGGAAAATAACATAAAATCTTACTTATATTATAGCATGTGCTTACTTCATGAAAGGAATCTATATTTTAATTCCATATTAATTGTAACATTAGTAATTTAGGCTTTGTGGTAATGAATTAGCCAGTCAGTCTGTTTATTGCCTGTGTTACAAAATTATTACAACCCCAATATTATTAAGTGTTACAACTTTAGATGGATGGTAGTAAGACGGGCAATTTAGTATTTTCACTTACAACTGCAGTAGTAACAATGGGAAAAAATACCGATATTCCTACTGGTAGTTGGTAAGAATACTGGTAGTAACACGGGCAATAAACCAGTCAGTTGGCCAATCTGTATTTTATGATGGTTTTTTTTATAAAGGTAATTATAAAAGGCAAATATAAAAGAAACATAAAAGGCAAGTTCTTGTTAAGAAAATGAGTACTTCAAAATTAGTTGGTTTCACGATTGTACTGCCAATGGGAATCCACCAAGAGACCAAAGGATTGATGAGAGCTTCTTTTCTTATAAATTAACGAACCTTATAAATGCAAAAGTCTGTCTATCTGTCCAACCAAAAGGTAAGAGAGGAGGTAAGAGGCTGAAATAGAGGAAATATTTAAGTTTCCTGAAGTAAAACAAGGGTGTTCACTAGTTATATGTCATAATATACATGTAATAGATGATAAATGAGTAGACAAGCCATCTATTGGTAAGTGGTCACCATCGCCCATGGACATCAGTGTCATTATGCTGTCTGTAGAGAATGAGCAAGGAAGAAAGAAAGAAAATACTGGCTCTTAAGTTCCCAGCTATTAAGTGTAGTTGGTTGGTTTGTATGATGGCTAGCTGAAAGTGAGACGGTGGTTGCTAGCAACTAGGGTTTGTCCATTCTATTGAAGAAATTAAATAAAAGCAAATAATAACTAACATTTTCCACAACAATAATAGACTTCAAAATCCATAAGCAGAGGTTACTTAAAAACTACCCTTCAGAAGTCACTCAAAATCAAATGGGACCAGAGGACAAGCAAAATTACACATAAAAAACAGCATGTATTGCTTAAATGGTAAAGGAAATGGAATTTATTATTTCTATACAACGATTGAAACTTGACATTAAAAATACTGTAAAAAATTAACAATTTCACAAATAGACAATGAATAAGCACAGAGAATTATCATGATCAGTAGGTGTGGTTAGTAATTTTAATAAATAAAAACCCAACATAATATATATGTAATGAACAAAAGGCGGCCTTAATGATAAGACCATTCTCTGCCAGTCAACCTTAGGGCACGGCAGTGGGAGAATGGAAAATATTCTGTTTAATTTTTTTTATTATGCAACTAAATATTATTATTTTACTATTAAAAATTTTATTTACAAATATATTACCAGTTGTAGAGCATAGTCCGTAGCCCGTAGATATCCACAAATGCCTCGAATATTGTTTATTTGTTATGTACATGTCCTTGGTATAATATTATCAAAACGCAAACACCCAATCATTGAAAACAGAATATGACACCAACTAAAACATTACAGTAAATTGCGGCGTTATGTTCCACATCGTAGGGTTAAAAACATCACAAAACTGTGCACTAATTATTTATGACGAAAATAGCCTGCATATTATGTAGTTTTTTTTACAAATACATTTCTTATCTTCTTCATGAATGTTTACACCTCGCCACTGAATTTTATAACCCTAATATAGTTTCACATATTAACTGTATCTATTTTTTCGTAAAACGAAAAATATTCGATTCTGTCTTGCACCCACCACCTAAAACCGACTGACTGACAAAGTGACATTTAAGAAATTGACTTTTTTTTATTGGCAATCAATAATGGCTGACAAGCACAGTTTAAATGCCAATGAGATATCTCAAATATTTTTTTTGTTTATAAAAGCTTTACACAATAATATTTTACAACTATTTAAACATTTTTCCCTAAACTTATTAAGTATCTAAAATTATTAATTGGAGTCATAGGAGATATAATATCAGTTTAGTATAAATACCGGTATTTTCTATCTGGTGGCACATTGTACTGGTGGGTATGATATAATAACATCTACAAACGTATATTATCAGACATAGTGACAAATAAATATGTATTTAACTTCACCAAAATAACCAAACCAAAATAAATAACACATTATTTAGGATTGTGTCTTAATAAAAGAGGTCCGGGAGTAATAGACTAAATGCCTCTACGACTATCCGATTTTAAAATTGCTTAGTTGTCACTTGTCAGTACAACTGCTTGTCAATGAATTGTCAAGTCAAATGTCATTATTGACTAATCCAGAGAAAGAAGTAAAAAATCCTTTGTAGAAAGCGAGCACATTTTATATTTTGTAAAAGCTAAATATTAAATTGTGTAGGCGATACAAAGTTTATAATTATGGAGGACGATTTACCGACCGACTTCCAGGTCATCGTCGTAGGAACGGGTAAGCCATAAATTTTCTTATAAATGATACCGGGCGTGATGGCGAGAGTAGCCTACTTACGTATCGATCTTATTTTTTGCACCTTCGGTCATGCTCTGCTACAATACGCTGGCTGTTAGTCTTATTGAAAGAATTGTGCAATTGTTGCATAGACACTTCGTAATTACTGGAAATTGTCTTCTTCGTACCGATAAACTAGAATTAGACGAAAAGATGTGAAAATTACCGCCCCTCGAATAAAGATTGGTACAGTCATTTATTATTTCCTTGAAAGTGCAACGTTAGGAGATTATTTTGGATATAAATATATATCTTCATACTCTATACAATAATTTGAATCTGATTAATACCCATTACAGATTATATGATTTTTGTAATAAATACAAAACTTAAAAATAATTAGGATGTGAAAAAGATTACCCCTAGTCCACTATGCGTATGAATCTAACATTGAAATCATTAAGATATCACTGCAAATGAACTGAAAATTAAGCAATATTAAAAATGGATACTTATGCTACAGTCTCCGTCCTCAAGGGTAGCAATGCTTCTGGGACCGAATTACAATGAAACTCTTACTAACATTATTTCTAACTGGACCATTACTATCAACAACTAACAGGACTAACTTTCACTAACAGTCCCGAGTCCTCACAATTATTAACAAATCAACCAAACTAATATTTTAGCACCTACTGCTAACTGGACTAACCATTTTAGTTCTTATTTGAGTCTTGTTCTGTGTTGGTCACAGTTGTCATGGGCGGTAGCGGAAGGTGGTGCTAGCCTGCCTGTTTGCTACCTTCATTCCATAAGATGTTCTATGCATTACTGCATACAGTTCAATTTAACTACACTCCTCTATCTGAAAAAAAGATTTGAATTCTTACTCAGAATCTCGTGACTTTTATTTTATTGCGTATTGCATTCAGTATGTAATAGTAAAATTGCAAAAGTTCCCGTTACTGTTCAAATTTTCTCCATAATTACCTTTTATCCTTCACTATTGCTCTTAAACTATACAACATTCATCAAATTACAATTTAAATTTGGACTATGATTTGACTCAAAATGAATGGTCAGAAGAAAAGCATTATCAGTTCTAAAAATTCTGTTTTAGTTTATAAATTAATCCTTCATTCATTTTGTTCTAATAATAATATCTAATAATAATAGATGGATTATTAAAAAATGGTAATGTTTACTTTGTGAATTAGAATGAGACTTTAATTAACCATTATTAGCTGGACTATAACAATAACTATCACAACAAACTATAAGTCTATACCCCAGTCCTCATACCCATCAATCAACTAACCAATTAACATTTTAATTTAACGTTGTCTGCTAACTGAACTAACCTAGTCTAGATTTGAATGTTCTTATAAGTCCGATGAAGTTGTATTAGGCAGGAGCGAAAGGGTAGTGCAGGCAAGCCTGTTTTATTTACACTTTCTCACTATCTACACTGTAGATGTAACACGGGAGAATTCTGTATAAAGAAATGTGTGTATATATTTTTCTCTAGGCATGGTGGAGTCTATAGTTGCTGCAGCATGCAGTCGAATAGGTAAAAACGTTCTCCACCTTGATTCAAGCGATCACTATGGTGGTCTGTGGGCCTCCTACAACTTTGATGGCTTGCAAAAATTCATCAAAGAAGTCAACTCTGATCCTAAGAGACAACTGCAGGTGTATAATCTGTCTGAACAGTGGTATATTGAGAAGTAAGTTTATCAAATTGTTTACATACCCATTCTAGAATATCCTTTGTATATTATGTTTTCCTATATGAATACTAATTTGGGTCATAACCATAACCATTTAGCTCAATCAATTGCAAAAATAGATGATTTGTTTGGTACTATATTTTTTATGAACCAGAAAACAATATTGTATGTAAAAGTAGAGTAAAACAGTGCTAAGCTATACAGTGTTACTCAACCCTTATAAAAGCTGAGGTTATATTTAAATTTATGAAATAGGGAGAGAAATCTTAATTAAAATGTGAATCAACAAAATTACACCATTTTATTATTCTCTAGAAACTAAATTATAAATATCTATTTATGTATCTAAATTGTGTACAGGGATTCACCACAAGAAGAAGAAAAGAAAGAAGAGGCTGAAGAGGGTAAGACTGAAGATGGCAAGACTGAGCCGCCTAAGAAGATATGGAGCCAAGCCACATTTGCCTCCGAGTATAGGAAATTCAACATTGACATGACACCTAAGGTAAGAACATGTCATGCTCAAGTTTTTGTTAAGGTGTTTATCCTCAAGGTTTAAAGTGACAAAAATATTTAAGATTTTGAGCAAAATCAGTATAAGTCAGTTCCAAAATGGATTTAGTCAATATTGACAAAGAATTCATAATCTGAGAAATGAATAAGACTAAAAATGTGAAACTAAATACATAAAACATAATAACTAAAATAAGTAAAGTTTTTGACGATGAAGTATTCAAGTTTATTTTGTTAGTTTTTAGGCCAAATTATTCTAACACTTGTCGAAGCCTACTCCAATGTCGTGACGTAGTGAAATAGTCAATTTCACAATCTGAAACAGAACGTGATTCCACTAAAGTAACTATTAGTAAAGGACCTTGATGGATCAGTTTGGTTTCGGTCGTACTACTGCAATAGGTATAAACTACGGTCTGCGTCCGTGAGCGCAGTCGTCCGACATTTTTCGCATTGCGATCTAGTCAGTATGATTTAGGTATTTAGGTATAGCTAGTCAGTATACAGATAGTGGATAACATTAAATTTTCTTATCGAATACCTACCTATTTCTAGGTACTTACTATAGAAGCGTTACGTTCATACAACGCGAGTTGTATTTTTTGATCCGCTTCGATAACATTATAATACCTAACTATACCCTATATGCTAAAGATAATTAACGAATAAATAAGATGTACAGAACTAGCTAAATCAAAATTACGAAAATCACTTGGATTTGATTGTCCACTTTCTTCATTTTAGCAAATTGTTTTGTACAATTTAACTATTTAGGTTAAAAATATATATATAGGTCTACAACTTTGCTCCCGCCGTTTTTTTTTTAATTTTAAAAATTATATAAAAAAAAATTGTATCTTATTTATGTTTCAAAGTATTGTCCGTCACTTTCCACTACTTTGGCCCATCTTTCAGGCAACAAACGAATCCCGCGTCGGAAAAATTCTTCATCCTTTGATAAGATCCAAGAATCGATCCATTCTTTAACTTTTTCAAAAGAATCGAAGCACTGGCCCGCCAGGCCGTGTGCCATCGACCTGAATAAATGGTAATCAGATGGAGCAACATCTGGAGAGTATGGCGGGTGAGGTAGAATTTCCCATTTCAGTGTTTCGAGGTACGTCTTGACTACTTTCGCCACGTGAGGTCGAGCATTGTCATGTTGCAAAATTACTTTTTCGTGTCTATCAGCGTATTGCGGCCGTTTTGCTTTTAATGCCCGACTCAAACGCATTAATTGCGTTCGATAAAGTACACCAGTAATTTTTTCAGAAGGTTTAAGTTTTTTCTCTGCCACCGCTATGCCGATCTTCAACAACAAAATCACCGCTTTTAAAGCGCTGGAACCACTCGCGACACGTTCTTTCACTAATAGTATCATCACCATAAGTACTTGAAATAACCCGATGAGCCTCAGCCGCCGATTTTTTCATGTTGAAATGAAAAAGTAAAATCTCCCGCAAATGACGTGAATTCGGTTTATAAGTTGACATATTTAATTCAGTGTAACTATATGACGCAAACAAAAATTAACTAATATCGATGTAAGGTCAGGGGCTGATTAAGACTTCTGACCGCCCTAGGCTAATTATCAGGACGCGCCCCCGCCATATATAAAAGCGTGTTATAGTCGCGCGCTCGGGCTAAAAAGTAGTAGGTATATTAGTGTTGGTTGACTTTGTCTACTATGGAGTGTGAAAATTATAACATGGTTCATGGTATGATTCATGGTTGGACCTGGATGGCACAATGATTAACATGCCGGACCGCTAAGCCGAGGGTCCTGGGTTCGATTCCCAGCGAGGTGGAAATTTAAATGATGAGTTTAAGTTTCCGTTTTTGGTTTGGGTGTGTGTACTTGTCGTGTGTGTTGTCCATGTGGCACCCACGCCACAGGGAATCCTGGTGTGGGGCTATGAGTGTGAAGCGTTATTTATTATTTATTTATATAATTATAATCTATACAAAAGTTTTCAAATCGAACTGCAAGCGAAACCAACATTGTTTTTTTAAGTTTCACGTCATTTAACCTTAGGCTGGCAAACCATTTTTTAGCTGACCTTCCGTAACCAAATCGTCCCAAAATCATTGACTGCAGGCTACGTAGTAGAGAATCAAATCCATATCGGATTTGACCGCAAGACTTGTATTGGCTTAGTCTCATTTAGACAACTTAGTTATTGCGGCCATTGAACATGAACGTGGTCAGAACATGAAAGTTGCTTCAACTTTACTAGTACAAGTTCCAAGTACTGCTTCGCCTGGTTCATGACACCAAGCTTTTTGGAGGCCAATTTGGACTTAGCTTCCAGATGACACCGATACACTGACACGGTACCCTGGAATTGAGGCGCCATAACAAGTGGTTTTCTTAGCGGAAAACGCGGAAACTTGTATCTTCGTGGGGTTGAACTCAACTAAATTGAGTCGTCCCCATTCTGAGACTTAATTCAGAAAGTTTTCGACTTCAGACACAAGTTTCATTCTGCTATCCTCCACTTGTTGTGGCTGAGAGGAGTTTGCAGGGCTTGTGTAACATGCATCTCCCGTGCTGTCATTTTCATAGCAATGAATGCAGTATGCACGCTCCAGCATTTCATTCATATGCAGAATGAACAGAGCAGGAGATAGCACAGACCCTTAGGGAACACCAGCGTTTATAGGTCGATATCTGAATTCTGAGCAACAACCGGCAACTACGGCCTTTATATGTCGCTCAGATAGAAAGCTGGCTACAAAATTTCATAACGTCTCAGGGATACCGTAAGATGGAAACTTCGCGAGAAGAGCCCTGCCAGACCCGGTCGAAGGCCTTAGGCTTAGGCTGACCGCAAATTTCTCATTGCTATCAAGGACCTGAGCCCATCGGTGTGTAAGATATGGTAAAAGATCGCCAGCTGAACGGCCATAACGAAACCCGTACTGCCGGTCACTGATCAGCTGGCGATCCTCCAGATATCCTAGGAGCTTTTCATTTAGTACCTGGTTGACCGAGCTTTGCTCGGTTGAAAATTATATTTAGTATGAATCGCAAGAAATACGAGGAATTCCGCCATCTATTCAGGAGTCAAATCATACAACTGTTCACTGAGCACAAAATTCATTTTACTTATGTTACGGCCAAAGGATCTCAACAGCGTGTTTCACAAAGTTGTACAGCGCCATCTAGTTTCATACTACTGAAATTTCAACACGTTACAAACAGTACCTCATAGAAGTTAACTGTGTGAGCGAATTAATTGCATTTTAAATAGGTAAGTACATACTTAATTAGATAAATTCATTGAACTTTCCTTCGTACTTTTCGCAGGCTTAGGCAGTCCCCGACTGAAATTTTTATTTGCGATAAAATGTATTGAATGTTTATGATAATTAAACAACATAAATAAATATACTTTTAGTTTAATGAGCAAGTTGTTAGGCGTACTTAAAATTTTTAATTTTATTCAAACAGAAAATAGGTAGGTATAACGCAAAAATAGCGCTTCAACGTAAGAATGAATACAAAAATATATTCGAGCGCCATCTAGTTTCATACTACTGAAACAAACAAACCGTATCTCATAGAAGTTATCCTAATGTTTCATAGATGGCGTCAGTTCAACACGTTACAAACAGTACCTCATAGAAGTTATCCTAATGTTTCATAGATGACGTCAGTATGATGTTTTTAAAATCTCTTTATCTCGGGAACCGAGCTTTTCTCGAACCTGGGACCTTGATAAATCGATTCCTTGAGCCGAAAACCCCCTAATCTGTAACTTTCATGAAAATCTTTGCAGCCGTTTCCGAGATCGTGATTATATATATACATTAAATAAATAAATATACAAGAATTGCTCGTTTAAAGATATTAGATAATAATACGCTCCATCACTTTAGCAAGCAGGGAAGTTATCGTCATAGGCCTGTCATTGGCCGGGTCACTGAGATTGCCCTTTTTGGGGATAGGATGAACTAGGGCTACTTTCCACAAAAACGGTAGGTACTTTTCCAGTGGTGTAGGATAGCGAAAATAGGCGCGTTATAACGGGACTCAACTCGGGAGCACACGTCTAAAGCACACTCATTCTTTGTATCGAAGGACAGTAGAGCTCGTCTGACCGACTTTCGAGTAAGAAGTATATCGTTCAACGACTCTCACACCGCGGGATGTTAGGCGGTGTGGTCTTTCCATCGTCCAAACCAAAGTGGAATTGAAGGCAAAGAAGGTACCTACCAAGAATTTCGGCTTTCTCCTTTGCCATATTCACAAAGGATTTATCTGGTAATCGCAGTAGCGGAAGAGAAGACCGACAGAAGATGCCCTCGACAACCTTAGCCGGCGACCAGAATTCTCGACAATCGGAAGGGTAACCTACTAGCCGCTCGCCAATTTTGCCGTTAAATTGGGCCTTCGCCCTGGAAATTTGCTTCTTAGCTGACCGGGAGGCAGCGTTAAGCTTTCTCTTAAACTCTAGGGCAGATGCATTCTTCGAATCTGCATAGCAGCATAGAATATGAATTTCGATGTAGTGGCCTATGGCATATGGGACCCAAAATCTGGATAGCAGAATCTGAATTCTTACGAATATTATGTATATAGTTAGTGCCTACATTTTTTTAGATTTAGTTAAGTGGCTGTAAGGTACCTCAGGTCAGAGCCAGGGTGGGGCAAGCGCCCCACCCTGCCCCATCATGACCCATGAGTAGTGCAAGCGAAGGCTCGATTTCAGCGCGCCCCCCGATCCTTGCGCCCCCCCGATCCTCGCGCCCTAGGCTGCAGCCTAATTAGCCTAAGGGTAAATCAGGCCCTGTGTAAGGTTATATTTATAGATGTCAAAACTGATGGAAAACAACTGTGATTTATTTATTTGAACTATTACTGGTTACTAACGCCATCTTTTGGAAAACGGCGGGAGCAAAGTTGTAGACCCATTATTATGTTTCAATGAAGAATTTTCTTAGAAAACCTGATCTTCAAATAACAGTTTCATCAGTGGTGACCCCAAACCCCGACTTTACTGTTATCCAAATTAAAAATGCAACTATGCCGAACGCCACGTCTAATATCAATTCCTTCAGTGTGAACACTACTATCAGTGGCCACATAATTCTCGTACAGTTTCCGAATGATCCTTATATCCTTACCATCAAAGCTGATGTCGTCCAAATGCTCCAGCAACCGTTGGTGTTTCAGGCATGTTTTCTACTATACTATAGTTTTACTATACTAGATTTTTATAGTTACAGTAGTAAGGTAGTAAGGACCTATTTTGTTCATTTGATTTATCTATCACGATGTGGTATTTCGCTCCTTTCATTTATATGTTATAATTCCTACGTTTGTTAATAATTTATTTCTACTTATTTGTTGGAAATGATTTCATGTCTAATTTAAATAAAATGCGATGAGTGTTTTGTGGGTCCAAATGATCTAATTAGGGAGCGATTAAACTTTTACGATCCGTTTTACGCGTGTCCTTGCAACGTGGCTATGGCATATGGCGATTATGGGGAATGTCTTTGTTTGTCGCCGAAATATCAAATGGGGCCACTTTCTGCTCTGCTGCCTTTTTATTGAGTAGGAGATTTTCTTTAACTATTCAGGTTTTTTTCGTGATTTGAGGGGTTTTTAGTATTTTTACTCAGTAAAACTCCCGATGTTTCGGATACACAAATAGCCGAATTTTACGGTCAAAATTTCAGATCATTTCGATATTCAAATATTGTTACAGGTTAAGAGCCGATAACGGATTGCATAGTCATTTACCAAAATATTCTTTGAAATGATAGTCCAGTCTATAAAAACAGTCGGGTTCTACACTATTGTATACAAATTAGTTTAAAATTGCATGTAATTTTTTAATTCATTAATTCTTTCTAAGCTTAATTTTTTACGCGCTTTAGACAAATTTTAACTTTTGATTCCGAAATTGTCTCCACGAAGCCTCGTCAACTACCGTTTCTCGAAAGGCGCTCACGGGGGCATTCCAAGCCTCCAATTGTTCCTAACGTATTCCATTATCATGATTCGGACATTAGGTAGATACATTATGCCAATCTCTGATTCAGAATAAACAATGTTTGTGTAGCTGCTGTTCTCCCGAGGCCCATTGGTGGAGCTCCTGATATCTTCGAACATAGCACGTTACGCGGAGTTCCGATGCGTCACGCGCGTGCTGACATGGCTCGGCGACAAGCTCACGCCCGTGCCTTGCTCCCGAGCTGATGTGTTCGCCACCGAAGCCGTCAGCATCGTCGAGAAACGGATGCTCATGAAGATGCTCACCTCCATTGTTGGGTACAACGAGGAAGAGATGGAGAATGAGTTTAAAGGTGAGGAATGTTTGGTGTAGTTACGTATACACTCTTAAGGCGTTGAGGATTCTCTACATATAATACAAATGATATGGACGAACACCCGCAAATGAAATGTTATTACACTACAAAATCGTGAGGAAATATGTCGCCTGAAATGCCTGTTCTTAATTTTATGTAGCGTTTCCAGGCTTGTGCTTGTGTAAGGAACGGAAGGTTAAAATAATCATGACTTTGCTTTTCAAATTGGGGCAACAAGTTAATCATCATATATTTTTTGAATTTTGTGACTAAGTTTGTGACAAGTTGAAGTTTGTGAAAAAGCTCTCGTAAGACGGATTGTGGAAATTCAGGACAATTGGCGTTCGATCAAGACAACCCCACGTATCCCTGCTCAACTCAAAACGCTTTATTCGACAAGCGAGGTCAATTGAAAGTTCGGAGCTCGGACACAGTACTTAATTTTTTACCTTTGGCGTGTAAACAACAATTAAGGTATTCTTAGCACAAAAACTTTGAAGCGCGATTTTACACGACAATGCAATATAGAGGATAAAGAACCATAAGAATAATATTATACCTAAAATTATTAAAACATGCCCCCTAATTATAATTAGCTTCTGGTTGTAAATACAATCAACAAGCTTTTTGTCATTATATACGAATTCAAAATAAGCTTTTTTATCACTTTATTTTTACTGTTATTTTAGTTGCTGTTAATTTAGTTGAATCTGCTTGAAAATGATACCACCTGATGATGACAACCCTGCCCCTAAATTTTAAAGCACGCTTTATTAATACAAATACTTGTATCATAAATCATAATCTATTTTTGTATACCTTTCACGACACGAAAATTTAATATGACTGGTAGTTGGGACAAAGTTATTATACACAAGTGCGCAAGTTTTCTAGTTACAACTTTATTCGTAGTCTCTTTGTATTTTTACGAAATTCGAGGAATTTTTATATAGGGGTATAAAATAGAATGTAAAGTTCGCTCTAGGTAATAAATCAGATCTTGGAAGGTATCCAGAAGCATTTTTGTATCAAAACAACACAATAATGAGTTATAACGCTGTAACAATATATTTTGTGTAGGTATATTGCAACTGGACAAGGTGAGGTGTTGTTACTCATCTTCGTCACCTCGATGATGTAAACATGCTAAATATAATGATGACTGAAGTCAAAAACGGGCATTGCAGGGCAAAGAGTATACTCTCATTGTAATCGAGAAGACCTCTACTATACTCCTGCAAAGCTTATAGCCCGGAGGCTTGCGTCGATCCTAAGTCGATACTGACTTGAGCAACAATGGGCGCGGTTCGTTATTTAGATGTATGTGGCAAAAATGTCTTGAGCGTTTCCGTGCTTCGTAGGGCACGTTTAAACGTCGGTTACGATTTTTATCGTTAGACAGCAATCTTTAGAATGGCATAAGAATTTACGACATAAAGGTTAGCCACCAATCACTAACCACTCCAGCAATCCGCATTGGAACTGGCCTCAGTTTTGAGGAGAGACCCGTGCTCAGCAGTGGCCAATTAATGGGTTGAAGCAAATCCATACTCCAACAATGAATGGTTACGTTGCGTTTGAACTATGATCCTGTATTTGGGTTAATAACATCATGTATGCCAGAAATTAGAAGATTATATTTGGCTAGAAAGCCATCTTCATGTCATAACTACTGCCATTTAACAGTACCAACTAAGTGAATGCTCTCCACAGCTCACAAGTTATGTTATATTGCTATAACTAGAAGTGATCATCCATCCTACATTCTAGCATTGTACCTTGACCAACGTGTGATTCAACAAATATTCATACATATTCACATGTTTCTCCTCTAGATTGGAACGACAAGTCGTTCAAAGAGTACCTGACACACAAGGGTCTGTCAGCGAACCTGATCCATTACGTGCTGTATGCCATCGCTGGAGGTAACGACGCAATGCCGTGCCTGGAGGGCGTGCGGGAGTGCAAGAAGTTCCTCATGAGCCTCGGCCGCTACGGCAACACGCCGTTCCTCTGGCCCATGTACGGCAGCGGGGAGTTGCCGCAGTGCTTTTGCAGGTGAGAAATTCTTATGTTATTTAATCATTCCAACGACCCAATAGCTATGGGTTATGGGTGTCCATGTCACTCGCGACATAGGGAATTCTAGTGCGATGTGAATAGTAGGGCGTTTCGAGTAGGAGCCCAAGATTGCGCCAAAAAGTTATTATGTAATTTATAGAGATAGAGAGTCACAGTTTTGTGGATTTGAAATGAAGATTCTAATTCCAAATTCAATTTTTTAAATTTTGTAAGTGGTAAAAAAAATATTATTTTTGCTTGTTACGGTGTAAAAAGAAACATCGCGTGAAAATGAATATTCGAAGAACCGGTAAGAAAAATGGGGCAGTTATGGTTTGTAATGTAATACTGAGGAACTTTGTTTTGATTATATGATAAAAGCCTACATTCGTGTAAAATTTATAAATGTTAGGTGTACTTATTTCAGTGTCAGACTTTGGGTAGGGGCCACGACTAATCCAGTGAGGGCAATCACGTCTAAAAAGTTTGTAATGAGTGAATAATGAGATTCGTTACACGTCCTTCCAGTGAGTCATGCATGCGGCGACGTTGCTACGAATTACGTATGCGAGGAGAATGAACGGTGCCGATTCTGAAACCGTTTTACTTTTAAATTCAGCGTCGGTGCGCGTTTGTCTTCGTTTGTACTGAATGAAAGTTAAAGATCGGTTCATAATAAAATCTCTCCATTAAAAATAACTTCAGTGTTCTGTGTTATTATTTAGAAGCTGGGCTGCAGATTATTTTGCAGTAATCATATACATACTACGCATTTAATATTTGATTTAAATAAAATCATTAAAAACTTCATCGTTAATAATTTCACTACACGCCACCTATCAAATCCTATCAGAATTAATGGTGATTTATGTATAAATGAGAATTCATTCACATTTCACAAACGTTCACGTAAATTTTTTGCTCCTGTTGGCATGACGGTAATAAATATGCTATTTGTCAACGTCTCAATAAATATGATAATTTAATAATAAATGAAGTCTTTCTGAAGTTACAAAACACTAACGATATTGAACTGTAAAAGTTTCTAATGACTTTCTTTACACGTCCTTTTAATGGCTTTTTCAACAGCCATCCAAAAATTGTACCTAATGTAGTGTAGATAGATATGCGAAGTGGATAAATGCTGCCTAATCTGAAACTCTTTTTCTTTTTTATTCAGCCACAATTAATATTTCTGTCGTCTAGTTTCAAAACCCGCTAAAACACTTTTAACAAAACGTCACCATAGCAACCAAAAAACAGATGTATACTTCATATATTTCTGATTTATACAAAACTAACCACTTTTAATGCCTTAATAGACGTTTACAAATACTTAAAACACTGAATATAATTCAAAACAGCTGTAATGATGAAAAAATACCATGATTTTGTTTTAGTGGGTATTGGTGTAAACTTTTGGTTTTGGCGGGTTTTGAAACTAGACGACAGATTTATTCTCGTGCTAACAGAGTACAAGTTGATGGATTGATAAAATGTAAGATTTTCAGAGCGGTTTCGATAGAACTGTAACGCGAAATGATTTACCATGAAGCCGTCGGCAGCCGCGGGTTCGTTGACCCAGATGTGCAGTATTCACCGGCGCACACAAAAATAAGGCAACTTTCTAACGTTGCATGCCGCACGAATCATATTTTAATTTTTTTTTACACTAAACGTTAATTATTTTGTTGAGTTCAGCATCGATTACATTCATACATGTACATTATTATTTATTTATTGGTGTTGTTAGTTATCAATTTACTAATTTACACATAATAAAAAAATATGGCATTATTTCCAATCCAATCCAATCTGTAGGACCCTGATTTTTACGAGATGTTTTAAAAAAATTAACTTAGGTAGGTAGATTTCATTGAATTAAGACATAAACATAAATTATAATATTGTTTCTGAATATTTTCTGTCTGTTACGGGTTCATACAGAAACCACTGAAAAAATTTAAATGATACTTGGCAATCTTGGCATATTCATAACTTGTTTCGTAATGGGTCAACATCTAGAATAGTTTATCCTACAAAATGGGACTGTTCCCGCTAAACAGAAGATACAAGTTTCAATGGATGTTTTTTACGCTTGTTAGATATTATTATATAAGAACTTGAGAGCTTTTCATTAAGTTCGGTTGTTAGTTTGTACAAAAAAGCAAGAAAGAAGACAGTTTTTTTTTTCAATATTATTTTGATTGGACGATTTCAAAAATTGTCGATGGAAATAGGAAAAAAATTACTATTCCTATGCTATTTGTAAGTCTTTATCAATTAAGTCTAATAAGAATAATCTGCTAATAAAACAAAATATAGCGGGGTATAAGGCGGGGTTATGGCCAATTTAAGAGTTAATATGAGTTTTCAATTCCCTAAAGTGGTTCGATGAAATATGAAGCTATTGCCAATTCGAGGCCAATGACTCAATTGACAAAGCACTCACAAAACGAGACTCTACTTCGCTCCGCTCAGAGTACAATACAGAATTAAGAATATTTCCAGTTCAGTAAATTCACCTTCAAGAAACATTTGCAATTAACGATGCGCAATATTTACAATGGCGAGCCGACTGGGTGCAGCTGTGTTTGCTCTGGTGCCATATTAATAATTTTATCGCGTTCACCATCACCGTTATAATGAATATTTTGTATTTACAAAAAATCTGAAATAACTTAGCAGTTACGTTTTAATAAAATTAAATTGTGTACTGGACATCTTCCACGTAGCTTTGAGAAGAGTAGGTAGTAAGGAGACACATATGTATACGGGATGCACAAAATAACAATCATTAACTCAACTCAGATTGAAAACATACAAATTATTGATTAGTTTTTTTTTGTTACATCGGAGTCAACTTAAAGAAAGAAAGGAAATATTTATTTGCATTGGAATGTGGCCTATAATAATTTTAAGAGAAACAAAATTAGAGGTAAAAATAATAGAATCAAAATGTTAATGTTGTAAAACACTACAATACAAAAAGGCCTGGACTCAGCATAGAGATGCTAGTATTTTAGAGGCACTGGTTTTGCAGATTTGTAGTTGAGCTCATCCTTAATGTTAACCTATAATAGTCTGTTGCAAGGATTCATGAGATTTCATTCTTATAGCAAGGTGAGCAAAAATGTAAAAGTTACTACAGCGAGATATACGCATAAACCACAAGAGTTACGTAAATACCTCAGAGCAACCGTAATGACAAAGACATTACTGACGGCAATATAAACTTTATTTTCCTCTAAGATTGGATCTGCTGAATTATATCGTAGCGAACTGGGTTTCATAATTTTGCTTTATGTGAGTAACTTTGTTAGGGACATTGAGTTGCCGCTTTTACATTGTTGTCTTCATATCGCGTCGTGGCTGTAAATTATCAAGTATTTAATTAATATAGCCGTAAGTGTAATTATATAGCCGTTAAAAATTCTGGAATCTTTTAATGATACGGGAAAATAAATGCTATAAATGATGGAGTAAAAACATTTTTAGGGGTCACAAACATGTGATGGTAAAAAATGACAAACTAGCTTTGACTTAAACCTTAGTGAAAATCTATCGTTTAATAGCTTTTGATTACTTGGGACACTTAAAAAGTTTGAAGACAGAACTATATTATATTTAGCACATTTAAACTTTATCGAATATGTGCCACTTAGTCTGATTCTGATAGTAAACAAAGTATTTACCTAAATGTAATCCATGCAGTATCCATTGGGCATCTGTTTACAAGTAAATGGTTATTCCTCAATTTGCAGGCTGTGCGCAGTATTCGGCGGCGTGTACTGCCTGAACCGCCCGATCGACACGGTCGAGACGAAGACCGTGGACGAGGGAAAGACGGTCGTAGTGATCGGCAGCAAGTCCAAAACCCTCAACTGCGACCATCTCGTCATCGGCATCAACGAGTGTCCTACAGACCTCATTTCCCCGGAGCCGGCGGAGACCAACGACATATCGAAGGCGGTGTTCATCACCAATGGAACTATCCTGAAGAGCGAGAAAGAGCCGCTGTCGTTGCTCCGGTTCCCGCCACTCCTGGAAGGAGACAATGCCGTCACGGTGCTAGAAGTCGGGCCGGCCACTGGGTCCTGCCCTAAAGGGTTGTGTGAGTAATTCATATTTATTAACTGCCTTACTTATCTTCAGAAGATAATCATCATTGCTTTCTTTGTGTTTGCTTATTGTACATTTCACCAAGTTATCTAAGTGCACTTGAACTTATATAAGGTGTGATAGATCTGTTCATCTACCTCTAATCACACCTTTTAGATTCTTGGGTATAAGAGATGTCAAGAGCTCTAAGGTGAAGGGTTCGAGACCAAGTCAACTTGAACTACTCATTATGTACTCTATTTGTCGAGGCTATGACATTATTGTTAACTTTGCTTTTGATATTAATTAATTGCTATAAAATAGTCCATTGTCCATTGAGTTTAGGTACTGTGAACGGTATTATTGTTCCACCCGTCCATTATAATTGTGGATGTTAGAGACCAGCAAAAAAGTGATTACCTACCATATAAGCACTGAGCTGCCGGCAGTCGGTCGTTTAAGTTTTTGTCGCAGTTTATTTGTTAAACTGCACCGGGGGATTGTTAAAGGTTTTTTGTTAATTTTTTTCTCATTGCTAGTTGAGTCACAAATCTGCTGAGGTTATGATTGATGGTTAAAACTTAAACTAAGTTATAATTGTGAAGTTATTTTGATTTTGATTATTGTTTGTCACGATGTAGGTGATGCTTTTGATGTTACATATTACAGATTATGGCAACGGTGATCACTTACCATCAGGTGGCTCATCTGCTTGTTTTTTTGGCTATTTATTTATTGTCAAGTCAAAAACCTTAGTTATGTTATGGCATTTGCAGAGATATTGTTTTTTCCAACTTTCCGATTACATTACAGTAAACATGGTAAACAAGCTCCGGTGACGTAACGTATTGTTTCAGTCGTGGTGTACTTCATCACGAACAAGGTGAAGGACGCCGAGAGCGACCTCAGGCCGTACGCCGAGAAGATATTCGACATGTCCGGCGGGGACCAAACAGAGGAATCTGACAAACCCAAGGTGAGATTCAACTCTTGGCGAGGTCGAAGATCATAATAAAATATGGACAAAATGTAATCATGATTACAGATTATAATTAAATCTAAGGGCCTAAAACGAGCCCCCGCGAGCGCCTTAAAAATAAGGCATTTGAAGCTTTCTTGGCGGGGGCATTTTCTTGCTTCCAGGTGTAATCGGAATCCGTAAATGAGATTACCTACATTTTGGGAAAAATGCACCAAATAAAAATTAAAACCTGTAATCATGGTTCTCCACCAATTAACACTAGATAGAACAGCGTGGTGGAGTATGCTTTGCTCCTCAATTATTTCGAGAAGAGATCCGTGCTGGGTTAAAACCAAACATGATTAAATTTTGCCCGTGTATACTAGCGTCGCTGAGAATATGGAATTGCCACTCCCCTTAAATTGTTACCTGTGGTCACAGTTCAATTTAGCTTGTAAGCAAAATTTATTTAAGTACGGCATTTTAAAATATCGCCGTCAATCTATAATTAACCTTAATCACGGAAGCGGAAAGCTGGTGTTTGGGTGTTATGTTGTAGTTAGGCTTAAAAGTAGGTATAACTTGTAATGACCAAGCGGGGTACTAACCCTACACATTGTTCCAGTGCCTGTGGTCGCTGTTCTACAACGTGAAGGACACGAGCGCGCCGGTGGCGAGCAGCCGCGACTGCGTGCACGTGTGCTCGGGGCCCGACGCCGGGCTTGACTTCGATCGTGCTGTCGAACAGGTCAGTTTGGTGGTCTGTGTGTCTGTGTGGGGGGTACATTGGTTAGGGTGCCAAGTAGACGATGGTTCACCTACAACATTGAAGTAAAAACTGTTCGCGTAAATTATAGCTTCAAAAGTCACCATGACTACATTTGGGAAATTTAAACCTGTTCCTCTCAACAAAAGAATGCCGAATGGTCCACTAATCTATTCTTAACAAGTGTGATGAACTTTTGACGGTGACGCGAGTCCAGCCAGTTAAAAGCCCTTAAACAAAGATATTGTCATGGCACGCCAAAAACAGCTGGTTAGCGACCATCTAAAATAATTTCCGATACGTTAACATGTACTTCATTGCAACTTATTATCAGGTGGAATTATTGTCAGGCTTTATTTTAATATTAATAAAACAATAAGTCAGTTGAAAGTTTAACTCATTAGCTAACTTTAAAATCTATTGAAAGATCACATAGACATTATGGTTATACAGACATAAGTAATTATATCTTCTAATAACTGAGTCAACAAGAGTACGCACCGCTCTCTGGACCCCACAGTGTGAGTGGAGATCTGTTATCAGCAGTGGGACAGTTATGGGTTGTGATGAATGAATGAATGACAAAGCGATACACGTTCGTACAGTCCGCCCAACTTATCTCTGAAATGGCAAAAATTGGAACTAACGAAAAGTCATTCATAAGTACGTTGCGTTCATTCATCTGTCAGTTACTAGTGTGCAATGATTGGTCAAATGAATGTCAAATGCGTCCGACAGCGCCTCTTTCGTTTCAGTCTTAAGTTGGGTTTACTATACGTTGTACGTTATATAACATAATAATTCATAAATATAATTTTTAATTACTTAGTAACGTTGTTTTAGGGTTTCTCGAGATCATTAGCCTACAATTTAATCATTCCAAACACGTGGAGGATATGATATAATGTAGTGTTATATCATTTAATACATTATAATTTTATTCTAATTGCTGATTACAAGATAACCCTGGGGCATGTTGATGTTTTGGAAACAAATATTCTAACATGGCTAATAAAACGATCATTTGATTGTTACTGAGATGCGATAACTAGTTAAGCAACAAAGAATATCTAATGTCAAAATGTGAGGTCATCACATTGTTTATGATGTGTTTTATAATGTAATGTCTTCATTCGAACCAAAACATTGATTTTTGCTTTTGGTTGATGGTAACTACCAAATATTGAACCTTGGAACGACTTATTAACTTTGTTTTGTAGGTACGTTTCCAGAAAACACCCTTTAGACTTGTGCCTTAAATAAAAGCTTTACGTTATTGCAAAATATTTATTAAAGTTGTGCAATATAAATGTATATTTTTCTAATCATACCCTTTTTATTATCGTGTGACCTTAAACTTTACTGATTAATAATTAAGTAGGTAATTATTATACTGTAACTAGTTTATTTCCTTATAATTCAAAAGAATTTATGCTTAATACACAACTAACAGCGAAAACTAGCTATTTGTAAAAATAGTGTTATGGAAGCTTGGATTACCTAATGTTTGTTCTATAGGCCGCGAGCACTTCATGATATTGCCAATTCAACAGTCGGACTACAACATAACATTTTACTAGCATAGGTATAAGTTAGCTGACATGGGAAACTTATTTACTAGATACGAACATGGATGGTAAAAGCGGTGTGCATGGATAGTAAAAAAGCAATTTGTACACATACTTAGTAGTTCTTGGAACTAATTCACTTCATCTTCATGTAATATACACATTGATCTAATAATAAAGAACGATAATTATACATGATATTTTGCTCTTCATAACGACTTGAAACATTTCATTGTTTCTGAACATTTTATATCATAATTTTTCAATGCTTTATTCCTTAATGAACCTTCTTCTCTTCCTTAATGTATGTATGTAGAAGTAAAAATGTCCATTTATCTACAGGCCGAGCAAATCTTCAAGAAGATCTGCCCCGGCGAGGAGTTCTTGCCCCGCGCCCCCGATCCCGAGGAGATCGTCTTCGAGGACGACGTCACGCACGGCCCGGAGTTCCAGCGCGAAGACGAGGACGGCGAGGGCGACGCCAAGGAATAGACGCTCTCTACGTTAGTTTTTATTATGATGACGTCAGCACATTATAGCCTGTCCCGGTGCCCCCGTGGACCTACATTTATGCATTATCTACATAGACTTACATTCCACATCGAACGTATTTTAGAGTAGTATTCATTAAAGTTTGTCATGTTGCACATATCAACGTTGTTCAATCTCGTAGGGCTGTCGTATAACAGTATTATTTATGGTGTTTATGGTACTCGGCCGCGTAGAACGATCTAGATTTAGGTTCCGTGGTCCACGGACTCCGTCAGTCAGTATACAGGTGCTGAACGCTGCGGACAGGATAAAATGTGCTGTTTATTGCTAAGGTGTAATCTCAGTAAGATTTATTTTATACGCTTTGGTCGCTTGACTTCGTGCATTCCGACTGGTGCGTTATGAAATGAAGCATTTTTTGAGAATGGTTGTGCGGTACGTAGGATAGGTATGATGAATAAATTGTGTTTAGGTAAGTTTACTATAGCAAGCAAATCTAGAAGCAAAATTACATGCAATTAATAAATCTCAGGTAACAGTATTTTATTATCAATGTACGGCTATGGTAAACTTATCTCGGCAGGGCGTGTAATTGTAATTAACGCGCATGGAAGTGACACGGTTATCGCTAGGTTTTCTTGACGTGCATTTAGCAAGATTAACACATAGCATGGTTTCTTTCTTATTGCGTTTATATCCATTGTGTAATTTATTTATAAAATTTAAGAATTTAGTGGAAGCTAGATTTTGGTGCAATAAAATTGTAACAGCTACACATGACATGTAGATTACAGATACGAAAGTATTAGATTGTTTCCTGAATGTTATTTTTGATCTCGTTGGGTCTGTTCTCAGTTACTGAAGTCGTAATGAATACCCGAGACGTATTTGTGACGATAATATATTTTATTATTGACTTTCTTGATGTTGGAGAAATATCGACCCATCTCATTCATAGTTACTAGACGTAAGGACGCACCAGTCTTAAGCATAGATTGAAGCACATATTAATTTTTAATATTAAGTTATTTAGCACTTTCAACAATATTTATTGCCAAACGTGCATAATTATGCCCATGCAGCTTATGCAATTATTATAATTCCAATAAAATTGTGATTAATAGGATTATTTGTTTTATTTATTGAACCATCTATCCAACCAATCTAAAAAATTGGGAAGCAATAAGCAATACATTTGCAAACAGTCTGAGTATTCAGGGTTTTGATTATACAGCTACTTCTGTAAGTACATATTGAATACCTAGGAATATCATTTATATGAGAACTAAAAATATCATAATATGCATATAAGAAATTTGTAGGATTATAATATATGACATCAACCCTATCTTCTAATACAATGTCTTAGCCTGAATGGCTTCCAGCATAATTGCCTATACAAGATTAGCGCATTGAAATCCAATTTGCAGAATAAATCATACTCTTATGTTAAGGAAAATTAAAAAAAGCAACGTAAGATTTATTACTTTATTTCATCTTGTGGTCCATCACATACAAATACATGAAAATATGACAAAATGGAATTACTGTTTTGGTGAATACTTATATCTGTTGTAAACTCGTAATGTACAAATCATGGAATAATACATTCTTACCATCAAAAATATACAGTAAAATGCTCAATAAGTTGGTATATCACATAAAATTAGTTACAGCTCTGATATTACGTAGGAAACTTAAATTGGTATATTAAAATAATCTTTTCTCATAAGAGAACAATCCATGTACATTGCCTTCCAACTGTGCAGAATATGTCCTTTTCATGAAACGCAGGTCCCCAGAGTAGCTCATCTCTCGTAACACAGTCACAGAGCGGGCACCAAGATCTTGGCAGCTGTGCTGCATGCCAGCCTGAAGATACGGCAGGAAGCGTAACACTGAGCCTTTATCAACAATACTGCCACTCACACCCTGAGCAACTCTGTGTTTATCAGACTCCTTATGGAAGTAACGACTCATTGCAGATCCTTTCCCTTCCTTATTCTCCATTGCTTCCAAGCTGCCCATTCCTCGGTACTTCTTGAGCCTTACACCATCAGAGAAGAAGTATTCTCCGGGAGCTTCCGAAGTGCCGGCTAGCAGAGATCCCATCATCACAGTAGAGGCACCCAAAGCAAGGGACTTGACAATGTGCCCAACAGACTGGATGCCACCGTCAGCTATTACAGGTACATTAAACTGGCGCGCGTAAGACGAGACTTGGTACACGGCAGTGGCTTGGGGACATCCACATGCCATCACTTCTTGAGTAATACATATAGAGCCGCTGCCCATTCCCACTCTTAAAGCATCCACACCTGCCTCAATGAGGTTTTTCGCTTGCATTCTGGTTACAACATTGCCTCCAATCACTTGAATATCTGGGTATGTTTTTTTTATATACTTGATCATCTCCACTTGATAAGTTGAGTTACCTTGAGATGAGTCTAAAACTATAACGTCAACTCCATTGCTCACGAGAAGTTTAAGACGGTCTCTGTCAGATTCACGGGTGCCTATTGCGGCTCCAACTAACAGCTGCTTATTAGAATCCTTTGAAGCATTAGGATAGCTACGAGCTTTCTTCAGATCGGTTCTAGCAATAAGAGCTACAAGCTCACCTGCTCCATTGATGATAGGCAGTTTTCCTTTCTTGCTCTTCTCTAGGATGTAATTGGCATCCTGTAGAGTGACTCCAGACTGTGCCGTGATCATCTCGTCAATAGGTGTCATCACTTCTTTCAAGCTGAGCTGCGGATCACCTTCCCTGAAGTCAATATCTCTTGACGTCACTATCCCAATCAGTCGTCCGCCCAATTTTCCATTCTCAGTGATTGGATATCCTGTAAATCCATTAGTTTTCTTTGCTTCTATGACATCTGCGACGGTGTGGGAAGGGCCCATGCATACGGGGTCTCTGATAAAACCATGCTTATATTTCTTCACTTTGTGGACCTCGTTCGCCTGGTACTCGGCCGTGCAGTTGTGATGAATGATGCCGATTCCACCGCACAGAGCCATCGCTATGGCCATATCGGCTTCCGTGACTGTGTCCATTGGGGTAGACACCAGTGGGGCCTTCAGAGTTATTTTCTTGGTCAGAGGAGACGCGAGGTCGACTTCATCAGAAGTGAAATCTATGTAGCCGGGTAGAAGCAGGAAGTCGTTATAGGTCAGGCCCTCGCTGTTAGCGAACATTTCCTTGGCCGACAGCCCGTCTCTCAAGTCGCCGTCTCCGCGCGACATGTTTCCGATCCCGCCACGTGTGGCACTTGCGGTCAGTATATACAAGTAACCTTGTTCTCCTTTTGGTACGATCTTCACAAATCACTGGCAATTCTTTGTTTTAGGCGAACGAGTTTATTAACGTCACAGTATTCAATATCGACGCACACACGTGGTTTGAATTTAAATTTATTGCTATGTAAATCATAAGATTTTCAAAGTTTGTACATAATTATTCGTAGTTTCGTGCTGTTTTTGGTTATAAATGTACGTTACTTGGTAGGTATATTGAATTTGAAATAAATCTTGGTAAAATATGAAGTCCGTTACAAAACCACATAAATCATGTGTGTATTGAATGCGAAGCGAACGGCGGAACCGGCCACAGGAACCGGCTTATTTCTCTCTCATGGAGAGTAATAATGACAGATTTTTCCGGTATATAGTGTATTTTCTATGGATTTTTCCGTCACTCGCTATATTATTTCTATCTGTACTTCTGTCACTTTAGGTTTGAGAAATTGAAAGAATCAACCATAGATAATCAACAATCAAATCAACTCAACATGAACTCAACAGTCAACAGCTTGTCAAGATTCAAGAATGGCATTGACATTGACATTTACAGGGATATAAACATAGGATATAAATAACTAGCTAAGCAGGACAGAAATGAAATGCAAAATGAATATGTTGCAACCGGTATTATTACGGTAGTACCGGTATATTTTATTTCTCAACGGAATACCTGAAAAGGCAGCATCTGGTATGTCTCTGTGTTCCGTGGGCAGCATAATACGGTCATTCTCCAATTCGGCGTTCTTTGCCTAATTACCATAACCTTTTTTATTTTTCATTGAGTTGACTGGAGCACATTAAAATATGAAACAATTCAAAGATACAAATTGAATAATTAATTTGGCATGTAACAAATAATGGTAGTTTTCTAGATAATGAGACTTAAAAAAATTATGAGTATGGTAATTAGAAAAAATAATATTTAATGCAACGGTAATTAGAAAATATCATCAAATCTATGTAAAATATGATAACTGAAATGATATTAACGCACATTAATAATTTATACTGATATAATACAAATTAAAGCAATAGAATTATCGATGACCCATTACACAATGCAATGGATGATGGTAAACCAAAGCGGCATACTACCTCCTGGACAAGTTTCTTGGCCACGGTCTTCGCCTCTTGGTTCAGAGTTGCAAACAATGGCCGAAACATTTGCTGAAGTAGTCTTGAACCACGATGATGAATCTATTCCCGTCTTCAGTCTGAGGGAATGGCCTAGCAACGTCTATGGCGATTCTTTCCCAAGAGGCTCCGACATTATACAGCTGTCGTTCCTACTGGGATCTAGTGCCGGGCCCTTTTACAGAAGCGCATACTGTACACTTCCTGCACCAGTCTTCGACGTTCTCTCGACACCGCATCCAATAAAAGCGTTCTCGTATCTTTACGAGGGTTTTCTTGATGCCGAGGAGCCGGAAGTGCCATCGTGTACCTACTAGCTTCAGCAAATCAGCCACCTTACTCCTAGGAATAACCATTTGCAGGGTTTTTTACTACTTCCGTTGAGTGACTCCCAGCTCCGATAAAGCACGCCATTCTCCAATATAAGGCTGTCCCACTGAGCCCAGTATGCCTTAATCGTTGCGCTTGAGGTTGACACATCACTACCCAGGGGCCGCTGTCCTTTAGCTTTCCATTCCATGATCAGGCTGAGGTCTTTGTCTTCCTTCTGAGCGTGGCTTACTTGCTCCTTTGCCCAAGAGTCGTCTAGGTCCTGCAACCTTATCACCCTAACCTCTTCTTTAATTCTTTCTTTAATGCTTGATGCAATGTCGACCTTCGGAGCATGGGCGTCGTGACAGGACGTCGGCATTCTTCGGCTTGCGCGCCGTCGGTGGCTTCGTAGGAGGCTTGTCGGACTTCTTAGCGGCGGCAGCGGTGGCGGCGGCTTCTAGATCCTGGTTGTCGACTTGGGTAGCCGTCGACACCAATTTCGGTTGTTTCCGAGTCCGGCAGCTCATCGTAATATGACCTCGTTCACCGCATCCGTAACATATAGGCCCAGTACGAGGTTGAATCGCTGCTATGACTTCGTGCGCCTTACGATCTTTATAGTCGCTTGTATGGCATGCGCTAAATCTGCTTCCTATGTTGCGTGATGACCCAAGCGCACCATTGCTCTCACCTCAGGATCCCGTTTACCGCTGACAAACACCTCTAACACTTTGTCTTTGACCGGTGTGGAGCTCGCCGCATAGGCTGGGCGTTCGAGGTGCTTGATCTCTGTGGCCCATTGCTGCAGTCCTTCACTCGCCTTCCGTGACCGGTCTTTAAGCTGCGCGCGATACACGTCTTCTTCACGTTCTCAGGCACCAGAAGTGCCTCCCCTCGAAGAGCTAGGGTGAGTGCCGCTAACGAGTGCTCGTCCTCTCAGCCATTCCCACTAGCTACTACTTCGAACTGGTGCCTAAATGCCGTCCACGAGGTCGTGCCGTCAAAACTTGGGACCTTGAATTTCGGGGCCCCAGGGCATAAACTGGTTACTGCCGTGCCCAAAACCTTTATTTTTTGCAGCTTGTTGTCCAAATCCATGAGCCTAGTTTCGTGGGAGTTGATTGCTGCGTCGTGGCTTTTGAGGGCTTGGTCGTGCTCGGATATACGCACTTTTACCACGTTTAAGATCCTCCTTCACGATGTTCAAATCTTCCTGGAAACCATCCAGCTTTGCATCGATTGTCCCTATAGGCCCGCCTTCATGGTTTTGCGCTGGCTTTGTAGTGCGTTGTAGTGCGGCGAGCCTTCTCTTTTCTTTAATTTCCTCTTTGGTATTTTTGGGTTTTTCCATCCTATAAATTAAATAACTTAAATAATAATTGGGCAGCATATTATATTGTGACAGCCCTGGCGTACCTCGCTAAACAATAAACAATAGGGGCCATAAATATGCCAGGCGAAACAATAGAACAATGGACGGCCGTCTTGAGAGTACACACGCGCACGACGCTTCGACCATTACGGCAATATTCATACGGGCGAAAGTCGGTTGCAAGGAACGTTCTCGAATCTTGTTCGGAGCGGGTCCGCGGAATTAGCGAGAAAGTTCTGGATTGGCGTGAATGGTGCGTGAGGGGTATAAAAAGGAGCGATCGGCCAACCGCAGACATTCTAGTTTCGGAAGCGAAACCAGGAAGACACCAGTGATACCTACGAGCGATACCAGTGAGAAGTGAAGTGATTTCTACGAGCGATACAGTGTTCGACGAGTGTGTTTACTAGTATCTACGTGCAGAGTGTTTTAGTGTGTACTGTGTACATAGTGTGATTGTGTATCTACGAGTACAATAAATTCTTTGTGGTACATTTTGGCATTTTCTCGAACCCCATACTCCTGACACGTAACAATTGGTGACAGAAGCGGAATGCCTGTAGTACCGCAAAGTGAAGAAGGGATTCGTACGCGACGGCAGACGGCATTGGATGCCGCGCGGATGGAGTCGCCGGGTCGTGACCGCATGGAAACGGAGACCACCGCTGGACCACCGACTACATCTGCTGCATCAGCGAGTGCATTGGATATGGCCTCGTTATTAGCCGCCTTACAGAAGAGCCAGCGCGAATTCATGGAAAGCCAGCGCAAGGCAATGGAGAGCCTGGAAAGTAAACTGTTGGGGAGCCAGCGCGAAGCAACGGAGAGCCTGCGCGAAGACATGAAGAGCCAGCGCAAAACCATGGAGGCAATCGACGCAAAGCTGGATGGTTTCCAGGGAGATTTGAACGTCGTGAAAGAGGACCTGGAATTGGTAAAGGCGCGTACATCCGAGCACGACCAAGCCCTGAAAAGCCATGACGCATCAATCAACAGCCTCAGTGCGTCAGTGAACTTCCACGAAACTAGGCTCGTGGACTTGGACAATAAGCTGCAAAAGATGAAGGTTTTGGGCACGGCAGCAACCAGTCCATGTCCTGGGGCCCCGAAATTTAAGGTCCCAAGTTTCGACGGCACGACCTCGTGGACGGCGTTTAGGCACCAGTTTGAGATAGTCGCTAATGGGAATGGCTGGGAGGACGAGCACTCGTTGGCGGCGCTCACCCTAGCTCTTCGAGGGGAGGCACTGCTGGTGCTTGAGAACCTGCCCGCCGATCGACGCACCTTGGAGTCGCTATTCAAGGCCTTGGAAGCTCGATACGGGGAGAAGCACCTAGAGCACGTATATCGCGCGCAACTTAAGGACCGAGTACAGAAGTCGAGCGAAGGACTGCAGCAATGGGCTACGGAGATCGAGCGCCTCGTACGTCGAGCCTATGCGTCGAGTTCCACACCAGTTGAAGACAAAGTATTAGAGGCGTTTGTCAGCGGAATACGGGATCCCGAGGTGAGAGCAACGGTGCGCTTGGGGCATCACGCAACATTGGAAGCAGCTTTGGCGCATGCCCTCGAAGTGGAAGCGGTGCGAAGAGACTACAAAAGTTGTAAGGTGCGCGAAGTTGTAGCGGCTATTCAACCTCGTACTGGGCCTATATGCTACGGATGCGGTGAACGAGGACATATTAGGCTCAACTGCCGGACTCGGAAAACACCGAAATCGGTGTCAACGGCTACCCAAGTTGACACCCAGGAGCTGCTAAAATTAAAAGGCCTCAGCGCCACGGGACGGGCAGCGGCTGGACTTCATCGAGCCCCTACTGTTATAGTGTCACAAGCTTGTGACGGGAACAGCCTGGTAGCTACTGGTGAGATAAATGGCATACCTTGTCGATTTACGATTGACACAGGAGCATCGAGGTCCATCGTTCGACCGGAACTACTCAAGAGGACTATCATGTGGGAAAGTGGACGACCATCATGCAATCTGCAGACAGCGACAGGCCAGCCAGTGACCATCCTAGGAGTTACGGAAGCAAGACTGAAACTCGGAAGTGACATTTATACGCAGTCTGTGTTGGTAGCGAATATAACTGACGACTGCATTATCGGACTGGACTTCCTACGAACACATCACTGTATAGTTGACATAGCGAAAGGAGTGTTAAGCTTCCAGGATCAAGAAGTCTTCTTGGAAGGTTCATCTTCAGGAGCAGTGTACTGTTTGAAGACAGTGAAGCTGGCACCCAGATCGGAAACCTTGGTCCAGATTAGGTTTCCAGAAGAGATGAAGCTGGATCGATGTGTCGTAGTAGAAGACTACGGAGATCATCCTAGTTGGATCACGGCAAGGACACTGCTCATGACCAAACGTGACGCCAAGTTAAAGGTCATCAATCTTAGCAGCACACCGATACATCTCGCAAAGGATACGGTTATTGGCCGATGTGAAGCCGTGGACAGCTTGAGGAAGGTCCAAGAAAACTCAGACAAACCTCGATCAACGGATCACATGACATCTTTGCTGGAGGCGACAAGGAGGAATTTGAGCACTGAAGAATACACTCAGGCAGCAAAGTTGTTGCTGGACTACAAGGACATCTTTACCAGAGGAGATAGCGACCTTGGAAGAACAAATCTTGTCACTCACCCAATAGATACCGGCAATACTTCACCGATCAAGCAAAGACCGAGACGAGTACCATTGGCAAAGGAGCACGAAGTTGCAGAAATGATCGAGGACATGGTGCGCAGCAAGGTGATTGAGCCGTCAACTAGCCCTTGGTGTTCACCTGTGGTACTCGTGAAGAAGAAGGATGGCAGTACTAGATTCTGTGTTGACTACAGGATGCTTAACACCGTTACCAAGAAGGACAGCTACCCTCTGCCCCGGATTGACGACACGTTGGATATGCTTGGTGGCATGAAGTGGTTTTCGACGGTCGACCTGAAGAGTGGTTACTGGCAGGTAGAAGTACGGCCAGAAGACAAGGAGAAGACTGCCTTTACCACCGGAACCGGAAATGGCTTGTGGCAGTTTCGCGTAATGCCTTTTGGGCTATGTAACGCTCCTGCCACTTTTGAGCGTCTCATGGAGCGAGTGTTAGTTGGACTTTTGGGGGACGCTTGTCTGGTTTACCTCGATGACGTCATAGTCATGGGACGAAGCTTTGTGGAACACAAGCGAAACCTAGAGAAGGTATTCAGACGATTCCGTGAGTCCAACCTAAAGCTCAATCCGAAGAAATGTGACTTCTTCAAGAAGGAAGTATCATTCTTGGGACACATCATATCGGACGAAGGTGTTCGCACTGATCCAGATAAGATAAGAGCTGTTCAAGAATGGCCGACCCCAAAGAACAAGACCGATGTAAGAGCGTTCTTGGGACTATGCGCCTATTACCGTCGATTTGTGAAGAACTTTTCCGAGATAGCCAAGCCGTTACATCGTCTCACGGAGGACAAGAGAATCTTCAGTTGGGATTCCGATTGCGAAGATGCGTTTGTTCGCTTAAAGGAACGTCTGTGCTCGGCTCCGATTCTTGGCTACCCCAGAAGAGAAGGGAGATTCACAGTAGACACGGACGCTAGCAATACTGGCATCGGAGGGGTGTTATCGCAAGAACAGGACGGCCAGCAGGTGGTCATTGCGTACTTTAGCAAGACCCTTTCGAAACCGGAAAGGAATTATTGTGTGACTCGGCGAGAATTACTGGCTGTGGTGAAGACCCTTCAGCACTTCAACAAGTATTTGCTGGGACGCGAGTTCACAATAAGGACGGACCACGCCGCTCTGAGATGGCTTCTGCAATTCAAGAACCCGGAAGGCCAGGTTGCAAGGTGGATCGAACAGCTTCAAGAGTTCAACTTCGTAATAGAGCATCGTAACGGAAGAGCTCATTCGAATGCCGACGCCCTGTCACGACGCCCATGCTCCGACGAATGTCGACATTGCATCAAGCATGAGGCTAAAGAAGAGGTCAGGGTGATAAGGATGCAGGACCTAGACGAGTCTTGGGGAACGGAGCAAGTAAGCCAAGCTCAGAAGGAAGACAAAGACCTCAGCCTGATCATGGAATGGAAAACCAATGGACAGAGGCCCCTGTGGAGTGATGTATCAGCCTCAAGCGCAACAACTAAGGCATACTGGGCTCAGTGGGACAGCCTGGTATTAGAGAATGGCGTGCTTTACCGGAGCTGGGAATCACTCAACGGAAAGGAAAAAACGCTGCAAATGGTTATTCCTAGGAGTAAAGTGGCTGATTTGCTGAAGCTCGTACACGATGGCGGGCACCTCGGCATCAAGAAGACCCTCGTAAAGATACGAGAACGCTTTTATTGGGTGCGATGTCGAGAGGACGTTGAAGATTGGTGCAGAAAGTGTACAGTGTGCGCTTCAGTGAAAGGGCCCCGCACTAGATCCAAAGGGAAACTACAGTTGTACAACGTCGGAGCCCCTTGGGAGAGAATCGCCATAGACGTTGCTGGCCCATTCCCTCAGACGGAAGACGGGAATAGATTCATCATAGTGGTTCAAGACTACTTCAGCAAATGGCCGGAAGCGTTTGCAACTCCGAACCAAGAGGCGAAGACCGTGGCCAAGAAACTTGTCCAGGAGGTAGTATGCCGCTTTGGTGTACCATTGGAGTTACACAGCGACCAAGGCAGGAACTTCGAGTCGACGTTATTCCAGGAGATTTGTGAACTTTTGGGAATAAATAAGACACGTACCACACCGGCGCATCCTCAATCTGACGGCATGGTGGAGAGATTCAACCAAACGTTGGAAAATCACTTGGCCAAGGTCGTCGAGGAACATCAGCGAGACTGGGATCGGTACATTCCTCTGTTCCTGATGTCATATCGGTCTGCCATACACGAGTCTACGGGATTTACACCGGCTAAAGTTAACTTCGGAAGAGAAATGCGCCTGCCGTTGGATTTGCTTACCGGAACACCGCCAGATGCCCCGAAACCAACTGTTGAATACATCGCGGACTTACGGAAACAATTGGACGAGACACATGATTTTGTGAGGGAGCAGTGTTTGAAGACAAGCGAAAAAATGAAAACCCGGTACGATCGCGATGCCCGGAAACATGGTTTCAAGGAGGGAGATTCCGTATGGTTGCACAATCCACTGCGGAAGAAAGGGAAGTCTCCGAAGCTACAAGCACGATGGGAAGGCCCTTACACAGTTGTCACGAGGATTAATGACGTGACCTACCGAATCAGACAGGGGGACAGAAGAAAACCGAAGATCGTGCATGTGGACAGATTGGCACCATTTCATGGATCGAATAATGCTCGGGACGAGCATGACTAAGGGGGGGGCAATGTGACAGCCCTGGCGTACCTAGCTAAACAATAAACAATAGGGGCCATAAATATGCCAGGCGAAACAATAGAACAATGGACGGCCGTCTTGAGAGTACGCACGCGCACGACGCTTCGACCATTACGGCAATATTCATACGGGCGAAAGTCGGTTGCAAGGAACGTTCTCGAATCTTGTTCGGAGCGGGTCCGCGGAATTAGCGAGAAAGTTCTGGATTGGCGTGAATGGTGCGTGAGGGGTATAAAAAGGAGCGATCGGCCAACCGCAGACATTCTAGTTTCGGAAGCGAAACCAGGAAGACACCAGCGATACCTACGAGCGATACCAGTGAGAAGTGAAGTGATTTCTACGAGCGATACAGTGTTCGACGAGTGTGTTTACTAGTATCTACGTGCAGAGTGTTTTAGTGTGTACTGTGTACATAGTGTGATTGTGTATCTACGAGTACAATAAATTCTTTGTGGTACATTTTGGCATTTTCTCGAACCCCATACTCCTGACACGTAACAATATAGACATATTTACCGACAATGGTAATAATAATCATGGGAAATTTTTCCATTATTCGCGGTTACAGTTCGTAAACGTGTATTAATTTTACATACAACGGTAATTATAAACATATGGTAAATATTATACGGTAATTAGAAAACGATAGAATTTCTTAAAAATGTCGAAAACCGACACAGTATGCAAATATTAACTTATTACAACGTATAGAGGCCAAAGTATTGTCTCAATTGCCATGATCAATTCGGGTTTAACCTAAAAAATCAAGTATTAAAATAAATAAAACGGTAATTAGAAAAGTTTTTAACCAAGGCTACGGTAATTATATACTCACGTGCTTCATTGGCGGTACACTAACGTTAGAGACGTGCAACTGTATATGGGCTATAGTACACACTGAGGAGACGCAGCGCGTACGGTAGTGATGTGCCAAAAATACTGTTTTTAGGGATTTACACCCGAGAGCACAAATTGTCACGGCAATTATAACTTTAGAGCGGACAAGTGGTTACTTAATGATAATTATTTATAGACTGCTTCTATTGAATCGATATTTTGTTATGTGATACACGTTGTATAATGCCGTTTAAAACGTTGAATGGATCAAAGTTAATCTGTACGGTATAAAAATTACAAGCAAGTTTTAACATTAAGGTGGTGTGCGGACACGCCACGGTAATTAGAGAACACAGGTTCGCTGAGTATACATTAAATTAATTTGGTATTATCTACTTAAAACAGAAGCCAATATTTTTGTATACAGCTAGATATGGATGTTAACTAACATATAAAAAAAATTCATGTTTGAATCTGATAATACTGTGGATTAATCAAGCCCGGACAAGTAAAACTTGCTAATCGGAGAATGGCCGAATAATATTTCAAAACATTAATATTATAATGTATTAAATGTTTTTCTTTGTTATTCATTTAGCATGGTGATACTGCTACACTATTTATATTGTGACAACCCTGGCGCATCTACTTCGGAAACAATAAACAAGAGGGGCCATAAACATGTCGAACTAACAATAGGAACAATAGAGCGCGGCTGTCTCGAAACTACGCGCACGACGCCTCGCCATTACGGCAATAGTCATAAGGGCGAAAGTCGGTTGCAAGGAACATACTCGAATCTTATTCGAATCGGGTCCGGAATTAGCGGGAATGTTCTAGATTGGCATGAATCGTGCGTGAGTGGTATAAAAAGGGGCACTCGGTCAAGTGCGGGCATTCTAGTTTCGGAAGCGAAACCAGGAAGATACCAGCGATACCTACGAGCGATACCAGTGAGAAGTGAAGTGATTTCTACGGGCAATACAGAGTTCAACGAGTGTGTTTACGAGTATCTACATGCGTAGTGTTTTGGTGTGTACTTTGTACATAGTGTAATTGTGTATCTACGAGTACAATAAAGTCTTTGTGGTACATTTTGGCATTTTCTCGAACCCAGTACTCCTGACACGTAACAATATTTAAAAAATTACGCGTGATATTATTTATTGTAATGTAAGCACCTAATAATTATGTTTTCGATAATGTTTTTTCTCCATATTTAATTGCTATATTTGAGTCACCGAGCTTAAAAATGGAAGTGCCACTCCCCGCCAAAATCAAACTAATTACCTGTGCTCACAGTTCAATTCAGCTTATTTTTAAAACACAATGTTACGGTTTTTATTGCGTTACTCATTGCATATACTTAATTAACAAAGGTAGTTCCCCGCCAGACGAAACGACATGCCAGGGGAATGGCCGAACTGACTCACGGTTAGAACTTAGTACCTATTTAGGTAAGTATACGAGCGGGGTAGAAAATATCGATAGTGATCCAGGACCAGGCTTCATGAAGTCCCCATGTGACGTGTGTGCGATGTCGCCACCCTTGTAATAAAGTACTATCAGAACCCGTGTTTATTTGGTTTGAGCCCATAAATGACCCACTACTAAGCACGGGTCTTTTGTCATAACTGATGAGGCCTTGAGCAAACTCCACCACGCTCCTCCAGTCGCTTTAGTGGCGAAGCCAAATATCGGAAGTTTTCCTGCCGCCCGAAGGCCACCGACATGTCTGACGACTGCAATCTATCGATATTAAACGGGAGATGACGTTGCGTGCCCTTCGAAGCACGAAACCATCCATCTACCAACTGCGCCCGCAGTTGCATAACTTTGTCGATCTTTATGATCGTCGAAAGCCGCCGGGCTATGACCCCTATTTAATTGTTTACAGTTCTCGTTACAAATAGATTAGTTACTTTTAAATTTAAATTTGCCTATGTGTGAATAAGTTTCGACGATCGTAGTGATTCTGCTACTAAGCCAGGTTCCGGGTTCGACCTCGACCTCGCAGATATTTATGCTACAGATAAAAAATGTTTATGCCTACTCGGATCATGGTCACTAGCGTTAGTGTCAGTGTCGTATACCTAATTTTGTTGTCCATGCCACCCGCAATAACTGACTCTTAATGCATTGTTAAGATTATTTATTACCTAAATTAATTAGGTAATTGATTGGTGTTTTAAATTATTAAACATTTTTTATTAAATCGATAAAATAAGAAGAATGCGAACCATCAATTTAATTAAATAAAACGATACAAAATCTGAATTAACTGGCAGTGCCGGCCTTACACATTGCGAGGCCCCGGGCGGGCAGGTCTTTGCGAGGCCCCGGGCGGGAAGGTCTGCGAGGCCCCGGGCGGGCAGGTCTTTGCGAGGCCCTTTGTCCTTTGTGAAATTTTTTAGTATATATCTCACTGCGCGAAATTAGGTCTGGTTGCCAAACATGGTTAGAAATGGTAAAGTTATACAAAAAAAAAAAATGATGCACGAAAGGATGGATGGATGCAATAAAGGATGCACGAAATTATCAAATACAGACATTTTAAAACTGATGTTTGCGGCTTTTCCTAAGACTGAAATCTTAAATTAAATCGCAATAACTTAACGAATGAGCTACGTCATTTTCGATCGACAGAATAGCAAGAATTTTTTTATTGATAAGAAAAATCTATTTTTGTTTTTATTTGCTTGGGTTGTTGCGCGAGGCCCCTGCAAGAGCGAGGCCCCGGGCGATTGCCCCGTTCGGCACCCCCTAAGGCCGTCACTGTTAACTGGGTCGGCAACGTGTTGATGATGCCATTGTTGGTCTAAGTAAAACATTTGAGTTCACGAGGACCATCTGCTTGTTAGCCAGTTGTAGACGTGAACTAATCCAGTGCCTAATGAATCCATTAACTATGGTAATAAATAAAACGAAAAATATTGATGTTATTTATTACAAAATAAAAAAGTATAAATCAAAAAGTAAAGTAAAATGTTGCGGTTAGATACCGAGGTGTTTATTGGGTATTTGTAATCAAAAATATAAATTAAATTACAAATCAACTTAAATTATTAAATCCGCACTTACTTATTTACGTGATTTCTATATTATCGTGAGTTGTTTCATCTTTCAAGTACCTATGCATTATCTCGTAAATGGCTTAACATCACAATAAAATTTTCATTGTTTTATTTTAATAATGATTATTGGTTTTTAAGCCTTATATCAATATCAAAGTTTTCATCATCCGCTTCTTCTGTTTTGGTTTTGTCAGTTTCCCTTTTAGGAGCTGATATATCGATTTTATCACCACCATATACGTACTCGTTGGGATTGAGGGGCACAAACAATGGCTCGTCTGAAGGTTTCTCTGTTGTTTTAGTTTCTTTTTGTTTTGGCAACTGAGTAGACATTGTAGGGTTAGGAGTTTTGATGTACTCCGTTGTAGGTTTGTCGTAATAATTTTTGTCTTGATTTTCCTGTTTTCCTTGTGAGTTCGGTTGGAAATTGCCGTCTGAATTTCCATTATTGTTTAAATAAGGTCGACCATTTTGGTTATTTTGGTAGTTGTTGCCATTTTGATTGTTCCCATATTCATGTTGATTATGACCTTGGTTTTGGTTGTCGTATTCAGGTCTGCGATCCTCATTTGGTCTTTGATGGTATTGATCATGAGGTGGTGGACCATTATTGTGTGGCGGTCCTCCGTGATGATGAGGTGATGGCGGTCTTGAATCATCATTGAACGGTGGTCCTCTTCCGTGACCATGAGGTGGTGGCGGTCTTGAACCATCATTGAATGGTGGCCCTCTACCGTGACCATGAGGCGGTGGCGGCCTTGAATCATCATTAAACGGTGGTGGTCCTCTTCCATGATGAGGATGATGATGATGATGTGGTGGGCCATGGTGCATTGGCCCTTGATTATTTCCAGTATTACCCTGACTCGGCTCCTCGACGACTATAATAATGGTCTCTTCAGGTCCCTTTTGTGGCACATTCTGAGGGCGATTTTGTCTATTCGAGCCTAAACGGTTTAAACCTCCGAGGAGTGCGCCAGCAACGCCTTCCGCCCGCTGATGTACAGAAGACAAAATATTCCCGATAATTGATCCTTGTCCATTGCACTCGTATACCACCAAAAGCAGAATAACTGTTACCTTATATTTCATTTTTATCACAAATCATTCACAACCACTTATCTCAGCACTTGTCTTGGATACTAATTTTTCCGTGTGGCACTTATTATTTATAGTTCCGATCCGTTGATTGTGGGATTTACTCGACTTAAATGTTCATATGAAATGTTTTAAACCTGTTTTATATAAGACTCCAAGAGCATTGGATTCATTAGGTACTCTAAAGGATATCTTGTTTGTTTAGTCTTTAAAAGGTAAAAAAGCAAGATGTTAATAAGTAGTTGTTATGTTAACTATATAGCAGTGATTACGTCATCTGTATAAAGGTCGTGAAGACGCGTGGCTTATATCAGATCTGTGATTCGCCTTCATAATTATGGCAGACGTTTTCCGCGAAGCCGGTTTTATATGTATAGGTATTTGTATGCAAATCGTATGTAGCATAGTCATCGTGTAAAAAAGGATGTATAGATTGGTTTATGCGGTTATTTTGATTTATTGTTATGTAGGTACATCAAGGGTATAAAGGGTCACGGACACGTTGCAGATCAAGACTTAAATCGTGGTAAATGTTGTTTGTTAGCTGTCTTTGTAACTTCGTAAACAAAACACATACTACTTTAATATAACAATCTGTATTACGTCTTTCCTTTGTGTAAACCAAGCAAAAGCTATTATTATTGATTCAGTGGCGAAATATCCCACGTTTGATTCTTTAGTGACAAGGCTCTCATGTTTTAGTTTATATTGACCTAAAGATTATTCATTAACCACAATAAAGCTTCGTGCGGTAATAAAGTCAGAGTCAAAAGTGTTTGTTTATTTTATTTATTTTGAAGAAACAATAAATATGAATATTTGGTCGTATAATATTAACTTTTAATCATAGTCTAATGAAATTTCACATTTCCTGATCCTTAACTCTGATATCTATATCAAAATCTTCGTCTTCTGTGGCTGGTTTATTTGTCATATCTCCAGAAGAAAGTGCTATAAAAGTCGGTAAATTCTCCTTGGGATTATCAGTCACTTTATCTTGATTTAATGAATTTTGATTAAAACCTCCACCATTAGAACCTGAGATCAATCCCCCATTACTAGGATTTTGGGTTCCTGAATTAAATCCTCCAAAATTTGGATTCTGTGTTCCTGAATTGAATCCACCGTTATTTGGATTTTGAAATCCTGAATTGAACCCTCCATTATTAGGATTCTGAATTCCTGAAGTGAATCCTCCGTTATTAGAATTCTGTGTTCCTGAATTGAATCCACCGTTATTCGGATTTTGAAGACCTGAATTGAATCCTCCATTATTAGGATTCTGAGTTCCTGAATTAAGTTCAGAGTTAGGTTTTTGTGGAGTCCCAAATATCTGATTTATGGCTTCCTCTTCATTGTAATTATTATTGTTATTGTTCCCATATTCCGGTCTGTTATAGTCCTGGGAATTCCCTTCTATTGGACGTTCTTGTCCATTTTGGTTAAATTGGTTGTCATTGTTACCTGGATTGGCTTCGTTATTGTTATTCGGTCTGTGATTGTTATTAAAACCATTGTTATATCCTGGATTATTTCCAAAGTTTTGGTCGTTAGGGTATTGATTTCCATAGTTATTATTGTTATTAAAGTTTCCTCCGTTAGGTCGGTTGGGGCGGCCAGGTCGTTCATTTTCAATGTAAGAAGGATTATTGTTGTAGTTATTGTAGCCGTTGTTCGATTGTCCATAGTGATTTCCTTGGTTCCCGTGACCTCCGGGCCTGTTGTTCTGTTGTGGGTTGGGGCGATGCGAATTATGGTAGCTATGTGGCGGACGTCCTGGCGGAGGTCGTTGGGGATACCCTGGTGCGTAATTGTTGCCGCCACCTTCCATTTGTTCAGGATAATTCTGTTGCGTATTTCCGTATTGATCATTGTTCTGTTCGGGACGCTTTTGCGGATTATACCCTACCTGACCACCCAGGCTTAGGCCGAAGCCAGAGGTAAGACCCCCAAAGATGGACGATGCAATGCCGAACGCACCGTTCAATTGTCTCTGTCTGCGTGGCACAAAACCGCTACCGTTAGGAAATTGCCCATTACACTTAATCACTGCGACTAAAAATACTAATAGTAATAATTTCCCCATTTTTAGAGGATAATTAAGTTATTCTATCTATGTTCACGCGAGTGGCGAGTCGACGGAAGACTGGACTGGCTCTTTATGTTATAACCCGGTTATTTTATTCGCACCGTTAAGATTACGAGTATATTGGCATTGGACTGGTTTGTCAAGATGTCCAGGAGATTTTAAAACATGTACATAACTTACGTGCTTAAGTAGGTTCGTCCAACATTTTCGCTTCTAAACTGAATAAATTATAAATTAAGCATACCTGAATTTAATTGCTGTACGAGGTTAATGTTGGGTTTTAATAAACATTTAAAAAATGACTCACTTGAAATCAGGAAAACTTGATAAGCTCCTAAAACGTAAGCATGTTTTCCTTCTTTGCGGTTAACATTTTGTATTTATTAAAAATACGCAATATTAGGCGGTTTATCATAAATTATTTTTTCTTCGTAAAGGAAGATACACGTATTTACGGAAATAACTAGGTATTGTGTGACCTGGGTTGTTTTTTTTATTTGTTTATTACTTGTGGGTACCTAATGATTGAGTTTATTGCATTGCGTAAAATATTACGTTAGGTACCCTACAGAGTAAAAAAAATTATTAGTGGCTTGACTCTTTCTTTAAAAAAAAAACAATGTCACCGATCAAAGCAAATTACATTTTCTTACTTCGTCGTAAATTAATGACTTACAGAATAAGGATAAGAAACATTTATTTTAGGATTTGTAAACTCGAGGACTGTCGCTAGCGTTTTAGCTGAACCTGTCTATGCCTGGCTCAGCTCATCAATAACCTTTCTGATGCCGTTATAACGGTAAGCAGGAACCCACTTGCTATGGTTAATTGAATCAATTTATCATCATGACGCATAACTGTCCCACAACTAAGTCGCGTTATTGCGGCGAGGACCTGTGTGATAAATAATTAATAATATTAAATCGGTACCTAATGTTTCTTCGTATTGCCACTTAAATCGGTAAAATAAAACATGAGAAAATTTTTCCGAAGGTTACTGTTAGTGTTGTGTAACTACAGGCTCTTGGGAAGTATGATGGATGATAGATTCTACATTTTTGGACTGCTATGACGCCAGAAAGTGATACACAAATCTCAGAGAAAAGCACCTGATATAGTATGTATGTAACCACTGGAAAAATAAGACACATTTTTTGTTAAAATTATATTTAATAACAAGAATAAAATGTGACAGACTGCAGGCGTAGAACAAGAAGAAAAATATTTCACGTATTTCATTTGTAAGTACAAATTACCCGTACAAATAAAGCATTTACAATGACGATTTTTGGTATCACACATTCAATAAATTATTAAAATCTAAACTTTATTATGACTTCTGTTGTGTTTAGTATTACAGAGTAATATAATTGAAGGAAAAAATATAATCTTGTGCACAAAATATGGTCATAGCGGATTAAAATTTACGAACAAAAATAAATGGTACCTACTACTACCTTATAGATTAGTAAGGCACAATTCAGCTTTGGTTATAACAACACATCCATAACTACTTACTTTTTAATATTAATAACTATGATTCTTATGTTCAATGTTTACATTTACAATATTTTTAACACATCTCCGTCAGTCATTCCTTATTAAAATGAAGGCCAGAACACATCATGCATTCCTTAAACAATATTGATTTATGCAATGTGTTAATTTTACACTAGATCAAAAAATGTACGGATACTAGATAAAAAATTATCGATAAAAAATGGGAAGAATTTTTATATGAGCTATTTCGAAAATAGAGGCACCTTAATATTTTTTTAGGAAAATTCTCATCTTTCGGTTTTAATATTTTTCTCATAAAGTAAACGGTGTATATTTTTCAGAGTGGTCTTATTTGAAAGCTAAAAAGTGTAATTTAAAAAAAAATAAAAAAACACCTACGATTTTAAGCACGAAATTAAAATAAAATTAAGTTTATTTTTAATTTTCAATACTATTCCCATGATCTCAAATATTGCATGTCTAGGACGTTTTGGATAAAACGTCACAATTAATTACAAGACATTATACAAATTATTGATTTTGGTACAAAAACGTAATGCAGCAATGGACTTAAAAATAAATGTAATCATATCAAATGACTATGATGCTTGATTAGATGATGCCAACATAGTGACACATCCGGCTAATGATAAAATTAAATAAATAATATGCAACGCAGTTCGCGGACTATGAGAAGTAATTTATACATATTGTTATTTCTGCCAATCTTGACGGAATATCTTTAAGTTGGAAATACCTGTATGTCTCATTTTATTCGTAGAATGGTCGTCGGGAATCCCCCAACATACTTGTATACATTTATCATTAATATATCGATCGATGATAATTTAATAACATATAGCACCATTACAATATTATAAACAGAATAACTTATAATGAACACCTATTAGGCGTAGCAGCCCTACATAATATACCTATTATGAGATATCGCATTGCATTTCTTATGTATATCGACATTTTAACAGGGTCTACTTTATATAACATAAATATAAATTAGAATAACTGGAATCATAAATATTAATTAGTTGATTCGTTAAATGAAATTAGTGTCTTTAATATATCTGTTCCAATCGATATGATACGGCTGATACGGTTGATAAATAAAAGAAGGTAAACAAAATACGTATTAAACATAATATTTAATATAATATCTTGGATTGCTTGAGTAGGAACTTCGCGCACCCACGTATTCACCCCTCCATGCCATTTCTAAGTTTTGTGACTATTAAGAATAATAAATATGAGATACGTTTAGTTTACGGGGAATAGATTGTATTACATTCTTTAATGAGATTCATTACTTAATTTTAGTTTCATAATTATAATCTTAAATCAAACAATAAATATATTTCATACACTTACCTTTACATTTTAATAGACATGCACGAACACAGCATGCCTTACTTTATTTAAATTTAGATTATAAATTCGGTCATAGTTTCTACTTACAATCCTATATGAACATTTATTACCACTATGACAGTGAAACATATAATGAACACAGTGCGTGAAATGTGTACATATCTTTACATGCGTCTTGCGTAAGGAAAGAAATGAAAACGGTGATTTGATTAAATCCCTAAGGATGTTTCATCGTCAATTCACGGAAAATGATAAAATTTAGGGATTTAATGGAATCCGTGTTAACATTATTTCCCCGTGACTTGTCGATATAATAATTTGGAAGACAACTCATACAAAATCATGTTTGGAACCGATTGCATGATTGCCGTCATTCTCAAAATAATATATTGAGTACGTTTCATATCATTTCTTAAAGTCCAAAACAAACGAGCAGACGAAGAACTCGACCAAGACGGCGCTGCTCCGCATGATTATGAATGCTATTATATATTTTTAAAAGCATTCTTCGGCCATCACTTGATAAGAGCATTTTTTCACGATCAGATTGTGTATGAACTTGTCTTATAACACGACATCGCTTTCAGAACTAAATTAAAGTATCGTTACGACCACAATGACACACAATCAACTGTGCACATCAAGCACTTTTTTGGAATTCCGAGTTGTGTCGTAGACAAAACCCAAAACACTTTTCAAGTTACAACAATAAAATTGTACATTTATATTTGGAAACTATAATAAAAATAGTTAAAATATAGCTGTTATTCTGTTAAAAATATTCTATATGCTAACGTTGTCGCTAATAGTGGATATGGGGATATGCCTTTCTTTTTCCGAGTTGGAGTGGAGGGGGCAGGGGGGTCGTTTGGCGCGGCGCTTGGTCCGGGGGTTGTGGGGGTTTTGGGGAATCCGGGGGGGTATTCGAGGGGGTTGTCGAGGGGGCGGTTTGGACAAGTCGCCGGCGGAGGCCGACTTATCGAACACCTTGCGGGTCTTGGGGGCCGAAGCCTTAGGCCGGGGTCAGTCGATCACGTGTTTGATCTTGACGTACAGGACGCACGAGAACAGGAATCCGAAGATCGGTATGACGGACATCCCGACGCCCACGGCGGCCAGGATTATTAGGTGGTCCCGTATGTGGTTTGTGAAGTGGTGAATACAACCCTGCAATTTTTAATATCGCATGTTAGGTACATGTAGTTAGTTGCGTAGAATTTATCTATTGTAGGTCGTCACGGGAACACCACTCAACATTTACAATTTTTAACTCAATATTTATCAGTTGGAAAGCCTCATACTTTTTATGTAATTACATGTAAATGTGTGCATGTGTGTGTAAGTTCTTATACGGTGTACCTAGTATATGTTGGAGGGGTGGTCGCGCGGGCGAGCGGGGTGTATGTACGTGTGCGAGCTACGTGCAATACGTATGGTGTAGTATATGTTGGAGGGGTGGTCGCGCGGGCGAGCGGGGTGTATGTACGTGTGCGAGCTGCGTGCAATACGTACGGTGTAGTATATGTTGGAGGGGTGGTCGTGCGGGCGAGCGGAGTGTATGTACGTGTGCGAGCTGCGTGCAATACGTACGGTGTAGTATATGTTGGAGGGGTGGTCGCGCGGGCGAGCGGGGTGTATGTACGTGTGCGAGCTGCGTGCAATACGTACGGTGTAGTATATGTTGGAGGGGTGGTCGTGCGGGCGAGCGGAGTGTATGTACGTGTGCGAGCTGCGTGCAATACGTACGGTGTAGTATATGTTGGAGGGGTGGTCGCGCGGGCGAGCGGGGTGTGTGTACGTGTGCGAGCTGCGTGCAATACGTACGGTGTAGTATATGTTGGAGGGGTGGTCGCGCGGGCGAGCGGGGTGTATGTACGTGTGCGAGCTGCGTGCAATACGTACGGTGTAGTATATGTTGGAGGGGTGGTCGTGCGGGCGAGCGGAGTGTATGTACGTGTGCGAGCTGCGTGCAATACGTACGGTGTAGTATATGTTGGAGGGGTGGTCGCGCGGGCGAGCGGGGTGTGTGTACGTGTGCGAGCTGCGTGCAATACGTACGGTGTAGTATATGTTGGAGGGGTGGTCGCGCATGCCGCAGCGCGGCGCGGGCGAGCGGCAGCAGGAGTCGGGCACCAGCAGGCGCGGGTCATGCGCGTGCCAGATGCTGCGCCGCCACTCCGAGTATATCACCGCGCCGCAGCATTTGAACTAGAATTTATACGATAGGCATACGTTTTATACCACTGCTAATGTGCTCGCGTATCCTTATCGGGTAGTCGGAGAGACTGACCCGTAAAAACAGATCTTAAAGTGCGCGTAGCAATATTCTCACCTCTTAATTCTTCTCCAATCTTCAATATCTTCAACTATGAGAAGAAACAATATGCTTGGCATCGGGTGAAGTCATAAGTAGCTAATTATTTATCGGTTAATTTAATTAACCTTACCTCAGTCTGCATGTTATCCACGGCATCCGTAATGACGGTGTCCAGCGCGTAGTTGGACAGGAAAGTGGTGTTGAGTTCGGCACGCAACTCGTCTTCGACTGCAACTTCGTAGTAATAGGCCAGGCCGCCCGCCCCCGCTTCCAGGATAAACGTGAACAGCAGGAAGTATGTGTACTGGAATTATATAAGTATGTACATTTTTAATTTATTACTTTTATTGTTTATGCAACAACTTATGTAGGCATAATACACTAAGACGTAGGGTTTACAACACAAAGGGTGGTCGTAGGTCTGCTTAGCGAGATAAAACCCATATTAAATAATAGGACAACGATACTGAAATACACTCTGTGTAGAACTTTACACGAAGGAGGAACAAGAAATAGTAATAAGAGAAGAAGCAGACTTGAGACCAGAAAATATGTCAATGGATTTTAAGGGGGTATAATAGATAATCTTGGCTACTACCCATTTATGGCCCACTACTGACCAGGGGTCTCTCCTCATTATTGAGTTGTCCATGAGGAGGTAGATATATAGATACTGTATTTAAATATAAGGTCTTTTAGCAGGCTAATTACTAGGTATAGGTCGCGTCATGTAAAAAGAACGCTGGAAGAAAGTGGACGGAGTATGTTTGTGCATGGGTACACTCGCGCACGAAAGTACTATATGTTTTATTTGCCTATTGCTCATTGATTCATATATTTAATTCTTTATTGGTACATTAAAAACAAACTAAAGAGACCGAACCACCAAAGAGACCGATAAATCGCCTAATGCGCAGCTTGACCGCTAGCGTTCTTTTTACATGACGCGAACTATATCAGACAGTGAAATATTCCAAAAATAAACAAAATCAACAAGTTAAAATGGAAAATAAAATAACTTCCAAAAGTTTTAATGTCGAAAATAGTGTCATTTAATTATACATCTTTGCGACTCATTGTTTAATAATTCGACTACATACTAATGATTTTGTTTAAATAATTTTTTCACATATCTAAAAAATTATAAGGCATTTCATTCATAATTATTATTCAGAACTGACTTTGATTATTCTCGCCATTCAGAGCGTGACTAAATGGGAACATTAATGACCAAAGGTCAGAACTAATTAACCCAATCTGTAGTGCTTGCAGCATGAGGTCTTTGGAACACGTCATCAACACTTTCAAATAAAAAAAATATTAATTGAATGATTCTATTTCCTTTACTAATTACGATGAGATGTTTACACTAAAGTTTACCTTTGACGATGAAAAAAAGTAAATAGGAATCCTATTATTGCTATTTAATTTTCTAGTTTTCGTTAATTTAACTGACCTTGCCCACCTTGCTTGCTTTGCGTACCAGTTCAATTAAATAATAATAAAAACTAAACAATATGTGTACGTACATATAATGAAAAGTACTCAAGAGCCAACAAGGCCATTCTCATTAATGTACAGTAACATATTTTTTTAAAGAGGAAATATGAATTTTCCACTGACAATTAAATTACAGTACATTTTACATGTTAAAATTTTTAATATCTTTTAATTAGTGAATGGGAAATCTGTAGCTCAACGCACTGAGCGGCTCGTCCCTTAATCAACGTAATCTTGTCCAAACACTCAGCTCTTATCGGTCTTCAATCTTTTGTTGTGCATACATGTGTGCAATCATCGTGTCATTGATTTAGCAAAGAATTTTTTTACTTTACTTTTTACTTTTTTTTATATGTATTAGGTATTTTAACGTATGCCGAACTTCAATTAAAGTTTGTATGTATAAACTATTGTTTACCAACATAATATATGCAACACCAGAGCTGTTGCAACTCATCACCGGTGCTGGCATAGGCTTCTTTATTTTTTTGGAAGAACCCATACACTAAACACACTAAAACCTCAGAAACAGCTCATTTGACAATTTCCACATACCCTCCTAAGGCCCAACGCAAAATTCAGTATGTAGTTATTACGTACCATGGTCCTACCAGTAGCACTATTGTTTTATACTCATTCAGACCCAAGGTATTCAGGACATTTTTTTTTTATGTTCTAGGACTTGTACAGCACCAATAGTTTCTGGGCATGTTTATTATCTGTGAAGGATACTTTTTTGGACAATATTAGTTTAATTAAATAAGTACTACAGAGAGGACCATGGGCTTTAACAGAAAATGATTTTTGTATTTTTTTTCAAACACAGTAAAATAAAAAACTTAGTAATCATTTAATTTTTATGTTTTATTTAAAATTTAAAGAATACAAAGTATTAACCACTTCTAATCAGTCGTTAGTGGCTTATCAGATCCGCACAGTCTTTTTAATCACAATTATTTATTATTTTGGTTTACAACCAGTCTTATCAATCTTCTCTTGTCTTCTTCTTCCTCTTCTTGACGCATCTCGACGACGCCCTCTAGGAGCTGCTCAACGCGCTCGAGGTCTGCCTCGGTTAGGTCTTAGTTCCGACAGAGGGAAATCATCATCAGAACTAGAGCAATCGTCGTTGGATCCATTTGGCACAAAATTTATGCCTAAGTCACACAAATCTGTATCACCATCATCCTCTGATCCATATTCAAATTCACTGAGTGCGAATTCTATTTCTTTATCATTCAAACCTATAAAAACAAAAATTAAATTCGTCACTGTATGTATTTATCACCAATTTCAACATAAAAATACCTTTTAGTTAAGTCCCGCGGTACTACATATAGGACTAAATATTTTGACACCACGTGTTTCGTAAAATATATGCATAATTTATCAAATTATTATTTAACTCCATGAAATACCTAATAAATATTAAGATACTATACAAATTAACACAAGATCATTCGAGATTACTTTGATAATTTTGGATTTACTAACCTCTTCCTCGCGGACGTCCCATGTTGCTGGCTGCCAAATGTCAGTTTGACACATGTTTTTTTTTTCGAACTTCTTACTATGTTCGTAGACAAACCAAAATATTTGGTTAGAAGTTGAGAAACGTCATTTTAGATTAGCGCCAAAATTTAAATAAAAATGGCGGCTTTTTTAATAAGTCCTACTGGTAGGACCGTGGTACACTATGACTATACGACTGTTCGTTGGGCTGGGTCTGGATAACGAACTTACTAAGTACTATAGGCAGGACCTTGGGCCTTAGGAGGATACGGCAGAACTGCGAGTGACAATCAGTTTGTGAATCTATTTGATTTCTTTTTCTAATTTTATATTAATAGCCGACAAATGAGCATACAAGCCACTTGATGGTAAATCATCTGGCCATCAGTACCACCAAAATCCCCACCAATTCACTACCAGCCAAGAAACAACAAAGACAATCAACATCATACTTACACACAACAAACTGGTCCTATTCTCGGTCTTCAGTCCACAGCAACCAAGCGCACTAAGCGGCACGCCCATAGCGCCCGCTATGACGAGCATGTACGCGATGGCCGGGTACGTCCAGGTGGGCAGCAACGCCACGTACCGATGCCTGGTCGCCACCGTCCATGATCCTACCACTAACACGCCTATGCCTGCAAACTGATGATTTGTAATGTTAAAACCTCCAATAAAATTAACATTCAGTGGAAGTATTTCAATGCTGAATAGATTTTAGAGTGTATTCTTCTGGTGCAGTGTAAAATGCAGTGATTGTGTGGTAAAGTGGGAGTTCTAATATTATATAGTTGGTTAAAACTGTATTGTTTATGGAGGTTAAATTTTGAATAAAATATGAGCAACCAATGCTACAGAGTCCCTTCCTTCTATATCCACTGGATAAAACAATAATGCATTGTCAGTTAAGTCTAATTAAGTAAACCATAAATAACACACCCATCCCCGCATTATATGTAGGATTTCTTGTGTCATACACATACATAAATTAAATAACATATCTTTGACACCCATTACTGTTAATCAATTTTTAGTCACATAATTATTTTCCCTGAACAGGAATCGAACCCGCGTCCTCTTGCTTCATAGGGCGTATTACTGTCAATAAGAATAAGGGATCGTCAATGGCATTTTATTAAGATTAAATTTGGAACTGAACTTATTTCGACTACCAAAAAGTGTTTATCAGACTAATATATGTATTTATGTTAAATCTAAGGATTAATAGAAGAACTTTATTATTGTAACAGAGTAAAATAAATTGTTTTAAATCACTTTTCATTCGCAAGCTACTGGTTTGTAACAATTACATAATTAAGAAATACCTGACCTTTGCTAAAACAGAATTCCCTCCGTAATGTATTGGTAGAACGTAATGAAACATCTGTTCAAAGCATTTAAACTGTTGGTTTTTAATGAGTCATAATAATCTTCACCTTGATACGAAAAGCGAAGATAATACAAGCAAAGTTAGATAACATAATTTATATCACTTTGAATTTAGTTCTATTGCAATAACTACACATTGCACTAAAATAATATTTTCTTGGCCTTGATTTTATGTGGCCAGTAATAAAGATAAACTTGTTAACAATTTAAGGTAAATAAATGATTTTCTGTATCTAAAGTACATTTTGGTTATAAATGCCTTTATCGTTTTATCTTTTCAATAAAAAAAAATTGTTTAAAACACTGATAATATTAAAAAATCTAGTCACATTTATATGTAATCTTATGTGAATCTATCACAAAACCCCTCAGTATGCTTGCAGGGTTTTTAAAATTTGAGAATTGCTATGCATTATTTTAGATAGGGTTCTTCAAAACTACTTGACTTCTATAAAATCATTTTTTTAAGTTGTGTAACAAAAGCACTGACCAATTAAATTTTCCATGTAGTTTTATTCTAATTATCTATAAAATATAGGTATGCTTACCAGGAAAACTATGTTGAATATATGCAGAACACATTTGAGGAAATTGACACTGCAGCAATCAGCATCTCTTGATTTCCTTGGCTTCACTTTCTTTTTCTTTGCTAGAAGTGTACTCGAGTCTTTTTTCTTCTCCTCTGCCATGTTTCCAAATAAATAATTTTCGTTACAATTTGTTATTCAATATTTTTCATTTCACCTTTGACTGCCCATCTTGGATTTAACTCATCTTTCGACATGAGATCTGAAAAAGTACAAAAATTGTGTTACAAACTATACACATTTTCCAATTAATATGATGTAAAAGACATATTTAAATACTTACAAGTAAATTAATTGCCAGGATTTAAGGACAAACAGACAAAAACACTCAAATGAACAATGTACATTATTTTATTAGCAGGGCAAAAACTTAATTGTACAAAAATGGAATATTACAATATTACTAAAATCATACACTTGTCAGAAAATACTTGACCCATATTTAGTTAGTATAATTTAAAATAAAAATATGTATAAGTAATAAAAATAATGGTTTCACAAAGTTGCAAGATTGCAAATTTATATACAATACAGTTTATAAAAAAAATTAAGCTTTGTGTACAATAACGTTAACATTCAGTCCTTATTTTCATCACATTGTAAATTCATTCAATATTAATGTCCTACAAATCCTTTGGATTACACACATAACTAAAAAATTAGAATACAAATTGATTTTAATAAAGATAATTGATAATACCATGTCTATATTAGATTTTTTTTGCTGATAGATTATGCAACTAAAATGTGTGATGCATATTCATAGCTGGATCCACTTTACCATTAGAATTTTATTGGTCATAATAAATTGTCAAATTAATCATCATATTTTTGTAGTGTTGTTTCTAATTTATCCACAATTTTCTTATAGAACATGATTTGTTGTTTTAGGAATTTCTGCATTGTTGCTTTCAAGTCTACTGTCCTCTCGGTTTTAAAATGATTGATTTCGGCAAGAAGAGCATAAGATATGACGTCGGTTCTCCTCAGCACCTCATTCAGCTGGGCCACCTCCATTTTGTTTTCGCTTCTCAATCTCTCACATTCTCTTTTTTTCTGGATTGCACCTTTGTGAGTGGCTAGCACGTCTGGGAAGGATCCGACAATGCCCTTGTATAAGTGGAATTTATCTCCCAAAGGTTCCCAATCATATTTGGGCTGATCCTCATACATTTTACCTATTTCAATATAAGCACCTCCTGTCATTTTTATAGCAGATGTCAATTTAGATGTGGAAACTATTGTACCTTCATCCAGACTCAATGCATTTCCTAGACTGTAGAATGCTTCACCTGTTTTCTGACAATCTATCTTGTACTGCCCTTGGAATCTCTTTGTTTGTGCTAGACACATGCTGGTGACAGATTTCACTGATGTATCCATGCTGCCAATGAAAGTGTGGCACTGCTCGGTGATATGGTCAAGTTGTGATTGTAATAAAGCTTTTTCAGGTACAACTAATGATATACAATAATTTAAGCCTAGTAGGTTATCTCGTTCAGCTTGGCGTTTTCCTGCTTTCCAACGCTTTTCATCTGTGCAGGTAAGAAAGTGTTGCCACACTTCACACTTGGATAGAACAGGATGTTTGCACATCCAGTCCACAAACTCTTGAAGTTGAACTCTTCTGCGTTCAATCAACTGCTCATCATAACGTCCAGAGATCTGCTTATCTGGTAGCGGAGGAATAGGAATGAGAGAAAATTTCTCTTGTAATCTTTCATGTAACCAATCAAAATGCTTGTATCGTCTTGACACCTGTATGTTGTTGAATGATGGTGTAAGCTGGTATGCAATAAAGCTTTTAATGCCTTTAAACTTTGATTCCTTTTTTGGAGACGCCACAGACACATTATATGGCTGTGTGATAGGGGCCCATATAAACCCATCTTCACCTTGAATGATTTGCACCTTATCTGCGTCTGGAACCTCTACATTTAAAGTGCCTAAAAGATAACTTTCACCACTTACTTTAGAAGAAGGAGCGAATTTGTTTTTTCGTACAGTTCCTGCCGACGACCCAAAGTTTGAAACTGTATCATCAATATGCTGATTATAATCATTTATAGGCATCCCTGGTAGAGGGGTTAGGGGCTGCTGATGGCTATAGTGTGGCCTGCTTTGTTGGGAACTGGGTCCTATTTCTGAATATGTGTCTTCGTCCCAGTCGTCTTCCCAGCCATCATCATGTGAAGCATGACGTTGATAATTGTTGTCTCCTGCACTATACTGCTGATCACCCCAGTCATCTGCTGCTTGGTCATACCTGGGGGCTGCAGGAGCTACCTTCGAAGGAGCTGATTCTTCAGGGGTGAGTTTCCTTACGTATGCTGCTGGAAATAGTCCAGTTTCACCTTTGGAGTTCCTCCCCTCCCACCATCCCTCACCAATTTCGGTATTTATTAATGTCAGTATTTCTCCGGTGGTTATGGACATCTCAGTGGTGCCAGCCTCCCCCGTGAAGTCATACAATGCTTGCACTTGGGCCGTCATGGTAGGACCCTTTACCTACAACAATTGCAAATATGTTAAACACACTTCATGGAACAAGGATTTAGAGCTATCTAGTACACACTATCTTATCAATGTTATCTATAAAAGTAGTGTATGTATAATGTACGTGTGATAAGTGCATATATTCTCACGAAAACAATTTTAAATCCAAAGCTGTTTGTATGAATTAGGGCGTTATTCATCGGAAGCAGTTGACACATTTTCGTAATAGCCCCAATTAAGCATGGGTAATAATTGACGAAACGTGAAGCCATACTTAATATTTTGTGGCCTCCGTCGTAAGAAAGTGGGCCAATAGCTAAACGGTCGTCTATTGTTATAAAATACATATTTACGATGTATATGTGCAGATAAACGAAGGTTCTAGTTTCAAACAATTTACTTTGGAGACACGCAGCAATTACAAAATCATTGGCCTTGTATTTTTGGACACCTCAACTCCAGTAACAATTTTATAAACTCTAGGACACCGACGTTTTATGAAAAAACAAGTAAAATACCAACATATCAAAATTCTTGTTTTGTGATGGAAATCAATGACGTCAATTTGAGGAATAGTACTGTGAATGAAAATCTATGAACTGTACCAAATATTAACCTATAGACACATAATTGCACATATACACGGCAAATATTAGTAATTTAGATCATTACTTACTTTTGTTCACACTCTAAAATTAATTTTAAGGCGGATACACTGCACGCACAGTCATCTGAATATTGACAGTTACATACACAAGAATTTGTTTTCGTTGCCAGTTTACGTACGTATACAGACAGGTCTGTTTTCAGTTACGTGGCAGCGTACTGAGAAACGAATACTGAGCGCGTGCCATTGGTTGGTTTTATGAAACTGTTGCCATTAACCAATAGGAGAGAAACTAGATATCCCAGCACAGATAAGTAGAAAAACATATGGGCACAGTTATTAGTTTATTGCGTACTCTATTCTCTATGTCTCTATTCTCAAAAGATAAAATTAATTCAAATAACGCGATCTGCGATATAATTTTGATAACAATGGTAAAATCTTAGGTAAATTTTTTTGAAACATAAAAATATAACGGTGGATAATCCTTTTGTTGTTGCATGATCAACATTATAAGTCTTTTTACAGTTGATATTTTACATTAAAAATAAGTGTAATATAATTACTAATTAGAAATAATAGTTTTTTTTATAGTTCGTATTTTCAGATATAAAAACACGAAATAAATTAATATAAAGGTATATACATGTATTACAAATTAAAAGAAATTTAAGTATTTCAATTTGACCCCGGGTTTAATATTTAAAATTTGTTTTATAATTAAGGTAAAATGTTGAAAAATATCTATTTAATTACTTACAAAAGCTTTAATAAATGGATAAAGAGCATACCAACAATAGTAGATTGTATAACAAGGGAGCAAAGTAATATTTTTACGGCGAGGGCGCTTTTTTGAATCCAGAGCGAAGTGAGGGATTCTAGAAATATTTGCTCCCGAGTGATACACTCTACTTTTCATCCCCCCCTATGAGAAAATAAAAGGCGCCTCAAATTCAGGAATAATACTGTCACAGTCACTAAACTAACTAAACTGACTAAACCGACTAACCCGACTAACCCGACTTACCCGACTTACCCGACTTACCCGACTTACCCGACTTACCCGAATAACCCGACTAACCCGACTAACCCGACTAACCCGACTAACCCGACTAACCCGACTAACCCGACTAAACTAACTAAAGAACTCATTTTTCAAAACAAAACCATGAATTTCTAACAATCCGAACTGAACTTACTTTTCCTCCCCGTTATTTAAATAACGGGGAGGAAAAGTAAAAGGAAAATTCATTCCCGCCCGCTAAATAGAAAACACCAACTTTGGGCCCCCTTAAGTCCTAACCAAGTCGTCTTTTTCGAATAGGTGGGATGAAAAATATTTTGAAATAGAGTAGAAAAAAGGGGTAGAAAATCGGTTAAAAATATGCCCTATTTTTAACCGACTTCAAAAAAGGAGGTTCTCCGTTGGTTCTCAGTTTGACTTGTATGTTATGTATATTTGTGCGCGATTATCTCGCGTTTGGCTGAACCGATTTTGATACGGTTTTCACCATCGTGTTAACGGACTTAGGAGAAGGATGTAGGAATATTAACCGCGTTTAACTGAACCGATTTTTATATTTCGGCGTTAAAGTCGGTTCTATTTTGTTAAAAGTTATCTGAAATTTCTTCCTTGTACAATTATATACAGATATCAGTTACAGAAGGTTACAGATTTATTATTTAGAAAATATTATCGTATAGGTATTTCAGAAAATCTATTACAGGGGATCTTTAATAACGAATAGAATTAAAAACGATGATTTTTAAGTGTTTGTGGGTTTCTTCATAAACAGCTTAGCTGATTTTGTTGCGATTTTCACTATTACCTAAGTTGGTGTTGGAGTTGGTTTTTTTTCTCAACCGGTTCATTAATAAAAAAGAATCTAACAATATCGGAATGTTGAATGTGGCTACAAAGGAATTGGTTTCCCGTAGCAAAGAGAGGACGGGTTTACTAGTCCTTACTTCTTTACTATCCTTACTAATATTATAAATGTGAAAGTGTGTTTGTTTGTTTGTTTGTGACTCTTTCACGTCGCAATATGGCTATTATATGGTATGGTTTATGTGTTTGGGGATAGTTAGGAGGGTGGAGAGTGACGTAGGCTACTTTTTACCGCGGAAAAACATCTCATTCCCATGGGAAGATCCATGTTTTGTTAGTTGCTAGATATTTAGTTCCGGAGTTGTTAATAGATGACGTTAGTAATTTGAAAATTCATTTGCAAGTTCTGAATCACGCTATCAAAATAATACTACATGTAATTTACTTAAGTCATAGGCAAATTTATAGGCTACTTTTTAGCTAAGATTCCTACGGGAGCGGGACCTACGCGGCTGTTACCTACGGGTCCCGAAGCGAAGCGCGGGCGGTTCTCTAGTAAGTATTATAAATGTGAAAGTGTGTTTGTTTGTTTGTTTGTGACTCTTTCACGTCGCAATATGGCTATTATATGGTATGGTTTATGTGTGTGGGGATAGTTAGGAGGGTGGAGAGTGACGTAGGCTACTTTTTACCGCGGAAAAACATCTCATTCCCATGGTAAGATCGATATTTTGTTAGTTACTAGATATTTAGTTCCGGAGTTGTTAATACATGGCGTTAGTAAATTTCATTTGCAAGTTCTGCATCACGCTATCAAATACTACATGTAATTTACTTAAGTCATAGGCAAATGTTATAGGCTACTTTTTAGCTGAGATTCCTGCGGGAGCGGGACCTACGCGGCTGTTACCTACGGGTCCCGAAGCGAAGCGCGGGCGGTTCTCTAGTTTTGAAATAAAAGTGATATCGTGCGAGAATCTGAGAGTGCAGATGTGAGCGCTCTCTACAGTTTCCGAAGCAGTTATAAATAAATGAGTTTTTGTTCGCAGGGTAAACATTCGTTGGTCTATGAAACAGACAGATAGTGCGCAACGCAAAAACTACAACAACATCGTATATCTATCAACTTTTTTCATAGAAAAATTTGATCCCCTGGATTGACTTTACCGTGTTTTATTTGTAGGTAGGTAGGTATTGTAGGATTAAATCGCATGGGTTTGAGAGTAGGTATCTCGGAGTCCTTTTTATTTTTTATGGTCCATACTTCCATACCAATATTACTGTGCATTTAATAAATAATTATTATAATTATTTATAATTATTTGGATGGAGGAAGAGCCTCTGGACTCTGGACATCCGATAAAGTATTTTTATCCGACTTTATTAAATCAGCCTCAAAAAACGTATTTCCCTTCTCTGATTCAGGCTGCATATGCCCATGAGCAGCACCTACAAGTACAAGCAATAATTCGGAATAATTCAGTGAAATTATTAGAAAAAACCGTTTGGGTCTCGGGGCAACCGATAGAACTTAAACTTACGAGTATAATTGAAAATCTAAAAGTAATCTACGTTGAACTATGTGATATTGAAATTGTTTAACTTGAAAAATGCTTAGGTTATTACTTAAATGCTTCTGCCGAAATACGGCTGGCGCTGAAGGTTAGAGTGGGAGGAGGAGCTGGCCTTCTGCTGCCGTATGCGTGAGAGAAAGGGAAGCCAGACAGACCGGCACCGTAACGCGTTACGTAACGAATTGTTTACCCTCCCATAAGTAAGTAAATAAGTTATCACATCAAAAGATGTTGATTTCTTGCTTGTGATTTAATATTTGTTTTATTTTTTGTTAAGGAGACAATAAAGTGTCTAAATATAATAAATTCGGAGACTTTCCGGGATTTCCCATCCACCTGGCAGCTCTACAGTCTACGTCGGCTTTGTACGAGCTGTATGTTTGTTGTTACTAGATTTACTGCTCGAGATAACGACGCGCCGTAACTGCACGACGGCTGTGACAACGTGCGAGCTTGCGTATCTATTAGAGTTATGTTTTTATCTAAATCAAAAAGAGATTTATTACTAAAGCGTGTGTATGCGTCCGAAATTGAATAGACTAAAACGTTTCGAATATTTCTATTGTTGCCCGACTATAAGACTATAACCAACGTGATTAGTTCTTTCGTACATTCTTGTTGGTAAATAAGGACACTCATATCCCTTGGGTTGTGCTATGGCTAATCCCATTTTTTAATATTTTTAATATTTTTTTCGTTTGATATTTGTGTTGAATTCGCCGGCAAAACACTACAGAGCCGCTTTTATTACGGTTGCCATTTCACTTTTCAAATCAAATCAAATCAAATTCATTTATTGTGGGCAAAGGTGAAACATGAGGTGTTACATTGTAATACATTAAGTCTCTTTGTCCTGCCTTACAGCGGCGTACAATATTTTTATTGGATTTTATTATTATCTTAATTATTAAAATAAATTATATAAATTAAATGTTACACAATTCTAAAGATTAAATTACAATATATTGAATTATAAATAAATAATAATAAATCAGTTCAAATTAGTTCAAATTCACTCTTGGGAAGTTTAAGGTACTTACTATATAATATTTTTTTTAATATTAGTAGATAGTTATCGGTTATAACAAACCGTAGTACCTAAGTAATAAGTATTTTATTAGTAGATAATATTGTAAGCTTCTTAAAAATAAATCTACTTCAACTATGCCGACGTAGAAAAATTGAACTGAAACAAACAGAGAAATAAAATTTTCACAAAAATGGTTGAACAATGATTGCTGGTCCTACTGCGAAAGATTGAAAATAGTGACTTCAGAGATGAATGAGCTTTTAATCCCGAAGCGAAGCGAGGTCGTGTAAGCTTGATGTTTTATATTAAGCATTTCGGGGTTTAAGGGGCCCCATCCATCGTCGATCTCCCCTTCTTGTGATGCTCCCTACAAAAAGACAGATGAGGTTAAGGAGCCCGGACCCATTTTTCAGAGGTAGAGACTTGTTGGTTGTAATTGTAAAATAATCTTTCGAGTTTGAGCAAGATGGTCCGAACTTAAGAGCACTTTAAACCTAGTAATTATTTGTGATTAAAGTAATCTAGTAATTATAGTAATAGGTACTTTGCGCGATGACGATATGAAAAGCAGTTGTCATGCTGGAAAATTTTTGTACGAAAGCGCGACGCGACGTGCGACGAAAATTGCAACAGAATTTTCATGAAATAATGAGGGCTTTGTAAATAAAATCGGAGACTCATTGCAGATCGTCGGCTGTTGACGCAGATTAATGAGCAAACAGCTGTTTCGTGATTGCTTTATAATAGAGGAATGTTCGATAAACAGTATGTCGTATGTACGTCATTTTGTCACGTCGTATGTGAACTTTACAGAATGTTAATGTGTGTACCAAAGTTTAAACGCAATTATTATGTATAGGTACACGCAGTAGTTGTACACATTTCTATGAGATCTGTTTATTTTCCTACTCTGCATCAAAAAGCTTTTTAGTAAAAGGGCGGTAGTATTTATAATGTACATACCTACATCACATCGACGGAACTACATAAATATTTTCTAGTAGCATTGTAGTATCTAACTATTTATGTTGTGTTTATTAGCTATCAGCATAATAAAATAAAGTACCTACTGTATTGCATTGTATTCTTGTTGATTGTAGTGTAAAATACTATTTACTGCAAGGATATAACTGGAAAACGTGCACACTATAACAACTAATACAATGTATATTTTTGAGTCCGTCAAATAAGATGTTGATCTTATAAGAGCCACACTAATTCCCTGCAATCCCTCGCCAAAGCCTCAAGACTGTTGGCCACCCAGAACTCGCAAGGGGTTCGGGATTTCCCTAAGCTTTGTAAGCCTAGACGAATCCTTTTCAACGTTTTAGGCAACAGGAGCACTTTTGGGTTTCTGAGAATTAGTATTCATTCAGAGTACCAAATCTGTATTTAGGTATTTATTTACGGCGTTACTTTTGTTTTTCCTCCAAGAGATGTCTCAATTAAGCAAATTAAAGAAACGTACTTTGATAGGTACCTATTTACGTAAACTTTGGCAAGAGATTCTTTTTACGTTTATAAATAATAAATAATGTGCTCAATAAACGGAAGTTTGGAGGTTTAAATATTTAATTTTGTCTTCGTGCATTGAGCTACGATAATGTAGGTATCAATTAAAGGAGACAATGTTACACGGAGTAGAAAAAAAAGTGTTATAATGGTACCTAGGTATGTATCAAAAAGGACCGTTTCATTTTGCACATATTTTATTGAACATTTCATTTTTGTTCTGAATAATAGCAATAATAATATTCACGGACATAACTGCATTTACATGTTAATAAAATCCGTCAGCCGCGATATTATTTGCAATTCAATCTATAACATGGAGTAACGTGTTGCCACAACCTGAACTCCAATTTTCTGTGAAAATTCGAATCTACGTGTGGAAATGATATTGGGGTTGGTTCGCACTTCGCTGGTCAGTCGAGTTAGGACCAGATTTTTAGAGATCCATAGCTACTTATATAAGATAAAACCTAGATCAAGATTCAAGAACAGAAAATTTGAGCGATGACTTTACTCGATGGGTAAATCCAACCGAATTGTGACGCGGCAAAGTAATCATTACGCCACACGGGTCGTTAAATCCACCGTAAATTAACATTACCTAATGATTTATGAAGAAGAAGTAACGAACTTATAGAAAACGTAAGTAATACGCAAAGCTTGTTATAGGTATCTACTTAACGTATGGGGAAGTATAGGGAAATTGAATTTATTTTTAAATTTATAGCATGGTATTTTCTACATGGATCTACTAAACTTAAAGACTGAAACAGTAATGTATAAGTTAAGTAGGTAAGCGATGTTGCCAATTTCAACATTGGAAAAAGGTATATCAGAAACCGAGAACTCATTTGTCTTTGGGCTGGAGGCCGTCTAGAGGCAAGAGTAAAAATATCCTTTCCAGTGAGCGTGAACGATTTCCGTTTAACTGCAAATTGCATCATTTCTCACTTGTGGAATGCAAGTCTCGGTCGAAATCTGGTTAAATAATAGTCTTAAATGGGATAAGGGGTTTAAGTAGTTAGGAACTCAACTTGGAGCAGTTTTTTAAATGAAATTAAGGTTGTTTTTTAGCTTGGGGTCGTTAGCCTTAGCTGGCCCGAATGAACTTTTGTGCAATATATTTGAATACAATTTTATTGTAGCAATTTTTTTTTGGGTGTACTGAGTAATAGGTTTTCTTAAGCGAGCGTGAGCGGGTTAAGACGGACAGCTTGGAAGGAACACCGAAGTAGGAAGTTCGTTCCACAGGTTACACGTTACACGTACGTGGAAGGAAAATATAACGCGAAAACCGAACTGTGGGCGAATGCCAGGTTCTGTAAGCGTATCTATTAAGTAATTCATTTTGTAAGCGGTAAAACTAGCACAATTATTATATTTTGTGATTTGCCTCGGTTACGGTTAATGAATAAGCGTTACACGTGTATGTTGTATGATTTTGATAGAATAATATTATGATGGCTAATTTGATAAGGTAGTGAAGAAACGTGTTAAGAGTGTCACGTTTATAAACAATAATCCAGTGAAATGCACTGTAACGCGTTTGTTAATCTCGATATATATAGGTACATAATATGACTTTCTATTCAAGATAAGTTAAAAAATCTAAATGTAGGTAAACTAAATAAGTTTTGTGTCCCAAGACGAAATTAATATGCCGATATCCATGCACCAACTAAAATAATTATGGTACCTAATGGTATCGAGCAAGGTATATCAGGTATATCAAGGTATATCAGGAAACATACAAAATGCACGTGTCGAGAGGATCAATTAGGTAACCTAAGTGCATCCGAAAGTGCTTCATGAGCAAGGGAACTTGACTTCGTAATAATCTATACTAATATTATAAAGCTGAAGAGTTTGTTTGTTTGTTTGGTTGAACGCGTTAATCTCAGGAACTACTGGTTCGAATTGAATTTTTTTTGTGTTGAATAGACCTTTAATCGAGGAAGGCTTTAGGCTATATAACATCACGCTGCAACAATTAGGAGCGAAGAAATAATGGAAAATGTGGAAAAAACGGGGAAAATTATTCATTCTCGAGGGCTTTCGTTGCATGCGTTGCGAAAACGATTCAAGATACCAAAAATATATGTATGAAATAATTATTCCTCTTGAAATGATCTAAAAAAATGTCCACGACAGTATATGTCTATCTTTTAAGATTAACACACTAGAACCGTTTTTATGGTAATCAAATTTGGTCGAACCCACTGCCATACGAAACTTGCCGCGCTTCCAAGTTTAATCTGAATTAATCTTGCTGTGATCCTTTGCTACTTTGCTATTATTTTGTCGTAAGCTTTATTTCTAAGTTTAATTTAATTTAACCTGAATTAATTTTGGTGATAGTTTATTATCTTCCCGAAATTCCTACGGGAGCGGGACTTACGCGGTTGATACTTACGGGTCCCGAAGCGAAGCGAGGGCGGTTCGCTAGTGATGGATATAAGGAGACTTTCGTATCGATAAAATTACATTAATACATTGTTTGGTCGCTGTAAAAAATAAAAATCTTTGTGTTCTTACCACACTTAAATAATACTAGCTTTTTACAAGCTGAATGTCGAAATATTTGTAATTTCGTCAGTTTATTGCTTAAGATTCTGGAAGAATAGGTATCTAAGTGTTATTGAATCTTTTTAGACACTGAATTGAATTTCTGATCCTTGCAGCCACGAGTTTAATCGAAAATTCCTTTCAACGTTCATCGAATATCTGCATATTTGAGGAGGCCTGATGCCTGAACGCTCGCACCACCCTCGCAACTCTCGTCTCAAATGCTCAAATTGGAATTCATTCACGTAAACGTGTGATTCTGAATGATGACCCTCAAGGATTGAATTTTTTGCCCTAATGGCTGTTATGAAATGCGAACGTTTTATTTCTTAAATGGAACAATATTTCGTTAGTCGGCTTTCTTTGTTATTCTAAATGAGACACTAGCTTTGTTGTTGCTCTACTTAGGTACGAGGTAAAGAAACACTCTGTCATTTCGTAGCTTATGTATAACTATGTTTTTTGAGCGATGCAACTCTTCAAAGAGAAAAATGTAAGGTACTACATTTAGGTTAAAAATAAAATATGTTACAAAGATTGAAAAAGCCTAGATAACTTTATTTAGTTAAGGCGGTTATTAATAAAGGTATTTAATTTTTATATGGAATATTATAAAAATATTTGCATTTCAGTAGACACTCTCTTATAGGATATCTTATCTAAAGATTGTTATTATTGATTATATTCGTCTAAAATAAAAATGGAATTATTATTATTATTATTATGCAAGAAAATTGTGACTTCAAACTTGTAAGGCATCATTAGGATGGAGGGTCGTACGTTCTCCTAACCAATCTGTAAAGTGGGAATTTAGCGTTGTTTTATTTATCTTATTTCATCATTGAAATAATCAGAACATTTAATCAGCATTTAATTAAATTACAACAACTGACAAATAAGCCGACCAGCCCAATTTTATTGTACCTTTAAGTGGCTTCAGTCGCCCGATGCTTTGCTTGCCAAAAAGGAAGCGTAAAAAAGGACCCTTTTGATATTAACTTCTAATATGGAGAAAGTTTGAAAGAAAAAAAGTTTTTCATTGAGTAGAGGGCAATAAATAGCTCTCATCATAAGAACCATGTAGGGATTACGGAACTTTGCTCTGCGGAACTTATTTTGTAGATAAAAAGTTTTTTTGTAACAAATCTCCAAGGATGACATTTTTTCCATAATTTTCCTTGTATTTACAGATCCAGGCTAATGGTAATCATAACGAAAGTTTTCTTGTCGAGTTGTTCGAACTGACTATCGTGACTCGGGGCTCGATAAGATTATTGTAGACTAGCTTCCGCTCGCAGGCTTCGCCTGCGTGGAATTTGTTTTAACTTCACCCCCTATATTATCCCCTTCGGGTTGGAATTTCTAAAAATTCTTTCTTAGTGCTCCCCTACACTCCCCAAGGAACATACATGCCAAATTTCAGCTTCTTCCGTTCAGTAGTTTCGGCTGTGCGTTGTCAGTCAATCACTCGTTAACGCAAGAGTTTTATATAATACTAGCTGACCCCACAAATTTAGGGTTGTATGTATTTTTTATTGCCCCATTATAGAAAAATAAAAACAAAAAATTTTGTCCAAAAATTAAAAAAAGACGTGTGGCACTCGGAGACTGCCGCGGTAAAGCTATTGCATAGCATTATATATAAATTAACAAAACAAAAAATAATACTGCATTTGTGATAATAATAATAAAATGAATGTATATAGAGTAATAACTCATTTTCTTTCACAATTTTTTCGTGACTTTCTTCATTAATAAATGCACTTTGTTTATTCATATTTAAAACACTTTGTACACAAATTATACGAGTACAGATATTCACTGTTTTACAGTGGGATAAGAAAGTGGTGTACCAGTTTTCATTTAGTTGCCTAGTTACTCACTGGCCATACCAGTAGGACAACCCAGTATGACCACCGAGAATCACCCTTATCAAAAGTTACATCAAAGTTTATTAGAAACGGATAATGCATTAATTTGTAAGTGCAAAGAAGATTTAAATATTCTGAACAAAAGCATAAGAACTATTTCAGTTGACAAAATAATTCTTTTTAAAAAGAAAATTGACATTTGACATTTAAGTCCTACAACGATCTTTTGGCGCGTGAATGACGTGTGGGTGACAGAGACAGTGCCCTACAGTTTGCCTTGCCTGTATGGCACTGTCTCTATCACCCTCAAGTCATTAATATAGTGTCATTATTTTATGTCATGTTATTATTTTGTATGTTTTAAATCTAAATACGCGATAATTCGACTATTATGAATACATGTTGTCGATTCCAACGCCTTATTTAATCCAGATCTACATGTAATTATTCTTAAAACACCGAACCGACGGGGCGAAAATCAAATGTTTGACAGGTAAGATTTGTATGGGAAATTAAAATTTTCATTTTTTTAGTATTTACCTCGCAATTTTTCATATTTTCTCATCGCTGCAACCTTCCCTGAACTTCCACGAATATTTCAAGACTAAAATTAGCCAAATCGGTTTAGCCGTTATAAAGTAAAAGTTAGTTAACTCAGTTAAAAGTTCTGGTATTTATCGATGTGTGGGTGCATAGACATAGTAACTATGTCTGTGTGCAGGGTGTAATAAATTTTCGTTACGAACATTGAGATATTATGTACTAAAGTACTAGAGAAGACACCGCAAAGAAATTTTATTCGCCAGTCAGTTGCGGTGAATGCACCTCAACTCTCTCATTCGCTTGCCAGCTCGCATGCGCTTAAAACGTCTGAGACCTGTCAGTGAATCTTTAAAACTAGCGTGAACAATGCCCAATTGTGTATTACGTAATTGCCGCAATAACTCCAGGAACTCAAATAAATGCACAGGAGTAACTTTTCATCGGTTAGTAACCATATTTCACTATTTTCAAATAAATACGAAAAATTATTTAACGTCTGCCATATTGTGTCCTTCTCATAGACTAACAACGTCCAGTAGTGATAGTAGGTACAATTTGTTGACATCACATTAAACACAATATTATCAGTTTTACACGCTGACATTCATGTCTCTGTAATGTTTTAATTCTTAAAAGACTATACTTTGTCCGCGGTTCCGTCTGCCTAGCATAATGATAATCTATATTGCGTCATGCTTTATATAAGGTGCTACAAATATAAAAATTAAAGCAGCATCAGCATTTTTCTTGTTTTTTTATAATTAAAACATTTGTTTTTGTTTATTTATTAAAAATTTATAAAAATAAATTTTGTTTTAATTAATTCTTGTATCCCCTCTTGTAAGTGAGCCCTTTTTCAATTCGTTATTATTATTATTGGTTATTATTGTGTATCTCCAAAATTAGTTTGACGGGTCCTAAATAATTATAAATTGTTATTGCAAAAAATGTTTTTTTTGTATACGAATAGACGGTCTATACTAATGTTTATCCATGCATTTAGTAAAAAGTGGTTATTTCAATGTTACAAACAGACACCCCAAATTTTAATTAGTTACTTGTTTAAACTTTGTAAAATAAAGAAATTTATTGATGTTTGTACTTAATAAATGTAGAACGTGTACACTTTACAGTAGAACTGAGTTTTGGGGGATAAAATATTCACAATAATACTTAATTTAAATTTTTTGTTTCATTCAAGCTGATGAACCAGATAGGTAAAAAACATGTAAAAACACCACACTGACCGTTCTGTGTCATAAATGTCATAATCTATATTCCGTCGCCATAGTGACCGAGTAATGAATGAAAGACAGAGACAGCGTCATACAGGTAAGGTAAACTGTAAGGCGCTGTCTTTGTCACCCACGCGCCAAAAGATGCTTGTAGGACTATTATGTATCTTATTAAGCGTATTAAGCGCTGCGGTTTAAAATAATAGATTAGACAGAATGTTTTTTTGTAGCGTTGCAGCGACGGATAGCTTTAAACCGAGAAAAGGAACATGACTTTTGTTTGACGTAGCTTCTCTAGTTTACATAGTAACTCAATGGTTACGAAATTTCTGCATTCGGTCCCAGGCCCGCGATAAAAGCTATACAATAGCTTAAAAATAATGTTAAGGGTGAACGACCCTTATCACTTAGGGGTATGAAAAATAGATAGTAGCCGATTCTCAGACCTACTGAATATGCATATAAAATTTGGTAAAAATCGGTAAAGCCGTTTCGGAGGAGTAAGGTAACTAACATTGTGACACGAGAATTTTATATATAAGATTAAGATTAGGTATATTGTAAGTAAGTATTACATTAAAACTTGGACTCATTTAAATATTAGTACTTAATCTACGAAATCGAAATTTTGTTGAAAATGTACCTACTATCTCACAATTTTCAACTTTAAAATATGTCGCGTGTTTGTAGTTTAGTTTAATTATACTTTCATAATAACGGTAGGTATAAGTGGTTTAAATCTGGATCGTAAAAACAATATCTAACAACAATAGCGGTAGTTTTTCTAAAGGTAAATTGTTATAAGAGCAACCCACTACGAATGTAAGTGGCAAATAGAAGTCGTAAAAATATTTTATTCAATACACGGAAAGATTGTACTTTTATCTCGTAACGGGTCGCTGGCGTGATTTATCTTTAAGTATCTTTTTAACAAATGTATATTTTACAAGGTGATTACCTAATAACAGGGCTGGTGACAGCACCTACGAAAATGTAACACGTAGATGCTTTTGAACTGTCCATTGAAATTATACTTATGTGCTAAAAAGGTCCATGACATTCAATGTTATTTTAGGCAAGAGTATGGATTCTGTAGTGTGGGTTAAAGTTTTATCACTATTTTTTAAATTATTATTTATTTATTATTTTTACCATCAATTAAGTAAGATGACTTAATAATTATAATCTTGATTACGGATTACGATTACATCTGCAGACACTGAAATGTAACCGCCAAGAACTCTCTAACAGCCTTTCTTGAGCGCGCCACTCACAAGGATGTGATAGGACGTAAGAGCCTTAAGTTCATCCGGGGAAGTACCACCCCCTGCCAGGGTTATAGTACCATGTCTACCGCCATAATAATTGTCTTAACAACAATTGTGTTCCCGATAATAATGCGTGGAGCTGTTTACACTTTACTTGAAATTATAACGAGACACATACATTTTTATAAATAGTCAGTGGGTATTTTGACTGCTTTAGTAATAAGCATTTCGTTTAGATTTTAAGTGTAGGTGTACACAGTACAGACCTGATTCTGTTTAAGAGATAGAGCCCTGTGACAGGCAGACAGACAGATAGCGGAGGTATATTAATGGGGTTCCGTTAGTCACCCTTTGGATACTGAATAAATGAAGAACAGCGAAATGGTTTAAATAATGAGATCATTTTGAAACTCGATTGAAATCATTTATAATGCTTTCCCTGCCTCTACAGATTTTTGTATACTTATATTGTTTTGCATATAGTATTTTTGAGATAGATTGATGATCCATGTTGCCTTGTTGGACCACCGTTCGCTGTATACTGACTTTGATTCCCAGATTTGTACTAAGTAGACGTTGTATTATGTATTTTTCATTCCACCCACGACATAGGGTAGGTATTCTAGAATCTCGTTATGAGTGTGTAGAGTTATTTATTTATAACCTATTTATTATAGTTTTCACTGAGATCCTTTTTAACATATTTGATTCATGTTTTTCGTGATAGTGACCTTGTTACTTAAGGTGCGAGGCTAGTTTAGTGACGTGTCTAATAGCAGCATGTTATGACGCCATTACTCACTAGTTTTATAGCGGACCAGTGACAATGTGTCATACAAAGAATTATTTATTATCTAG